>JAVGWX010000012.1:29535978-30165978 GCA_036924085.1 Ariolimax columbianus
GGTGTAACCAGTATGTTCGGTTTCCCATTTGGTCATGTATCTGGCTTTGATAAGCCGTTTTGACTCTTCGTACGTCATACTAGTATCTGTTTGTGGTAGTCTTGCACCTTCTTTTGCCAGTCTGTCTGCCTCCTCGTTGCCTTGGATGTTGCAGTGTGATGGGACCCACTGTACCACTACCCTTTTTGGTGCGGACTGCTGGCACAGTTTGCAGAGTGCTGCTCTTAAGTCATTAAGCTCAGTGTTTTTCTGGCTTTTTAGCGCTGTGACTACGGCGAGAGCATCTGTAAGCAGGACTATATGGCTTTCATTTTCGTTGTGTGTCACCATTTCTTCCACTGCCGCCCTCAGTGCTTCTGCCTCCGCTCTGAAATTGCTTGTGTACTTACCAGTAGCGAATGACAGTGTTATTTTTCTGCCATTTGGTAGGTTCAGGAATGCTCCTGCCCCTCCGTTCTGTGTAGTGTTTGTTACAGAACCGTCGGTGTATGCATGGGTCCAGTCCATGCTTGGGTAGCTTTTCGATATAAAGCTTAGGGTAGTATCTCTCCTTTCTTTTTCAGTCTGGCAGTTTTTGTTTCCAATACCTGGTATATTTTCTACCACCTCTGGAAATATATCCTGCCGCCAGGTAGGTTTTCGAACAGTAGTGATGGGTTTTGGTGTTGTTAGTGCGTTTATGGGATCTTCGTGCATCTTTGCTTTGGCTATTTCTGCAAAGTTTCTCCGCTTTAGTTTCCCATTTCCCAAATTGTTTAGTCTCTGATGCATTGAGTGGTCAGTTAGTCTTCTGAGTTTCTCTGACTGCAGCTGGGCTCTGCAGTCTCTTCTATCGGTCATGGATTGCAGTTTTGTAATCTTTTCAAGTTCTACAATTGGCTTTGACTTCATGCCTCCTGTTATAACTCTCATGGCTTGGTTTTGAAGTTTGCTAACTTTATCGAAGTTCGCCTTTGCTGCTGTTGTCCATGCCGCAATGCCATACTCGAGAACTGGTCTCACTCTTCCAGTGTCCAGTTTCTTTAGTATACTTTCGTCTGCTTCCCAGCTTGTGCCAGCAAGTTTCCTCATGATTGCCATTCTTTCTCTGGCTCTCATCCGGTTTCTCTCAATCTGACTCCCTGCTCGAGTGTCACCTTTTTGCTCATCTGCCCTTGTACTTGGCCATTCTTTGTTTGAGGTAGTGGTTGATCCACTTGTACATTTTCCCACAAACGTCACTTCTTCTTAGCTTGACTCTAAGTCCGTCTTTCCAGACTTTGTCAAATGCATTTTCCAGATCCACCCAAACAGCTACTGTGTGTTTCTGTGCCTGGTAGGCATCTTCTATTTCCTGGGCTATGAGGATGACCTGGTCCTCAGTGGATCTGTGCTGTCTAAAGCCGGCTTGCTGTGGAATTAGTATTCGGTTTTCTTCCAGATGCCACATCAGTCTGGTGTTTATCATACGTTCCATCAGCTTGCCGACACAGCTCAGTAGGCTGATGGGCCTGTATCCATTTGGATCTGTTTTGTCATTTCCTGTTTTTGGTACTGGTACCAGTATTGCGTCTTTCCATGCCTGGGGTACAATTCCCCTTTTCCAGCTTTGGTTCAGGACCGATAGCAGTTTCCTCTTCGCTGTTTGACCCAGCCCCATCAGCATTTCGTTTGTTATCCCGTCTTTTCCGGGAGATTTCCTTTTCTTTAATGTTCTCATAGCCTCTTCCATTTCGCTCATTGTTAATTTGGCCATCATGTGCTTTTCAGGTGCCGTATTGATGTTGTCGTGCCCCTTTAGCTCTTCGCTAATGTTTGTATGCTTATCTGCAGGGTCCTCGATGTGGTTTGCTCTGGCATAGTGATCGACAAAAGCGTTTGCGGCTTTCTTACCTGTGAGCAAGTTTTCGCCCTGCTTGATGGTAATATGTTTGTTTGACGGGGTTTCGTCGTTCGTGGCTCTGACTAGCTTCCATAGCTTGTTCCCGTCTTTGTCCAGGTTTAGGCTTTCCGTTTTATTTTTCCAGCTTTCTCTTGCTGTTTGCTTGAGAGTGTGTTTGTATTTCGCCGTGGCGGCTTTGAGGGCGATGTTTGTCTCCATGGATTGTTCTCGCTCTGCCATGTTCCTAGCATTTGTTACTGTATCTTCCGCTTTCTGCAACTCATCATTCCAGTAGGGCTTATAGTTTTTCCTAGCTCCTTTTGGGATGGTTTCAGTGCCGGCTTGCATTATTGCCTTGCTTAGGCTTTCCACCATGGGCTTCATTTTGTTGTTTCGCATCACTGACATTCGACCCAAGATATTTAAAACGGTCAACCACTTCGAGTTCCTGATCGTTAGCTTTTATCTTGCTGTTGAAGCCCGTAACGTTGTTTGTCATTAGTTTTGTCTTTCCAGCGTTTATGTCCATACCATCTCAGTGTAGCGTGTATACATGTGGAATATCTAGTAAATGACATATAACATTAATTTCAAATACAATTTTATGTAACAACTGTTCCTGAATTTGGAATTTGGTCTTGAGTTCATATGAGTTGTAACACCTACAAGAATTGCTGAGCCATACATCCAGATTCTATTTCTAACTCCTGCAAAGGTTATCATGTCATGACCACGAAAACAGATACCTCATCTTTGAAATCATAAACGCGCTTCAGCATCTTCTACGTACTTAGCCAATTCACTTCACAGTAAAATTTGAGGTTTTCGTGGCTTGGATTAAACCTCTTTCAAGCTAGTGACAACAAGAGCGTAACTCCAAGGACAATTCAGCAAAAAGATTAAAATATAGCTAGCAAGGAGTTCCGCAAAGTGAAGTACTCTCACTAATACTGTTTTTCATATATTTAAATGATATGATCACATATATTCCCAAAAGAGAACACAGTGCACTATATGCAGATGACTTGGCACTGAGGACACCTGAAAAGTCTACAACTGTACATACAAACTAAATGCAAGACGCTCTAAATAAATAGAGACATTTACAAAGAAATGACAAATCGCCCTCAACGAAACCAAAACCGCTTGCCCAATCGTTTTCCTATCTCCAAAACTCCAAGAAGGGATAATAAAAGTAAATGGCCAGACTCTCCCCATTAACATTAGTCCAAGTTGTCTAGAAATATCAGTAGTCCCAAAAACTAACATTGAAAAACCAGATTTAAAAAAATCATCCAACAAAGCCAATAACAGAAAGGCCATCATGAGAAATAAAATGGGCTCAGAATTGAAGGAGGAGAAAGAGGACACGAGGACCCAAAGAAACTGCACACAGCCTATGTGTGAGATCAGTGCTAGAATGTGGGATAAAGGGATGGTCCACATGAACACAAAATAACTTCCCGAAAATTAATACAACCTAAAATCAAGTTGTACAGGTGATCACTGGAGCTATGAAAACAACGCCAATAAATGCAACGAAGAACATCATAAGAAACGAAATTATGGCAGCGAGCATAAACCAAAAAAAAAACAACAACAAAAACACACCAGCAGGGAAACAAGCTCAAACGAATGCCAGATCATGCAATAGATGACAGGATAAATTACATGGCAAGACGGAGATTAAAGAGAAACTACCTCATATAAAAAACAAAAGATCTAGCCAATGAGAAGAACCACTCAAAGCCAGACAGTAGCTAGACTTCAAACAAACATGCACATTTTGGCCATGAGATGATAGAAACCATAACTATCACTTGCCTCTTTTAGCTGAAGCTCAATTTTTGCACTTTCTCTGACCAAAACGGTTTGTAGTTTCTTCTCGCGCCTCTTGGGATGTATTTTCATTGCGCTTTTAGAAGGCAATGGTTGAATTTTTCCATGGAAAGGCGTGTGTAAACCTGCACAAATTCTGACAACGACTACTTTCAACATTTGTTATAAACTGTCCATACTCCCCACACACTAAAGCATGTCTGTGTCAAATGTTAATGTGTTTCTGTCATTGGTTTAAAAGTTATCAGGGAAAATCAGGGGTCGGTAGCGAGTGGGACACCATGCAAATATCTACGATGACATTTTGTATATTCATTGTTATTTTCCCTTATTATATTTTTGGTGTTGGTTCTAGAGCTTTCTTTGAAATCCAGATGGCTTGTGGAAACGCGTGGCCTAGTGGAAGTGTGTTTTGCATATAATCACAACGCACTGGGTTCAAATCACGTTGTATTCAAATCGGGAATGTCGAGGGTTTCTTTGTGGCATGCCCGGTTCTCCGAGTCCACCAAGCTATAGATAGGTTCGAGAAAAAAATCAGAGGGAAATTTCAAAATCGTCGGATTAGCTACGGAGTTCCTGGTCTATCTTCGCCACTTTTAGCAATGAAGGAATTGAGACCAGGTGTAATGGAGTCGGTTCTATTAGCTATTTGCAATTTTTTTTTCAAAATACGAGGAGTGTTCAAATAAAACCTGAACTTGTTCTAGCTTTACCCGAATGGTTTATAGCGTGCTGGAACTACTGTCACTAAATAAAGGCACTTGTGTCCTATTACTGCTAGGTGCCCCCCTTGCCATGGGGATTCACGCGACAGAAAAATAAAAAGGGTGGACAACACTGTTAGTGCTTGCATGGATCAGCGTGTTGTGTGATGAAGTTTCTTGTGAAAAAAGGACCTGAAACCTGCGGAATGTTACAGACGACTGCAATCACAATACGGTGATGAGACATTCAGCCTCAGTAAGACATTTGAATGGTGTAAACGTTTCAGAGAAGGCCGTACATCCGTGAGTGATGATCCTGGGGTGATGGCTCTCACACTCGGCAGACATGCTTTTTACTTGTTGTGCCAACGGAGGAGCGCTAAGATCCATGTGTTAGTGAATCTTTTTCCCTAGAGGGGCTAAACATCATTTTTATTTGCATCGTATGGCAATCTCACAGGATGGTGTGACAGAGTTATGGATCCCAAGGGGATGTATGTAGAAGTGAACAAGTTATCCAAAGAGGGCACAAGACGGTGATCTATATAATACTGTTTTGAAGTTACTCGGACGGAAAACTTTCGAAACTTGACCAAGTAGACCAACTTGGTACTCATCGAGGTTAACAGGAGATAATATCGAGGCTAGCTGGAAGATTGACTAAAATAATTCAAACTGTCGAAATGTTACTCACTGAGGGTCAAGGTTATCGAGTCATCAAAGTTACCCTGACACACACCACTTGTTCTTTTCCTATGGTGTCCATTAATTGTTAGTCGAAGTAACTGATCAGAGGGAAAGGTTGCCAAAAAACACATGAAACGAAGCATGTGAGTCCCCTGCCTGTCAAAGCCAGTCACGCGTTATAGCAAAACCTTGCACAGGTAATAGATCCATGCTCTGAGAAATAGGATCAGTCGTCCTCCTGAGCGGAGACAAACAGACTAGACCCGAGGGGAGAGAAGGAGAAGACATCTAACAAGTAGATATCAAAAAGCTTTATGAACGAATAAGTCGTAAAAGTTTTGTAGACGTAAGTCTGAAAACCTCTGTGAACCAATATATCCAGCCAGTCTCTGTGAACCAATATATCCAGCCAGTCTCTGTGAACCAATATATCCAGCCAGTCTCTGTGAACCAATATATCCAGCCAGTCTCTGTGAACCAATATATCCAGCCAGTCTCTGTGAACCAATATATCCAGCCAGTCTCTGTGAACCAATATATCCAGCCAGTCTCTGTGAACCAATATATCCAGCCAGTCTCTGTGAACCAATATATCCAGCCAGTCTCTGTGAACCAATATATCCAGCCAGTCTCTGTGAACCAATATATCCAGCCAGTCTCTGTGAAACAACAATGATTTCAAGGAGACCAGGGAAGCATTATGTGTGAACAGAGATCTCAGGAGACCAGGGAAGCATTATGTGTGAACAGAGATCTCAGGAGACCAGAGAAGCATTATGTGTGAACAGAGATCTCAGGAGACCAGAGAAGCATTATGTGTGAACAGAGATCTCAGGAGACCAGAGAAGCATTATGTGTGAACAGAGATCTCAGGAGACCAGAGAAGCATTATGTGTGAACAGAGATCTCAGGAGACCAGAGAAGCATTATGTGTGAACAGAGATCTCAGGAGACCAGAGAAGCATTATGTGTGAACAGAGATCTCAGGAGACCAGAGAAGCATTATGTGTGAACAGAGATCTCAGGAGACCAGAGAAGCATTATGTGTGAACAGAGATCTCAGGAGACCAGAGAAGCATTATGTGTGAACAGAGATCTCAGGAGACCAGAGAAGCATTATGTGTGAACAGAGATCTCAGGAGACCAGAGAAGCATTATGTGTGAACAGAGATCTCAGGAGACCAGAGAAGCATTATGTGTGAACAGAGATCTCAGGAGACCAGAGAAGCATTGTGTGTAAACATAGATTTCAAGGAGACCAGAGAAGCACTGTGTCCGAGCAGAGATGTCAAGGAAACCAGAGAAGCGTTGTGACCAAGCAGAGACCTCAAGGAAACCAGAGAAGCGTTGTGACCAAGCAGAGACCTCAAGGAAATCAGAGAAGCGTTGTGACCAAGCAGAGAACTCAAGGAAACCAGAGAAGCACTGTGACCAAGCAGAGAACTCAAGGAAACCAGAGAAGCGTTGTGACCAAGCAGAGACCTCAAGGAAACGAGAGAAGCGTTGTGACCAAGCAGAGACCTCAAGGAAACCAGAGAAGCGTTGTGACCAAGCAGAGACCTCAAGGAAACCAGAGAAGCACTGTGACCAAGCAGAGAACTCAAGGAAACCAGAGAAGCGTCGTGACCAAGCAGAGACCTCAAGGAAACCAGAGAAGCGTTGTGACCAAGCAGAGACCTCAAGGAAACCAGAGAAGCACTGTGACCAAGCAGAGACCTCAAGGAAACCAGAGAAGCATTGTATAGGAATAGAAGCCTAGCAACTAGATCAAAAGATCATTGTGTTCAAACAAAGATAAAAAGCAGATCAGGCAAGCATTGTGTCCGAAAACACTCATGAAAGTCCCGTGTCCTGACAGCCGAGACGAAGCTATAAGCATGCTGACGATAGATAAAGATGTTGAGAGATAAATTGGATGATGACAAGAGAAGGTTGAGAGATAAACTGTATGTCAGTAAGAGAATGTTGTGAGATAAACTATATGTTGACAAGAGAAAGTTGAGAGATTAACTGTATGTCGACAAGAGAAGACTGAGAGATAAACTGTATGTCGACAAGAGAAGGTTGAGAGGTAAACTGTGTCGACAAGAGAAGACTGAGAGATAAACTGTGTCGACAAGAGAAGGTTGAGAGATAAACTGTGTCGACAAGAGAAGACTGAGAGATAAACTGTGTCGACAAGAGAAGGTTGAGAGATAAACTGTGTCGACAAGAGAAGGTTGAGAGATAAACTGTGTCGACAAGAGAAGGCTGAGAGATAAACTGTATGTCGACAAGACTTAGACAGGTCACCCCGTTCCTGGTGGGAAAAAAATGTAATTATTTGAGAGTAAAGGATAAGGAAGAATATATTCCCACGGTTTAGATAAACACAAGTGTTCATTTAATGAAAATCCCATCACGCACAAATAGCACACACCCTATCGTGGCACATTATTTTGCTGTTAGTGTTGATGATGCTGATGATGATGATGATAAAGATGCAAGGTACGCTAAATATTTTCATTTTAAAGTATTTAAGGTGTTTTTTTTTTTTTCTGTTACAAGAGCTCGAACGACCTTGGCCAAGAACTGCGGTCCCGTTATCAAGCCGTCATCTTTACCAGCGCTTCTAGGCGTCTGATTTTATAAGATCTTGAGTTCCCAATTCCCGAGACCTTTCCGCAGACTTTCATCGGTATCTTTATGGACTTTAATTGATATCTTTATGGACTTTCATCAATCTCTTTATTGACTTTCATTAATCTCTTTATGGACTTGCATTGATCTCTTTATGTACTTTCATCGATATCTTTAAGAACTTTTATCAATCTCTTTATGGACTTTTAATGATCTCTTTATGGACTTTCATATATATCTTTATGGACTTTCATCGATATCTTTATGGACTTTCATCGATATCTTTATGGACTTTTATCAATCTCTTTATGGACTTTCATCAATCTGTTTATGGACTTTCATCGATATCTCTATGGACTTTCATCGATGTCTTTATGGAGTTTCATCGATATCTGTATGGACTTTTATCAATCTCTTTATGGGCTTTCATCGATATCTTTATGGACTTTCATTGATATCTTTAAGGACTTTCATTGATCTCTTTATGGACTTTCATAGATATCTTAATGAACTTTCATTGATCTCTTTATAACTCATAGATCTCTTAATGAACATCGATCTCTTAATGAACACCAATCTCTCTATGGGCATCAATCTCTCTATGGACATACATCTCTTTATGGACATCAATCTCTTTATGGACATAAATCTCTCTATGGACATAAATCTCTTTATGGACATCAATCTCTTTATGGACATCAATCTCTCTATGGACATAAATCTCTTTATGGACATCAATCTCTTTATGGACATCAATCTCTCTATGGACATAAATCTCTTTATGGACATCAATCTCTTTATGGACATAAATCTCTCTATGGACATCAATCTCTTTATGGACATCGGTCTCTTTATGGACTTTCATTAATCTCTTTATGGACTTTCATTGATCTCTTTATGGACTCATCAATCTCTTTATGGACTTTCATTGATCTCTCTATGTACTCCGCTAGAAAGGATTATGGAGTCCACTAGAAAACGTTTAGGACTCCAATAGACCAATTTATAGACCTATAAACCATTGTACGTACTTCACTAGACCTCTTAATACTCAACTCTATAGATTCCACATAACCTCTTTGCCACCTCAACTATACTTATTATAGGCTTCACTAAACGACTTTCTGGACTGCAATAATCTTTTTTATAAAATCAACTAGACTTCTTTACAGAGAATAGCTTCTTATATATCACTAGACCACTTTATAGACTACATATCACTTTAAAAACTTCATACAACTTTGTATACACCATACCATTTTATAGACTCCATACCACTTTATAGACTCCATACCACTTTATAGACTTCATACCATTTTATAGATTCCATATCATTTTAAAGACTTCATACAACTTTGTAGACTCCATGTCAACTTTAAAGACTTCATACCACTTTATATACTCCATACCACTTTATAGACTCCATATCACTTTATAGACTATATCACGTAAAAGACTCCATACCACTTTATATACTCCATACCACTTTATAGACTCCATATCACTTTATAGACTATATCACGTACAAGACTCCATACCACTTTATAGACTCCATATCACTTTATAGACTATATCACGTACAAGACTCCATACCACTTTATACACTCCATACTTCTTTATGGATTCCATACCATTTATAGACTCCCTACCACTTTATAGACTCCCCTAGATCAGCATGGACAGAAGAATATCCATTTCAAAACAATGCACATCACCTAGTACATAAATAAACATGCATTGACGTGATTCTAGGGGAAAAGTTTCTAACTTCCACGCACGTCTCCCTGGAAATAGACCGGTTATGTGGAAATCTTGGTAACAAGCTGGTCCTCCATGCAGCTGTGCTATGATTGTCATTATCTCCGTGTCGCTCACTACTACGGGGATCACGTCGATTCCTGACCTCGTTGGACAGGCTTTCATGAAAATAGCCCGTTTCCAGGAAGGGTTACGTGGAAGCCGAGGTGAGGGTCTTGGCCAGTATATTTTGCCTGACCCAGACTAACACGTTTGATCAGTATGTTGTGCATGACCCAGACTAACACGTTTGATCAGTATGTTGTGCCTGACCCAGACTAACACGTTTGATCAGTATGTTGTGCCTGACCCAGACTAACACGTTTGATCAGTATGTTGTGCCTGACCAGACGTAGTCTTCCTTCCCTTTCCCGAAGTAGTGAGCGATAGGTAGATGAAGCGAGGCATAGCAGAATCGCCTGCATGAACCCAGTCCACCTTCATCAGCACGCTAGGGATGTGAGGAAAGGTACGACAACCCTCCACTTAAGGCCCTTTTCAGGGCGCACACAAAAGTAAACTTACTCATTGTGAATATCCGCCAACAACAACAACAACACCAACACCAACAACACCAATATGACTCAAATATCATTTATGGGGCACTACTTCTAGAGTTTTCTTTAAATCACAAAAGACTTTGCACACTTCGCTTCCTCTTGATATCATGCAGTCTTGTGTTATAGACTTGAGCGACAGGTTACGTTGTTGTTGAATGCCCAAACTGAGTATGAGTCCTCTTTGGTGCCCCCTGAAGAGAGCGTTATGTGGCGGGTATAATAAATTTTCTTCACATCCTGAACGTGCTGTTGAAGGTAGACCAGGGCCCTTCATACGATTTTTGCTGTGCTTGGTTTCATCTGATTACCGTTCACTTCTACGTGGATCACGTAGATCCCCACCTCACTAGCCAGACTGCCATGTAGCCGATCTATGTTTTAACTGACCCTGACTTACATTGTCCGGTTAGTATAGTATGCCTACTCTTCCACGCGAGCGGTAGACATTCCTGCCATATGTCCGAACCATTTACGTCTCTGTATGCATATGTATATATATATATATATATATATATATATATATATATATATATATATATAATGAACCATAAAAGCATGGACGCAGATCGGGGGAGCAGCAAAGATGGCGCATAACAATTCGCGGGTATAACTGGTCTATGATGTTTTAGTCCATTATGGACGCGGCAAGCCACGGATTTGACTGGGATTCACACCAGTTGTCAACTGAACTTGTGCCCACGGAATAATTAGTTTGTTCATTTTGTGGTGTATTTCCCTCAGATTATTCTGGCAAAGCCATCGGTTATTTGGGCTACCGTGTGTCGTATTTCCACGGTCCAGTGCACACGGCCAATCTTCCCGAGATTGGCACCCTTCACCCTGTTTGCTCACAACTCATGGACCAATAATGGAATAACACATCGTTCAGTATAGATTTAGCCCTGCCCGGTTAACAAATGTCTAAGATAGATCGCCCATACGCTGAGTGATGCCTTTATTCATGGCGATCCCCCTTCCCAAAGCGGCGAAGTACTGGCTCTCCTCAAGAAGTCCGCATTGGCCTCGGTAGACACACTTACCTTCAACCACAAGACGCCAGGTCTTCAACCTCAGATAATGCAAGTTCAATTAGAATTGCAATTTGTAGTTTCATTCTTTCCTCGGCAGTACGTGGCCACGGCAGTTGTTGATCGACGCAGTGGACCACTGATGCCTAGCGAACATTATTATTGTTTGACCGATGATGTTTAGGGATGTTTGCAACACTTGATGACGTCATCAGACGTAATTGTCCATGAATGTGTAGTCAGTCATTGATCAATGATCCTAGAAAGAGAATAATGTATGCAAGTATGTATTTACATAATGAAACTGTCGGCATTTCACAAGCATCTCATATCAGAGGTTAAAATATATCATTCTTGAGCTATGGTCAAGTTCCATACCAGACATTGTATCTGCTCTTTTTATCATGTCAGCCAGTCTGCAAGTTTATTAAATACTAATCGATAACAAAGTGTGTAAACAAGTCAAAAGAAATATGTTGTTGACCCATTTTTCTATACAATTCTCGCGCGAGTCTGGCTAACGGAGGTTTGAATGATTTAAATCTCAGGGATTCTCAAAACGCAGCGAGGAGACATAGTAACGGCCGGTTTTTTCAAAGCTGTTTGTTGTCCTCTAAAAATTCTAAAAATGGAAATAAAAACCGTGATATGTGGTGTGTTTTAAAAAAAATAGTTAATACTTAGTTCTTCATTTCTAATTGTGAATCTTCTTGTTATTGTCCTTAACAATTCCCTACATCTTATTGTGAATTTTCTTGTTATTGTCCTAAACAATTCCCTACATCTTATTGTGAATTTTCTTGTTTTTGTCCTAAACAATTCCCTACATCTGTACTTCTCGAGTGATATTTGACTTGGCAGGTGACGGAAAGTACACAGCTCGACTGCAGATTTTCACGCAATCAAATAAGGTCCCCTGCTCTCTCTCTCTCTCTTTTTTCACACACACAATCACCTTTTTCTTCTTCCTCCTCTCTTTCTTTATATCTATTGTTTGTGTTTGTGTGTATATCTTCTTCTTCTTCGTTCGTTCTCAATCTCCCACAACCAAACACTGAAAGGACTTAAGTAGCAGAATGTAGTCCAGAGAACGGAATGCGTTGTGTCGTAGTTTACAGCTTGGCTGTGATATTTGCACCTTTCGGTCCAACACATCCGACTTCAGCAAGCATTATTTTAGTACCGGGTTAGCATTCCCTCTTCGATCCCTTCTCCTTAGCCAGTCTGTCTTGCTGCAGCCTGTTATCCAGGATCACTGTGTGGAGGTGTAGAAGGGTCTTGGCAGCTCTGGTTCGGCGGCCCTGACGCTAGCAGTCAGCTATGGGTCGCTGACCACTGCAGCTCATGTGCTGCTCAGCATCTTGATCCCTCATTGTATCTGATTTCAATGTCTTCTTGCTCCCGGTCTCCTACCCCATTTGTAAACTTATATTTCTTGTCGTCACAAGGTACTCCACAATGGGATGGTAGGCGCTGAAATACGGTTCACTTTTTGGCAGCTATCTTGTTTAAATCATTCCTCAGGTGCCGAAGTTTGCTTCGCATGAGAGCTTGTAGTACAGCTACTTGTAAGGATGGCTACATGGTTATTAAACGATTAAGAAGGACGTTATAGTCCTCTTCGCTGTAGTGCATTGAAATACTTCACGGACAAGGTCACCAAAATGCACATCACATTGACGACCCCCACCTCGTTGTCAAGGCTGCTGTAACACAACATGTTTGCATCATTACAGCGATGACGTGAGAAAAAATCTTGATCAGTTTCTTGATCCTGGCCCTATCGCTGGCATCAGCGCCCACTCCACCCTGTTAAACACAGCCGAAAGAGAAGAAGAGGTCTTCCGCACCTAATGGTAGAGGAGGAGCCACTCATTATAGATAGCATGAACAGCATCTGAGGCACCATTCAAAGGATGACCGGAAACCGAGCGGAGTGCAGGAAGTGTCTTACAGCCATAGAAGGCGCAATCAGTCGTGAAACTACTAACTACTTTTTCAGATAGAGATAAAAGAAATTGTTAATCATTGTTTATCTGATTTGTTGATCACTTGATTGATTCACCTTTTCGCTAAAAGCCTAAATAACACGTAATTCCTTTACATAAATCTAGTATCCCAGCATTTGTAGTAGCGATATCAAAGATATGGTTTTATTTACAGGGTTACCAGTTCCATGCACAACCTTTTTTACTCTCATTTTGCGATATGCTAGAAAGGTCAGATTACTTCGATTCTTTTTAATCTGCATGAAAAGACGAAGTTGGCTATTGGCAATGCAGCACGTGTGACAACATCGTGATCGTTCCATGCCGAGTCCTGCAGTCGAGTAACGTTGTGTCTCTATAATAGAGAAATAACAGAGAGATATGTATGTATGTTTTCTCTCTCAGCCTTGTTGTTATAGAAATAACAGAGAGATATGTATGTATGTTTTCTCTCTCAGCCTTGTTGTTATAGAAATAACAGAGAGATATGTATGTATGTTTTCTCTCTCAGCCTTGTTGTTATAGAAATAACAGAGAGATATGTATGTATGTTTTCTCTCTCAGCCTTGTTGTTATAGAAATAACAGAGAGATATGTATGTATGTTTTCTCTCTCAGCCTTGTTGTTATAGAAATAACAGAGAGATATGTATGTATGTTTTCTCTCTCAGCCTTGTTATAGAAATAACAGAGAGATATGTATGTATGTTTTCTCTCTCAGCCTTGTTATAGAAATAACAGAGAGATATGTATGTATGTTTTCTCTCTCAGCCTTGTTGTTATAGAAATAACAGAGAGATATGTATGTATGTTTTCTCTCTCAGCCTTGTTATAGAAATAACAGAGAGATATGTATGTATGTTTTCTCTCTCAGCCTTGTTGTTATAGAAATAACAGAGAGATATGTATGTATGTTTTCTCTCTCAGCCTTGTTATAGAAATAACAGAGAGATATGTATGTATGTTTTCTCTCTCAGCCTTGTTGTTATAGAAATAACAGAGAGATATGTATGTATGTTTTCTCTCTCAGCCTTGTTGTTATAGAAATAACAGAGAGATATGTATGTATGTTTTCTCTCTCAGCCTTGTTGTTATAGAAATAACAGAGAGATATGTATGTATGTTTTCTCTCTCAGCCTTGTTGTTATAGAAATAACAGAGAGATATGTATGTATGTTTTCTCTCTCAGCCTTGTTGTTATAGAAATAACAGAGAGATATGTATGTATGTTTTCTCTCTCAGCCTTGTTGTTATAGAAATAACAGAGAGATATGTATGTATGTTTTCTCTCTCAGCCTTGTTGTTATAGAAATAACAGAGAGATATGTATGTATGTTTTCTCTCTCAGCCTTGTTGTTATAGAAATAACAGAGAGATATGTATGTATGTTTTCTCTCTCAGCCTTGTTGTTATAGAAATAACAGAGAGATATGTATGTATGTTTTCTCTCTCAGCCTTGTTGTTATAGAAATAACAGAGAGATATGTATGTATGTTTTCTCTCTCAGCCTTGTTGTTATAGAAATAACAGAGAGATATGTATGTATGTTTTCTCTCTCAGCCTTGTTGTTATAGAAATAACAGAGAGATATGTATGTATGTTTTCTCTCTCAGCCTTGTTGTTATAGAAATAACAGAGAGATATGTATGTATGTTTTCTCTCTCAGCCTTGTTGTTATAGAAATAACATATAAAAATATACGAGGAAGCTTAAATAAGTTCTCGGAATTAGTGAATGGTAAAGAAATAAGTTACAATAGAATTATCTACACAACATTTCCTTCAAAGTAGTTCTCTCCGGCAACTACACTTTTGCCAACGTACATACATGTGCTGGAGACATTCGTGGAACCTATTCTTTGACACCTCTCTCTGCTGTCTTGTCCCATTGGCGATAACTTCCTCAGCATCATTGAGTGGCTGTCCTTTCAGTGCGGATTTCAGTCGAAGGAACAAGAGAAAAATCAGCCGGTGTCAGGTCAGGTAAATATGGAGGATGTTCCAAGGTAATCCCATTGTGTTTTGTGAGATACTGCTTCACCAGTAGGGATCAATATGCTGACGCATTGTCATGCAGCATAACCCAACTGTTTGTTCTTGAATTATTTTGGTCGTTTTCGTATGATTGCATCTCTTAGACGACAGAGGAAATCAACGAACATTTCCTTTTAACCGTTCGGAATTAAGAAATGAAACCATGGTAGACAATACCCTAGGAATTAAAAAAAAAATTAGAACATAACCTGACTTCTCGAGTAAAACACAGAATTTCTTCTTCTTCTTCTTCTTCGTTCGTTCTCAATCTCCCACTACCAAACACTGAAAGGGCTTAAGTAGCAAATGTAGTCCAGAGAACGGAATGCGTTGTGTCGTAGTTTACAGCTTGGCTGCGATATTTGCACCTTTCGGTCCAACACATCCGACTTCAGCAAGCATTTTTTGAGTACCGGGTTAGCATTCCCTCTTCGATCCCTTCCCCTTAGCCAGTCTGCCCTGATGCAGCCTGTTATCCAGGATCACCGCGTGGAGGTGTAGAAGGGTCTTGGCAGCTATGGTTCGCTGGCCCTGACGCTAGCAGTCAGCTATGGGTCGCTGACCACTGCAGCTCTTGTGCTGCTCAGCATCTTGATCCCACACAGAATGTGACATTTGTACGTTGTTCAATAAGGACGTTTCCAACTCCGACGATGCAACGAGCACAACAATAACACAATTCTGTAACTTCTGTTCGAGAGTATAAGAAGAAGGTCATGCCTGCCATGTCCTTGCGTCAAGGTCACTACAAACTTATAAATATATATTCTCCATAATATCATCTTTCATTCAAACACGAGTCGACTATTCATGGAACATTTTGAAGCTACCTCGTAAGTGAATGTTGTACGTCGCTTCTTCATAAATAACAGAGAAAGACTTGCTTGAATGTGATCTGCTTCTTTCAACCTTGTTATTGTAGATATAACAGAGAAATATATTTGTGAATGTATTCTGCTTCCATCAACCATACTAATAACACAGAAAGATCTATGTGAATGTATTCTGCTTCTATCAACCATACTAATAACAGAGAAAGATCTATGTGAATGTATTATGCTTCCATCTTCTTCTTCTTCGTCGTACAGACAGCAACCATTATTTTTTCGAAAAAAGCAGCCGTCATCCTGAGCTTGTCTAGTGTTGCCAATGGTGATGGCCACATCTGCTCTCTCTGATCCTCGTATGTCAGGCAGTTTTGCAGCAAATGCTCAGCGGTCATTTTCCCGGTACCACACGGGCATTCGTCGGTGCCACCTATCTTCAATTTGTTGAAAAGGTGGTACCTGAGTCTATTGTGGCCAGTGCGAAGTCTAAAGACCACGACCTGCTCTTTTCTGTTCAACTGGTAATAGGCATCGTTTTTGGTGTAACCAGTATGTTCGGTTTCCCATTTGGTCATGAATCAAGCTCTAATAAGCCGTTTTGACTCTTCGTATGTCATACTAGTATCGGGTTGTGGTAGTTTTGCACCTTCTTTTGCCAGTCTGTCTGCCTCCTCGTTGCCTTGGATGTTGCAGTGAGATGGAACCCACTGCACAACTACTCTTTTTGGCGCAGCCTGCTGGCATAGTTGACAGAGTACTGCTCTTAAATCGCTAAGTTCAGTATTTTTCTGGCTTTTCAGTGCTGTGACTACGGCCAAGGCATCTGTAAGCAGGACTATATGGCTTTCATTCCTTTTACCTGTCACCATTTCTTCCACTGCCGCCCTCAGTGCCTCTGCCTCCGCTCTGAAATTGCTTGTGTATTTTCCAGTAGCGAATGACAGTGTTATTTTTCTGCCATTTGGTAGGCTCAGGAATGCTCATGCCCCTCCGTTCTGTGTTGTATTTGTTACGGAACCGTCGGTGAATGCATGGGTCCAGTCCATGCTTGGGTAGTTTTCCGTAATGAAACTCAGGGTAGTATCTCTTCTTTCTTTTTCAGTCTGCCTGTTTTTTGTTTCTAATACCTGGTATAATTTCTACCACCTCTGGAAATATATGCTGCCTCCAGGTAGGTTTTCGTACAGTAGGGATGGGCTTTGATGTGGTTAGTGCGTTCATAGGTTCTTCGTGCATCTTTGCTTTGGCTATTTCTGCAAAGTTTCTTCGCTTTAGCTTCCCATTTCCGAAATTGTTTAGTCTCTGGTGCATTGGGTGGTCAGTCAGTCTTCTGAGTTTCTATAATTGCAGCTGGGCTCTGCAGTCTCTTCTGTCGGCCATGGATTGCAGTTTTGTAATCTTTTCAAGTTCTACAATTGGCGTTGACTTCATGCCTCCTGTTATAACTCTCATGGCTTGGTTTTGGAGTTTGCTAACTTTATCGAAGTTCGCCTTTGCTGCTGTTGTCCATGCCGCAATGCCATACTCGAGAACTGGTCTCACTCTTCCAGTGTACAGTTTTTTTAGTATGCTTTCGTCTGCTCCCCAGCTTGTGCCAGCAAGTTTCCTCATGATTGCCATTCTTTCTCTGGCTCTCATTCGGTATTTCTCGATCTGACTTTTCCATGTCATGCGCCGATCAAATGTGACCCCTAGATAGTTTGGGTTGTCGTTTGGCTGGATGTATTTCCCGTTTAGACTTAATTTGGTGTTTCGGGGTTTGATTCATAGCGAGAATATTATACATGTGGTTTTGTCCTCGTTTATATTGACCAGCCATGAGTTCACCCACTCTTCCTGCGATGTTAGGGCCTGCTGCATCCGATTTCTTGCTATGGTGAGATTCTTTTCAGAGGTCCACATAGCCAGATCGTCTGCAAACATTGAGCTATGAACTCTTCTTGATATATTCTCTATAATGTCGTTTATATACACCAGGAAGAGTGTGAGTGACAGTACTCCCCCTTGGGGTACTCCCTGCTCAAGTGTCACCTTTTTGCTCATCTGCCCTTGTACTTGGACTCTGGCCGTTCTGTTTTTGAGGTAGTGGTTGATCCACTTGTACATTTTCCACATTTTCCTACAAACTGCACTTCTTCTTAGCTTGACTCTAAGTCCATCTTTCCAGACTTTGTCAAATGCCTTTTCCAGGTCCACCCAAACCGCTACTGTATGCTTTTGCTCCTGGTAGGCATCTTCTATTACCTGGGCTATGAGGATGACCTGGTCCTCAGTGGATCTGTGCTGTCTAAAGCCTGCTTTCTGTGGAATTAGTAACCGTTTTTCTTCCAGATGCCACATCAGTCTGGTGTTTATCATACGTTCCAACAGTTTGCCGACACAGCTCAGTAGGCTGATAGGCCTGTATCCATTTGGATCGGTTTTGTCTTTTCCTTTCTTTGGTACTGGTACAAGTACTGCGTCTTTCCATGCCTGGGGTACAATACCCCTTTTCCAGCTTTGGTTCAGGACTGATAGCAGTTTCCTCTTTGCTGTTTGGCCCAGCCCCATCAGTATTTCGTTTGTTATCCCATCTTTTCTGGGAGATTTCCTTTTCTTTAATGTTCTCATGGCCTCTTCCATTTCGCTCATTGTAGTTTTGCCATCATATGCTCTTCTGGTGCCATATTAATGTTGTCGTGCCCCTTTTGCTCTTCATTAATGTCCGTATGCCTATCTGCAGTGACATCTATGTGGTTCGCTTTGGCATAGTGTTCGACAAAAGCTTTTGCGGCTTTCTTTCCAGTGAGCAAGTTTTCACCCTGCTTGATGGTAATTTGTTTGTTTGACGGGGTTTCGTCATTCATGGCTCTGACTAACTTCCAGAGTTTGTTCCCTTCTTTGTCTAAGTTGAGACTTTCTGTTTTGTTTTTCCAGCTTTTTCTTGCTGTTTGGTTTAGCTGCTTCCATCAACCATACTAATAACAGAGAAAGATCTATGTGAATGTTTCCTGCTTCCATCAACCATACTAATAACAGAGAAAGATCTATGTGAATGTATTCTGCTTCCATCAACCATACTAATAACAGAGAAAGATCTGTGTGAATATATCCTGCTTCAATCAGCCTTACTAATAACAAAGAAAGATATGTGTGAATGTCTGCTGCCTCTCCCAGCCATACTAATAACAGAGAAAGATATGTGTGCATGTCTACTGCCTCTCCCAACCATACTAATAACAGAGAAAGATATGTGTGAATGTCTGCTGCCTCTCCCAGCCATACTAATAACAGAGAAAGATATGTGTGCATGTCTACTGCCTCTCCCAACCATACTAATAACAAAGAAAGATATGTGTGAATGTCTGCTGCCTCTCCCAGCCATACTAATAACAGAGAAAGATATGTGTGCATGTCTACTGCCTCTCCCAACCATACTAATAACAGAGAAAGATATGTGTGAATGTCTGCTGCCTCTCCCAGCCATACTAATAACAGAGAAAGATATGTGTGCATGTCTACTGCCTCTCCCAACCATACTAATAACAGAGAAAGATATGTGTGCATGTCTACTGCCTCTCCCAACCATACTAATAACAGAGAAAGATATGCGTGAATGTCTGCTGCCTCTCCCAGCCATACTAATAACAGAGAAAGATATGCGTGAATGTCTGCTGCCTCTCCCAGCCATACTAATAACAGAGAAAGATATGTGTGAATGTCTGCTGCCTCTCCCAGCCATACTAATAACAGAGAAAGATATGCGTGAATGTCTGCTGCCTCTCCCAGCCATACTAATAACAGAGAAAGATATGTGTGAATGTCTGCTGCCTCTCCCAGCCATACTAATAACAGAGAAAGATATGCGTGAATGTCTGCTGCCTCTCCCAGCCATACTAATAACAGAGAAAGATATGCGTGAATGTCTGCTGCCTCTCCCAGCCATACTAATAACAGAGAAAGATATGTGTGAATGTCTGCTGCCTCTCCCAGCCATACTAATAACAGAGAAAGATATGCGTGAATGTCTGCTGCCTCTCCCAGCCATACTAATAACAGAGAAAGATATGCGTGAATGTCTGCTGCCTCTCCCAGCCATACTAATAACAGAGAAAGATATGTGTGAATGTCTGCTGCCTCTCCCAGCCATACTAATAACAGAGAAAGATATGTGTGCATGTCTACTGCCTCTCCCAACCATACTAATAACAGAGAAAGATATGTGTGCATGTCTGCTGCCTCTCCCAGCCATACTAATAACAGAGAAAGATATGTGTGAATGTCTGCTGCCTCTCCCAGCCATACTAATAACAGAGAAAGATATGTGTGAATGTCTGCTGCCTCTCCCAGCCATACTAATAACAGAGAAAGATATGTGTGCATGTCTGCTGCCTCTCCCAGCCTTCTTATAAAAGACAAATGTTGTGGTTTCTTGAATTCCATTTTGACCTGCGATCACTCTGTCTGTGTGTCTCCCTTGCAGTATGATGTTTGGCCTGAGATCATTCGTGTCTCCCTTGCAGTATGATGTTTGGCCTGAGATCATTCGTGTCTCCTTTGCAGTATGATGTTTGGCCTGAGATCATTCGTGTCTCCCTTGCAGTATGATGTTTGGCTTGAGATTATTCGTGTCTCCCTTGCAGTATGATGTTTGGCCTGAGATCATTCGTGTCTCCCTTGCAGTATGATGTTTGGCCTGCGATCACTCTGTCTGTGTGTCTGTTTAACGTGGCGTGTTTTGCTCGTTACCAGAAAACTGCACTCTGGATTCTTCGGCTGAAATTATGAATGTTCTCTTTGAGATTGAATTAATAAATCTGCAGTAAGGAGCAACGCGTAATCAGGGTAAGAGGAAACATGCTCACGAAGTTCTCATCTGACGTCCTCGCTAGTGCTCTGTGAAACTAGTTGTATTACAGTAATCTATTCAACGAGGTGGGATTGACACAGTAATCCTCATGGTGAGCTTACTGAGGACTCTTGCATTACACTACAGTAAGAAGGACCCATGTATATTTTCTCAAATACTCCTCGTGATGCAAGAAGAGCCACTGTTACCTCCTGTAGATGTTAAGAATTAACTCAACTCAGCACAAGTAGCTTTGAACAATAATAACAATAATATGAGCGCATTGTGTGATTAAAAAAGACAGCTTTTATTGAATTCTTTTCTGACCTCTCATGTACCCACTTTGAGAAACGCTGTTTGTTTGCGTTCACAAGTGTGCTCTTTCATGCGCGTTTTATTTCATTTGTTATTTGTCCTGTAAGTTTGTCGTGTCTCTTTCTGTTCTGTTTTATTATCGTTCTGATAGGCTTAAAAAGATGTAAAATAAAGGTAAAAAATAGTTGCCCATTGGAAGAAAGGAATATGACATCAGCATCAGACGTATTGTGACATGTCAGCAAAAATATACAACAGCACTTGCTTGAAAAATGTTGTTTTTCTGAGACTTGTTTATGTGGTGTGTCTGAGATTGTGTTTTGTGCTGTACTTTGATTTAAGTGAGGAAGGTTGCGCTATACTTTGATTTAAGTGAGGAAGGTTGCGCTGTACTTTGATTTAAGAGAGGAAGGTTGCGCTGTACTTTAATTTAAGTGAGGAAGGTTGCGCTGTACTTTGATTTAAGAGAGGACGGTTGCGCTGTACTTTGATTTAAGAGAGGAAGGTTGCGCTATACTTTGATTTAAGTGAGGAAGGGTTGTGCTGTACTTTGATTTAAGAGAGGAAGGTTGCGCTGTACTTTGATTTAAGTGAGGAAGGTTGCGCTGTACTTTGATTTAAGTGAGGAAGGTTGCGCTGTACTTTGATTTAAGAGAGGAAGGTTGTGCTACAATTTGATTTAAGTGAGGAAGGGTTGTTCTGTTCGTCAACTTCAACCTCCCGTCCTGAGCGAACTATTGGTGAGAGTTGGGTGGCAGGCGGGGGTCAAAGGTTGGCGAACTTCAGGTGAGAGTTGGGTGGCAGGCGGGGGTCAAAGGTTGGCGAACTTCAGGTGAGAGTTGGGTGGCATGCGGGGGTCAAAGGTTGGCGAACCTCAGATGAGAGTTGGGTGCCATGCGGGGGTCAAAGGTTGGCGAACTTCAGGTGAGAGTTGGGTGGCATGCGGGGTCTAAGGTTGGCGAACTACAGGTGAGAGTTGGGTGGCATGCGGGGGTCAAAGGTTGGCGAACTTCAGGTGAGAGTTAGATGACGTTACCTGGCTTCGGATTGCGAACCACAGGTGAGAATTTGGGTAGCAGGCGTGGACCAAAAATTACGAAAAAAAAAAGTTGAGAGTTAGTGGCAGGTGGAAACAAAGAGTTGGAGAACCACAGGTGAGAGTTGAGTCGCAGGCGGGGTTAAAGATTTGTAGAATCACAGGTGAGAGTTAGGTGGCAGGCGGAGACAAAGAGTTGAAGAACCACAGGTGAGAGTTGGGTCGCAGGCGGGGTTAGAGACTTAGAGAACCACAGGTGAGAGTTGGGTCGCAGGCGGGGTTAGAGACTTAGAGAACCACAGGTGAGCGCTGGGCGACAGGCGGAGACGAAGGGTTGGATAACCACAGGTGAGCGCTGGGCGACAGGCGGAGACGAAGGGTTGGAGAACCACAGGTGAGTGCTGGGCGACAGGCGGAGACGAAGGGTTGGAGAACCACAGGTGAGCGCTGGGCGACAGGCGGAGACGAAGGGTTGGAGAACCACAGGTGAGTGTTGAATGGCAAGAGTGGTACAAGGGTTGCGAACCATAGCACTTCATACAACTCCGGTAAAAGTGGCAGTTATAAAGCCAGCACTGCAATGGAAAACAACTTTTTGGGTATAGGGATGGAGAGAGAAAAAGAAAGAGAGATGGTTCATTTTTGTTTTCAGATCGATTAGCTAGTTTCATTATTCACTGTGTTGACTTCCCTAACAGCAAGTCAGGTACCCATTTACAACTTGGTAAACCGTAACGTGTTTCTTCCGGGGAATGTACGCGTGTGTGTTGCTGTGACTCGAAGGATTATAAAATAGTAATGTGCCAGCCATATCGTTGGTAGATAATTAAGGAGGGTTTGGCATGAGCTGGCAAACTCATCGCATAGTTTTGTGTCAGCGAATTTTGCAATCCGATATCAATGTCAAAATTGTTTATATATATCAAGAAGAAAATGTATCCCAAAACTGAGCACTGTGGTACTCCACTTTTCACTTCACATAACTCAGAGTACTCCTTCTCTATGCCCACTCTTTGCCTTCTTCACGTTAACCAATTTTCAATCCATTTGGCAACTTCCCTACCTATTACGGATGGTTGATTATAGGATTGGTTACCTCAAGTCATATTACGGATGGTTGGTCATCGTGTTGGTTACCTCAAGTCATATTACGGATGGTTGGTCATCGTGTTGGTTATCTCAAGTCATATTACAGATGGTTGGTCATCGTGTTGGTTACCTCAAGTCATATTACAGATGGTTGGTCATTCGGCTGGTTACCTCAAGTCACAGTACGAATGGTTGGTCATCGGGTTGGTTACCTCAAGTCATATTACGGATGGTTGGTCATCGGGTTGGTTTCCGCAAGTCACATTACGGATGGTTGATCATCGGGTCGGTTACCCCACCCTGTCAAAACTATAAACACTTACAAAAAAGGGACCTCTTCACCACATGGTAGAAAAGGAGTGACTTGAGCCAAGTGACACTGGCGTAAATCCTCAACTTTGAATGAAGTCTAAAAGAGGCATAACTTCGTAAGGATGAGAACCACTGTCTGACGTCATTGATGTTTGACCGTGAGACTATCTTGGCGACGACAACATCCAAGGCCTCGGCTGCTTCCCTGTTTACAGAGTCGACAAACAACCAACCCGACTGTCTGTTATTGCGTTCTTATTAGAACAACGTCGAGTTTTGTTTTGTTTTGGTGATCATAGTTCTGTGGAAAAAATATAGTGATTATAAGTAAGCTGTCACCGAGTATTCTCTGCATCCTCTCTTCGACTCTCTCTCTCTCTCCCACTCTGTTTCCTTCAATGTGCTTCACTATTAACCTATGTCTCTGTCTTTATGTTTCAGTATATGTTCTTTCTCTGTCTGTCTGTCTGTCTCTCTCTTTTTCGCTCTCTCTCTCACCATTTATTTGCCTCTGTGTGTACATCTCCTTATGTCGATCAGTCTAATTTCACCTTTGTATTTGTTTTCTGTTTACTTATATCTGAGTTTCTCAGGGTGTGTTTTTCTGTAATTTCCCTGTAATTATTTCTCTACCTGTGTCCTCCTATTTGTGAAATTTCCCCTTTCTGTCTTTCAGTATGCATTTCTCACTCACCGCCTCTCAAACTTTCTTCTCTGCCACTCCACTTTCTAACCTTTTCTATTTTTTGTCTCTTCTCCTTGTTTTTCTTCTACTAACTGTCACTCTGTTTCAATTTCGCCTTGAGTCCCCAACACTGAGTCGACATGTGTTTATCTTTCTCTAGACCTCTCAATAAATATTTTTCACAACCTTTCAGTGTGTATTTTCCTGTCTGCATGTCTCTCTGTGTGTGTTTCCCTCTTTCCTCCACTCCGTTCTTTAAATCGGTTTCCTCCTCTGTGTTTCTATGTCATTCTCTCTAGCACCATCTCCTGTACGTGTCTCTCTCTCTTCACAACGTTGTATATCTCTCTGCCCCATTGTATCTCAATCTCTCCTTCCCTCTCTGTCCTACTGTATCTAAATATCTCCTTCCCTCCCTGTCCTACTGTATCTCAATATCTCTCTCTCTCTGTCCCGCTGGATTCTATCTCTCCCTCTGTTCCTGCTGTATCTCTTTCTTCTTCTTCTTCCTCGTTCGTCTTAAGACCTCAACTTCAATGACTTTAACCAAAGTGGCAGTCGACTCAAGGCTCTGTACACTTCCGTACAGCTTCTCGTGGAAGGACACTGGCTGTAACCAAATGCTATTTCTTTTGTCGGTATACAGTGGACAGGACTGCAAAATATGTTCTGCCTTCGTGGGGGCTTGATGGTGAGCTGATAGTAGGCATCGTGTTCTATGTGGCCAGGGTGGTTTTTTTTCTTCATTGTGCACTGTACGTTGCCCTGATGAATGCTTTAGTCTCATTGTGTGTGATTTCTGTATCACTTCGCTGCAGCATTCCTCCCTCTCTGGCGAGTCTGTCCGCCTCCTCGTTGCCTGGAATGTCGCATTGGGCTGCTATCCACTAGACTATGATTTTTTTTGAAGCACTGAGACAGGCGTTCGAGCGAGTCTGCCAGAGCACCGAGTTCATTTTTGTGCTGGTTCTTGGGCGTCATTAATACTGCGAGGGCGTCTGTGAAATGACCACTTGCTTTTCTGCCTGTTCCTTATAGTCTATACGGGTTTCAGCTGCTTGTCTCAGGGCACTGGCTTTGGCATTGAAGTTGCTGCAGCGTCTCCCAGTGGCAAAAAGCTGCTGAGTATACTTTGCTTTTAAGTTTTATAGTTATGCCTCCTCCCCCGTTTCCAATGGAATCTTTGGCTGAGCCATCCATATAGGCGTGTGTCTAGGCTGTTGGTGGGAATTTTTGGTAGATGTAATTTGTAACTATGTGTTTTTTCTGTTCCTCTGTTTGTGACTTTTTGTTGCATATAAGACCAGGGAAGAGTCTTCCATTCCAGAGGCAGCGGATGGAGCATGCTGGTATTGGTTTTATCTTTTCGTTTAAAAGTGCAGCATTGTTTTTAATCTTTTCTTTTGCCTGGACTGTAAAACTTGTTTTCTCTTTAGCCTGCCGCGTCCCAGCCCATTTAGTCTGTGGTGCATCAGGTGGTCCATGATTCTTTTGCATTGTCCCGCTTACTGTAGGATTCTACAGTCTCGGCGGTCTTTCATTGGCTGTACCCCAGTCATAGCTTCCATGTATTTTTTTATTTTTTTTGAGGGGGGGGGGGGACTTCAGGGCTCCTGTTATGATGCGGGCTGCTTGGCTCTGGGTGCGCCTTATTTGGGTGGACTTCACGGCTCCTGTTATGATGCGGGCTGCTTGGTTCTGGGTACGCCCTATTTGGGTGGACTTCAGGGCTTCTGTTATGATGCGGGCTGCTTGGTTCTGGGTGCGCCCTATTAGGTGGACTTCAGGGCTCCTGTTATGAGGCGGGCTGCTTGGTTCTGGGTGCGCCCTATTTGGGTGGACTTCAGGGCTCCTGTTATGATGCGGGCTACTTGGTTCTGGGTGCACCCTAATTTGTCAAAGTTTGATTTAGATGCCGTGGACCAAACTGCAATGCCGTATTCCAAAACTGGTCTCACTCTACCTGTGCATAATTTCTTTAGTGTGTTTCCGTCAGCACCCCGTGTAGTACCAGCAAGTTTCCGTCAGCACCCCGTGTAGTACCAGCAAGTTTCCGTCAGCACCCCGTGTAGTACCAGCAAGTTCCCGTCAGCACCCCGTGTAGTACCAGCAAGTTTCAGTCAGCACCCTGTGTAGTACCAGCAAGTTTTCGTCAGCACCCCGTGTAGTTCCAGCAAGTTTCCGTCAGCACCCCGTGTAGTACCAGCAAGTTTCCGTCAGCACCCCGTGTAGTACCAGCAAGTTTCCGTCAGCACCCCGTGTAGTACCAGCAAGTTTCTTCATGATGGACATGTGTAGCCTCGCCATCAGCTGGGTCTTTAAAATTTACGTTTTTCAGGTGAGACGTTGGTCTAAGGAAACTTCTAAGAAGGTTAGAGCCACATCTAGCCGTATCTCTTTAAAAAAAATGTAATTCGAGTTTTACTTGCTGCCGTATGATTGACAGGGAGAAGATGGTATGTGTCGTTTTTTGTTCATTTATCTTTAGTAAACAGGTCTTGGGCCATCTGCCGAGGGCTGCTACAGAGCCTTGCATTCGTGTGCTGGCTCTAGTGATGAGTTTTTCAGTAGTCCACGTGGCCAGGTCATCAGCGTAGAGAGAATAGTGGGTACTTTTGTGGAGGTTGTTGGCGATGTCATTTATGTTAATAAGGAAGAGTGTAGGGGAAAGGACACCACCCTGAGGAACACCTTGTTCCATAGTTTCCTTTTTACTGGTATGCCTTTGGACCTGCACTCTTGCTGTTCTATTTTCTAAGTAGTTACTGATCCACTTGTACATTTTTCCGCATACTCTATATTGCAGCATTTTTTCACGTAGCCCGTCTTTTTCATACTTGGTGAAAGGCTTTTTCCAGGTCTACCCATAAAGCCAGAGGTCAGTTTGTTTCATCAGGCCCTGATTGTCATTCGCTCTCATAGCTTAAAGAAGAGAAGATAACTAAGGTGGCCAGTTTGTTTCACCAATCCCTGATTGCCCTTCGCTCTCATAGCTTAAAGAACAGAAGATAACTAAGGTGGACAGTTTGTTTCACCAATCCCTGATTGCCCTTCGCTCTCATAGCTTAAAGAAGAGAAGATAACTAAGGTGGCCAGTTTGTTTCACCAATCCCTGATTGCCCTTCGCTCTCATAGCTTAAAGAAGAGAAGATAACTAAGGTGGCCAGTTTGTTTCACCAATCCCTGATTACCCTTCGCTCTCATAGCTTACAGAAGAGAAGATCACTTTTGTTTCACCAATCCCTGATTACCCTTCGCTCTCATAGCTTACATAAGAGAAGATAACTAAAGTGGCAAGTTTGTTTCACTAGGCCCTGATTACCCTTCGCTCTCATAGCTTAAAGAAGAGAACAGAATGAAGGCGCAACCGGAAATCTTTTGGAGACGGTAGTGTTGGATCAGCCACACACAGCGAAAGCCCCAAGTATGTATGGAACCAGCTGGGATGAAGAGGCGAAATATCAGACGGAGAAGATATCTTGAATCTGATAGAAATAAAACCAGGAGACATTGGAAGGAGCTAGAGAAAACAGCACATGGTATGTCTGTTTGAGAGAGTTGATCGATGGCTGGTGGACGACAGGGTGAAGAAGAATAGGTGCAACGCAAGGCGTCTCACAAGGTTTATCCCTAAGGGTATCACTAGTCGATACCCCACCTCGTTGACCAAGCCGCTGTAACAGTCTGTTTCTATATGCATTTTGTTCACATGATTTAGGCTTTTGATGAGCATGTTCCGCATCTCGATGATGATGGCATTGCGCGCCCTGCCTTTTCTTAATAAAGCAACAAGTTCCAGGTTACAGGGCTGTTGTCTGATTTGTTGTCATTGGGATAGACCAGAGTACTTGCGTTTTAATTCACCCCAAACAGAGTTCACTGGGTCCCCATAGTGCGTATTTGACAGCTGATGACTGTAACGGGACATCCCATTTCGGATTAAGGGGAGGACAGGTCGATAAAATTATTGTGTTTTAAATAAATAAGTAAAGGCTTAGATGAAGAAAAAAGTGTAGAAAAGATGCTAACCCTATTGTTAATCCTAACTCTAATCCTAACCTTAACCCTAACCCTAACCCAAATCATAATCTAACCCTACCTTAACCCTTATCGTAATACTTACCATAATCCTAATCCTACCCTAATCGTATTCCTAAAAATAACCCACATCATAATCTAACTCTACCCTAATCCTAATCCTAACGCAAATCATAATTTAACTCTACTAGAATCCTAACTCTAATTCTAATCCTAACCATAACGATCCATAACTTTAATCATTACGTTAATTCAACCACTAACCCTAATAATAACTTTAATCCTAATTCTAATCCTATTCCTAACGCTAACCTTAATCCTAACCCTAACCCTAATCTTAACCCTAATCCAAACCCTAATTCTAATCCTAACCCTAATCCTAACCATAACCCTAATCGTAACCCTAATCCTAATTCTAACCCTAGTCCTAACCCTAATCCTAACCCAAACCCTAACTCTAATCCTAACCATAACCCTAATCCTAACCCTTTCCCTAATCCTAACCATAATCCTAATCCTAACCCTTTCCCTAATCCTAACCCTAATCCTAACCATTTCCCTAACCATAACCCTAACCCTTTCCCTAATCCTAACCCTAACTCTAATCCTAACCATAACCCTAATCCTAACCCTTTCCCTAATCCTAACCCTAATCCTAACCCTTTCCCTAACGATAACCCTAACCATTTCCCTAATCCTAACGCTAACCCTTTCCCTAATCCTAACCCTAACCCTAACCCTTTCCCTAACCATAACCCTAACCCTTTCCCTAATCCTAACCCTAACCCTAATCCTAACCCTAACCCTTTCCCTAATCCTAACCCTAACCCTAATCCTAACCCTTTCCCTAACCATAACCCTAACCCTTTCCCTAATCCTAATCCTAACCCTAATCCTAATACTAACACTTACCCTTACTAAATAAAAAATGCATTGCCAAGACGGCAGGAATAAGCAGAAATTTGCGTCTGCTCTCGCAGAATATTTGACCCATCCCAATAGTTAAAAAGTGGACTATTATGTGACGTCACTACCTCAAATCCAGTGTTAAAAATATATATTTCTTTTGTTTGAGATGAATTAAGACACAAGTACCTAGACCAGAACTCACTTGTTAAGATGTGAAAACAACAAATCGAGATCAGAGCCCACTTTAACGTTGAAGTCACCTAGTAGAACAAGTTGTTCTTGACTGTGTATACTTCTAATGACTGCAATTAAATACTCGTTGGGGAAATAAACACATTGAAGACAAAGACTTTGGTAATATCCAAGCAACGTAGGCAAATAAATGTGATAATAAATGAAGTAATAATCGAACAAATACAAAAGTTTACATATTGGAGTCAAACCATAACAGAAGATGCCCGAAATGATACAGAAATAAAGAATTTGCAACGGCAACAAAGGGCTTAAGAGAAAAACATAAATTGTTAACCTCAAAGAATATTAGGATATAACTAAGGACAAGAAAAATCGTCACCCATATATGGCCAATTGTACTGTATGGGGCTGAAACATGGATTCTAGCAAATAAGGATGAATAAAGATTGAAAACGTTTGAAATGTGGTGCTACTGTAGAATGGACAGGGTGAATTGAATAAAAAAAAATATCTAATGACAAGGTACTCACTGAAGTGGACGCACAAATACAAATATTGTATGGGATACAAAATCGTCGGTTGAGTATGCTGGGTCACAATATGAGACATGAAAGTCTTCTACAGAAGATACTTGAGGGCAAGATTCAAGGGAAGAGAGGATCATGGCGTCCAGGATTCAGTTTTCTATCACAGGCATGCAGGGACATTAAAGTACGAACTTATGCTGAAATGAATAGAGCTGCAGAGGATTGGGTCAAATGGAGAAACATACTCAGACAACCTTATAACCAGTCTCCAGACTGATCAACCAGAGGATAGGGTCAAATGGAGAAACATACTCAGACAACCTTACAACCAGTCTCCAGACTGATCAACCAGAGGATAGGGTCAAATGGAGAGACATACTCAGACAACCTTACAACCAGTCTCCAGACTGATCAACCAGAGGATAGGGTCAAATGGAGAGACATACTCAGACAACCTTACAACCAGTCTCCCAACCTTACAACCAGTCTCCCAACCTTACAACCAGTCTCCCAACCTTACAACAAATCTCCCAACCTTTCAGCCAGTCTCCCAACCTTACAACCAGTCTCCCAAACCTTACAACCAGTCTCCCAACCTTACAACCAGTCTCCCAACCTTACAACCAGTCTCCCAACCTTACAACCAGTCTCCCAACCTTACAACCAGTCTCCCAACCTTTCAACCACTCTCCAACCCTTACAACCAGTCTCCCAACCTTACAACCAGTCTCCCAACCTTACAACCAGTCTCCCAATCTTACAACCAGTCTCCCAACCTTACAACCAGTCTCCCAACCTTACAACCAGTCTCCCAACCTTACAACCAGTCTCCCAACCTTACAACCAGTCTCCCAACCTTTCAACCACTCTCCAACCCTTACAACCAGTCTCCCAACCTTATAACCAGTCTCCCAACCTTACAACCAGTCTCCCAACCTTACAATCAGTCTCCCAACCTTACAACCAGTCTCCCAACCTTACAACCAGTCTCCGGACTGATCAACCAGTCTCCCAACCTTACAACCAGTCTCCCAACCTTACAACCAGTCTCCCAACCTTACAACCAGTCTCCGGACTGATCAACCAGATGGTGACGAGGAGGACTAATCTTTGCTTTGGCTTCAGGTGCAGGTCACAAATAAGAAGAAATACAGTTGAACAAAACCTGCCGCTGTTCTATTGAAAGGAAGTGTTAGCAGGCGTTCGCATTTATTTTTGCCTGACTCAACCACGTGTATTAAAGAGCTTTTCCGATGCAAAGCCTACACCAAGCTCGCTCCTTTGTCGTGGTCTTCACCTTTCCAGTAGAATATGTAGTCTTTCTGGCTCATTGATCCAAAGTCCGCTAACCTAGTTTCTCAAAGTGTTCCAATGGCCACACCGAGAATAGTTAGTTCGTCATTAATAAATAACACGTGTCTTTATGAGTCTCTTAATGTTGCAATGTATTCCAAACATTCAATACTCTCTGACTAAAAATATATTTCTTAGAATCTAACCTGGACCTTTCTTTAATTAATATGTAGATGTGTCATTTTGTTCACGTAGCCGACTGTCCCTTGATTATCCTATAAACGTGTATTAAATCCCCCTCGAATTCCTTTCTTTTCTAGACACTGCAGGCCTTTGTTTTCTTTAAAGTTAAGACCACAATTGTAGAATCCCACTTTCAGTTTTTTCGCTCGCTTTCTTTGTATCATTTCCAGCACGTGTATATCCAGTACTCCAATCTAGGTCTAACTAATGCTTTATACAGTTTGACTATCACTTCCTTGCTCTTATGTTTAATATTTCTTTTTATCATACCTAACATTGCATTTGCCTTTTTCACTGCTACCTTAACTTGCTCACTCACCTTTCCTGTATGATCTATTATAACCCCTAGGTCCCTTTCTTTATCTATCTTTCTAATATTGTTTTCTCCCATTCTGTAAGTATGTGCCACATTGGATCTACCCATGTGGATAACTGTACATTTATCTACATTAAACTCCATTTGCCAGCTTACAGACCATTCTCGAATTTTATCTAAATCCGACATCAATATATCCACTTCCGCTTTAGAAGAGACACTACTGCATAGTTTTGTGTCATCAGCAAATTTTGTAATCATGGATCTCATATCAATGTCCAAATCATTTATATATATCAAGAACAAAATTGGTCCCAAAACCGAGCCCTGTGGCACACCACTTTTCACTTCACACCACTCAGAGTACTCCTTATTTATGCCCACCGTCTGCCTTCTTCCCGTTAACCAATTTTCAATCCATTTGGCAACTTCCCCACCTATTCCATGTGATTTTAACTTTCGAAATAATCTTTGATGAGGTACTCTATCAAAAGCCTTTGCAAAGTCTAGATAAATAACATCCACTGGCTCCCCTTTATCTATGATTTTAGTAACCTCCTCCATGAATTCTAATAGATTTGTTAAGCAAGATCGCCCTCTAGTAAACCCATGCTGACTATTTCTAATTAGATTAATTTTGTCTAAATGCATTACAATGTTTTCTTTGATTATTGACTCTAACAATTTACAGACTATGCTCGTTAAACTCACTGGTCTATATAGAATTAGCTTGCTCTGATTTTTTGCCTTTTTTGAATGAGGGGATCACTCCTGCATCTTTCCAATCCCGTGGAAAAATCCCTTTTGTCAGTGATTGAGAACATAATATAGCAAATGGTTTTGCTAGTTGGTCTCTAATTTCATACAGCAATTTTGGATGAATACCATCTTGACCTGGACATTTATTCACTTTCAACCCCTCCAATTTTTTAAAAACCATTTCCTCTGTAATACAGATTGATCTTAATCCCGCTGTATCCATGTCTCTTTGAAAAATATCTATAGGCTCTGGGATCTTGGAGCAGTCCTCTTTTGTGAAGACTGTGCCAAAGTACTGATTGAGCAGATTAGCTGCCTCCCTATTCTCACTTATTATTTTCCCTGTACTGTCTATGAGAGGGCCTAATTTGTCTTTCGTTCTTTGTTTATTTCTAAAATAAGAGAAGAAGCTTTTACTGTCAGTTTTGATCCTCTGAGCAAGTTTTTTTTTCAAAGTCTATTTTTGCTGTTTTATTCGCTTTCTGAGATATGTTCTGCTTTTCCAAATATTTTACATATGTTTCTTTTGATTTTCCTGCCTCTATATATTTTTTCCATGCTTTATTTTTTGCTCTTCTACATTTCACTACAAATCTAGTTATCCACTTTTTACACTTTGGGTTTACCTAACTACATGGAACACATTACTCTTTTAGCGTTTCTAGAACTGTTTTAAAACTTTCCCACTCCTGTTCAACATCTGTTCCTACGACAATATCTTTCCAGATTATGTGGTTCGCTGCCTCTTTCATCCTCTTAACATCTGCCTTAGAGTAGTCGTATGTTCGCGTGTTTATGTTTACTTCTTTCCCTGCAATAAGATCCCAACGGATGATTTGATGGTCACTTGAGCCAAACAGTTCCCCAACGGTAACGTTTTCAATCATATTTTTCTCTGTGGTAAAAACTAGGTCGAGTATGTTTTTGCCTCTGGTGGCTGCTTCTACATGTTGAATTAAAATATTTTCAGTTATGCACTTAGCAAAAGGTTTTGACTCTACAAGTGCTTCTGCCATATCCCATTTTATTTCTGGATAGTTGAAATCCCTCATTAATAATAATTTCCCTTCACCTGCCTTTGCTATGCTACTAATCAGCTCCTCATCTTCCTGATGGACATCTATAACTCACTCTAATCACTGTTTTTTCACCCCCCATTTCTATTTCTCCCGATACACTTTCATTTTTGTTACCACATGATAAATCATCTTTGATCGTTATATTAACAGAATTTATACATTATAATAAAACGCCACCTCCCTTAGTCTTGTCTCCAACTATCCTATCTTTCCTTAACATTGTATATCCCTCTATTTCAAGTTCACTATCTGCAATCTCCTCATATGTCCATGATTCTGTTAACCCTATTATATCTGGTTTTTCTTCTTCTACATACAGCTCCAATGCTTCTCTTTTATTTACTATGCTTCTCACATTTGCATAAAAACATTTTAGTTTGTAATGTTGTTGGTTTTCCTCTTTTTGCTTCTGCTTTATCATTGTAGTGTTTGCTTTTCCACTATGTATTTCACACTTCCCTGACACCAACTTACCCCTTTGATTACATCCTCTATAGCACCCTCTTGTAGGCCTATCTTTAGTCTCATACTTCATAGGCCTTACTAGTTTAAATTTCTAACACAATGATAGAACATATACTTTGCTACAACATGCTGTCCTATCTCATTTAGATGTAATCCTCCCCTATCTAACATTTTACTTTTGTCTACTTAAACATCAATAAATTCCATTCCCATGTCCGCACACATCACCTGAAACCTAAGGTTGATACCTATTATTTTGCTATCTAGATAGTCTGACCCATCTGCTCTGTCTAAAATGCCCATCATTGTGACCTTTCTAAACTTTTTTTCCTTAAGTGTTCTCATAAGACTTTTATATTTATCCATAATTATTTCTGTACCATCTCTCTTTACATCATTTGTTCCTATTAATACTACCACATGACTGTTACATTTGTCATCTAACCTCTTTATTCTCCCCTCTATGTCCTCTATTTTTGCTCCCCCAATATCCATTCTTTCAAACATGTGTTGTTTAGACAAATGTCTGCCAACCTCTCTCACCATTGAATCTCCTACTACCAATACTGACCCCTCACCTATATGTGCATACTTCTCTCTAAAGTTCTCTGCCCTGTGAGCTGTTTCCTTACTCAAATCTCCCTTACTTCCTTGACTACACCTAGACTGCAGCTTCTTTAAAATTTCCTCCATTTTCACTTGTTTCCCTTCTATTTCCATCTGCCTCTTTTCTATCTCCTCCAATCTCTTCTCATTTTCCCTTATATTGCACTCTGTTTGTGCCTGCCTCTCTTCAACTCTACATATCCTACATAAAACGGTTCCTTCATCTTCCAACGTTGTAGTAATACAAACATTTTCGCCACAGATGGCGCCTAACTGGCTGCGGGTCTACTTAGCTCTAGTGTTTGAGTCTATTAAGATGGACTTTCACTTTGGTAAAAACCACCCTCCAAGAAACTGGTTGTATACAGACTCTGTAGAGTCTTCTAAATCAGTATTAAGAAGTTAAGTTACAAATCACATAATCTGACTTGGCCTTTCTTCGCAGCAGTTCGTCTCGTCTTAGTGACCATACTAATTTTGCTATTTATTACCGTTAGCCAATAAGTTATATTAATACCAAATAAAATGTATACTTCTAAAGCAACGCCAAAAAAACAAAAAAACAAATGTCGCTGGTATTTACCTTTCTACAGCGTATCGCTAACGACTAGGCCTAGTGTTACTTGAGTGTTACTACCGCTCACTGTTCCACGCTATTTAATTATGTCAAGACACTAACTATCTGTTATAACAAGGCCACTATATTTGAAAATACGTATGCTACAATAAACTACAATCACAACTATGTTATTATTACACAAATTAATTTTCAACACTAATACTTATCTGGAACGTTATAAATCTCTGTTCTGTCAATTCAAACCAACCACCATCTTGAACAAACGGAAGTCATACGTTCGCCACAGCTTACGTAAACTTTAGCCTCTGTATCTCTATCACAAAAACAGAGGCCCTACATCAACCGGCTCCAGATGTGGCCATTTTAGAACCTTCAATCACGGTACATGGTCACTGTCTAAAAAAATGTTAACAGTTATACGTACCTTGGCAGTACTCTGTCTCAAGTTGTTTACATAGCTGATGATGAAGTGAATACACGAATAACTAGGGCGGGTGTGACATTTGGCAGACTTCTTAGTAAGGTGTGGGATAGGAGAGGGGTCAGAACTCAAACAAAAATGAAGATCTCCGCTGCAGTTGTTCAACCTACCCTTTTATATGCGTGGATCGTCTATAATCATCATGTATGAAAATATAACCACTTCCACGTGCACTGCTTGCGGAAACTGCTGAGGATTAGATGGCAGGACATGGTGCCAAATACAGATGTGTTAGTGCGATCGAACATGTCCAGTATACACACCATGATATTTGCAGCACAGTTGGGATGGACTGGTCATGTGGTATGCATGCCGGATCAACGTCTACCAAAAGAGTGAGCTGCTCTATGGTGAACTGCAAAAGGGCAAGAGAGCAAGCGGTGGTCAGTGGAAATGATACAAGGACGCACTTAAGAGATCACTTATCCAGTGCGGTATTAACCACGATGACTGGGAAAGAATCGCCACCAATCGGGCAGACTGGTGCAGAACTATTACTGAGGATGTTCAGAGACATGAGGCATCAAGAATAGATGAGGCTAACCAGAGACGATCGCTTCGCAAGTCGGCTCGAATCAATCTTCTTCAACTCCGGTGATATGGGGTGTCCCATTTCCTTGTACTAAATTAGGTCAGGTCAGGCCATCCTGTAACCGGTGAGGTCGTTGGAGCACACATGAAGACATTCTCACAACCCCACGCCACCCCTCTCTGTCAGTAATTGCTACCTGTGCTTCCTCTGGTCGGAGATTGGTCCATTCTTTTATGTTGTCCTCTCACCACTTCGTCGTCTGCCTTGCACCTTTCAGTGCAGGATCGTATTTGCAAGACCGTTGGATCTCGATGTGTGACCGTATCAAGCGAGTTTCCTTCTTTTGACAATTGCCAAGAGGCCTTCAAAGGACCGTTTTGCTGTTATAATTCTTTATCGTATTTCCTCATTTGTAACTCGATCTCCGTACTTGACGTTTAGAAGTCTTCAGAAACATCTCATCCCCAAGGCCTGAATCCTCTGCTACAGGTCAACTGTAATTATCCATGTCTCACACGCATAGAGGAATATCGACACAACCAATGTACGCATTAACCTGATTTTCGTGCATATTGCTAACCGTTTATCTTGCCAGATTGTGTTAAACCGTGCAAGCGCCGCTATTGTCTGTGCTATTCTGGCCAACACTTCACATTTTGATCTTTCATCACTGACAATCGAACCCAGATATTTAAAACGGTCAACCACTTCGAGTTCCTGGTCATTAACTTTTATCCTGCTGTTGAAGCCCTCGGTATTGTTGGTAATTAATTTGGTCTTTCCAGCGTTAATATTCATACCATAGTCAAGAGCTGTTTCATCGAACATTTTGACCAATTCCTGGAGTTCTGCTTCTGAACCCGCGAACCCGTCGATGTCATCTGCAAAACGAAGGTTAGTGATCGTTCGGCCCCCTATCTTGACAGTACGAACGTGACCTCCAAGTGCCTCACTCAAAATTCCTTCAAGGAATATGTTGAAAAGTGTTGGGGAGAGTGTACAACCCTGTCTCACACCGACTGATGTATGAAACCTTTCACCACTACTTCCACACCTGCTTGTAAGAGCTCTGTTGGTATATTGTCCACGCATGCCGCCTTCCTTCTTCTCAATGTCTTTATCGCTGCAGTTACCTCTTCCTTCGTTATCAATTGGTTATCCTCTATAGTTGTTGATGTTGAAGGGATTACCACCTCAAATACTCCTTCAGCGCAATTTCTGTCTAATCTCTTTTCGATGTTTCTACGTTGCTCACATAGCCACGCTTCTCTCTTATCTTTTGTTGTATCGCTTTCTTGACTTCTTTATATCTGCCGACCTCATCAAGTGGATGTTTCTGGTTTTTCAGTGATCTTCTATCACAAAGGTCTAGAATTTCATTGGTCCCCCATTACTTCTTTTCTGTCTGCTGGCACCTCAGGATCTCTGTTGCTGTACCTATGAATGCTATTAAGATACTCTGTTACTGTATCAGTATCCTGTCCTTCTCTAAGAGCCAAAAGCGGAGCAAATCTCCCTCCTAATCTCGAATGGAACACTTTGATGATTGTTAAGTCTTTTAGTTTGCCCAGGTCAAACTTTAGTCTAGCCACTTTCTTCTTTGCGACTCTCTTCAATCGCCGACGCATAGTCATCATAACAAGATCGTAGTCGCTTCTTATATCCGCTCCGGGAAAACTTCTCGTTTTGTCGGTGTTGATGCTAGATCTAAACCTCCTCTAGACCAGTTTATAATCAATTTGGCTGTGCACTTCACTATTTGGGCTATGCCACGTCCAGCGTCTAGACGGCTTGTTAAACCCGAACGTGTTTGCCACCAACATCGTGCAAACTCTAGGAGCCCGAGGCTGGACTGCGTGAACGAACAACACACGTGATCTATTATAACTTCTAGGTTCATTTCCTTTCCTATCTTGCCAATATTGCTCTCTCCCACCCTGCATTTATGTTCCATATTGGATATACCTATGTAGATGATTGTTCATTTATCTACATTAAACTTATCTGCCAGCTCTCAGACCATTCTTGAATGTGCCTGAAGCTGGAAATTGTCTCCAAGTCACACGCTTGGACGTCTTTCCACGGAGAAGAAGCAGTAGCGTGTGTAGCAGGTCTCCCATCTCATGGGGAACAACTTTAGCAGAGACATATATTCTGACAACTCCATATATGTATAAATTATAAATTCATATCATCATTACACAATGGCTTGACTTCGTCACTCTCCTTCAACCTTGAGGTCAAGTTATCTTCTTTACTTTGTCTTGTAGCTCATAGTTTCTACATGACGGGGTATCTAATCAAATCTCCTACTTTTCCTGTTACTGTTTTACTCCTATGTTCCCCACTCGGGCGCTGGTAACACACATCTTTTTGTTTACCATAATAATATTGTTCCTTCTCTGCATTCTCAACTCATCTCTGTCCTAAACTATTTTCCTATATAGTATGTCGCAAAAATCCACCTAAAGAGAGTTGTACTTGAGGTTGGCTACCATCGTGTAAAAGGACATTACCGTTAGTCTGCCACTGCAAAAGCTATGATTCAGGCTTAATATAAGGTATCAACTGCAGTTAGAACCAATGCTTAACATTGGAGCAAACATGTGAATGATTGCAAATGTTTGGATACAGGATTCCTTTAAAAGGGGTCATATGCAGTGGTGGTCTGTTTTTTTCAGATAGGAGTGAGAAGATAAATACACTCATTTCTATCTTTACATTATTACACTCACATCTTTCTATGTATCTGTCTATCGGACTGTCTGTTGGTCTGTCTGTATATCTGTCTGTCTATCTGTTTGTCTGTCTGTCTATCTATCCTGACTGCGTTTTTATTTCTCCCTGTTTCCTTTAAAACTTCCTATCACCTTTCGTGTTTTTTTTTCTGTTTTTTCTTTACTGCCAACCGAAGAACACTGACAAATTTGCAATCCTCACCATGCATCACATTGCACCATATATTTCTTCTGCCTTCTAGTTCCTTAGTCACGACAGATCTGTAATGTTACGACAGATCTGTAATGTCACGACAGATCTGTAATGTCACGACAGATCTGTAATGTCACGACAGATCTGTAATGTCACGACAGATCTGTAATGTCACGACAGATCTGTAATGTCATGACAGATCTGCAATTTTCTGTACGGATATCATCCACGACACTTCATGCATTTCATGAAAGATTATAAATGAAAGTTATGCTTGGGGCTTACAACTTCATCTTGTAAAACATTGCTATAGGAGCGACTACTGTAAGAATGAAAAAGTCAGCCTCTATCACCATCTCTTAGACAGGCTCTCTACATAGTCCGGCGTCCGGCAGGAATGTGTCCTCACCCCGGCATTGTTCTGCCGTGCCATGGACTGGATCCTCGGTCAGCTAGAGATGTACAACCTAGTAATCATCGTCAGACAGCTGCATGTGGCCAACCTCTTCGCTGCAGATGGCGTAATCAAAGCAGGCTCCCACCCCCAGGCACTGATTAAACTGCTGGAGCTCCATGATGACCTTACATCTAGATTAGGCCTCCACACCCAGTGGACAGGTCTGATCGATTAGGCCTCCACGCCCCATGGACAGGTCTGATTTAGGCCTCCACACCTCGTGGAGAGGTCTGATTGATTAGACCTCCACGCCCCAGGGACAGGTCTGATTGATTAGGCCTCCACGCCCCATAGACAGGTCTGATTGATTAGGCCTCTACGCCCCAGGGACAGGTCTGACTGATTGGGCCTCCACGCCCCATGGACAGGTCTGATTGATTAGGCTTTCACGCCATATGGACAGGTCTGATTGATTTGGCCTCCACGCCCCATGAACAAGTCTGATTCATTAGGCCTCCACACCCCATGGACAGGTCTGATTGATTAGGCATCCACACCCTATGGACAGGTCTGATTGATTAGGCCTCCACACCTCATGGACAGGTCTGATTGATTAGGCCTCCACACCCCATGGACAGGTCTGAATGATTAGACCTCCACACCCCCTGGACAGGTCTGATTGATTAGGCCTCCACACCCCAGCGACAGGTCTGATTGATTAGGCCTCCTCACCTCAGGGACAGGTCTGAGTGATTAAGCCTCCACACCACAGGAACAGGTCTGATTGATTAGGCCTCCACGCCCCATAGACAGGTCTGATTGATTAGGCCTCCACGCCCCATGGACAGGTCTGATTGATTAGGCGTCCACATCCCATGGACAGGTCTGATTGATTAGGCCTCCACGCCCCAGGGACATATCTGATTGATTAGGCCTCCACACCCCATGGACAGGTCTGATTGATTAAGCCTCCACGCCCCAGGGACAGGTCTGATTGATTATGCCTCCACGCCCCATGGACAGGTCTGATTGATTAGGCCTCCCCGCCCCATTGACAGGTCTGATTGATTAGGCCTTCACGCCCCATGGACAAGTCTGATTGATTTGGCCTCCATGCCACAGGGACAGTTCTGATTGATTAGGCCTCCACGTCCCATGGACAGGTCTGATTGATTAGGCCTCCACGCCCCAGGGACAGGTCTGATTGATCAGGCCTCCACACCCCATGGACAGGTCTGATTGATTAGGCCTCCACACCCCATGGACAGGTCTAAATGACTAGGCCTCCACACCCCATGGACAGATCTGATTGATTAGGCCTCCACACCCCATGGACAGGTCTGATTGATTAGGCCTCCACACCTCATGGACAGGTCTGATTGATTAGGCCTCCACACCCCATGGACAGGTCTGATTGATTATGCCTCCACACGCCAGGGACAGGTCTTATTGATTAGGCCTCCACAACCGAGGGACATGTCTGATTGATTAGGCCTCCACACCCCATGGACAGGTCTGATTGATTAGGCCTCCACACCACATGGGCAGGTCTGATTGATTAGGCTTCCACACCCCAGGGACAGGTCTGATTGATTAGGCCTCCACACCCCAGGAACAGGTCTGATTGATTAGGCCTCTACACCCCAGGGACAGGTCTGATTGATTAGGCCTCCAAACCCCATTGACAGGTCTGATTGATTAGGCCTCCACACCCCAGGGACATATCTGATAGATTAGGCCTCCACACCCCATGGACAGGTCTGTTTGATTAGGCCTCCACACCCCATGGACAGGTCTGATTGATTAGGCCTCCACACCCAATGGACAGGTCTGATTGATTAGGGCTCCACACCCCATGGACAGGTCTGATTGATTAGGCCTCCACACCCCATGGGCAGGTCTGATTGATTAGGGCTCCACACCCCATGGGCAGGTCTGATTGATTAGGCCTCCACACCCCATGGACAGGTCTGATTGATTACGCCTCCACACCCCAGGGACAGGTCTGATTGATTAGGCCTCCACACCCTAGGGACATATCTTATTGATTAGGCCTCCACACCACAGAGACAGGTCTGATTTATTAGGTCTCCACACCTCATGGACAGGTCTGATTGATTAGGCCTCCACACCCCAGGGACAGGTCTTACTGATTAGGTCTCCACAGCACCGACCGCTTAGAAAATACAGGAGAAAGCAGACCCTTACAAAAAATACATGCCTGTCGGAGGCACTGGCCGATAGGCGCATACTAAAAACCACAGTGTAACGCACAGCGCCTTGAGGAATAGAGAAATAAGGCGAACACAAAAAACAAAACAAACAAAAACAAAAACAAAAAACCATCTCAGCTCCGTTGATTTAATTTATCTAACAAAACTCTCTGATTCACGAAGTCATCAGAAGATTCAGTCTGTCTGCCGTCTTAATGAATGCCCTGCATGGAGTCTGAAACCAGCAGAGATTTTCACTGAAAACCAAGCTACGAATATACATAACCTGTTTGGTCCCAATCCTGCTGCAAGGTCCTGTAACCTGGACTACTCTGCAGGGTGATCAGAAGTACATTGAAGCCTTCTAATTAGATTACGCACGTACCTAATGAGCTGACGAGGCTTTTGGTTACCTTAAGAGAGTCCTAGTTACTCTCGACCTTTCCTCTTGCTTGTCTTCACCTTGACATTCAGAGCACCTGGGCAGAAATAACCTTTCGTCAACACTGGGTCACGACAGTCGCAATGCTTTGTTTAAATTAGACAATCAGATTATTCTGGTCCGTCCCAGTTCTGAGTTGGCTGTTGAATGCCAACGGATGCTGCGTACGATGAAGAATGCCAGCGGATGCGAACGACGTGAATACAGGCGGGCCGCATAATTGAGCAGTCCACGGAAAAGTGGAAACCATGTTCTATGTCCTGCCGACCCACAGACAAACAATGGTTGTCTCGCTCATTCCAGCTCCGTGTCGCACCCCAAACCCGCTTCGTAGCCCAGCCCGACTGGCCCCGATCAGCAGTGGTATGCAACTGTAACCTGCTACTAAAAAGGGTGGTCAAGAGTTAGTTCAACTTAGCACGAGACGTTTTAGCAACAACAACAACATCAGTACTGTTACAGTCTGCTTCAACCCTTCTCGCCCCATAATAATCCATCAAAATATAATCCCTTGGTTCTGATGAGGGATCAACATGCAGCCTGGCTAAGGAGAAGGGATCGGAGAGGGAAGGTTAACCCGGTAGGCCTGCTGAAGTCGGATGTGTCGGGCCGATAGGGGCAACTAAAGCAGTAAGCTGTAAACTACAACACAACGCATTCCGTACTCAGGACAACATTCTGATACTTGCAAATCCCTTTTCAGGGCTTGGTTTGGTAAGATTTAGAACGAACAAAGAGGAAGTAGTTCGGTTGCGCGTATTAATACATACACTCAAACAAGCACATAAAAAGACTATTTCTCCTTGTTTTTCTTTGTATAAACAAACAAACAAACTATTCTATCTTCCGTGTTGTCTGTTGTTCTAAGTTCTGAGATAGACCATAGACACCAGATGTTTGGCCATCAAGAACAAGCCGCAAGACTTAATTCAAGACACAGTTTCTTAAAATCGACAGAGACCATCCAGACAAGCCCGGAAGGTCGGCGCATCGAGAGGTGGCGCGAAACAATGCAGGATCCATGGATAAAGCTCAAGGAAGAGGCTGCGCTTGGACACCACCTGCCCTACGCTGTGTGGAAGGCAATGAACAGACTTCGAACTGGTGTCTCAAGATGCAGAGTGAACTTGAAGAAATGGGGATACTCAGATGTCGACACATGTGAATGCGGCGCAGTTCAGGACCAAGATCACCTGACGACCTGCCCCAACCTCCCTGAAACCTGTGATATGAACGACATGATGGAGGAGAACGACAAGGCAGTTCAAGCTGCTGAATACTGGACGGATGCTGTGTGGCATGGTGTTTGGACACGGAAAGTAAGTAAGTTGTGAGATTTCCTAAACATAACATAGTTTTGCTGTTTGTTGTGTCCATAGACAAGACGAAATTATAGATTGTGTGTCTTTTTATGTTTAAAAAAAATATCTTTGATTGTTGTTTGGGGGACAATATTATTTGTTTCTGAAATTTAAATTATATTTTATCTGAAAAAATGGTGGGGGATGATTCCCGTTGGAGTGGAGGTGCAGAGAGGGGAGGGGGTTGGTTGTGGCAAACATTGAGTAAGGGAAATGTGGTTGAGGAGACAGTGAGGGAGAGGGGGGGATACAGCGGGGTAGAGGGAGTGAGGGAGAGTGTGAGATATAACGGGGCAGAGAGAGTGAGGGAGACTGTGAGATACAACGGGGTAAAGAGAGAGAGAGAGGGGGGAGAGTGTGAGATACAACGGAGTAGAGAGAGAGAGAGGGGGGAGAGTGTGAGATACAACGGGGCAGAGAGAGTGAGGGAGAGTGTGAGATACAACGGGGTAGAGAGAGAGAGAGGGGGGAGAGTGTGAGATACAACGGAGTAGAGAGAGAGAGAGAGAGTGAGGGAGAGTGGCAGATACAACGAGGTAGAAAGAGTGAGGGAGAGTATGAGTTACAACGGGGTAGAGAGAGTGAGGGAGAGTGTGAGATACAACGGGGTAGAGAGAGTGAGGGAGAGTGTGAGATACAACGGGGTAAAAAGAGAGAGAGATACGATGATTCAAAGAGACAGTGAGGGAGAGTGTGAGATACAACGGGGTAGAAAGAGAGGGAGATACGGTGATTCAAAGAGACAGTGAGGAAGAGTGTGAGATACAACGGCATAGAAAGAGTGAGGAGGGTGTGTGATGCGGCTTTGCAGAGAGAGAGAGAGAGAGTGAAGGAGAGACGGTGATAGCGGAGGGGCAGAGAAGGTACTGTTGTATGTAAGACAGGAAAGAAATGTCCGTGAGATAAAGAGGTAATGTCGTCGTGGTAGAAAGAGAGAGAGGGGGTGAGAGTTATACTGCGGGGCATAGAGAGTGTGTGAGAGAGAGAAGGAGAAACTGCAGGGCAGGGAGTGAAGGAGAGAGGGTGATACAGCGGGGCAGAGAGTGAGGGACAGTATGAGATACAACGGGGTAAAGAGTGTGAGAAGAATGTGCGATACGGTTCTGAAGAGAAAGTGAGGGAGAGATAGTGATATGGCGAAACAGAGAGAGAGAGAGAGAGAGAGAGAGAGAGAGAGAGTGAAGGAGAGACGTTGATAACGGTGGGGCAGAGAAAGTGAAGAAGATCGAGATACAGCGGAACGGAAAGAGTGAGGGAGTGTGTGATATGGCTGGACAAAGAGAGTTAGGGAGAGGGTGATAATGGTGGAAAGGAAGGTAATGTCGTTTGTGTAATAGGAAGGTAATGTCATCTATGAGATAGGAAGGTAATGTCATCTGTGTAATAGGAAGATAATGTCATCTGTGTAATAGGAAGGTAATATCATCTGTGTAATAGAAATGTAATGTCGTCTATGAGATAGGAAGGTAATGTCGTCTGTGAGATAGGAAGGTAATGTCATCTGTGTAATAGGAAGGTAATGTCGTCGCTGAGGTAGGAAGGTAATGTCATATCTGAGATAGAAAGGTAATGTCGTCGCTGAGGTAGGAAGGTAATGTTGTCTGTGAGAAAGGAAGGTAATGTCGTCTGTGTAATAGGAAGGTAATGTCGTCGCTGAGGTAGGAAGGTAATGTCGTCGCTGAGGTAGGAAGGTAATGTTGTCGCTGAGGTAGGAAGGTAATGTCATATCTGAGCTAGGAAGGTAATGTCATCTGTGTAATAGGAAGGTAATGTCGTCTATGAGATAGGAAGGTAATGTTGTCTGTGAGAAAGGAAGGTAATGTCATCTGTGTAATAGGAAGGTGGTATACTCGTAGCCTGCAAATGGATGGGATCAAGCAGATGTCAAATGTTGCTCCTCTTCTGTCCTGAACGTACAAAGGTACTTGTTTGTATGTACTTGCCATCGAGAAGTACACATGTGATTGACATGTTGTGTCTTTGCCTGATTGGCGTGGAGAGGACGAGAGCGAAACTGACTTTTGGCTTTCATGGGGGATTTTATTATCTTTAGAATTGATGACCGGACAGTGGTCAACAGCATGCTCTATTCGAGTTTTAATCTGCCAAGAATTCTTTTATGTGAACAGCGTGTGCTCTGGACCTCCCGGTATATCCCCCGTCTTCGATAGGTCTTCTTCTTCTTCTTCTTCTCCGTTCGTTCGCAATCTCCATCTACCAAACTCTGAAAGGACTTAAGTAGCAGAATGTAGTCCAGAGAACGGAATGCGTTATGTCGTAGTTTACAGCTTGGCTGCGATATTTGCACCTTTCGGTCCAACACATCCGACTTCAGCAAGCATTTTTTAGTACAGGGTTAGCATTCCCTCCTCGATCCATTATCTTTAGCCAGTCTGCCCTGCTGCAGCCTGTTATGCAGGATCACCGCGTGGGGGTGTAGAAGAGTCTTGGCAGCGCTGGTTCGCTGGCCACTGCAGCTCATGCGCTGTTCCCGATATAACTGAACCTAGATATCTCCTCTCTTTAGACCAGGTTATGCTTGTAAATTGCGGGATTTGAACATTCACCATTCCGCCTCTCCGTTTATTGTTTTCAGAAGAGACGATGGGAGTACCTTCCAGCTTCAGTAGCGCTGTTGTAATGCTGTCTTGTCATGTCATATTCACGTGTTGTGATGCCTATGTGGGGAGCCGTAGTTTTCTGTCCAGGGACAGACCTGACGCTTTAGTAGTCGTCATCCCATTTAGAATATCCGCTACATTTGCTAACCAGCTAATTCTCTGTCTGTACGTTTAGGAAAACCCGATCGACGTGCGTTATAGGCGCAGAGGGGTAGTTGATCAGTGTAAAAATTAGAAGGGTATCTGGCTTCTTCTCTCTTCTTACCTCACTCTGTTGCATTTGACTCTGTCCTACAGTCACACTCTTGCACAACTTCCAAACGCGCCATCAGGGTGAGACCCTTCCATTGCACTCTGATTTGGCTGGCTTCTGAGAGCGCACAAACCTAGCATAGGTACATACAGACGCACACATACATCCAAGCACTGGTTTATGCGTCTTAATATCGCTCAATTGACTACGGTCTGGGGGTGGAATAGGCGCTCCTCCCCCAGTAGACACTAGCGAGGCAAACACGTGAAATTAAAATTAAAATTAAAAAAAGATCAGTGTAAAATAATATTGCAATGTAATAAATGTAAAAGTGTAGTCGATACTTTAACAAATACATTTCATTTATTTATTTATGATCCACAACATACGCATTATTGGAAATGTTGAATTGTTAAGTTACAAAACATCAGAGGTCACAGAGAATGAACAGCAAGTATTGCCCTTAACTAGCTTGCTAGCATACAACACTTTTCACCTTCTGCCCACAAAGGCTAGGTCAATTTTAGAAGCCACAATAACTACTTCTGTTTGATTGAACTGTGAATCTCTGGAAAGATGGACTTAGAGTCAAGCTAAGAAGAAGTGATGTTTGTGGGAAAATGTACAAGTGGATCAACCACTACCTCCAAAACAGAACGGCCAGAGTCCAAGTACAAGGGCAGATGAGCAAAAAAGGTGACACTCGAGCAGGGAGTACCCCAAGGGGGAGTACTGTCACCCACACTCTTCCTGGTGTATATAAACGACATTACAGAGAATATACCAAGAAGAGTCCATAGCTCAATGTTTGCAGACGATCTGGCTATGTGGCCTCTGAAAAGAATCTCACCATAGCAAGAAATCGGATGCAGCAGGCCCTAACATCGCTGGAAGAGTGGGCGAACTCATGGCTGGTCAAAATAAACGAGAAGAAAAACCACATGCACAATATTCTCGCTTTCAATCAAACCCCAAAATACCAAATTAAGTCTAAATGGCAAATTCCTGCAGCCAAACGACAACCCAAACTATCTGGGAGTCACATTTGATCGGCGCATGACATGGAAAAGTCAGATCGAGAGAAACCGAATGCGAGCCAGAGAAAGAATGGCAATCATGAGGAAACTTGCTGGCACAAGCTGGGGAGCACACGAAAGCATACTAAAGAAACTGTACACTGGAAGAGTGAGAGTCATATGAGAGTCATAACAGGAGGCATGAAGTCAACGCCAATTGTAGAACTTGAAAAGATTACAAAACTGCAATCCATGACCGATAGAAGAGACTGCAGAGCCCAGCTGCAGTCAGAGAAACTCCGAAGACTGACTGACCATCCAATGCACCAGAGACTAAACAATTTGGGAAATGGGAAACTAAAGCGGAGAAACTTTGCAGAAATAGCCAAAGCAAAGATGCACGAAGATCCTATAAACGCACTAACAACACCAAAACCCATCACTACTGTACGATAACCTACCTGGAGGCAGGATATATTTCCAGAGGTGGTAGAAAATATACCAGGTATTGGAAACAAAAACTGCCAGACTGAAAAAGAAAGGAGAGATACTACCCTAAGCTTTATATCGAAAAACTACCCAAGCATGGACTGGACCCATGCATACACCAACGGTTCTGTAACAAACACTACACAGAACGGAGGGGCAGGAGCATTCCTGAACCTACCAAATGGCAGACAAATAACACTGTCATTCGCTACTGGTAAGTACACAAGCAATTTCAGAGCGGAGGCAGAGGCACTGAGGGCGGCAGTGGAAGAAATGGTGACACATAAAGAAAATGAAAGCCATATAGTTCTGCTTACAGATGCTCTCGCCGTAGTCACAGCTCTAAAAAGCCAGAAAAACACTGAGCTTAATGACTTAAGAGCAGCACTCTGCAAACTGTGCCAGCAGTCCGCACCAAAAAGGGTAGTGGTACAGTGGGTCCTATCACACTGCAACATCCAAGGCAACGAGGAGGCAGACAGACTGGCAAAAGAAGGTGCAAGACTACCACAAACAGATACTAGTATGACGTACGAAGAGTCAAAACGGCTTATCAAAGCCAGATACATGACCAAATGGGAAACCGAACATACTGGTTACACCAAAAACGATGCCTATTACCAGTTGAACAGAAGAGAGCAGGTCGTTGTCTTCAGACTTCGCACTGGCCACAATAGACTGAGGTACCACCTATTCAACAAATTGAAGATAGGTGGTACCGACGAATGCCCGTGCGGTACCGATAAAATGACCGCTGAACATCTGCTGCAGAACTGCCCGACATACGAGGATCAGAGAGAGCAGATGTGGCCATCACCAATGGAACTGCAAGACAAGCTCTATGGCAGTGTCGACAGCCTCAGGATGACCGCCGCTTTTTTCGAAAAAATAATGGTTACTGTCTGACTGCGTACGAAGAAGAAGAACTGTGAATCTCATGGAACCGGCAGAGACCTTTCGCAGAATCGTGGAATAACGGTGAAACAGTCTGATGTAGATTATCCACACTCGAGTCGATGTGCAATGTTAAGTGTTCTTTCTTCTTCTTCTTCTTTCTTTTTCTTCTTCTTATTTTTCTTCTTCGGCTTCTTCTTCTTCGTTTTCTTCTTCATCTTCCTCTTCGTCTTCTTTTTCTGTTTCTTTTTTTTTTCTTCTTCTTCTTTTTCCTCTTCTTCTTCTTCTTCTTCCTCTTTGTCTTCCTCTTCTTCTTCTTTGGCGTTCGTCCTGAAAAAGATGTTGGTGACGTTGTGTGGCAGTTTACAGCAAAGCTGCGATATCTGCGCCGTTCGGCCCCACACATCCGATCTCATCACAGCATTATTGGAAACCTTGTTAGCTTGTCCTCCTCGATCTGTAATCTCTTATCCAAGCTGCATGGTTGCAGTCTGTTCGCAGGTCCTTCATTTAGAGGCGGAATAATGTCTTGGTCAGTTATGGGTCATTGATCCTGATGTAAGGGGACAACTATGATTCGCTGGTTGATGTCAGCTCATTCACTGCAGCATCTCCGGCTCCATTCGAAGCGTTCGAAGTCACCTTACTTTTATGAGTTTAAAACATTATATATACAGTTTCTATTCAAATTGCTGAAAGTCTGGGGAAGAAATGTTGCGTGTCCTTGCAGTCGCTACGCAGTGCGAAGACTAGGTGTTAATGTTCCTTTCGATAGAAAAAGAACCGATGCCGGATCGAGGTATTAAATGCGCGTCGCCTTGATCAGAAGGCCAAGTCGCAATTGGCACTAATCAGGATTGTGAATGTGGCTAGCAACCTCATCTGATAAGATAAATAGCTAACGAATCTTCATTTGTAATTCAGGTAGTTAGAGAACACTGTCAAGGTCGCACATTACGAATTTAGACACCAAAATTCCCACTTATATTTAATGATATAAACAATGCAAATAAACAATGCGTCACGCCCTTAACCGTCCGGCCTTGACCTTGTAAACTAGACGACCAGAACAGACGAGGACACAAGGGACGTAACGAAATCTGACTCCAGCTGATCGCTTCCATATTCTCGAATTTATAAAAAAACTGTCCGTTATAGAAGCACCGGGAGTTACAATTATTTCACAACAAACACAGTAACTTAGTGGTGTTACTGGGGTTTTCTTTGGTTATGGTTTGGGATGATGGGGAGGGTGGAGGAGAGGGTGAATAGCGGATCAGTTATATGGAAAGTTAACTAACCTACTTCATTTGTTTATATTCGTTTTAAACCTCTTCTTCTACTTCTTTTTCTTATTCTACTTCTGTTATTATTATTGTTTTTTTAATTATTTTTATTTCAATTATTATTTTTCCTCTTCTTAAATCTTCTCATACTTCTTCAATCCACTTCTACTTTTTCCATATTTTTCTACTTTTTCTCTCATTTTCTATAACTTCTTCTTCGTTTTCTGTTTCTTCTCCTTCTTCTTCTTTCTTCTTCTTCTTCTTCTTCTTCTTCTTCTTCTTCTACTACTTCTTCAATCTTCTTATACTTCGTTAATATTCTTCTTCAATCATCCTCTGCCTAAATGCTACTATTCAATCTTCTTCTTCTTTAACCTTATTATTATTATTGTTATTCTTCTTCTTCAATCTTTCTCTACTTCAATAATCATTTATGTCTCCAATCCCCCGCTGCTTCTTCAATTTTTTTCCTTTGTAAATGAACTTATTCAACCTTTAACTTCTTCAACGATTGTCTTCAATCTTCTGTTTCTTCAATCTGCTTCTAATTTAACCTTCAACTACTTCTTCGATCTTTCATTACATATTCCATCTTATGTGTGACAAATTGGTGCTAAACGGAAAAAACCATTTAAACAGAACAATCCACGATCCAGCTGCATTGTAAATTGAAGAATGACTTACTGGAGATCATAACTTACTTTAGATAAGCCTTCGGACTTAAGGGGAAAACCTCCTTGAATTGCAGCCTAATATCTCAATAACCGTTATACCGAAATGCGTGACTTTTTTGCACGTGAACTTATCTTTTCAATGTCCCAATGACTTAATAGTTTACATTGTATCAGGTAGTGCCATTTTCTTAAAGTGGCTAGTTCCTTTGATATTTGTTAGCGAAGGAATTATTTTGTCACTTGAGAAAATAATTTACTGTAAATTTTAAAATAATGCCTTTTATTAGGCTAAGGCGTCACTCCAATTCGAATGAGATTTTCTACATTAGGTTCCACATAACGCCCTTTTGTAAAGTAGTTCATATGTTTTAGGACCTGTAAGGATACCAGTATGACGTACGAAGAGTCAAAACGGCTTATCAAAGCCAGATACATGTCCAAATGGGAAACCGAACATACTGGTTACACCAAAAACGATGCCTATTACCAGTTGAACCGAAGAGAGCAGGTCGTCGTCTTCAGACTTCGCACTGGCCACAACAGACTGAGGTACCACCTATTCAACAAATTGAAGATAGGGTGTACCGACGAATGCCCGTGCGGTACTGGTAAAATGACCACTGAACATCTGCTGCAGAACTGCCCGACATACGAGGATCAGAGAGAGCAGATGTGGCCATTGCCAGTGGAACTGCAAGACAAGCTCTATGGTAGTGGCGAGAGTCTCAGGATGACCGCCGCTTTTTTCGAGAAAATAATGGTTACTGTCTGACTGTGTACGCAGAAGAAGAAGAAGGACCTGTAAGAAGTAACTGGACATTTCGTTGAACAAATGTGTGAAAATGTAAAAGCACACGATATATATATATATATATATATATATATATATGTATATATATATATATATATATATATATATATATATATATATATATATATATATATATATATGTATATATATATATGGATCATAAAAAGTACATATTCAGATGGATTGGTTCAGTTTGATAAATAGATGTTGGAGCAAACAATAAATGATTATAATTCAGTTCTAAGATCCATCTTTTAGTGGATTGGGGTGGCCCTGAATAGGACCGTTTTTTAAAGGTGATGGACACTTCTATTTCTCGGGAAGTAAACATGTGGGTTAATTTTTCCCTTAATTATAGTCGGATTATTCCAACACATTGATGCCTGCTCTCAGAAGAAAGAACGACAGTCCACCTTTTGTTAAATAAGCCATCTTCCTCTTTCAAGACATGGTCTTCACATTTAGCCAAATAATATCTGGCTGTATTTAAGAAGGTTGCATATTTCAGTTCTTTCATATCGCATAGTTTAAAAGTTTTATTTTCAGCTGCTACTTGTCCTGTAAGGAAAATCACCTAGTCAGAGGTACTATTTTATAATTGTTGTAACTTTATTAAAAATTAATTTATCCATATACAATTTAAGCAAGTGCTGTAAATACGGTCACCCTCCAACATGGTATTTTTTTGTAATGTAGCATTCTAAATGTTAATTTAAAATGTAATTAAAGAAACAAATACTAAAGATTTATATTAGAAAAAAATTGCTAAACTAAGCATATAATTTCTCCTGTGTCTTTGATCATACACACTTTATTGTTTCTTATAATGCTGTTCAAGTGTATCCCTTCACTGTCGACTACAGGCAAGGCTATATGTTTTATGATTGTGTTTTTATTAAAATTCAAATATTTACTCATTTTTGTCAAAAAATGTGACTCTCCAAATTATAATAACTCTTATACATTGTAAGATAGTTTGATTTCCATAGTCCACAACTAAGCCATGTTTATTTAGAATATGTATGCAAAGTTGCAGGACAATTGCTTCAAAAACAAAAAAAAGGTATCACACAAACCGCATGTACATTGTGGTTTTCTGCGAAAAGTTTAGGACACAATTTTTAAAATTTTCTGATTATTAAATACCTTTATTCTTAAACACTGAGCTTAATGACTTAAGAGCAGCACTCTGCAAACTGTGCCAGCAGTCCGCACCAAAAAGGGTAGTGGTACAGTGGGTTCCGTCACACTGCAACATCCAAGGCAACGAGGAGGCAGACAGACTGGCAAAAGAAGGTGCAAGGCTACCACAAACAGATACCAGTATGACGTACGAAGAGTCAAAACGGCTTATCAAAGCCAGATACATGTCCAAATGGGAAACCGAACATACTGGTTACACCAATAACGATGCCTATTACCAGTTGAACCGAAGAGAGCAGGTCGTTGTCTTCAGACTTCGCACTGGCCACAACAGACTGAGGTACCACCTATTCAACAAATTGAAGATAGGGTGTACCGACGAATGCCCGTGCGGTACTGGTAAAATGACCACTGAACATCTGCTGCAGAACTGCCCGACATACGAGGATCAGAGAGAGCAGATGTGGCCATTGCCAGTGGAACTGCAAGACAAGCTCTATGGTAGTGGCGAGAGTCTCAGGATGACCGCCGCTTTTTTCGAGAAAATAATGGTTACTGTCTGACTGTGTACGCAGAAGAAGAAGAAGAAGAAATACCTTTATTCTTAAAATGACCTTTAACCTGTTATATCACCTTCTGAGTAACTGTCTGCCAATCATCCAGTGCAAATCTTCTCCCCTTTTTTGCCCTCCTGGTATCATAAGATGCCTTAATATCTTTACTCTGAGTTCCTCAGTTGCGACAGAAACTGCTTGTGATCACATGACTCTCTCAGAAACTTGCAAGTGTGTAGTTCCATTTCCTCCATTACCGACAGAGATTTTGTCCAATCTTTTAAACAGAAACTACAATGGCAACAACAGCTTTCACAAAAGTTTGACCATGATTTTTCTTCTTCTTCTTCATCGTATGCTGTTTACAGCGATATTTACGTTGCACTGTTTTATTTTGTTAAGCCTGTGGCTCAGTGCATCCGATTTCAACAGGCGTTTCTGTAGGGTTGCCCTCCTTAGCCTTTGGCTGTCCCCAGCCTAACTGCAAGGCAGCAGTTGTTTTTGGTCAGAGTTGTCTCTCTTGGGAAGTTGTCTTGCAGGACTATCGAGTCTTGCCTACTCGTGTCTATAGGGTTTGGCAATGATATGATGGACTATGTACTAGTTTGTACTATCCCGGAAGAGAGGCAGTCCAGTGTGACTTTGTCCCAGGATCGTCACGTCCTGCCAGAAACGTAGTATATGCGTGTGAGTGATGTATCTCTTTGCTCCCTTTATTTTCTCGGCTCATCTGCAGTGATGGTACGCCAAGCATTCAGCGCCACCCGGGAGGTTGTCACAATAGGGCAGGATGTGCAATGTCCGCTGGACTGCATCTCTTCTGCGTCCATTGGGATGACTGATAGCAGACAGAGGCAAAGAGCGAGGCAGGAGTGCATTTTGCCAGGTGCATTTCTGCTGCTTGATCGGGCCGGGCTGAGACGCAAGCCCCAGCCATGTCGTAGCCTCCCACCACAGAGGTGCTGAGATTTAGGGCGGGATTCTGGCTTAGAGGCGTTCGGCCGTAATCCCTCAGATGGTAGCTTATCAGCTAAGCACGTGGACCAAATGTCAGCGACCTGTGATTCCTCTCGAAATAGTGCATTTGACCAGGGGACAAGCCTGGTCTTGCACGGAGATGCTGTTCGCCTGGGGAGCGAACATATCTCATGGTCAAGGGTTGAGTCTCAGCAGTTCGCAGTGAGGCAGCTGATCTACTGCTTATGGCACCCCGACCGAGAACCAAGTCTTCTACAAATGGTTTCATACCTCATCGCCGTATGGGATGAATATCGAGCAGCTTCCCGCCCGCTTTGATCAGCGGGCGGCAGAGACCTCATTCTGCGGCTCGACCGGGCGGGGCTGAAGCGGGGGCCCCAGGTCCCCACCATGTCGAAGCCTCCCTTTGTATTCGTGCTGAGCTGCTTTTGGGCGGGATTTTGGCTTAGAGGCGTTCGGTCGTAATCCCTCATCTTGTAGCCTCGCGCCGTTGGCTTATCAGCCTAGTACGTGAACCAAATATCTGCGGCTCCTCTCGAGTTAAGGAGGATTACCGTAGCAACGCCCTGTCATTAGTAGGGTAAAACTGACCTATCTTCCGAGGGTCTATTTCCAGCACCCGTTCAATATTAGCCAGGACGTAGCAATAGAGGGCTTTTAGTTTGTCAATGGCTAAGTTTCTGGAACCTGCGATTTCTGCAGGGTTAAGACCAGATTACCGTAGCAGGCGCTCTTTCATTAGGGGGTTAAGAGACTGACCTGTTTTCCGTGGGTCTAATACCAGCACATGTTCACTATTAGACCCCATGAAGGTGCTCTCGATTTGACAGTCATTCTACAGTATTGGCGTGTTACGTCAATTTAAGCCGCAGGCTCCACTCCTGATAGGGCTCTTCCGTCAATTCCTTTATCAAACACTGAATGCAGACCAACCGAGCCACAGAGGGCATAACCCCAGATTTCTGAGGGTCTAAATCCAGCACCATTTCCATATTAGACCCAAGGAAAGTGGTCTCGGCATGTCAGTCATTTCAGTGTTGGCCGTATTGAGTCAAATTAAGCCGCAGGCTCCACTCCTGGTGGTGCCCTTCCGTCAATTCCTTTTAGTTTCAGCTTTGCAACCATACTTCCCCCGGAACCCAAACACTTTGGTTTCCCGGAAGCTGCCCGCAGAGTCATCGAAGCAACTCCTGCGGATCGCTAGTCGGCATCGTTTATGGTCAGAACTACGACGGTATCTGATCGTCTTCGCGCCTCTGACTTTCGTTCTTGATTATTGAAAACATTCTTGACAAATGCTTTCGCAGTAGCTCGTCTTGCGGCGATCCAGGAATTTCACCTCTAACGCCGCAATACGAATGCCCCCGTTTGTCCCTGTTAATCATTACCTCCAGTTCCGAAAACCAACAAAATAGAACCGAGGTCCTAGTCCATTATTCCATGCACCATTATTCAGGCAGCCGAGGCCTGCTTTTTTTTTTTTTTTTTGCTTAGATGTTTTCAAAGTAAACGCGCCGGCCACCCAGAACGCTCAGCGAAGAGCACCCGTGGGAGAGAGCCGGCAGACGGTAGGGCAGGAGACAACGGGCAGTGAACCGGCGCGAGCCGGACCGCCCGCCTGTGCCTGAGAACCCTACTACGAGCTTTTTAACTGCGACAACTTTAATATTCGCTATTGGAGCTGGAATTACCGCGGCTGCTGGCACCAGACTTGCCCTCCAATAGATCCTCGTTAAAGGGTTTAAAGTGTACTCATTCCAATTACGGGGCCTCGAAAGAGTCCCGTATTGTTTTTTTTCGTCACTACCTCCCCGTGCCGGGAGTGGGTAAGTTGCGCGCCTGCTGCCTTCCTTGGATGTGGTAGCCATTTCTCACGCTCCCTCTCCGGAATCGAACCCTGATTCCCCTTTACCCGTTACAAACATGGTAGGCATGTCATGTACCATCGACATTTGAAAGGGCAGACATTTGAAAGATGCGTCGCCGGCACATGAGGCCATGCGATCAGCACACAGTTATCCAGAGTCACAAGTGAAGACGCCGCAACCCCGCGAGGGGAAACGAAGATTGGTTTTTAACTAATAAAAGCGCTCTTTCCGCGAGGGTCGGAGCTTGGTAAGCATGTATTAGCTCTAGAATTGCCACAGTTATCCAAGTAGGATCGTGTCATCTAAGGAACCTTGACTGATTTAATGAGCCATTCGCGGTTTCACCGTGAGACAGTGTGAACTTAGACATGCATGGCTTAATCTTTGAGACAAGCATATGACTACTGGCAGGATCAACCAGATATCTGTCGGAGACGTACGTACCGCACACACCGGTCGGCGGAGGACGGGTGTGTAAAAAGCCTCACTGGGACGGCCGCAGGGACCGACTGACGGAACGGGCGGACGGTTGTTCCACCCGTCCCTCACTCCGTCGACCTAAGACTGCCTGACAGGGGCCCCTACACGCACCAGACGACCGACCGACCGGGCTCGCTCGAGGAGGGATGGCAGCGCTCTGTGCAGAACGGATCCCAACGACCTCGGCGATGAATTTCACTGGGACTAGAGACAATTTGGCCTTCCGGCCTGCCCTTCTCCCGAGGGTTGGTCCCCAGGAGAACACATGGCCTTCAGGCACGTGTAACAGTTCCCGCCCGAGCAGGGGGAGTTTAGGATGCCTGAACATGTTAAAGCTTAAAGCTACCTGAATGCATGTCAAGGTCACTTACCGTCTCAGCAAAGGAGAACAGAGTTGGGTTAAGGAATGTGGACAGGTAGAAACTGACCACTGGCCTTCCGATTTTGGTAGGGGGAGATTGATTGACAGACGAAATTGGCAGTGGGGCTTGCTGCGAGAAAATGAGTAACAGGTGTGCAAAGTGTTTCGTTCCAATTGGGATTGAAGATGGCCATCACCTGAGATCGATTGGTCAAGCTCTGGCCTTGCTTGAGGATATATAACTCGAGACAAAGTTTAGCTCGACAGGCTGGAGAGAGAGGGAGACTGGATGGAGAGAGGCTGGATAGAGACTGGATGGAGAGAGGCTGGATAGAGGCTGGATAGAGAGAGGCTATATGGTGGAGAGAGAGAGAGAGAGACTGAATGTAGATAGTATGTTTAACTCACCGACTTAGATAGAGGAGCGATTGATAGACGGTTGGACGAATGTTTAGTGATAGAACAGGATCGCTCAAATAGGTGTGTGAGATTTGCATTAATAGATAATCTGAAAGTGTGTTTGTAAGCAAGGACACATTGTGAACGAGTTATGTCGAGATCGCCCACCTGAGGGGATTTCAGTGAGGAAGAGTATTTGATAAGGTGTTTTGAAGACGCAGTTAAGGCAATGTATGTGTGTGATGTAATTGCAAGGCAATAGAACTAGGTTTTTAGATAGTTGGGAATTCCATCAATAGCTAATGCTTACAATTCCCGTTTTAGTAGAATGTTTAGTTAAGATTTGTATTATATTGTGTTTGTGATTTCTCTACTCATTCTATGGTATGAGAATAATATAATAAATATTCCACCTGCTGTGTGATATGTCATTTACTGAGTATGGTCATGATGATGTGGATGAGTGTGAGAATGTTCTAAGTTAGAATAACGGCGAGGGCAAACAGTGGGATCTGCTACACACGATTCCTGCTTTCCATTTGCCGGTCACAAGCTCTTTGCGAGAGTCTGACCACCAGCGAGACGAACTGTCGAGCTCTGCTATAAGCCTTAGATAAATCACCACGGACTGACAACGTTTCTCGATACGGACCAGAGCAGCGCACCTCGGTGGAGGAGACGCCAAAAAAAACCGCATCCTGATAGCTCAACGGGGAAAGGCGGGCAAGCGTTTTCCGCAAGCCCGCGCTATCGCTCCGCCTGGCGGGACTGAGATCGCTTTACGAACACTGGTTGAAATTGAATCGCGGCGGCGAGACAACTACCCCAGATGACCATGATTTTGATTCTTGGGACTTAATTTCAAGATAGCACTGTTCAGTCAATCTTTGACATTTTGTGTATTTCCTTCAAGACAATGTTTTAGAACTTAATTCCTGTCACGGTCCTAAAATACTGGTTTTATATTAACCATAGCAACAGCAGGTAGGTTACTGGTGTTTATATGTACAGTTTCATCTGCTACATCTTTCTTATATGGACACTATTTGTTGTGGCTGTTTTTCTAATTTGGTAGGGACAAGTTCATAACACCACGGAACATCTGCAGGAATGCAAGCCCTCCTGTAACACATCTCAATGCCGATACTACACAGCTGTTTATTGAATTCACACATAAATTAACCACATATATTTGATTGCATTAAGAAAATGATGTATATCATAATTGTTCCTGCTACAATGAAACTCAAACTCATTGCCTAGGCCCTTGATCTTTGCATCTAACAATTGTGCTTTGGAATAACAAGAGTGACACACACGTTCTGTAACTATAAAAAAAAATTAGTATTCAAATGCCAATTATTCTATTGCCTTCCATTCAGCTCTTCATGAACATTGTCATCTTCATTTAAAATTAAATCTCATCCACAAGGTCATACAAATTCTAACTCTTTATTTTTGACCGAGTGGACGTGGTCAGTGAACTTTTAAAAGATTCAATGTTGATGTTGTTAAGTTTATTAGAACGTAATCGCAGTCCACTAATTACATTATTACATAGTTCAACATCTGCTTCTTTGGTAGACCTATCACCATAGAACTTACGTTTCCTATTAACTTTCTTTCTTATTTTCGTGTCATATGATTTTATTTCTCAAGATTCTCACAAAACTGTTTTTCTTTGAAAATTACAATTTGTATAAGCTAAAAATTGTGACTAAAATATTCTGCCATATACATTAAGTGGGGAGTATTCATTATATTATATTTTTTAAAGGACCTTGAAAACCTCATTGTTTGTTGTGATAACTAAATTCTAGGGGAGTAATAATTTGAAACTAGTAACTGGCAGCCATTTTGAATTTGTTGTTTAATTTTTTTTTTGATTGACCACAGGCCTGTTTTTACAGTCTATATCTGAAAAACTACTGATGGTAGACATTAAATTCAAGTTGTATTAGAAAAAAAAGATTTTGATTATATTTTCCCAACAGCCCAACAAAATTGAATTTACCGAACAAACGTATTTTAACCAGATTCTAGGTGTCAGAACCCCCCCCCCCCCCCCCCCCCCCCTTTTAACTTCAATTGGATTTTTTGTGGGAATGGTATGGTAAGGTGGCAGTATCAAACACATATGTCAATGCTCTTGAGTCCACTTATCTATATGAAATATATTTTCCTTTTATGTATATATATATATATATACATACTATCGCCAATACCTCCCCAGTACTTTTTTGGCTCCAGAGAATAATTCCTCGGCCCTAATCTCCTTCGTTTGATTTGTTACATCTATGTACTTCCTGGCACAATCTTTAACTACATATGAAACGCACTGAAAGCTGACATAACTGCTCAAAACCCGTGCGCTTTGGGTTGAAGTTGAACAGATATCGTAAAACAACAGGAACATGTTATTTCCCAAAATGCTCACTGTCATGAAGGGGGTAATCCATTCAAAAGACTGGTTTCATTAGGAGAGCTGGTTGTTGTATACCATAAATAAAGAAAAGAAGATGGGTAATCAGTTTATTTCAGTGCAGGATTCTGTGAAAGGATAACTCTCAACAATGATTTGTTGTGTTTTGTTCCTTTAATTTGTGTTATTTCTCCGTGGGGATGATGAATGGATTGATTATAAACTTTGGCACAATATGAGTGCTGATGACTTTTGTAATTTAGTTGACCTATACATGTGAGGTTTCATAGGTATTTTCCCCGATGAGTCCGAGGCCCTTTTTTACAGTTGCTACAGTGCTGTTCCTGGTCCTGATTATTTGAGGACAGAGAAAACTAAAAATGTTGACCCAGAAACGCCCAAAATGGTTGATAAAGCTTTTCAACACATGTATCGAGTCAATGCAAATCCATAAAATCTGGACGAAATCTAACGGGGTTGCGATTATAAAACAAGGAAAACCCCAATAGACCCCAGGAATTTCCGATTGTGCCACGTGTGCAAGGTTTTATGAAAGAAGGATGTTCATCCATATCGCCTACTCGATAGACAAGAAGCTTATCAAGGAACAAACAGATTTCAGACCTGGAGGATTATTCTGAACCAAATCCTTAACCTGACACAACTAATCGATAACGAGTATGACCGCAAACAGATCACAAGAGTGGCTTTTATTGATCTGTGCAGACTGTGACATTAAAAACCAGCAGAAGCTGCTGACAAGGCTAAATTCTGTTACACATGATTTGCGGCTCACTAACCTCATCAAACGTCTCTTGAAACATGTGCCGTTCTATGTCATTTGGGGTGGAAGTGTGTTGTGGGGGGGGGGGGGGTGGATGGAGTCGATGGCGAAAAACACAAATAAGAAATGTCACAAGAAAGCAATCAAGTACCTATGTTGTGTAATATATTTACCACCCTGTAGATACAGAGGTGACGAAATTAATTTAGAAAGACGACACAGCAAGCTGAATAGGCTGAAGAGAAGATTGCATGCGCCGTTGATGTCCTTGTCCAAACCCCAGCAAAAATCAAGTATGTGATTTTCGCCTCAGAAACAGAAAAGGAAAATGAAAACTATCAAAAGACAAGGACAGGAGCTCGAACAAATAACGAATCAAATGTTTTATTATTATTATTATTTTTTATTCTAACCTCATCAGTTCAACACACTTTAACGAGCACGGGCTTCTTTACAAATCAACAGCTTTATTTAGCATACACATTGATATCAATAAAACATGACATATTACACAATAAAGATATTCTGTTTGTAACTTAACAATGGATTCGTAATGTATGAGAGCTTTTTCCTGCCTCTACTTCTTCTCTATGCACCATTTTATTTTAGTCTTCCTTGTTCTTCTTCTTCTTGTTCTTCTTCTTCTTCTTCTTCGATCGTTCTCAATCTCCCGCTACCAAACCCTGAAAGGGCTTAAGTAGCAGAATGTAGTCCAGAGAACGGAATGCGTTGTGTCGTAGTTTACAGCTTGGCTGCGATATTTGCACCTTTCGGTCCAACACATCCGACTTCAGTAAGCATTTTTTAAGTACCGGGTTAGCATTACCTCTTCGATCCCGTCTCCTTAGCCAGTCTGCCCTGCTGCAGCCTGTTATGTCGGGATCAAGATGGTGAGCAGCGCATAAGCTGCAGTGGTCAGCGACCCATAGCTGACTGCTAGCATCAGGGCCAGCGAACCAGAGCTGCCAAGACCCTTCTACACCTCCACGCGGTGATCCTGGATAACAGGCTGCAGTAGGGCAGACTGGCTAAGGAGAAGAAGGAAAAAACTAAGAAGATTGGGATACATAGATGATGAGACGTGCAACTCGGATGATGAGACATGCAACTCGGATGATGAGACATGCAACTCGGATGATGAGACATGCAACTCGGATGATGAGACATGCAACTCGGATGATGAGACATGCAACTCGGATGATGAGACATGCAACTCGGATGATGAGACATGCAACTCGGATGATGAGACATGCAACTCGGATGATGAGACATGCAACTCGGATGATGAGACATGCAACTCGGATGATGAGACATGCAACTCGGATGATGAGACATGCAACTCGGATGATGAGACATGCAACTCGGATGATGAGACATGCAACTCGGATGATGAGACGTGCAACTCGGATGATGAGACATGCAACTCGGATGATGAGACATGCAACTCGGATGATGAGACATGCAACTCGGATGATGAGACATACAACTCGGATGATGAGACATGCAACTCGGATGATGAGACATGCAACTCGGATGATGAGACATGCAACTCGGATGATGAGACATGCAACTCGGATGATGAGACATGCAACTCGGATGATGAGACATGCAACTCGGATGATGAGACATGCAACTCGGATGATGAGACATGCAACTGGGAGGATGAGACATGCAACTGGGGAGCACCACAAAACCCAAACCACCAAATGCTCTGTCGTTTAGGTGGATCGACAAGGCAATCTACTTGATCGAAAATTGGAAACACGATGCGTGACGTGGTGCCCAGGACATGGACAGTTAGTATCCTATCTGTCTTCATCTCTTCTCATTCTTCAGTCTCTTATTTTCTTCTATCCCTTTCAGCTTTTTCTTCCTCGTCCTTCTTCTTTGGCGCATTAGTTCTTACTTATCCCTTTCATCGTCTTCTTCTTCTACATCTTCCCTATGAACGAGACAAAATAGAACTGTCACATAAACGACCACTCTCATAGCGCGCATATGTGTTTTTAATGAAGGCTTCCTGTAGTCATGTCAGTTACAGCAGTTGCCTTATATGTGGTCTGGAGCGAAAAAAATGGGAAGAAGGAGGAGTCAGTAACCATAATACGCCTGTATTAATATGTATAATTTATTGACGTTATTTTTGAACTCTTCGTTTGTGACATCACTGGGATCTTGAATGTCAATTCCTTTCAGTTTGACGCGAAGTTACTTTTCTTGTCTGCCCTTTCATGGCTGTTCGTTCTTTGGTTCATTGGATGGTTTGTGAGTCTCTTGTATTTCTCTTCTTGTCACATTACTTTTATATCCCGTTATATTCTGTCAACTGGAGGCCTGTTCTTGTTTGCAGCTCCTCTATGGGTGTGGACTTCAGAACCTTTGTGGTGGTTCGAGGGGCTTGGTTCTGGACTGATTTCAATTGAGGTTAAATTTGTGAACAGTTGATGTGTGCTGTACTTGGTCTACAGCGGCCAAAACAAACACCGGATAATATTGGTCTCAGAATTACTATTGGGGCATTGAAAAGCACTCCAATTACAGAGCTGAGACAAACAGCAAATATTGAGCCCCTTGAATTAAAGAGAACATATTAATCCCTCACTCAGTTTGAAAAACTAAAGAGGGTACCTGATCATCCTCTGCACCAGAAGTTCCAGTACAGAACAAAAAATAGACTACTAAGGAAAAGCCCCAACCTTCTGGCCAGAGAAAGATACAGATAACACGCAGACATCCTTGAAGCTGAAACCAAAAAGTATGAAGCACTCATTCCAGAACCTTGGACACGGAACCAGAACCGATTCAAAATAATCTTGGTGGTTACAGGGTTAAAAAAGAAAAGTGGGCAGTCGGCGCACAGAGTAAAAAATCCACGTTCTAGAGGAGCTCAAGAGACAGTATCCTAGCAACTCTTGGACACACGTTCTAGAGGAGCTCAAAAGACAGTATCCTAGCAACTCTTGGACACACGTTCTAGAGGAGCTCAAGAGACAGTATCCTAGCAACTCTTGGACACACGTTCTAGAGGAGCTCAAGAGACAGTATCCTAGCAACTCTTGGACACACGTTCTAGAGGAGCTCAAAAGACAGTATCCTAGCAACTCTTGGACACACGTTCTAGAGGAGCTCAAGAGACAGTATCCTAGCAACTCTTGGACACACGTTCTAGAGGAGCTCAAGAGACAGTATCCTAGCAACTCTTGGACACACGTTCTAGAGGAGCTCAAGAGACAGTATCCTAGCAACTCTTGGACACACGTTCTAGAGGAGCTCAAGAGACAGTATCCTAGCAACTCTTGGACACACGTTCTAGAGGAGCTCAAGAGACAGTATCCTAGCAACTCTTGGACACACGTTCTAGAGGAGCTCAAGAGAGTACCCTAGCAACTCTTGGACACACGTTTACACAGATGGATCTGCCTCGGTGAGCGATAAAAAGGGGAGGCAGTAGAATCTACATCGAACACTCCAATGGCGACATATAAAATCACTCCATACCAGCAGGAGAGACTTGTACCCATTGCAGACCTGGTTCAAGCGATGTTCACGCAGCAAACTCAGATTCTTAACAGCCAAAACATAACTACAAGGAAATTGGTCATTCTAACAGACTCTAAGAGTGTACTCCAAGCCATCTCAAGCCACAAACAAGATTTGTGAGTAGCCAAACAAACACCAGAACATATTCTGCAAGAATGCCCTACCTATGCAGACCAAACAAAAGCAGTCAGGCCTGGGAGAGCGAGGAGCGACCATGATCGAAAATCTGCGGGGGACAGGCGAAGACCTGAAACGCACAGAAGCTCACCGGACTAGAAGCATTTCATTACTTGATAGTGAACCTCACCAGACTAGAAGCATAGCATCAGTTGATCGATGAAGACGAAGAAGAAGAAGATGCGTCCTGGTATCCATGGATTGTCTTGATGTTTTCTCTGACCGTTCGTTATGTCTGATTGTGATGATATTTAAGACCAGTACATACTGAGAGCATGCATGGTCCAGTCTAACTCCTCTGTCAAGAACAACAAGACACACCAACAACCATTCAGACAGGGAAGCAATTACTGAAGACTGCGAACAAAGAGGCTTGGTTCAATAGATGGGCAATGGGGAATACTAGGAGACAAATCTACAAACATATGGCCATCCTAAATTCCAAAGACAACATCAACCTCCTGAAATGTAGAAATCAAAACTCAATTTTTCAACACATACATCTACACAGTCATTTGAACAGAATTCAACCAGAACTTACTCATCAGTTACTTGTGAGACTGTAGAGCACGATCCTTTTGGATGTCCCGCGCTTGGCAGTGTTTAAAAAGAGCTTTCTTCTTCTAGTCTAGATGAATGGAACACTCAGTATGGAACTAAACAATAGCTCACAAACACTTTCAGTTACAACTATATGGCATTGGGTTAAAGGGCAAGAGCCCACAGTATACATGATCAATAATCAAGCCCTCTGGGGCATATTACTTTCTGGGTGTGTCAGAGACGAGAATATTGCAGCGGCATAATTAAAGCATATAGTAAGAGGCCAACAAAGCTGGGATCGACACTGATCCACACAGTAGTGAGCCTACTGGAAACAGATACGCGTTGCAATACATCAAGGAAGAACCAGATCTGCCTTCTTCGGTACGTTTTGGAGTGCAGGAAGAGCCAATGTAACCCTCCACCAAATAAAACGTCGTCAAAAGTCCAATGAACTCAGCACGAGTAGCTTCCAATAACTACAACATGATGAGGTTGCTAGCCCTATCCACAACTTTTTATGAAAATCAACGGAAATCACATGTGTCTATGAGCGAAGGAAGGACATATCGGTTAGACTGCTGCCTTTCATATGAAGATGAATTGATATGCTTTTTTGTCTTTACATTTGTTTATTATTTGGAACTTGCCGTTAGGAAGAAGACCAAGCGATGCCGCAGGGATACAAATGGGCACCCGACTTCACGGCAATCAGAGACATATTAATGTGCAAATCAAACACTTCAGTCAGGACGAAAATCGTCTGCAATTGTCCACTTATTCTTGTTCTTTTTTTAAACCTCTTTTTCCTACACAACTTCTCACTCCTAACACTGTTCGCACATTCTTTTTTTGATCATGTTTCTCCTTCTTCGTTTTCTTTGTCGTCTTTGTTATTCTCTTTACTCAAATTAGTATTACTCCTTATTTTTCTCCCTCATCTATTTCTTCGACCTACTCCAAATCCCCCTTTTACTTAATTTAATTGTTATTTTTCAACTACTGTTCTCTCATTCTATCATATACTACTCCTCCTTATCAGCAAAGACTGATCATGGTCAGGTGAAGCATACTGATCAAGGGTGGAGCCGTGAGGAATTAGGGTCAGGTGAAGCATACTGATCAAGGGTGGAGCCGTGAGGAATTAGGGTCAGGTGAAGCATACTGATCAAGGGTGGAGTCGTGAGGAATTAGGGTCAGGTGAAGCATACTGATCAAGGGTGGAGTCGTGAGGAATTAGGGTCAGGTGAAGCATACTGATCAAGGGTGGAGCCGTGAGGAATTAGGGCCAGGTGAAGCATACTGATCAGGGGTGGAGCCGTGAGGAATTAGGGCCAGGTGAAGCATACTGATCAAGGGTGGAGCGATGAGGAATTAGGGTCAGGTGACATATTGATCAATGTATTAATTAGGGTCAGGTGAAACTTACTGATCAAGGTGGGAGCTAAGAGTAATCAGGGTCAGGTGAAGCATACTGATCTAGGTGGTAATTAAGAGTAATCAGGGTCAGGTGAAACATACTGATCACGGTGGGAGCTAAGGGTAATCAGGGTCAGGTGAAGCATACTGATCAAGGTGGGAGCTAAGAGTAATCAGGGTCAGGTGAAACATACTGATCAAGGTGGGAGCTAAGAGTAATCAGGGTCAGGTGAAGCATACTGATCAAGGTGGGAGCTAAGAGTAATCAGGGTCAGGTGAAACATACTGATCAAGGTGGGAGCGAAGAATAATTTAGGGTCAGATGAAACATACTGATCAAGGTGGGAGCTAAAAGTAATCAGAGTCAGGTGAAGCACACTGATCAAGGTGGGAGCTAAGAGTAATCAGGGCCAGGTGAAGCATGCTGATCAAGACCTCACTTTGCGTTTTCGTTCGTGCTCAGGAAAACAGGCTTTTTCGCAGCGGTCTGGACAGCGATGTGGGGATCGACTTTGTAATCCCAATAGCGATAAGCTTACAATGAGCCTCGTATTGCACTACTGACACGAGAACACCAATTCACCTGTTCAATTACGTCACATGATGTAAGAAGAGCCACTGAAACCAGCTACAAAAGGAACGGTGGCAAGAGTTAGCTCAGCACGAGTAGCTTCGAACAACAATATGCATCTTCATCATGTCCCATTTAAAACCGAGACATTGGCTCTTCCTTTACACGCTTTTATTGGAGGATGCGCCACCTGAGAAGACGGGCGACCAGATTCAAACAGGTTATCTGCAAGCCAAACTCACCGGGTTGAAATCAAACGGAAAGTAATGGCAACCTATCGTACTGCACACTTGCCAAGAAACTTATAACAGCCAAATAGGTTGGCAGTTGCAAGAAGTAATGCTCCGCAAAGGGGCAAGCTAGTTGCATTTGACATCTGAACACATGAATATAGGTTCAAATCCTTGGTAAGATCAACAGAATAACGTTCTGCTAGATCCCACACCTACCGCAGAAAAAGGTATGATGTTCAACTCCATTTCAGCACCCTTCAGTGAACCTCGCTGGGTACTTGACTTTTAATTCATCCGAATTATAATTTATAATTACATTGTACACCTACAAATGAATACATCAATTATTCACAGACATGTCTGTTCAAAATTTATTCATTTTTGGAAGGTTGAGAATGTAAATACATAACAAACAATTACCAAACAATACAGACATCTGTTGTTGTGTGGATTTTTTAATTTTTTAACTGAAATGACTTGGCTTTGTTCGTTCTCAGTCACCCGCTACCAATCCCTACAAAGGACTGTATAAGTAGCAGCATGTAGTCCAGAGAACGGAATGCATTGTGTGGTAGTTTACAGCTTGACTGTGATATTTGCACCTTTCAGTCCAACACATCCGATTTCAGCAGGCATTATTGAGTATAGGGTTGCCTTCCCTCTTCGATCCCTTGTCCTTAGCCAGTCTGCCCTGCTGCAGCCTGTTATCCAGGATCACCACGTCGATGTGTAGAAGGATCTTGGCAGCTCTGGTTCGCTGGCGCTAGCACGCAGCTATTTGTCGCTGACTGCTTCAGCTCATGCACTGCTCGGCGTCTTGACCAAAAGTGAGAAATGTCTTGTTCGGTATCGAACGCTCTCAACTCTAGAGCTTTGACGCGATTACGACACATACATTCGCACATTAAAGAATCCAATGTGTATCGGTGCGATCCGTTTTGGCATTTATTGCGTACCTTTGCCGTCTTCCACGTCCTCTTACATCTTTGTGTGTTGGACTCAAGTCTTATGGTCGACAGAGTTTACCCAGTGATTTACCAACTGGTGAGTCCAGTCAGGAAGTTGTCCTATTGCGGGTAATAATGTAAGCCTATTTTTGGGGGTTGGCACAAATTCGCGTGAAATAACAGACAAGGTAACACATAAAAAATTAAGTGTAAATGTACACCCAGCTGTAAATGTGTACCTCGCTTGGTGTTAGGGTAGGAAAGATAGCGAGGGAGGGAACGCGCCACCCGGCCTCATAGACAAGACGTAGTCTCGTATAATGGTATATAACACTTCATCTCCAACAGCATTGTCAGTTATGGCACTATCTTTATCTTTGTATATGGCATATCTGTATACAGGGTAAAGCAACACAACAAACTCAGCTTGTGCGCGGCAGGGCAACTTGAAGAGAAGCGGCCTTTAATACTCTACGTATGGGGAGGAATACTAACGTCAGGCAAAACATACTGATCAGACATGTTAGTCAGGATCAGGCAAAACATACTGATCAGACATGTTAGTCATGATCAGGCAAAACATACTGATCAGACATGTTAGTCAGGGTCAGGCAAAACATACTGATCAGACATGTTAGTCAGGGTCAGGCAAAATATACTGGCTATGACCTTTACCTCGACTTCCCCGAGATCCTCTCTGAAAACGGACTATTTTTATGACAGCCTGGCTAACGAGGGGACGGATCGACGTGATCACCGCAGTAGTGAGCGACACGCAGATGAAACCAAGCATAGCACAACCGCCTGGATAATCCCGGTCCACCTTCATCAACACGATAGGGATGTGAGGAAATCTACAACCGGTCACTAAATATCTTGTTCAGATCTCACAAAAGGATACTTCTACTGATTGTGGCCATTCAACAACATATCTATCTACCTTAGAAATCTTCTCGACAGACACTAGCAGTATGAAAAATCGCAATGATAAAGTCTTCTCTTTCAACATGCGATTCTATCAACGGATACCCCACCTGAGTAGTAGTTACGCCTCCGAATACATCACAGTAAATAAATTTAACACGCGAATGCACACGGCTAGCCACACAATAGAGATAGCGTGACCTGGTCACGGTAACCTCACAAGGATCTCCCAGCCGTCCCGCCTCCTCTCACACCACCTTATGCACAACCTCGTAAGCCGGTTGGTGCGAGTGCACGTGCGTCCATACCGGATCCAGTCACGGATAAACGTTGTTTACGTGTTACGAGACTGTAAAACTCCCGTTACCATTCCTCTAGGGTCTGTAATATTGATTGTAAATAATCGATTCACCCTTATATTGGCTAATTGCACACTTCGCTACTTAACGATTCGTTGCTTTGTAGTGCTTTTGAACTTCAATATATTTTCATGAAAACAATTATGTTAGTTTTCGTACATATCTATTTGTATTTGTTTCTGTTCTATTTTTGTGGTTTTTTTTGTGGTGTACTTTAAAGTAGATGAACACATCGCCCAGCTAGTTGAAAAGATAGGACCACCGTAGCTTTATAGGGATATATTAAAAGGAGAATATGAAATCATTGCAAATGGTTGAATTCAGATTAATTGTATATAGGTCAGCTTTAGTGGTGGCTATATTCTTTACTTGGAGATAAGCGTTCAATCAATCAATAAGTAAATCAGTTAATCAATTAATTAATCAACGTTACAAACAAGTTGTTTACGACGAATAAAGAAAATAATGCATAGGACTAGCAACCTCATCATCTGAAATAATTCATCTAAAAATTAAAGAATATGTAACAGCAAATGTCTGGATACATCTTCCTGTAAAGCAATGATCTTCAACATGGATGCTACTGCCCACTAGTGGGAGATTTTATTGTTCGGGTGGGCGGTAGCAGAATAATTACATGCTGTATTAAAAACATAAAAAATATACCGACTCTTTGGACTACCTAGGACTTTTCTTCAATTTCCATGTTGGTAGGTGGTAAGAAAAATGAACATTCACTCAACTTAACTTTAACGTTTTTATACTGGTCTAGAAGACTCTGCAGAGTCTGTAAACAACTAGTTTCTTTTACATTTCATTTCTCTAAAAGCTATGTGCATCCAATCTATTCTTAAATGGATTAATTGTTCCTGCCTCCACTACTTCCTATGGCAATGCATTTCAAGCATTCGCCGGTCTCTGACTAAAAATATATTTAATAATATCTAATCTAGACCTTTCTTTAGCTATTTTGTTGCTATGATCTCTTGTTCATATAGGTGATTGTATTTTGAAAAAAAGATTTGTTATAGTCTAATTTATCCGTTCCTTTGATTATCTTATAAACCTGTATTAAGTCACCTCGAATTATGCTCTTTTCTAGACAGTGTAGGCCGATATAATATATACAACAGCATACAACCACATATACGATATACAACATCATACAGCCACAGATAGGATATACAACAGCATACAACCACAGATAAGGTATATAACAGCATACAACCACAGAGATGTACAACAGCATACAACAATAGATAAGATATACAACAGCATACAATAGATAAGATATACAACAACATACAACAATAGAAAAGATATAAAACAACATCCAACAATAGATAAGATATGCAACAGCAAACAGCAATAGATAACAGTTCAATCTGAAACTCCGCAGGGTCAAGGATATGCAAGATACATTTAAAGCCAGGATATCAAATAATTATCACGTGTTACGACAACTAGAAGAGAGAGAGGACACACAATAGTGCTGTAAGACAGACAATTGATAAATGAAACGAAACTTGTTGAGATGTTCAGGGGAAATGACAATCCAATTACATAACGTGAATAACAACAGAAACTAAAGCAAAGATAAAGGGAAGAAAAATGAATAAAGCAGATTCGAACAGAAGCAAAATATATAAATCTAAAGAGATATACAGTGTGAATGCTAGGGAAAATTCACCGTAGCCAGCAATGAAATAAGAAAGTGCATCAGAACTAACACAAGAACATATATTGATAAGTTGACAAGATAGGCAAAGGAAGTTGCAGGACAAGAACATGTGAAAAACTTGTTTAACAGCACGTAGAAATAGTAAGAAGATAAATGCAAGTAAATGGCTTTATTAAAGGAAATGAGTAGACGAATAGATTTTCAGAACTTTTAAATAGACTGGCTGAACAATATCAACCAGAAATCCAGTGGGTAAAAATAGAATTTTCTAAAACCAAAAAAGTAAGAAATTAAGAACGTCACAATGCTTTGAAAGATGGTAAAGCCAATAGTCTAGATGGTATTTCATCAGAAACAATCATAGTAGACATCTTAACCTTTAACAGATTAGCCATACAAATGAAGGAAAACCAGGAGGTTGAGAGAAAAGATATGTAGTTATAATAGAAAATACATCTGGAACAGTGTTCACGTTAAAGAGAAATAATCATATTATCAGCAATATGAAAAACATTTACCAAGATTGTATTAGAGAGATTAAAAGAGGCCATATACAGAGAAGAATAGGCAGGCTTTCGTCGAAATATGCCCAATGCAGACCAGATAGCTGCACTGACAACAACGTTGAAGAGATTGTGTAATGGAACCTTATATTTTATTCGTGAACGTTGGCAACAATTTTGACAACTTGGAAAGAAAATCGTTCTGGAAATCTTTGCCCATGAGATTGATTTAGATTGCATTAAGTATAAGTGCTAACATAATTACAAACCGTTTGAAGATGTGAAATACAGAGTTCAACACGAACATCAACATTATGTGCCCCTTAAGATAAGAAGGACCGTCTCGTCTCGGTGCGGTATCTTCTTCTTCTTCCTCGTTCATCTTCAAACCTCAACTTCAATGACTCTAACGAAGGCAGCAGTCTACTCAAGGCTCTGTACGCTTCCGTACAGCCTCCCCTGGAAGGACACTGGCTGTTGCTAAATGCTACTTCTTTTGGTGCGGTATCTGACCATACCCATTAAAAAATTTTGATAAAACTCAACTTTAATCAACTTTTACAGTGTTTTTCATTTGTTTTTTCCCCATTATATACACCCACAGAGCCGCCACAGCCTCACAGATAAGAAGAACTGGCGTATTACGGGAATAACCCTTATCAACATTTCTATTTCTGCTGGCTATTGACTGGACACCAACATCATCCAACAAGAACAGAACATTGTCAGTTGATAAAACAACTGGGGTCAAGGTACTGAGCAGTGCATGAGATATAGCTTGGTCAGCGACCCAAAGCTGACTGCTAGCGTCAGGGTCAGCGGTACAGAACTGCCAAGACCCTTCTACGCCTCCATGTGGGATTCTGGATAACAGGCTGAAACAGCGCAGACTGGCAAAAGAGAAGGGGTCGAAGAGGGAAGGCTAACCCGGTAACCAAAAATGTCATGCTTAAGTCGGATGTGTTGGACGGAAAGGTGCAAATATCGCAGTCAAGCTGTAAACTACGACATAGCGCAATCTACTTTCAGGACTCTTTTCATGTTACTTATACAGCATTTTGCAGGGCTTGGTTGTGGAAGATTGAGAACGAACGAAGAAGACGTAGACGAAGAAGGATATAAAGCAACTTGCTGATCTGGACTTTGCTGGTGACTTGTTCTTCTGTCTCATAACCACAATACGATGCGAAATAAGACGTATACTTGATGATAGGTCACAAGAATTTGGAAACTGAGAATACACAGGAAAACTACACTATGAGAATAAATGCAGCTAACAATAGTAACATTGTATTTGAAGACACACTCCTACACAATTTGGAATCATTCATATATTTTGGTAACAATATAGACACATTATTATGTACATATGCAGATATACAGACATTATTTTATGTTTTAAATTATTTATAAAATTCCTGCTGAAGTCGGATATGTCGGACCGAAAGTTGCAAATATCGCAATCAAATTGTAAACTACGACATAACACATTCCGTTATCTAGACTACATTCTGCTACTTGGAGCCCTTCCAGGTCTCGGCAGCGGGAGATTGAGAATGAACGAAGCCAAGCCACGAAGCCAAACCACGAAGCTAAGCCATGTACAAATACAGATTATCAAAGTAATAATACAAAAGGCATGAGAAGCTTTCGCTGCACTGAGGAACGTGAAAATATCAATTAAATCCAACTTAAACATGCAATCTCCCACTCTTATGTAAAGTCCGTTCTATCGTATGGCTCTGAAACATGGAGTACAGCAAAAACAACACAGAGAAAGGGACACACATTACGTGTGATTGCCTGCTCAGAATAAGAGAGAGAGAGAAAAAGAGAGCGAGAGCGAAAGAGAGCGCGAGAGAGACGGATAGAGCTAGAGAGAAAGATAGAGAGAGAAAAAATATGATAAGATCACTAATGTAGAACTGTTGTAAATGAACCAGACAGAAGTCAATGGAAGACGATGTGAGGCGAACACACTAGTGTTGAATAGGATACATTAAACAAGTTAGAGAAGCGGGTCAGCGGTTCGAATCCTCGATGTGGCATATGTTATTTTTCTGTTGGGCAAAAACAAACAACGACTCGGCGACAGCAGTGGCGAGGCGGTCTGTAGTTCGCAGCCCATAGAACCGCTCGACTAATCTAGCAATGTTGCAACACGTCGTAGGGCAGAAGAAGACTGCAGAGTCTCATACTGTTCAAGCAGATTTTCAAGTAGAAACAAGTTAGTTTCCCATCGCAAGCAATGCTGGCGACATCATCTGACGGTTTTTTTTGGTTTGTCTTGATGATGTCACTTCCGCTGTATTTGGATTATGGTGCCCTCAATCTCGTCTCGAGCTACCTTGGACCAATGTCAGGGCTATCAGTCGAGACGACTGGAGATAACTCAGGATGCAGGAACTCGAGCGATTGCATCGAGAAGAAAAACTCGTGTCTGCCAAACTGGAGTGTTAATTTTACCGCGTGATTCTAACCAGATGATTAAAGTGACCAGCTGTTAGCTTTGCAAGACAATCTCTGTTCTGAGATCATCAAGTTGGAGAAAAACATAAAGGAAAGAGGAAAGACATTGTCAGAGCTGGAACAAAAGGCACACCACGACAGAAGGATCAAGCGTGTATTTTCTGGAGACATGTGGTCCACAGGAAGCTTAAAGGTTTTGATAAAATTATAGAAACCAATTCTAAAGCCGCTCGTAGATGAAAATGGAGAAGAGAGCACACTGGTCTTATACCAATTTCTCACGTCTGAACATTTCAGTGCATAAAAATATCTTTACATGTATCACCTTCACTATCATCATCATCATACAACATTTCCTTGGCAGAAAGTCGCTCTCCTCACAGCTATTCGATAAGAATCTTGATCAGCAGTCAGTCTACCTGTCTGCTCAATCTTCATGTTTAGGGTGTCCTTGATGTCTTTTGTACAATTACATCTTCGTCGACCTCTACTTCGTCTTCATGGAACACTGCCCTCCATAACTGCTTTTCCATCCCGTCATGCGCTTGATGTGGTCTAAAAACCTCAGTTTCCGTGACATGAAGTGGTTTATATGTCAGTTCCTTTCGTTACTCAGATGTTGCAGAATGGCTGTATTTGTTATTTTCTTTATCCAAGGTATTTTTAGGATTCTTCTGTGGCATTTTTTTTCAAAAGCTTTGATCTTTTTTCTTAATATCTGTGTAATGGTCAACATCTCGCATCCGTACACTGGCAATTTTAAATCTTTTTAAAATGCAAAAGCCGCCGTCCATCGTAGACGATGATGGCATAACTAATTTTGCTAGCGCTATTTTTAGTAAGGATTACTGCCGAAGACGGATGTGTCGGACCGAAAGGTGCACATATCGCAGTCAAGCTGTAAACTAGCGACACAACGCATTTCAATCTCCAGACTACATCCTGCTACTTGCAAAACCCTGTTCAGGTCTTGGTAGCGGGAGACTGAGAATGAACGCAGAAGAAGAGAAAGAAGTAAGGATTAACTGCGCTACTTTTTATCTTCACTCTCTCGTCTCGTGCCGGCCGACCCCAGTGGCAAGTCAAGGACAAGACGACTTGGGGGCGACTACGAGATGCAGTGGACTCCGCATCAAGAATCCGTGAAAAAGACGACGGAGTCCGGAGTTGAATCCACACCACTTGATCACGAGGCCGACGGCTTAACCACTTCGCCCCGGAATCCGTTATATATATATATATATATATATATATATATATATATATATATATATTTAGATAGATAGATAGATAGATAGATAGATAGATAGATAGATAGATAGATAGATAGATAGATAGATAGATAGATAGATAGATAGATAGATAGATAGATAGATAGATAGATAGATAGATAGATAGATAGATAGAGTTGTTCTGTACCTTTCCCCAAAAGCTTAATGCGTTTTTCCATTCAAACGGAAAAAGATACCGCTACAGTACTGGGTTTTTCTTTTTGTTTGTAAAGCCAACAAGGCCACAAAAATAGTATTCATAACTCTGCTGATGCTGGTAAACGTTATGTGGGATGGGTTGTCCGGGGCATGAAACGTGCTCAAAGTAATATGCGGGACAATTTAATGGAGCATATTGTAGATGCATAGGCGGTGTAGTTACTGACAGATTGAACCAGAGCGTTTAGAAGAGTCTCCAAATGCTGAAGGGAGCCACCGATGGTACTTGTTTTCTAGTTTCTTTTCTCTCAGATCGTCTGAGCCTATATTAAATCGCTGTACAGGACAAAGGTACGTGTTCGACTCTTGCTATCAGCACGCTACAGTTGTAAATGTGTTTTCTTCTTCTTCTTCGTTCGTTCTCAATCTCCCATTACCAAACCCTGAAGGGGTAAGTAGCAGAATGTAGTCCAGAGAACGGAATGCGTTGTGTCGTAGTTTACAGCTTGGCTGCGATATTTGCACCTTTCGGTACAACACATCCGACTTCAGCAAGCATTTTTTGAGTACCAGATTATCATTCCCTCTTCGATCCCTTCTCCTTAGCCAGTCTGCCCTGCTGCAGCCTGTTATTCAGGATCACCGCGTGGAGGTGTAGAAGGGTCTTCGCAGCTATGGTTCGCTGGCCCTGACGCTAGCAGTCAGCTATGGGTCGCTGACCACTGCAGCTCATGCGCTGCTCAGCATCTTGATCCCTGTAAATGTGTATCTGGCATATTGTTTGTAAAGGGATAAAAACGAGGTAGGGAAGTGGACACCCTTCTTGATAAGCAAATCCTGGTTTTGTAAATCAAACTCTCCAACACTTCATGTCTGCCTGCAGTGCATGCTATGTGGCTACCTTTACCTCATCTGTCTCAACAGGGGTAACAACAGTAGCTGGTTCATTTACACGAGCGTGTAGCGTAGTCGACAGTTAGCTGGCTTGCTAAGACTGGGATTATACTGTGCTAGGGTTCGAAATCACGTACGGACATAAACAAATCCTGGTGGGGTTTGGTCCTGGTACGACAGCTCCACCAGTTGATCCATCTGTAAATGGGTACCTGACGTATGCGTTGGGGAAGATATACACAGCAAGGAAGGGAACTGGCCACCCCACCGCGTATAGGCTGCGGCTTAGTCCATGAAGATTAATCTTCATCCCCGACGGCAACTGTTGCCATGGTACGACCTCCTTTTCCTTTAGTTAACAACATTAACGTGTGCTCTGGCTGGCCATTTCGGATCATTCTAGATCATCTCTGCTTCATACCTGTCTGGTTAAAATTGATCTTAATCGGTGAGCCGTAACAACTTTTACACTCTCTTAAACTTTGCACGGCAGCCCTTGAGGAAGTCTTCCACACACTAAATTAGGATAATAGTGATATTAAGAAAGGAGAAATGCTCAACAATCTCCTGTTTGCGAATCATCCGCCACATCAGCAAGGAAGCTGAACAATGCCTGAATGAGCTCAACAATCCAAGCGAGGCAGTTGGTCTAACAAGAAATAACATAAAGACACGATGCGTGCTGAACAGTTTCTGTCCCTGTGAGAAAATGCGGCTTGGAACTGATTCTGTCAGAAACATGAATTATTAACTCTCATGACTTGCATAAAGAGATCTCCCGAAGGTTAGCTGCGGGGTGGTTCAGCTACAACCGCATCAAGACAGTACTTCAACAGATGAAAAACAACAAAGCGAGAGCTCACACCTTCAAAAGTCTAGTCATTCCAGCCATGGGGAATGACTGCGAGGTTCGGAAACTACGAAAAAGTGACATGGCGCGGCTCCAAGTTACTCAACCAGCGATGGAGCGTAGAACACTGTCGCTACGAGACCACATACACAACACGGCCATCAGGAGTCAAACCTGCTTCATTGGTGTCGTAGATAAGGCCTTGATAAGGAAGTACAGGTGGGCAGGCCGCGTGGTACGCATGCCTAACAATAGATGGACACGTCATGTGGTAGTATTGGCGGTACAAATAATGTAAAGAGAGATGGTACAGAAATAATTATGGATAAATATAAAAGTCTTATGAGAACACTTAAAGAAATAAAGTTTAGAAAGGTCACAATGATGGGCATTTTAGACAGAGCAGATGGGTCAGACTATCTAGATAGCAAAATAATAGGTATCAACCTTAGGTTACAGGTGATGTGTCCGAACATGGGAATGGAATTTATTGATGTTAAAGTAGACAAAAGTAAAATGTTAGATAGGGGAGGTTTACATCTAAATGAGATAGGACAGCATGTTGTAGCAAAGTATATGTTCTATCATTGTGTTAGAAATTTAAACTAGTAAGGCCTATGAAGTATGAGACTAAAGATAGGCCTACAATAGGATGCTATAGAGGATGTAGTCAAAGGGGTACGCTGGTGTCAGGGAAGTGTGAAATACATAGTAGAAAAGCAAACACTAAAATGATAAAGCAGAAGCAAAAAGAGGAAAACCAACAATATTACAAACTAAAATGTTTTTATGCAAATGTGAGAAGCATAGTAAATAAAAGATAAGAATTGGAACTGTATGTAGAAGAAGAAAAACCAGATATAATAGGATTAACAGAATCATGGACATATGAGGAGATTGCAGATAGTGAACTTGAAATTGAGGGATATACAATGTTAAGGAAAGATAGGATAATTGGAGACAAAACTAAGGGAGGTGGCGTTTTATTATACTGTATAAATTCTGTTAATATAACGATCAAAGATTATTTATCATGTGGTAACAAAAATGAAAGTGTATGGGGAGAAATAGAAAGTGGGGGTGAAAAAACAGTGATTGGAGTGTGCTATAGAAGTCCATCAAGTCAAAAAGAGGAAGATGAGGAGCTGATTAGTAGCATAGCAAAGGCAAGTGAAGGGAAATTATTATTAATGGGAGATTTCAGCTATCCAGAAATAAAATGGGATATGGCAGAAGCACTTGTAGAGTCAAAACCTTTTGTTAAGTGCATAACTGACAATTTTTTAATCCAACATGTAGAAGCAGCTACCAGAGGCAAAAACACACTCGACCTAGTTTTTACTACAGAGGAAAATGTGATTGAAAACGGGAAAGAAGTAAACATAAACAAGCGAACATACGACTACTCTAAGGCAGATGTTAAGAGGATGAAAGAGGCAGCGAACCACATAATCTGGAAAATGTAGAAGAGCAAAAAAAAAGCATGTAAAAAATATATAGAGGCAGGTAAATCAAAAGAAACATATGTAAAATATTTGGACAAGCAGAACATATCTCAGAAAGCGAATAAAACAGCAAAAATAGACTTTGAAAAAAAACTTGCCCAGACGATCAAGACTGACAGTAAAAGCTTCTTTTCTTATGTTAGAAATAAACAATGAACGAAAGACAAAGTAGGCCCTCTCATAGACAGTACAGGGAAAATAATAAGTGAGAATAGGGAGGCAGCTAATCTGCTCAATCAGTACTTTGTCACAGTCTACACAAAGGAGGACTGCTCCGAGATCCCAGAGCCTATAGATATTTTTCAAAGAGACATGGATACAGCGGGATTAAGATCAATCTGTATTACAGAGAAAATGGTTTTTTAAAAATTGGAGGGGTTGAAAGTGAATACATGTCCAGGTCAAGATGGCATTCACCCAAAATTGCTGTATGAAATTAGAGACCAACTAGCAAAACCATTGGCTATATTATGTTCTCAATCACTTACAAAAGGGATTGTTCCACGGGATTGGAAAGATGTAGGAGTGATCCCCTTATTCAAAAAAGGCAAAAAATCAGATCCGGAAAATTATAGACCGGTGAGTTTAACGAGCATAGTCTGTAAATTGTTAGAGTCAATAATCAAAGAAAACATTGTAATGCATTTAGACAAATTTAATCTAATTAGAAATAGTCAGCATGGGTTTACTAGAGGGAGATCATGCTTAACAAATCTATTAGAATTCATGGAGGAGGTTACTAAAATCATAGATAAAGGGGAGCCAGTGGATGTTATTTATCTAGACTTTGCAAAGGCCTTTGATAGAGTACCTCATCAAAGATTATTTAGAAAGTTAAAATCACATGGAATAGGTGGGGAAGTTGCCAAATGGATTGAAAATTGGCTAACGGGAAGAAGGCAGAGGGTGGGCATAAATAAGGAGTACTCTGAGTGGAGTGAAGTGAAAAGTGGTGTGCCACAGGGCTCGGTTTTGGGACCAATTTTGTTCTTGATATATATAAATGATTTGGACATTGATATGAGATCCATGATTGCAAAATTTGCTGATGACACAGAACTATGCAGTAGTGTCTCATCTAAAGCGGAAGTGGATATATTGATGTCGGATTTAGATAAAATTCGAGAATGGTCTGTAAGCTGGCAAATGGAGTTTAATGTAGATAAATGTACAGTCATCCACATGGGTAGATCCAATATGGAACATAATTACAGAATGGGAGAAAACAATATTAGAAAGATAGATAAGGAAAGGGACATAGGGGTTATAATAGATCATACAGGTAAGGTGAGTGAGCAAGTTAAGGTAGCAGTGAAAAAGGCAAATGCAATGTTAGGTATGATAAAAAGAAATATTAAACATTGGAGCAAGGAAGTGATCGTCAAACTGTATAAAGCTTTAGTTAGACCTAGATTGGAGTACTGTGTACAGGTGTGGAGTCCTTATCATAGAGGGGACATAAACATGCTAGAAAGAATACAAAAAAGAGCGACACAGATGATAGTGGGATTCCAGAATTACAGTTTTGAGGAACGACTCAGAAAAACCGGCCTACAGTGTCTCGAAGAGAGAAGAATTCGTGGTGACTTAATACAGGTTTATAAGATGATCAGAGGAATCGGTAAATTAGACTATAACAAGTTTTTTAAAATACAGCCACCTACAATAACACGAGGGCATAGCTACAAGCTGATTAAAGAGAGGTCCAGGTTAGATATTAGGAAATATTTTTTTAGTCAGAGAGTGGTGTCTGTTTGGAATGCATTGCCAGGGGAGGTAGTGGAGGCAGGGACAGTTTATGCATTTAAGAATAAACTGGATGCGCACAACTTTTAGAGCAAGGTGATGTAAATGTAACTGGTTGTATACAGACTCTGCAGGGTCTTCTAAACCAGTATAAAGACGTTAAGTTAAGTTAAGTAAAGTGACGTCATGATGGCCTTACACTTATAATCCCGACGTCCACCAATGAGATGGAGAGATGACCTTCGACAGGACCTTAGTCCGGCATGGTACTTAATGGCAAAGCTCATAGATGAGTTTAGACGATATTTAACGACCTGCCATAGGGCACTAAATGGACCGGAGTGTACACCAGGGTAACATTATTACAGTACATGTGTGTGTGTGTGTGTGTGTATGTGTGTTTGTGTGTCGGCGATGAGGTGTTAGAGACTTCAGTTGTTATGACATAATGTTAGCAGTCTCCTTCCTAGTTGCCTTAACTTCCCAGCAGTAAACTATGTACCTTTTTGTAACTGGAGCAATTGGAGCGTGTCGATAAGCATGACATGGCATGCGAGCTCTCTGCTACTCTGTACTTCGAAAACAGTACTGAAGAGGTAGAAACTGTAACTCGCCTATAGCAACACTATCTTGTGAGATGCAATGCTAGAAACCTCATTTTACAATGAATCCGATATTTCGGAGATGTGGTAACGATATTCTTCACTTCTGCTTTGATTTTTCTCTCAGTAGATCAGGTAGACAATTACGGTTGGGCAAACTGGAGCGCTTTGTCAAAACGGAAGATAGAATCCGACATGTATGCTGTGATTGATCCCGCAGTAGTTCCTCCAGGCTGAGCACAACAGCCTAGAGGATCTCAGTCCACCTTCATCAGCGCGCTCGAGATCTGAAGAAAGCTACTGCAACCAGCCATCTAACCCTTTTATTGGTATAACCGCCGGTCTGTTCGTTCCTCCTCCTGAAATAGAAGCGTGGGAAAGGTCCTGGCATACTTTAGTAACTTATTGACCTACTTTCCGTGTCCTGGGCATAACGTCAGAGATTATGTTTTCAATGTTCGGTCACGGGGATAAACCTTGTTGATTCCCCTCAACATGTCCTCTGTATTGCATTTTTCCAGAAGGTTTAGACAGATCATCATGTGGTCTGGGCCCTGTGTTTCTCTACAGTCACATGTCTCATCATCAGGTGGTCAGGGCCCTGTGTTTCTCTACAGTCACATGTCTCATCATCAGGTAGTCAGGGCCTTGTGTTTCTCTACAGTCACATGTCTCATCATCAGGTAGTCAGGGCCTTGTGTTTCTCTACAGTCACATGTCTCATCATCAGGTAGTCAGGGCCTTGTGTTTCTCTACAGTCACATGTCTCATCATCAGGTGGTCAGGGCCCTGTGTTTTTCTACAGTCACATGTCTCATCATCAGGTGGTCAGGGCCTTGTGTTTCTCTACAGTCACATGTCTCATCATCAGGTAGTCAGGGCCTTGTGTTTCTCTACAGTCACATGTCTCATCATCAGGTGGTCAGGTCCCTGTGTTTCTCTACAGTCACATGTCTCATCATCAGGTGGTCAGGGCCCTGTGTTTCTCTACAGTCACATGTCTCATCATCAGGTAGTCAGGGCCTTGTGTTTCTCTACAGTCACATGTCTCATCATCAGGTAGTCAGGGCCTTGTGTTTCTCTACAGTCACATGTCTCATCATCAGGTAGTCAGGGCCTTGTGTTTCTCTACAGTCACATGTCTCATCATCAAATCTCTTGAAGTTCTTCCTTCATCGTGATACACTAGTTCCGAGTCTATCAGTGACTTCCGTTGCGTAAGACAAGCTGTGTCCAGGTACAGGTTTCTCTCGCACCTCGATCTAGGGCACCTTCGTCAGTACCTGCCATTTTTCGATCCGGCTCTTTCGAGGATGTCAGTAAGGGCCGAGTTGATCACTAAGAAACGTTGTCTTTATTTCAGTCCTGTTTACTGCACCTGGTGTCTAAACACAGAGCACATTGGGTCGTTTGCCTCTTTCTTTCTTTGGAGTTCGGCTGTGACAACTCTTAGGGCCCCAGGTTAAGCAACATTATTCACAGCACTCGTTTGTCAAGTCAAAGGTATGGGCTCAAGTCTTGCTGTCGGTACGCTAGTAACAGACCCCACTGTTTGCCCTGGCCGAGTATTATAACTTAGAACATTCTCACACTCATCCACATCATCATGACCACACACTTCAAATAATATAGCACACATCAGATGGCATATTTATTACATAATATTAATATCATAAAAATGAGTAGTGGAATTACAAACACAAAACAATACATATCATCTAAACTAATTATTCCTATGTTATATATAAATTAATATAAATATTAAATAAAGCGGACATTTTAAGCATAAGCTATTGATGGAATTCTCAACTATCTAAACCCAGTTCTATTGCCTTGCAATTACATCACATACACCTCGCCATAACTGCGTCCTCAACACACCTTATCAAATACTCTTCCCCACTCAAATCCCCTCAGGCGGGCGATCTGGACATACCTCGTTCACATTGTGTCCTGCTTACAACACAACGTTCAGATTATCACTTAATACAAAACTCACACACCTACTTGAGTGATCCTGTTCTATCACTAACATTCGTGCAACAATCTATCAATCGCTCCTCTATCTAAGTCGGTGAGTTAAACATACTATCTAAATTCAGTCTCTCTCTCTCTCTCTCTCTCTCTCTCTCTCGCTCTCATCTCCCTATCCCTCCTCTTCATCCAGCCTCCTGAGCTAAACTTTGTCTCGAGTTATATGCACTCAAGCAAAGTCAGAGCTTGACCAATGGATCTCAGGGGATGGCTAAATTCAGTCTTATTGGAACGAAACATTTTGCACACCTGTCACTCATTCTCTCGCAGCAAGCCCCTCTGCCAATCCGTGTGTCAATCATTCTCTTCCTACCCAAATCGGAAGGTCAGTGGTCAGCTCCTACCTGTCCACTTTTCTTTGCCCCAACTCTGTTCTCCTTTGTTGAGACGGTGAGTGACCTTGACACGCATTCAGGTACCTTTGTTATCAGCAACCACATCACCCCTGTCCTAAACTTTCTGCTCCGGCGGGAACTGTTACACGCTTCAGATAACCCAGCTGTATAAGGAGTTAATTTGTAAATGAGTAGCCTACTGTTAGGGAAAGGCAGCGAGGAAGGGAGCTGGTCATATTACTTCACACTAGCTGTAGATAACTTAAATGAATTCTCTAACGCTTCATCCCCAACGGCAATTTCTGCCGTGGAACTTAAAAAAAAAGATATTCAGTTCAGTTCAAGGTCCATTCTCCGCATCGAAGGTCGGCTTCAATGGATCTCCCGTGTACTCTATCTCTTGACGTAATGGTGCAATCTGACATACTTTTTCCAGTCCATCTCCCACTGATGACGTCTGCTGTTTGAACGACTGCCTTCCGTCAGAATACATTTTAAAAAAACAATCTACGGTTGCTTAAATATGGGTGTATCGAATAAAGGATGCACACTATTCAATCGATTACGAATACTGTTCTTTAACTATTCGGCCGAATACGAATACAAATAGTGAGCGAAAGTTTGGCCTAAAAAGTTGAATTCAATAGTCTACCGACTTTTTCTATCATTATAAAGTCATCGATAATACCGTATGACGTTAGAAAGTGTTACATCGATAAATGGGACAAATATATGTAACTAACTGAATACTACTAAAGTTAAGGAAGTTATATAGCAGACATTGCTATTGGGGATAAAGTGTTAGAGCCTTCATTGTACGAGGATACATTTTATTTATGTTGTCTTTTCGAATAGTAAATCAGTTACCCATTTACATCTGAGTAGATTAGAGCGTGCAGGGAACGGCAGATGAACCTCGTATATTTTCTAAGATAAAGATATCCACCAAGAAAACATAGTATTCCTGACTGATTCTGCGTCAGTATTAGCAGCGCTAAAACAACACAAAGATGAAGATCTCGAGCAATGTATGTTCTCCCTGACACAGCTCTCAGCAGAACACCCAAGGTTGGTCATACAGTGGATCCCATCCCACTGCAATATTGAAGGCAATGAAGCTGCAGACAAACTAGCAAAGAGTGGAGAAGCATCCCCACAAACAGACCTGAGTATCACATATAATGAGGCCAAGACCATAATTAAAGCCAACTTCAGGGTAAAATGGGCTGCTCAACACCCCGACTTCCGAAAAGAAGACAGCTACTATAACTTAACTAGAGAAGAGCAAGTCATCATCTTCAGACTGAGAACTGGGCATAACAGACTCAAGAGTCATCTTTACAACAAAATGAGGATTGGGACAGATGACAGGTGCCCATGTGGGGAGCATATCATGACAGTGGAACACATCCTGCAAAGCTGCACGCTCACGCAGGAAAAGAGAGAACAATACTGACCTCGTCAGACAGATATGAAAAAAAAGCTGTATGGAGATGAAACAGCCTTACGAACAACAGTGTCCTTTGTAAGAGAAACCGGGACCTTGATCTGAGGATGAACGAAGAAGAGGAAGAAGAAGAAGTATATTTTATGTGCAACGCCAATACTTAAAAAAAAACAACTCAGGAAACCATCATGAAGCATTTATTGGATTACCAATAACAAAAAATGAATCCGCCATTCTCTGTCAAGTCAACATCTGTGACTTGACAACGTGTTGGCGGCCTGTGACTTGATAACGTGTTGCCGGCCTGTGACTTGACAACGTGTTGCCGGCCTGTGACTTGACAACGTGTTGCCGGCAGTACTGACCAGACTGCACTAATCGGGGTAATTCCAATTTATCATTTAACACACGATTCTCCATCGAATAGAAAACGAATTGAATATTCGGTACATCAATACTTGTATACATACACACATACACTTACACACACGCGCGCAAGCACGCACGCAGACACATTCACGCACGCACGCCCACACACTCAGATCCCACCCACACGCTCAGATAAAGATAAAATTCACACACCCAGAAAAAGCTAACACCCACCCACCAAGATAACATCCACCCAACCAGATCATAGATCCCACCAACACATCCATATCAAAATAAAACTCACCAACCCATATCCCACCAAAAACCCACTAACCAAAACAAAACCCACATATAAACCCATCCACCCACCCAAAACCCATCCATCCACCCAAAATAAACCAAAACTATACAGAACACCAATAACCCCCAACCCCCACCCCCACATACACACATACACCCATACACACATGCATACATACACACATACATACATATATACATGTATACATACACGTGTACAAATGCAGACCCACACACTCACACACATACACTCTGATGCGCGCTGAGGCGGTCAAGAAGCTAGTCGACTGCCGGGCATAATAGGTCGGGGGCAAAAACACATCCCTGTCTAGCCCTGAAAGGGCTTAAGTTGCAGAATATAGTCCAGATAACGGAATGCGTTGTGTCGTAGATTACGGCTTGACTGCGATATTTGCACGTATCGGTCTAACACATCCGACTTCAGCAAACATTTTTTGAGTACCGGGTTAGCATTCTCTCTTCGATCCCTTCTCCCTAGCCAGTCTGCCCTGCTGCAGCCTGTTTTCCAGGATCATCGCGTGGAGGTGTAGAAGGGTCTTGGCAGCTCTGGTTCGCTGGCCCTGACGCTAGCAGTCAGCTATGGGTCTCTGACCACTGCAGCTCATGCGCTGCTCAGCATCTTGATCCCTGTGTGCTGTTTGATTATTTTTCTGGTACTATTTGTTTATTCAGCTGTACTGTCTGTTAGTCTCCGACCATCCCAGCTTACTGTCTGTTTATTTGTCTGGTTGTGTTTGGTCATTCTAGTGTATTGTCTGTTTATATGTCTGGTTGTGTTTGGTCATTCAGGTGTTTTGTCTGTTTATATGTCTGGTTGTGATTAATCATTCAGGTGTATTGTCTGTTTATCTACACTTCTTTCTCAAACTTTCTCATTCACCCTCTGTCTTTATCTCACTCACTGTCGGCCTTGTTCTCTCACTCTCCCTTTCCCACCACAATTCTTTGTTCTCTCTCACCCCCCGACTTCGCACATTCTCATACTTTCTTTCTATCCCTTACTTTCACCTTCTACCTCTCACAAACTCTCCTTCACTTTTTTCCCTTCTCACCCACTTACTCACTCTATCAGTATGTCTCGCTCTCTCTCTCTCTCTCGCTCTGTGACTCTCTTATTCTATTTCTTACTTTTACTCTCTCATTCTCTCTCACTCACTCGCTCTTACTTTCTTTAATTATCCCATTTTTCTCACTTCTCCTCTCCCTCGCATTCTCTTTTATTCTCTTTCACTCTCTCTATTCTCTCACACATTAACATGCTTTCCCTTTCACTATCTCCGATTCTCTCATTGACTCTCTCAAATCCTCTCACTTTCTCCCATTCTTCCTGACTCTCTCTCACTCTCTCTTACTCTCTCACTATCTCACACACTCACTAACACATGCACTGTCACAAACACACACTAAGCCACATACACTCTCTCTCTCTTTCTCTCTCTCTCTCTCTCTCACACACACACACACACACACTACTCCCTAATCGTCGCGCACACAATACGTATATTCTTATGCTTTCCTATGCCCCTTCATTTTATCATTTTCTCACTCTATCTTTCTCTCACTCTCCCCTCCTGTTATACCGTACACACATACACACAACAAGTGTGTCGCTTTCAGAACGTTAAACACAAAATGATATGTAACGTAATACGATATAATTACCATTTTGTCGAGTATGTGTGCCACGTAAATAATCAGTAATTTGTACAACGCGCACAAAAACAAAAGCGATCAAAGCTATTGTTAATAAGTCTGTTTTACTGTATAGTTTGGAAGCACACCGTGCAATAGAAACAACGACAAAGACTATACAGACTTCCACAAATGGCTGATGGGACAGAATATACATTCCAATGATAAGTTCATACCTGGTTGAAGGGCCCAGACCTCCTCCCAGGTGCGTCAGCTAGGTGACGGATTGCTGAATGCATTAATATTTGCTGGTTATCTGTTCAAATCCAATAGATAGCCTTGAACCACGAACGGGGTCCTACATGGAGGCTAGAAAAAAACATGATCTTTACCATGCAAAGACACGACATTTTTGTCTACTGGCTTGATCACAAGTCGGTACATGAAGGAATCAGGGAGACCTTAAATATGGCGAACTGATTGGAATGAAGTCAGAGAAAACAGCAGATATAACAGGTTGGCATTCATTCCCGGCAAAGCTCGATACCTCTGGGTAGAAGAGGAAGGAACCAGTCAGTAAGATTGAAGACTCTATACCTCATGGGAGAAGAAGAGGGACCCAGTCAGTAAGGTATAAGACGCTACACAACAGGGCAGAAGAGGAGGGACTCAGTCAGTATGGTAGAAGACGCTACACAACAGGGCAGAAGAGGAGGGACTCAGTCAGTAAGGTATAAGACGCTACACAACAGGGCAGAAGCGGAGGGACTCAGTCAGTATGGTAGAAGACGCTACACAACAGGGCAGAAGAGGAGGGACTCAGTCAGTATGGTAGAAGACGCTACACAACAGGGCAGAAGAGGAAGGACTCAGTCAGTATGGTAGAAGACGCTACACAACAGGGCAGAAGAGGAGGGACTCAGTCAGTATTGTAGAAGACGCTACACAACAGGGCAGAAGAGGAGGGACTCAGTCAGTATGGTAGAAGACGCTACACAACAGGGCAAAAGAGAAGGGACTCAGTCAGTATGGTAGAAGACGCTACACAACAGGGCAGAAGAGGAGGGACTCAGTCAGTATTGTAGAAGACGCTACACATCAGGGCAGAAGAGGAGGGACTCAATCAGTAAGGTAGAAGACTCTACACCTCAGGGTACACGAACAGGGGTCAGTATGAATGTATGATTAGATCCTTATAGTGGAACTTCATTAAAATCTTGGGATTCAATGAGACAGATGAGGGCTTCCTGTCAGGTGATCACATGTTATTCTCTTGTTCTACAAACCCATCTTGTCAACACTCCAAAAGTGGCGCCCCATTTTTTCCCTGGATTGAGTTTCGAACTTTCATTCATTTTGACTGCTAGTAGTAAGTTTGTGGGTGGTATCCGTGATAAGGTTTACTAATAATAATGTTCGCTAAGACGCCTGAGGCCTGGTGCGTCGGTCGACCACATCCACGACCCACTGCTGCGGCCTGGTTCCAGGCCTCGTCCAAGCGGAGGTGGAGGTTGATATCTGATGGAGTCATATTGTGTTGGAACGGCCTCTTTTACGCCTCCACCCGGCCGCGGGAAGACTTTCGGCGCTGAGGAACGACTTGTGTAGTATCTTACAGGCAAGAATTTCCTGGCCCAGCCGTACAACATGGCCGAACAAAGAAACTCGGCGACGGTCAAGTGTTTCCTAGTCCAGCCGTACAACATGACTAAACTAAGAAACCCGGCGGCGGTCAAATGTTTCCTGGTCCAGCCGTACATCATGACCAAACTAAGAAACTCGGCGACGGTCAAGTGTTTCCTAGTCCAGCCGTACAACATGACCAAAATAAGAAACCCGGCGGCGGTCAAGTGTTTCCTGGTCCAGCCGTACAACATGACTAAACTAAGAAACCCGGCGGCGGTCAAGTGTTTCCTGGTCCAGCCGTACATCATGACCAAACTAAGAAACCCGGCGGCGGTCAAGTGTTTCCTAGTCCAGCCGTACAACATGACCGAACAAAGAAACTCGGCGACGGTCAAGTGTTTCCTGGTCCAGCCGTAAAACATGACCAAACTAGGAAACCCGGCGGCGGTCAAGTGTTTCTGAAATTGGCAGGAGGCTTGTTTTACCAGAGACTTCCACGTTGCGGATGTAACCATGCCAACGAACGCCCAGAATACGCCGCTGGTTGCGCATGTGGAAGTCCTCCAGCCTTACTAACCTGTGGGATTTTGTAGAACTGTTGGGAAGAACCAGATAAACAGCAGTGGTACATGGTGGGAGAAGGGAATAGCTGCTTGAGATTGACGCTTTAAGCATAACAGAAAACTAATGATGTTTTAAGGCAGTCTATATATTGACGTCTAAGGAGTGAGGACGTAGAAGAAAAGGGGCAGAGATGCTGCGCAGTGAATAAGCTGACAGCAGCCAGAGATTAATAGCTGGATGTTTGCATCAGGGTCGGTGAAGCAGAGCTGAAGAAGACCCTATTCAAACTCCAAGTTTCCGCCCTGGAAATTGCCAACACTAATGTAGTCTGGCTAAAAGAATACGGATCACACTGGAGAGGCAAACCATGTACACAATAAAGTCAGTTGAAACCGGATATGTGTCTGGCCTAAAGACGCAATTATCGCAGCCTCGCTGTAAACTATGACACAGTGTCACAACGGTCTGGTCAAGGCGAACGCCGAAGAAGAAGAAGAAGAAGAAGAAGAAGAAGAAGAAGAAGAAGAAGAAGAAGAAGAGGAGGAAGAAGAAGAAGAAGAAGAAGAAGAAGAAGAAGAAGAAGAAGAAGAAGAGGAGGAAGAAGAAGAAGAAGAAGAAGAAGAAGAAGTAGGTGTAGCCGAGGAATTGAAATAAACAAGATCATGATAGTTAGTACGATTTGCTTGCAGGTTACAGTGGCTATATTCTTGTTAACCGAGCTACCAGTTGAATGACGTGATGGTGTTAAGTTAAATCTCTTGTTTGCAGTTATGACAAGTAATTATAATGCATTTAACATATGTTGGTATACAGTAGGTACATATATTTTTTTGTACGTTTCTTCGGTGTTTTAAGATTTTTCTAGTAACCAAAGCTAAATTTTTGCGACGGTTTATTCATGAAATAATATTTTGCGCGTGTTTTTACCGAAACTCGTAAACGAGCATTACTTTTGCACCGAAAGTTGCGAGATGCGTCACAATTATTGTAAGTTTGTAAAGGCGCAACAACGATATATAGTGCCTTTTATATTTGAATATCGTTGAAAGCAAATCTCGTTACACTTAAAAACACAGCAGTAAAAGTGTATAATTATTTCTCATGTGAGGCTAAATTTGGGAAAGCGTATCATTGCATTTTAAATCCAGAGAAGAGAACAATGCATGCCCTGGATAGTAGCGACAGGTCATTCTCATGAAGGGCACTAGAACATGAGCCTTTCTACAAATGCCACCGGAGACCGATGAAGAAAAGTTGACAGCTTTGACAAAAAAGTTATTAAACGAGACATTTATAGAATGTTGGATTCTAAAGAATCATTGACGCTAAAGAAATGAAAGATTTCACTGAGACAGAACAGCGACACATATATTTCTAGAACTACATTGTGGAAGGTTTAAAGTGGTGCTGGCTTCATATTATGCAAGCATTTTTGCTGCAAAAATATTCGTTGGGAAAAAAACTCCTCTAGTAGATATTAGAAGTAAATACTTGTAATGTAATGTAATACATGTCCATCGTTGTCGATGAGGACCGCCGACATCATCATTGTCACAGATTTCCCTGTTGGGTGTGAGTGCGCATGTGGCTGAACAGGCCAATGCGGGCACGAAAACATCTGCTACATATCGGGCACACGACTTTTGTAGAAGGGGAGGGATGGTGTTCCCGCTGTTCGGGATTTCCGGGTCTCGCGTCTGCTCTGGGCTTTCACAACACGGTCGTCTTCGCAGGTTGCTACACCCGATTTGACTACGCTTCTCCAGTCAGATCTGTTTTGCGCAAGACATTCGCAGGTGTCGATGTCTATCTGGCAACTTTTCAGTGAGTCCTTCAGACCGTCTTTAAACGTTTTTTTGGGCGCCCTCTCTCGCGCCATCTCTCTCTCAGCTCGCCGAAGAGAAGCTTCTTTGGGAGCCGCTTGTCTGCCATAAGGGACGAGGTGTCCGGCCCATCCTAATCGTGCTTTTTCTAGCAGTGCATGGATGCTGGGCATGTTAGCTATCGAGAGTACCTCGATGTCGATGACAGTAAATACTTACGGGCAATGTATATATATATATATATATATATATATATATATATATATATATATATATATATATATGGGATCAAGATGCTGATCAGCGCATGAGCTGCAGTGGTCAGCGACCCATAGCTGACTGCTAGCGTCAGGGTAAACGAATCAGAGCTGCCAAGACCCTTCTACACCTCCACGCGGTGATCCTCGATAACAGGCTGCAGCACGGCAGACTGGTTAATGAGAAGGGATCGAAGAAGGAATGCTAACCCGGTACTAAAAAATGCTCGCTGAAGTCGAATGTGTTGGACCGAAAGGTTCAAATATCGCAGTCAAGCTGTAAACTACGACACAACGCCTTCCGTTCTCTGGACTACATTCTGCGACTTAAACCCTTTCAGGGTTTGGTAGCGGGAGGTTGAGAACGAACGAAGCCAAGCCAAGCATATTTACAGCTTGGGTAAATTGACACTATACTAATGAAAATAAAAGGCGGTCTTCAGTTTGAAGGATAAAGAGAATTGTACCAAGGTAGTAAAGGACAGCGATGATTAACGTCCATGCAGGTTGCAGGCATGATGGACTGCTTAATGATAGCGAGCTCATGTTCGTTTCATAATCTAACTGACAACCGGGACTACCAGTCAGATATGAATGGTCACATATTAACCTACCATTAAACCACAGGCTACCAGTTTAACATCCCTGGATATTTGAAGTTTAGCGAGACTTGCAACTCGAGGTGTTCTATCTTTGCTTTAGCAGGTGTCCATGGCAGTGGTATATCGACGCAATGGGTCACTGATGCCTAAGCAAGCGTTATTATTATATTTAGTGAGTGGATTGAGAAAACTGAACAACCGTCATTAAATATACCATCCTGTCTGGTGATACACAATATCCTTTACCATAATGCAGTGGCATTGGCAGACAAGGTCCTGACATTCAGAGATCAACTACGACTAACAAAGGAGCATATACAATTTAGGAAAATGCACCTCAAACCAGAATTGTTGTCACTTGTAAAGAATGCACACAAGACAAGGATAGTTCACATTGACAAAGTAATTCAGAAGCAATGTCAAAGGTACGTAAGATTGTCTATTAGTTAGCTGTCAATCACAAGAGATGATGGAGATGTCATCAAGCGGTTTTTATCTTGGTGACGTAACTTGGGCTGGATTTGGATTATAGCGAGGAAGTAACTGTGCTGGTCATCAACCTCACTCTCTAGTCCCAAACTACCTTGAGTAGTGGCAAGACATAAGTCAAGACGACTGGAGAAAATCCATATTGCAGGCACTCTGGTACCAATCTACTTTGACTTAGGTTGTCACCGTACCATTCACACTGAGATCATATTGCATTAGTTTGGGCAAAGGTTAAAGGACAGGTGACAATAGGCCATCAATCTTCCAAGCTACTAGATGTCAAGAAAATTGTACATGTTGCCCTTACAGACATCGATAAATAATTAAGGATTTAATGTGAAGACTATGTCAAGATAGATGAAGCATATCACTGGCAAAAAGATGATTTGTGATTCATTCAGCCAACCCGTCATCAATCTCTATCCGTCATCTGATTCTGGATAGAGTGAGTACACTCTATATGTTTGTTTACAGAAAAAATGTCATTAAATAATACATGCTTAAACCTCTCACGAACCTTTCAACATATTTGACGTTTTTAAAAAACAACGGACACAAAAACACAAACATTAGTAATATATTTACCCTACAAAACACATACATTAGTAATATAATTACCCTACAAAACACATACATTAGTAATATAATTACCTTACAAAACAAATACATTAGTAATAAAATCACCCTACAAAACGTGTACATCAGTAATATAATTACCTTACAAAACAAATACATTAGTAATGTAATTACCCTACAAAACACACGCATTAGTAATCTAATGAGAAAATGGATACATTCTAACGGCACGTATATCTTCTAGTGAATGTATCAAGTATTAGAAGAGTTGGTGTCGAATAAATTAGTAGCAGATGTGACAAATAATGGAAGAGTTGGTGTCGAATACATTAGTAGCATATGTGACAAATAATGGAAGAGTTGGTGTCGAATAAATTAGTAGCATATGTGACAAATAATGGAAGAGTTGGTGTCGAATAAATTAGTAGCATATGTGACAAATAATGGAAGAGTTGGTGTCGAATAAATTAGTAGCATATGTGACAAATAATGGAAGAGTTGGTGTCGAATACATTAGTAGCATATGTGACAAATAATGGAAGAGTTGGTGTCGAATAAATTAGTAGCATATGTGACAAATAATGGAAGAGTTGGTGTCGAATAAATTAGTAGCATATGTGACAAATAATGGGAGAGTTGGTGTCGAATAAATTAGTAGCAGATGTGACAAATAATGGAAGAGTTGGTGTCGAATACATTAGTAGCATATGTGACAAATAATGGAAGAGTTGGTGTCGAATAAATTAGTAGCATATGTGACAAATAATGGAAGAGTTGGTGTCGAATAAATTAGTAGCATATGTGACAAATAATGGAAGAGTTGGTGTCGAATAAATTAGTAGCATATGTGACAAATAATGGGAGAGTTGGTGTCGAATAAATTAGTAGCATATGTGACAAATAATGGAAGAGTTGGTGTCGAATAAATTAGTAGCATATGTGACAAATAATGGGAGAGTTGGTGTCGAATAAATTAGTAGCATATGTGACAAATAATGGAAGAGTTGGTGTCGAATACATTAGTAGCATATGTGACAAATAATGGAAGAGTTGGTGTCGAATAAATTAGTAGCATATGTGACAAATAATGGAAGAGTTGGTGTCGAATAAATTAGTAGCATATGTGACAAATAATGGGAGAGTTGGTGTCGAATAAATTAGTAGCATATGTGACAAATAATGGAAGAGTTGGTGTCGAATAAATTAGTAGCATAAGTGACAAATAATGGGAGAGTTGGTGTCGAATAAATTAGTAGCATATGTGACAAATAATGGAAGAGTTGGTGTCGAATAAATTAGTAGCATATGTGACAAATAATGGAAGAGTTGGTGTCGAATAAATTAGTAGCATATGTGACAAATAATGGGAGAGTTGGTGTCGAATAAATTAGTAGCATATGTGACAAATAATGGGAGAGTTGGTGTCGAATAAATTAGTAGCATATGTGACAAATAATGGAAGAGTTGGTGTCGAATAAATTAGTAGCATATGTGACAAATAATGGGAGAGTTGGTGTCGAATAAATTAGTAGCATATGTGACAAATAATGGGAGAGTTGGTGTCGAATAAATTAGTAGCATATGTGACAAATAATGGGAGAGTTGGTGTCGAATAAATTAGTAGCATATGTGACAAATAATGGGAGAGTTGGTGTCGAATAAATTAGTAGCATATGTGACAAATAATGGAAGAGTTGGTGTCGAATAAATTAGTAGCATATGTGACAAATAATGGAAGAGTTGGTGTCGAATACATTAGTAGCATATGTGACAAATAATGGAAGAGTTGGTGTCGAATAAATTAGTAGCATATGTGACAAATAATGGAAGAGTTGGTGTCGAATAAATTAGTAGCATATGTGACAAATAATGGAAGAGTTGGTGTCGAATAAATTAGTAGCATATGTGACAAATAATGGAAGAGTTGGTGTCGAATACATTAGTAGCATATGTGACAAATAATGGAAGAGTTGGTGTCGAATAAATTAGTAGCATATGTGACAAATAATGGAAGAGTTGGTGTCGAATAAATTAGTAGCATATGTGACAAATAATGGGAGAGTTGGTGTCGAATAAATTAGTAGCAGATGTGACAAATAATGGAAGAGTTGGTGTCGAATACATTAGTAGCATATGTGACAAATAATGGAAGAGTTGGTGTCGAATAAATTAGTAGCATATGTGACAAATAATGGAAGAGTTGGTGTCGAATACATTAGTAGCATATGTGACAAATAATGGAAGAGTTGGTGTCGAATAAATTAGTAGCAAATGTGACAAATAATGGAAGAGTTGGTGTCGAATAAATTAGTAGCATATGTGACAAATAATGGGAGAGTTGGTGTCGAATAAATTAGTAGCATATGTGACAAATAATGGAAGAGTTGGTGTCGAATAAATTAGTAGCATATGTGACAAATAATGGGAGAGTTGGTGTCGAATAAATTAGTAGCATATGTGACAAATAATGGAAGAGTTGGTGTCGAATACATTAGTAGCATATGTGACAAATAATGGAAGAGTTGGTGTCGAATAAATTAGTAGCATATGTGACAAATAATGGAAGAGTTGGTGTCGAATAAATTAGTAGCATATGTGACAAATAATGGGAGAGTTGGTGTCGAATAAATTAGTAGCATATGTGACAAATAATGGAAGAGTTGGTGTCGAATAAATTAGTAGCATATGTGACAAATAATGGGAGAGTTGGTGTCGAATAAATTAGTAGCATATGTGACAAATAATGGAAGAGTTGGTGTCGAATAAATTAGTAGCATATGTGACAAATAATGGAAGAGTTGGTGTCGAATAAATTAGTAGCATATGTGACAAATAATGGGAGAGTTGGTGTCGAATAAATTAGTAGCATATGTGACAAATAATGGGAGAGTTGGTGTCGAATAAATTAGTAGCATATGTGACAAATAATGGGAGAGTTGGTGTCGAATAAATTAGTAGCATATGTGACAAATAATGGAAGAGTTGGTGTCGAATAAATTAGTAGCATATGTGACAAATAATGGGAGAGTTGGTGTCGAATAAATTAGTAGCATATGTGACAAATAATGGGAGAGTTGGTGTCGAATAAATTAGTAGCATATGTGACAAATAATGGGAGAGTTGGTGTCGAATAAATTAGTAGCATATGTGACAAATAATGGGAGAGTTGGTGTCGAATAAATTAGTAGCATATGTGACAAATAATGGAAGAGTTGGTGTCGAATAAATTAGTAGCATATGTGACAAATAATGGGAGAGTTGGTGTCGAATAAATTAGTAGCATATGGGACAAATAATGGAAGAGTTGGTGTCGAATACATTAGTAGCATATGTGACAAATAATGGAAGAGTTGGTGTCGAATAAATTAGTAGCATATGTGACAAATAATGGGAGAGTTGGTGTCGAATAAATTAGTAGCATATGTGACAAATAATGGAAGAGTTGGTGTCGAATAAATTAGTAGCATATGTGACAAATAATGGAAGAGTTGGTGTCGAATACATTAGTAGCATATGTGACAAATAATGGAAGAGTTGGTGTCGAATACATTAGTAGCATATGTGACAAATAATGGAAGAGTTGGTGTCGAATACATTAGTAGCATATGTGACAAATAATGGAAGAGTTGGTGTCGAATACATTAGTAGCATATGTGACAAATAATGGAAGAGTTGGTGTCGAATACATTAGTAGCATATGTGACAAATAATGGAAGAGTTGGTGTCGAATACATTAGTAGCATATGTGACAAATAATGGGAGAGTTGGTGTCGAATAAATTAGTAGCATATGTGACAAATAATGGAAGAGTTGGTGTCGAATAAATTAGTAGCATATGTGACAAATAATGGAAGAGTTGGTGTCGAATACATTAGTAGCATATGTGACAAATAATGGAAGAGTTGGTGTCGAATAAATTAGTAGCATATGTGACAAATAATGGAAGAGTTGGTGTCGAATAAATTAGTAGCATATGTGACAAATAATGGAAGAGTTGGTGTCGAATAAATTAGTAGCATATGTGACAAATAATGGAAGAGTTGGTGTCGAATAAATTAGTAGCATATGTGACAAATAATGGAAGAGTTGGTGTCGAATAAATTAGTAGCATATGTGACAAATAATGGAAGAGTTGGTGTCGAATAAATTAGTAGCATATGTGACAAATAATGGAAGAGTTGGTGTCGAATAAATTAGTAGCATATGTGACAAATAAGGGAAGAGTTGGTGTCGAATAAATTAGTAGCATATGTGACAAATAATGGAAGAGTTGGTGTCGAATAAATTAGTAGCATATGTGACAAATAATGGAAGAGTTGGTGTCGAATAAATTAGTAGCATATGTGACAAATAATGGAAGAGTTGGTGTCGAATAAATTAGTAGCATATGTGACAAATAATGGAAGAGTTGGTGTCGAATAAATTAGTAGCATATGTGACAAATAATGGAAGAGTTGGTGTCGAATAAATTAGTAGCATATGTGACAAATAATGGGAGAGTTGGTGTCGAATAAATTAGTAGCATATTTGACAAATAATGGGAGAGTTGGTGTCGAATAAATTAGTAGCATATGTGACAAATAATGGAAGAGTTGGTGTCGAATACATTAGTAGCATATGTGACAAATAATGGAAGAGTTGGTGTCGAATAAATTAGTAGCATATGTGACAAATAATGGAAGAGTTGGTGTCGAATAAATTAGTAGCATATGTGACAAATAATGGAAGAGTTGGTGTCGAATACATTAGTAGCATATGTGACAAATAATGGAAGAGTTGGTGTCGAATACATTAGTAGCATATGTGACAAATAATGGGAGAGTTGGTGTCGAATAAATTAGTAGCATATGTGACAAATAATGGAAGAGTTGGTGTCGAATAAATTAGTAGCATATGTGACAAATAATGGAAGAGTTGGTGTCGAATACATTAGTAGCATATGTGACAAATAATGGAAGAGTTGGTGTCGAATACATTAGTAGCATATGTGACAAATAATGGAAGAGTTGGTGTCGAATACATTAGTAGCATATGTGACAAATAATGGAAGAGTTGGTGTCGAATACATTAGTAGCATATGTGACAAATAATGGAAGAGTTGGTGTCGAATACATTAGTAGCATATGTGACAAATAATGGAAGAGTTGGTGTCGAATAAATTAGTAGCATATGTGACAAATAATGGGAGAGTTGGTGTCGAATAAATTAGTAGCATATGTGACAAATAATGGGAGAGTTGGTGTCGAATAAATTAGTAGCATATTTGACAAATAATGTGAGAGTTGGTGTCGAATAAATTAGTAGCATATTTGACAAATAAAGGGAGAGTTGGTGTCGAATAAATTAGTAGCATATGTGACAAATAATGGAAGAGTTGGTGTCGAATACATTAGTAGCATATGTGACAAATAATGGAAGAGTTGGTGTCGAATAAATTAGTAGCATATGTGACAAATAATGGAAGAGTTGGTGTCGAATAAATTAGTAGCATATGTGACAAATAATGGGAGAGTTGGTGTCGAATAAATTAGTAGCATATGTGACAAATAATGGGAGAGTTGGTGTCGAATAAATTAGTAGCATATGTGACAAATAATGGAAGAGTTGGTGTCGAATACATTAGTAGCATATGTGACAAATAATGGAAGAGTTGGTGTCGAATACATTAGTAGCATATGTGACAAATAATGGAAGAGTTGGTGTCGAATAAATTAGTAGCATATGTGACAAATAATGGAAGAGTTGGTGTCGAATAAATTAGTAGCATATGTGACAAATAATGGAAGAGTTGGTGTCGAATACATTAGTAGCATATGTGACAAATAATGGAAGAGTTGGTGTCGAATACATTAGTAGCATATTTGACAAATAATGGAAGAGTTGGTGTCGAATACATTAGTAGCATATGTGACAAATAATGGAAGAGTTGGTGTCGAATACATTAGTAGCATATGTGACAAATAATGGAAGAGTTGGTGTCGAATAAATTAGTAGCATATGTGACAAATAATGGAAGAGTTGGTGTCGAATAAATTAGTAGCATATGTGACAAATAATGGAAGAGTTGGTGTCGAATACATTAGTAGCATATGTGACAAATAATGGAAGAGTTGGTGTCGAATACATTAGTAGCATATGTGACAAATAATGGAAGAGTTGGTGTCGAATACATTAGTAGCATATGTGACAAATAATGGAAGAGTTGGTGTCGAATAAATTAGTAGCATATGTGACAAATAATGGAAGAGTTGGTGTCGAATAAATTAGTAGCATATGTGACAAATAATGGAAGAGTTGGTGTCGAATACATTAGTAGCATATGTGACAAATAATGGAAGAGTTGGTGTCGAATAAATTAGTAGCATATGTGACAAATAATGGGAGAGTTGGTGTCGAATAAATTAGTAGCATATGTGACAAATAATGGAAGAGTTGGTGTCGAATAAATTAGTAGCATATGTGACAAATAATGGAAGAGTTGGTGTCGAATACATTAGTAGCATATGTGACAAATAATGGAAGAGTTGGTGTCGAATACATTAGTAGCATATGTGACAAATAATGGAAGAGTTGGTGTCGAATACATTAGTAGCATATGTGACAAATAATGGAAGAGTTGGTGTCGAATACATTAGTAGCATATGTGACAAATAATGGAAGAGTTGGTGTCGAATACATTAGTAGCATATGTGACAAATAATGGAAGAGTTGGTGTCGAATACATTAGTAGCATATGTGACAAATAATGGGAGAGTTGGTGTCGAATAAATTAGTAGCATATGTGACAAATAATGGAAGAGTTGGTGTCGAATAAATTAGTAGCATATGTGACAAATAATGGAAGAGTTGGTGTCGAATACATTAGTAGCATATGTGACAAATAATGGAAGAGTTGGTGTCGAATACATTAGTAGCATATGTGACAAATAATGGAAGAGTTGGTGTCGAATACATTAGTAGCATATGTGACAAATAATGGAAGAGTTGGTGTCGAATACATTAGTAGCATATGTGACAAATAATGGAAGAGTTGGTGTCGAATAAATTAGTAGCATATGTGACAAATAATGGGAGAGTTGGTGTCGAATAAATTAGTAGCATATGTGACAAATAATGGGAGAGTTGGTGTCGAATAAATTAGTAGCATATGTGACAAATAATGGAAGAGTTGGTGTCGAATACATTAGTAGCATATGTGACAAATAATGGAAGAGTTGGTGTCGAATACATTAGTAGCATATGTGACAAATAATGGGAGAGTTGGTGTCGAATAAATTAGTAGCATATGTGACAAATAATGGAAGAGTTGGTGTCGAATACATTAGTAGCATATGTGACAAATAATGGGAGAGTTGGTGTCGAATAAATTAGTAGCATATGTGACAAATAATGGAAGAGTTGGTGTCGAATACATTAGTAGCATATGTGACAAATAATGGGAGATTTGGTGTCGAATAAATTAGTAGCATATGTGACAAATAATGGAAGAGTTGGTGTCGAATAAATTAGTAGCATATGTGACAAATAATGGAAGAGTTGGTGTCGAATACATTAGTAGCATATGTGACAAATAATGGAAGAGTTGGTGTCGAATACATTAGTAGCATATGTGACAAATAATGGAAGAGTTGGTGTCGAATACATTAGTAGCATATGTGACAAATAATGGAAGAGTTGGTGTCGAATAAATTAGTAGCATATGTGACAAATAATGGAAGAGTTGGTGTCGAATACATTAGTAGCATATGTGACAAATAATGGAAGAGTTGGTGTCGAATAAATTAGTAGCATATGTGACAAATAATGGAAGAGTTGGTGTCGAATAAATTAGTAGCATATGTGACAAATAATGGAAGAGTTGGTGTCGAATACATTAGTAGCATATGTGACAAATAATGGAAGAGTTGGTGTCGAATAAGCTAATAGTATATGTGATACCACCTGGTGAAGGAGTTGTGAAATAAAATCCGAGCAGGAACCACCAATCGTCAGAAAACTCCACACAAACACCAGAGCGAGTTAAGAACGCAGCCACTAAGGCGCGGCCACCTTACTTTACCATTTTGGTGGTTCCTGTTCGAATTATATTTCACAACTTCTTCACTAGGAGGTATCAGGCACTTTATTATTTGGAATTGATATGATTTCGATCAGTTATGTTATCCTGTTTGTTATTCTGCATTTCGCTGCATTTCATGTCTGGCTCAAGCCGTGGAAGACCAGTTAATGACGAAGTTCAACGTTCCTCTTAACTGTACACCAGAATTCAGTCTAGATAATCACTACTCAATGACCTTTCTACTCAGACTGAAACCGACTTCCTTCTGCCCGCCCGCCACCCCTTCCACCGCCGGAGGTTACACGATACTCTCTAAACCTCGTATTCTCAGCACAGCAAAGGTCACGCTGACCAAAGGTGGACACAATCAGAAATCTGGACGAGAAACACGTAAATACAGAGAGTTTGACATGGACAGACACGGAAAGCTTGACACTAACATTGGTCTAACACACTCCTCGCGGCCGTCATCCCAAGGCTGCGGAGTACACGACTTCACCTGGAGAGTCTGTAGGGGTTTTAGTCGACCGCTACGCATGAACACAGCCTCAGCAGTTGAACATAGTAGTGGTCGATCGACGCAACTGGTTTTTGTCGCCTACACTAACATTATTATTATATATGACGAATGTTGGAAGAGAGTTGTGTCGAATAAGTTAGTAGCATTTGTGACAATCATTTGAAGAGTTAATTTCAAATAAGTTAGTAGAATTTGTGACAATCATTTGAAGAGTTAATTTCAAATAAGTTAGTAGCATTTGTGACAATCATTTGAAGAGTTAATTTCAAATAAGCTAGTAGAATTTGTGACAATCATTTGAAGAGTTAATTTCAAATAAGCTAGTAGAATTTGTGACAATCATTTGAAGAGTTAATTTCAAATAAGCTAGTAGAATTTGTGACAATCATTTGAAGAGTTAATTTCAAATAAGCTAGTAATATATGCGACACATATTGAAAGAGATGGTGTTGACTACATTGTTATTATTTGCCTGAGTCGATATTGGGCCCGAAATGGGGAAAAAATAACAGTAACACTGTGACCTTGTAGGCACGTCTTAAGAGATTATTAAGGAGGGGTGTGCAGGGAACTGGCTACTCCATCCGATATAAACTGTTAGTAAAATATCTTCAACAGTGTTGAAGACCTATGCTCAAGAGGAGGTTGAAAATGTATTGAATAGTTACTTTTATACGTGCGATATTTTGAGAAAGTTTGTGTCAAATAATTTGGTAGTAGCATATGTGCGGAACTAGAAAATGTAGGATTAATAAGAAGAAATGATGTCTACTACCAGTGGTTGAAGAAAATCAACTACTTCAAGTCCGTTTGGAAATAAATACACGATACGTTGACAAATGACCTTGTAATTATGCAGAACATTGTCGTTGACTTCCTTGTGGCTTATAAAAACCGAGATTCCAAGATCTTCTTGTAGTTCCTGATCAACTGATCGAACATATTATGAAAACGGGAACAGTGAACGAAACTGGGTCAGTCCTATCGATTTGTTATTCTCATCAAAATATGGATACCGGATGTTGTTAGTGTTTGAAGCTGGAATAACAGATATATATTCTACGTCTCTGCATCAGTGTTACCGGGGTCCAAACGGGGAATAAAGAATAGCAAAACTGTAACTTGCTAGGTTTGTCGTATGAGGCAGCTAATTAGGGTTGGGCATGGAGGCCTGTGTTTAAATTGTAAGCAGCAACAACTTCAATATATATGAATGGTGGCCTAGTGGTTAGGTGGCACGGCTCACAATCCGAAGGTTCTGGGTTCGATCCCCATCACAGCATTGGCCGTTACCCAGGGGAAGCAAACCCTTAGAAAATGCAGGAGGAAGCAGGCCCTTACATAAAATGCATGCTAAAGTCGGATGCATAAAAACCACGGTATAACGCACACCGCCTTTGGGGATTAGAGAAATAAGGTGAACGCCAAACAAATATAGAAAAACATAAAAAATATATATGCACAGGTGAACATGTGAGGACGCGGCGTGTATCTGTTTAGACATATGCTCTAAAGGGAGCTGAAAAGGATTTGATTGATGACTGATTATTTGCCTCTAGTAGTCCACATATTGTCGGGGCTCGACAAAGAATGCAAGGTATCGTAACACCTTAAAACTATAAAGCACGTCACAAGAGGTGACTGACTAACGGGGAATGAACGTGGGGCCGGCCACCTCATCCTGTCGAAACTGTAAGCCACATTAACCTCAACAAATATGGATAAGCCAACGTATGGCTTGGCTTCATTCGTTCTTAATCTCCCGCTACCAAACCCTGAATTAAGTAGCAGAATGCAGTCCAGAGAACGGAATGCGTTGTGTCGTAGTTTACTGCTTGATTGCGATATTTGCACCTTTCGGTCCAACACATCCGACTTCAGAAAGCATTTTTTGAGTGTCAGGTTAGCATTCTCTCTTCGATCCCTTCACCTTAGCCAGTCTGCCCTGCTGCAGCCTGTTATCCAGGATCACCGCGTGGATGGTGTAGAAGGGTCTTGGCAGCTCTGGTTCGCTGGCCCTGACGCTAGTAGTCAGCTATGGGTCGCTGACCACTGCAACTCATGCGCGGACAAGCCAACGTATGAGAAATATACAACTCACCAGTTGGAAACGACGATTCCAGAATGGGCTGATTGATTGGTAGGTATACACAAAAAATGATGCTTATTACCAGTTGAACAGAAGAGAGCAGGTCGTGGTCTTCAGACTCCGCACAGGCCACAACAGACTGAGGTACCACCTTTTCAATAAACTGAAGATAGGTGGCACTGACCAATGCACTTGTGGTACCGGGAAAATGACCGCTGAACATCTGCTGCAAAACTGCCCGTCATACGAGGACCAGAGAAAGCACATGTGGCCATCACCAGTGGCAACACTAGACAAGCTCTATGGCAGTGTCGACAGCCTCAGGATGACCGCTGCTTTTTTCGAAAAATATGGGTTGACGTTTGACAGCGTACGAAGAAGAAGAAGATTGGCAGGTAGGGCGAAAGTGTCCTAAATAACGATGAAAAACGACTGCATTATGCGGGGAACAAAACTTAGTTATTAAAAGCACAAGGTTACCACACAACCGTATCCATGCCTACACAAGATCTGAACAAGAAACAAAAAATTGATTATGGGATAGGGAGGACAAGTGCATTTTAGTATGTGAGGGACCCTAGAGTGATCAAAGGACATGACACAGGAAGTGACCATCACCTAGGGGAAATAAAGAGAGTAACTGAAGAAGCTTCCCCATCAAGGCAAAATCCAAAAACCATGCATAAAAACTAAACAACGCAAGTGGAGAAAAGAGAATGAAGACCAACTAACTAAGAGAGCCAGATGTACAGAGGAGATACCAGGAGCTTGAAAAGACAGTAGTATGAAGTATAGATGAATTAGAAGAGGAGATGCCAGGGGATTATAAAGACAGCAATAGGAAGTATAGAGGAATTAGAGGAGATAACAGGGGTTTAAAGAGACAGCAATAGGAATTATAGATGAATTAGAAGAGGAGATACACAGGGCTTATAGAGAGAGCAATAGGAAGTATAGATGAATTAGAAGAGGACATAAAAACTCCCTGGTTAAAGTTCAAGAAAATCGTATAGTAGCTACAGAAGAGACATGTGAAATCAGAACAGGGAGGCAGAGAAAGAGTACACCAAAGTGGACAGAACAAGTGACAAGAACAATAGGAGAATAGAAAAAGGTATGGAGGCAATACAGCAGGACAAAGAAAGAACTGCAACGATTAAGTAACTGGCAGAACAGAAGCAGCAGAAAAAGTGCTAACAGCAAAACCAAGATCCTGCGAGGACTGTTGAGAAAGTCTGGACAAGAAGGCAGAAGAAAACCAGGAACTGGGTACAGCCTAAAGAGACCACGAAAAAGTGCCAATTGAAATTTGTAAAAGACAAACAAAGTGCTTTGCTTATAACTCCGAAGGATGTAATTGATAGATAGAATGGCTATTTCACAAACCTCATCTCTGCAGAGGAGTACCAAGTTATAGATACTAAATGCTTAAATAAAGACAAGGGAATCTTCTTCTTCTTCTTCTTCTGCGTACACAGTCAGACAGTAACCATTATTTTTTCGAAAAAAGCGGCGGTCATCCCGAGGCTCTCGCCACTGCCATAGAGCTTGTCTTGCAGTTCCACTGGTAATGGCCACATCTGCTCTCTCTGATCCTCGTATGTCGGGCAGTTCTGCAGCAGATGTTCAGTGGTCATTTTACCAGTACCGCACGGGCATTCGTCGGTACACCCTATCTTCAATTTGTTGAATAGGTGGTACCTCAGTCTGTTGTGGCCAGTGCGAAGTCTGAAGACAACTACCTGCTCTCTTCGGTTCAACTGGTAATAGGCATCGTTTTTGGCCAAGGGAATCAATAACAGGGAAAATATCCTAAATAGGTTGCCAAAGTGGCAGGAAATGATAATATAACACGAGAATGGTCAACTACATGGGAGCTATAGGTGGATTGAAGGTTCTCCTGCCATTCTGGCTCCACAAGTCTACACACAAAAAGTGGGAGATTCTCATTATTAGACAGGACTTGAAGATAGAAATAATTACAGGACTGGAAGATAGTCATTATTAGACAGGACTGGAAGATAGTTATCATTACAGGACTGGAAGATAGTCATTATTAGACAAGACTGGAAGAGAGTTATCATTACAGGACTGGAAGATAGTCATTATTAGACAGGACTGGATTATAGTTATCATTACAGGACTGGAAGATAGTCATTATTAGACAGGACTGGAAGAGAGTTATCATTACAGGACTGGAAGATAGTCATTATTAGACAGGACTGGAAGATAGTTATCATTACAGGACTGGAAGATAGTCATTATTAGACAGGACTGGAGTTAGCCACCATTAAAGGACTGGAGTTAGCCACCATTAAAAGACTGCAGTTAGCCACCATTAAAGGACTGCAGTTAGCCACCATTAAAGGACTAGAGTTAGCCACCATTAAAGGACTAGAGTTAGCCACCATTAAAGGACTTGAGTTAGCCACCATTAAAGGACTTGAGTTAGCCACCATTAAAGGACTGCAGTTAGCCACCATTAAAGGACTAGAGTTAGCCACCATTAAAGGACTAGAGTTAGCCCCCATTAAAGGACTTGAGTTAGCCACCATTAAAGGACTGCAGTTAGCCACCATTAAAGGACTAGAGTTAGCCACCATTAAAGGACTGAAAGTGGTTAGAAAAGTTTACATGACTCGGTATTGTTGGAGATGGGGAGATTGGATAACATGATATCAACTCAATTCCAACTCTCACAGAGCCTACACTCGCGCATTGATAACAAGTAACACAACATCGAAATGGCTGCACTGAACGCAGATGTTCTGACTAGTGAGGTATTGGATCGTTCTCTCTCTCACTCTCACTCACTTATTATCATTTTCTCACTGACTCATTCTCTCTCACTCACTCTCTTTTAGTCATTAAATCACTCCCTCTCTCTTAGTAACTCTTTCTCTTAGTCCCTCACTACCTCTCAATCTGTCTCCCTTTCTCTCCCTTTCTCTCTCTTCGTCACAGATTCTCTCTTTCACTCACTCATTACCTCTCCCACTCAATCTCTCCCTTTCTCTCTCTTCGTCACTTATTCACTCACTCTCTCACACTTTCTCTCACCCACTCTCTCGCTCTTACATATTCACTCTCTTCACTCACTCTCTCTCTTATTTACTCACTCTCTCTCTCTTACTCCCTTACTCACTCTTTCAATTGTAATGGAGTGTTCAGACAAACAAATGATTAGTCTCGTGTGTCCATACATGATGGAGGGGCTACCATACAGGCCACCATTACGTAGACATGTTCTTACACTGGCAATGTTTGCCCGGGTAGCAGATAACATTCTACTTTTTCTTATTCTCAACTACCAAGGATTCTTGTACATGCACATCCTGCGCATCGATCCTCTTTTATCCTCCGCCTCAGATAGATATAGGCCCTGATCTCACTTCACTTGAGGCGTCTACGCTTGAAAATCTCCAGTATTCGAACTACAATCGTTTGGCACTTTCGTTCGTTCGTTTTTCTGAGAGGCGATCAGCTGTCCTCTAAATCATAGTGTTACGACTATTAACAATATGGATAACTTAAGACATATGTCAACATGAATGCCCAGACTGTTGATCGTCACCAACATATGTATCCGCCACATAACATCAAACCAGGATGTAATAATAAACACAGACGGCTGGTTATAGACAAGATAATAATCAATTCAGTAGCAGATTATCTCGTCTTCCCAGTCACAATGTTAGGCGGCCTAGGAAGCTCTCATCTTCTTTCGTGCGCCATCTGCGTGCTTGTTTTTAATTCATGTATCTGTAGTCACATCATTGGGCAAATGTCCTCGGTATTACAGTGTAAGCACGCAAAAATGGATTTTTAAAAAACACGTTACACAACACGATATGCCTACCCACATTGTGCTATCAGTGGCTGAATTGGACATCAGCAAACAAAGATGAAAGATACATAGTAACAAGAGATTACATGCCTGCGCAGAATGCTTGGAGTAACAACAACACATAGAATCATAAAGGAAAATATTAGGAAACAAGTAGACACAACACCAGTGTTAGACATCATCAAGAGACAGCAAACCGAATGGTTCGACCACATGACACGTCAAACACCAGATAGTATCCGTTCGAAAGCTTTGCTATGCAGATGCTATACACCAGATACAATGCCAAGGGCCACTACCTTCCAGTCCTTTAATGATAACTATCTTCAAGTCCTCTCTAATGATAACTATCTTCAAGTCCTCTCTAATGATAACTATCTTCAAGTCCTCTCTAATGATAACTTTCTTCAAGTCCTCTCTAATGATAAATATCTTTGAGTCATCTCTAATGATAGCTGTCTTTAAGTTCTCTCTAATGATAACTATATTAAAGTCCTCTCTAATGATAATTATTTTCAAGTCCTCTCTAATGATAACTATTTTCAAGTCCTTTAATGATAAAATGGATAGCAAATATACCAGAACCTGTGATGCTCAACATATACGAAGCACTTACTAGGGCAAGGTCAAGAAACCTCTTTTTAACATGAATCTGAAAGGCACAAACACAACAACAAAAAAGAGAAAAGAAGAGGCAGTAATTTTCAACACATTAAATACCGAATACAAAACATGTTATTATACTTCCTCTCCTTCTTAGCTAGTTCTTAAACTCTCGCTACTAAGCCCTGAACAGGGCTTTCCAAGTAGTCGATTTTGTCGATATCGCTTGACTGCGATATTTGCAACTTTCGGGCCAACACATCCGTCATCGGCAGGGCTGTTATACAATGAACATATTTATATCGTTTTTAAACCGTTAGTCCAGTGATCAAATTACGATGTATTTTTGTTCATTGTTAATACACTTTTATGAACCATATTATTTTCTGTACATCTGGATTGCACATGTTCAATATTGATCCAACAATTCATGGAGGTACAAAATGTGGATCCCGAGTGGTCCACCGGGGTTTTTGTGTAGGACAAGGACATGAATAGCACCACTGCCCCACTGGTAGCATGTCGTAAGAATCGACTTCTATTTAATAAACTGAAGATAGGTGGCACTGACGAATGCACCTGTGGTACAGGGAAAATGACCGCTGAACATCTGCTGCAAAATTGCCCGACATACGAGGACCAGAGAAAGCACATGTGGCCATAACCAGTGGCAACACTAGACAAGCTCTATGGCAGTGTCGACAGCCTCAGGATGACAGCTGCTTTTTTCGAACAAATTCAAGTAACGTCTGACAGCGTACGAATAAGAAGAAGAAGAAGAAGAAGTAAGAATTGACTAACTGTGTGACATGCCATAACACCGGTCATAGTTAGGTGGGTTGGTAAGAGCAGCATGGCGCCTAACTGAATGCGAATCTACTTTGTTCTAGTGTTTGAGTCTATTAAGATGGCTCGCACATCGATTAACCACCCTCCGCGGCACTTGTCCCAACGCAAAGGAGCAATAAGCTACTCGAGCTTAGCCCGTCGAGCAGGAAATCCTTATCCCAGCTACATCCGGCTCACGCCACAGCTGGGATCTGCACAGAGCATTCTCCATTATATAAGCACAGGAAGACTCAGACTCACGTTTTTAAACCGTTAGTCGAGTGTTGAGGCAGATGGGGCGCGAAAGCCTAGGAAGACAGCTCATCTAGGAGAAGGAAAACTTTGATTTCAAACCATCTGAAGCCTTGCAGACAGGCGTATCTTGTCGAGTTTTGTCAGATATGGCGGTGTAACCTGTGTTCTGATAACTCTGAAAGTTGGTTACTGTCTATCAAACCTGACAACTGCCGATGTGCGAAGGAGCACACGCAAGAGAATACAATGCCTTATCATAGAGCGAGGAAAGACAACCTCAGCTGAGTGGTGTGACAGATCAGGCCGTTAGCCTTGGTTGGCGAATGGTCTGGGAGTAAAGCCCAGACAGGCGAACAGATAGAGCATTGCTCTGCTGATCCGGCAGCTTCTGCAGCTTGTCTTGTTCCAAACGTATTGGCATCACCTTTTCCTTGGAATAAGCAAGGCAGACCGAGAGAGGGACCATACTGTACGGGCAACACATGGTCTCTATATTTCTGCCCAGGCTTTGTGCTAATAGCACAATTACTATCGTTTGAAAAGACGAAAAGTGCCAATGAAAGATGAATGATGATTGTTCAAATTAAACTGCCATTTTTCACTCACTGTTAACACATTATCTTGAACCAAATTGTTGTTATTTATATCTTTATTATACATTTTGAATATTGATCAAACAATTCCTGATGAGATAACATGTACAGTGTGATGTGTTAAGCCAAGGACATGCAATCCTGAGAGATGGTGGGCGTTAACATTTGTGTAGAAGGGATGCTGTCATTGGTGATGTTTATTATTAACAATGAGGCGTGTTCAAATGAAACCGGACCAAACTGCAACAAGTGAACATATGTACGATGCGCACAATAACGTCCCTTCTGGTGTAAACAGCACACACCAACCGTCAAGTTTGCAAAAGTATCATTATCCTCCGATTCATAGTTTATCAGCGATCGGTGATTCGGTTTCTAAGAGGTGAAGGATGTTGACCAGTTATCATTCATCGCAAAATGCAGGCAGGGTATTGTGATAAAAGTGTGTTGAAGACAACAGTGAAGAACTGGACAACGATGTTTAAAGAAGGACGTGAGTTAACGCAACAATATGCTCCTGACTTGGTCGCGGACGTGAGTTAACGCAACAACATGCTCCTGACTTGGTCGCGGACGTGAGTTAACGCAACAATATGCTCCTGACCTGGTCGCGGACGTGAGTTAACGCAACAATATGCTCCTGACTTGGTCGCGGAAGACCTTTCGTTAACTCACGTCCTTCTTTAAACATCGTTGTCCAGTTTTTCACTGTTATCTTCGACACACTTTTGCCACTATACACTGCTTGAATTCTGCGATAAATGTCAACTGGTCGACATTCTTCAGCTGTTAGAAACCGAATCACCGCTCGCTAATCAACTCTGGACGCATTCCGTATCACACCCGCCATGTTTTCAACGGTCTGCTGAGGAAACTATGAGTCAGGAGATAATGAAATTTTGCAAACTTGACTGTTGGTATGTGCTAATTATATCAGAAGTGACGTCATCATGCGCATCGTATGCACGTCACTTGTAGCAGTTAGATCCGGTTTCATTTGAACACGCCTCGTACTTAGAATAATTACGGAAACTAATGATCAAATATTTGTTTGTGGAGGAGCAGGGATTTATTTCAAAGAATGGTCGCTGATAGAAAGTATTTTTAACAAACTTTAGAAAATAAACTGTAGCTGTAGAGTTTGATTTAAACGAAGCTCGGAATACAATTTTTGTTTTATCGATATAACATTGGACTGAAACTATTAATAACCAAATTCATTTATTGATGCTGCATCAATATTAGATGAGTAACTTGTTAACATTGACACTCAATTATCAGATTCACTTATCAGTTTCATTCACTATTTGTTACACGACTCACATACTCAAAATTTAGGAAAAATTATTGCTATGTAAAATATTCAATGTATACAAAATATATTCCTAAATTGAGAAATCAAAATCAATAATCGTGTGCAAAATCAAATTTTAAAATTGAAAGAAAAAAACAGATTGTCGGCGGCAGATGCTGCTTCTGACATTTCTCTTGGATTTGACGACACGCTGTAAATATGTCAGCCGTCCCGCAGTCAGCTCCGGGTCAAGATTAACTCTTGCCACAATGGTAAACTAGTTCTCCTCTATGCTCAACTCTTGCCGAATGTCTACATTTGTTCTTTTCTCTGTCCAGGGTATTCTGAGGATCTTTCTGTAACATTTTGACTTGAAGGATTCGATTCTTTGTCTAGAAGTTTTGGTAATCGTCCATGATTCACAGCCATAAGCTGCCACAGGAAAAATACAGGCTCTCCCAAGACTTTTACTTTATTCATTTTGTTGGTGCTATGCCATAATTTCTTCAGGCTGTTCAGTGTCTGCTTTGCCATAGCTAGTCTTCTTCTGATTTCTTTCGAGCAGTCGCCATTTTTGTCAATTCTGGAGCCCAGATATTCCAAATGTGTGACCTGATCTATTTCCTCACCACCCACTGTAAATTTACGCTGACATTGTGTCTTGTCGGTGGTCATTATCTTTGTTTTATTTATGTTTATGAACAGATTTTGATCTTTACTATGTTCATTAACGACTCTGGCCCTTCTGCACTTCTTGAAAGTATCACTGTGTCATCTGCGTATCGTAACTCTGGAATCTCGTAAATGGTTCGAAATTTTCAATGTTATCGTCTTCTCGAACATTCCTCATTATACATTCCGCATATATGTTGTACAGATAAGGTGAGAGGATACATCCCTGTCTTACTCCCTTTTGTACTGCAAACCAATCTGAAGTTTGCCCAGATACTCGGACAGGCGCTTGTTGATCTTGGTATAATGTTTCAATGAGATGGACTATATGCAAAGGAAACCCAATTTCCTTCAAGATTCTCCACAGATTCCCTGTAGCTATGACACTATTAACGAGTGCCATTGTGCTTGTACATGTTCGCAAAGGTGGATTCTTTCAGTATCTGCGGCACATGTATTCCAAATTAAGCGAAATAAATATGTTAGACTGTGCAGGAACACAGAGCGTACTGCTTTGTAAACCTTAGCAGGAATATCATCTGATCCCGGGTCGTTGCCGCTGCACATTTTACTGATTGCATTCTCATCTGTACTGGGCCAAATATTAAGCCTGTCGTTAATAGCATATTTAGGCATGGTTAATATGCTAGTTTGCTGATGGTGGATGGACAGTGTAGGATAGCACTGAAGTGATCTGATCAGTGCTCTAGAATAATACTTTGTCTTTCAGCAGGGCCGTTTAATCAGTATTACTTACAGAAGATGAGTGATAGGAAAACGAAACGCAAAATGCCTTAAAGGATGATGTTGCTTGTTGGCATGGCTCCAAACTGACATTGCGTCTTTCAAAATTGAAAAGAAACTTTCCCAAATGCAAAAAAATCGATAAGGCATGAAGATTGCAGGGCATAGTAAACCGCTTCAAGACATTTGTATCTGCATATCGCGGGATTGAATCTGTTTTTCTGTTGAGCCAGACACCCAGCATATCCCTGTGCTGGTTCTGGACAATCCTGCCAATATTGGTGAATCCTGATTTTTAAGAAACACAAGGGTGGATCGTCTTGGTTGACTATCCACGAGGGAAAAAAAACGAGGGTGGATCGTCTTGGTTGACTATCCTTAAATCATGTTGTTTACCCAGTAGAGTCTTAATAGCGTCATCATCATCAAACCAATCAGAGTTAGTTCCCGCGAGCCGTGTGACCAAAGTATCCAGACACGATAGAGAAGACAGTATCCTTCACAAAGAGCCAATTTACACTCCACTGTTTTTATGCAGAACTCTGTTTCCGTCAGCCGATTGTACGGAAACCCTGGTAAACCGTTCCGAATGGGGCCCACTTTACAGTTTGGAGATGGTAAGCCTCTTCACAGGTTTCCGACACTGATAACGTCACATAAGCTCTACGTAGAGGTCAAACTTTGACACAATGAGCCTGGCATCTGTCCAACACTCGGCAACACACATATGCTTAGTCACTCGCACATCTCATCTGTCTTTCGCTCTGGTGAGGACATAGTAAGTAGGATGTCATTGCATAGAGCATTGATGCACCTTGCTGCGGGTGTGCAATCGAAACACGATGATGATGGAAAGATCGTGAATGTCAACAAAGGTCAAGCAGTAATAACAAAGGCAAAGGCCGCCGTCCATCGCAGACGATGATGGCATAATTTATTTTCTCGCGATATTTTATTTTATTTTTATCCTCACTTTCTCATCTCGAGCCTCCCGACTCCAGTGGCAAGTCAAGAACAAGACGACTAGGGGGCGACTACGAGATGCAGGGGATTCCGTATCAAGCACCCGTGAAAAAGACCGGAGTCGAACCCACAACATCTGATCCCGAAGCCACGGAATCATCCGACAGTAGTAACCCATTGCTATTTCACTTGCCCGGGGCTATAACTCCAAGTACTCCTTCCCAGCACTGATTGTCGGCCCCTACTCTGGCCTTCAAATCACCAAGGGTTACCAGCTTGTCGGATTTTGAAACGGACAAGAGGACTGAGTGTTGGCCCTCATAGAATTTATTCTTGATATTCTCAGAGTTAGTCATTGTTTGGGTAATGGTGCTGACCAGTGCAGCACTACTTTGAGTCTCAGTGAGAGTTGGAGAGTCATTAGCAGATCATTGATACGCTGTCGGGTTCTAGCTAACCCACGACTAGATGTGACTTGATGGCGAATCCTACACCAACCTCGCCCATTTCTGTGCTGTCACGACCACTCCAGAATAACGTGTAGCCGGCCATAGATTATCTGATCTGGCCCTCTACGGGTAATCTTGTCTCACTGAGAGCAACTACAGCTCCCCCTGCTGCGTGGCGGTCTACTGGTCGCTAGTGATATCCTCCTTTCGGATCTTTTTGCCTCAGCGGGATCTAGTATTGTACCCACGCTCCATTTAAGAGCCTTCATTCTGTAGCAATCCCCCCTATACATCTCGTATGCCTGACGTTTTGACTTACGTTTAAATAGATTTATCTGAGGAAGTTTGCATTTTCACCAACCTCACTCTCTCTCGTTCTGATCTAACTGGGTCCAATGGCATCATCATTGGTTCTTTTCGTCTAGTCAGACGATAGTAATTGTGCTATTAGTACAAAGCCCTGGCATAAATATAGAGACCATGTGTTGTCCATGCAGTATGGTCCCTCTCTCGGTCTGCCTTGATTACTCAAAGGGAAAGGTGATACCAATACATTTGGAACAAAGCAAGCTGCAGAAGCTGCAGGATCAGCAGAGTAATGCTCTTTCTGTTCGCCAGTCAGGGCTTTACTCCCATACCATTCGCCAACCAAGATTAAGGGCATGGTCTGTCACAACCCACATCTGAGGTTGTCTTTCCTCGCTCTAGAATAAGGCATTGTATCCTCTTTGTGCTCCTTCGCACATCTTCGGTTGTCAGGTTTGTTAGACGCTGACAAACTCTCAGAGTTATCAGAAAACAGTTTGCACATCCATATCTGACAAAACACGACAGGATACGCCAGTATCTGCAAGGCTTCAAATGGTTTGAAATCAGAGTTTTTCCTTCTCCTAGATGAGCTTCCTTTCGAGCCCCTTCTGCACGAAACTACTGGTTTTAAGGCGCCAGTCACTCGCATTCCGTTCCTTCTCCTATTAGTCAAAACAGTTCTGCCGCGCGAAGGCCAGGAGTTGGACTTTGTTGTCAGAGGCTATATGAGACGCACGTCATGGGAGCATTTAGTTGGTGTTGCGAGTTCATTCTCAACCCCGCCCCCGGCTATAACAACATTTAGAACCAATGACAAGCCATAGTCAAAACATCATGCATACTTTACCTCAGGATTTACTCTTGACGCTTTTCCGTTTAATAGATAACTCGCACGGCTGCTGGGTTTATTTTCCCCCCACAAACCTGACGGAAAAAGTAGCGATTCTCACAACAGAGCATACATTGTCCAATTATGTTTATTAAAGATTGATATTCAAATCGAAAGCAATCTCCAACTTGCAAATAATAACTGATTCACCGGCAGCGAGTGGAAGATGTTTCATAGTTGGTGGCAAAGTGTTCTGACAGGAATATCTCTGCTCATCTACTGGAGTTGATAATACATAAAATATCCTGACCTTTACGCCATGATATATGACTATGAGGTCTGGAACCTCCGAAAAACAGATGCTGACAGACTTGGAGTGACCCAACGAGCGATGGAGCGAAGAACATTGTCTGTCTCACTAAGAAACAGGATACACAGCACTGAAATTAAGCGCTATATATCTTTCAACGACGTCGTAGATACAGCGCTATTAACAAAATACAGATGGGTGGGTCATGTTATACGCTTGTCTGACAACCGATGGACACATAGATGGGTTGGTCATGTTATACACTTGTCTGACAACCGATGGACATAGATGGGTGGGTCATGTTATACGCTTGTCTTGGCTTTGCTTGGCTTGGCTTCGTTCCTTCTCAATCTCCCACTACCAAACACTGAAAGGGCTTAAGTAGCAGAATATAGTCCAGATAACGGAATGCGTTGTATGGTAGTTTACAGCTTGACTGCGATATTTGCACCTTTCGGTCCAACACATCCGACTTCAGCAAGCATTTTTTGAGTACCGGATTAGCATTCCCTCTTCGATCCCTTCTCCTTAGCCAGTCTGCCCTGCTGCAGCCTGTTATCCAGGATCACCGCGTGGAGGTGTAGAAGGGTCTTGGCAGCTTTGGTTCGCTGACATAAATGGGCGGGTCATGTTATACGCTTGTCTGACAACCGATGGATACATGGAGTTATGTACTGGTGGCCCTACAACTTTAGACAGCCTCCAGGACGTCCACTAATGAGATAGAGAGATGGCCTGCGAGAGGTTCTTGGTACGACTTTGGTTCTGCAAGGAAAAGGACAGATATGTATTTAGACGTCATTTGGCTACCTGGCATCAGCCAGCCAATGTCTGATTGAATACCAGGATTACAGGTTACAAGACCAGTACGCTGGTACACTCCTGTTTTCTATTTCTTCTGAGATAGGGCATAGATAGCGCATTTTCTATCTGAATCAGACTTTCTATGTAAAGTAAAGTAACCCATAGCATTACTGCCGTAGAGGTGTGAGGTGTTAGCGATCTCACATTTCAAAGGCTCGGCTATATGAGGGCGGTAGCCATCTCCTTTCCCTCGACGGTTTTACATCCCGGACTGGATCGGTACCCATTTAAGGCTGGGTCAACCAGGGAGCCATTGCGATCTGAAAAAAAACATTACCGCCTCAACTGGGAAATGAACCCAGGACCACTCAGATGCAAAGTTAGCTCGCTAACCAATGCGCTACACGGCTACCTTCTATGTATAATAGTAGTAATAATAATAGCCACAGTAACAAAATAAAACCGCTGAAGAAACAAGCAGTTATTGTTGTAGCAAAAACAAGCACCAATTGTCAATGACAACTGACCGAATTCGCGACAACGGTAGGCACTACTGTCAGATCTGGATCATGATTGTTTTGTTTAGAGATGTCAGGTCCGAACAGTCAAACAACAGAGATGATATACAATGATACCAGAACTGTACTGGCTCACAAATCTGAGTTTTAGGCCTTCATTATGCCGGTAGAACACAATGGAATCTGTCACTGCTGGCAGTTACTGGACTATTAAAGAAACTACAGCCTATGAGAGTAAGGGAGCCCAGTTTATTTGAACAACTAAGACACCTGGAGTTCGCAGATGACTTACCCCGCATATCTCACAGCTAACTCCAAAGACAGAAGAAGACAGACGCACTAAACATAATCTCTCAGCAAGTTGTTATAAAGAGCCACACAGAAAGACACATTGCAAAATTAAACGTGACCAACAACACGGCTTCAATCAAATTGAGAGGAACACAATTGGGTGAGGTAGACAGCTACCTAGTTATCATTATGCACAAGATAGATTTTAACATATGTGGACAGATGTGATGACGTGCTTTGTAGTTGTTAAAGACTTCTACTGTACATGAAGCATCATAAATGGCTCCTAACAGGCAGCGGGCCTAACTGTGCTCTTTTACTGGGCAAGACCCTCACCTTGGCATCCTAGTAGCCCTTCCTGGAAGCGTGCTGTTTTCATGGCATCCTGGCTAAAAAGTAGTGAGTGACACGTAGATGAAGTCAAGCATAGCACAACCGACTGGAGGACCCCGGTCCACCTTCATCAGCGCCCTCGGGATGTGAGGAAAGCTACGACAATCCGCCACTTAACGTCCATTTTAGAGCGCACAAAAGAGTAATTCCACTCAATGTGAGCATTTAACAATAACGACAACTTTGCTCTTGTGTTATTGTTCATTATGGATGCCGTCAAGTCACGGATTTGACTGGAATTCACACTCTAGTCGATGACTGACACTTTAGTTCACAGAAACGTATTGCTGTTTTTCATTTGTGTTATTTGGTTCGTTCATTTTGTGGTGTTTTTTCCCACCGATTATTCTGGCATGGGCATCATCTATATGATATGTAATAGTATTTCGGTTACTTCGTGTCGTATTTCCATAGTCTAGTGAACACAGCTAAACTTCAGGAAATGATGCCGTTCGCCTTACTTGCAGACAGTATTTGTTGGGATATGGCGTGAAATGTATACACTTGACATTAATGGACACTTCTCCAGGGAGAGTTTGGATCCTGCCCGGTTAACAAGAAGTCCAAGACACATTACCCACACACCGAGTGATGCCCCTACGACCTCTTACAAGACGACACTGTCTGTATTCAGACTTGGAAACAGTATAATGACGTCAAGTTAAGTTAAGTTTGCTCAAAATGTAGCTCTGCACAGTGACAACTGATTTGTAGCCCTTGTCACCTTGAGATGCACATGAATCAAACACTACTCTTCAAGCTGACCAGCCCGGTAATTATTTCTCTAGTTCTTTACAGCTTCTTCCTGCTTTATTTGACCAGCCTCTAGATCTCTTCGTCATGTCTTCTTTCGTCTCCATTTACCCTTTTTTTTTTGCCTGGGAAATATAGAGGCTTCTGGCATCCACATAATGTCTCCTATCCAGCGTCACATTCTTATGAAGATTTCATATTACGCCTGGCCTAATCCTGTTCTCTTCCACTAGTTTCCATCTGTAACTCTGGCGACACACTGCAGGTCCTAAGTCTTTCTCAAGGATTTGTTCATAACGTCGTGTAATCCATTAATAATGAGGCTTGTCTCATGACATGTTTCCATTCAGTGGCGGCTCGTGGGTATTATTCTGGAGGGGATTCAACCATAGAAATTAAAACAAACTAAGAGCACTGATATATTTGTACAGATACCTGTGTGTTACTCACTTTGGTTATCATTAATATATAACTCAATTCTTCGGTGTTTGTCACTTGCCAACTTCTCATTGTTCTGTTGAAATCATGAATAGATTCTTTGAAAGCGCTACTGAAACTTTTGACGATGTTAAATTTTCCGAGAAGGTGAAAACAACTGACGCCATTGTATTTATGTTTTACTGATTTTTCATTCTTTTTCATTTCTTTACTGGTGATGTTTTAGGTGAAACACCCATTCCTTTGTCCAGCTATCCTCATCTCCAAACAGTAAACATCTAAAACAGAATAGAGCGTTTTTTTGTGTCCCAGCCATACGACAAGGAAATAATGTCATACATGTGTCGTGGGGAGCCGTAGTTTTATCTCCAAGGCTAGACATGTCGCTAAAGTGGTCGTCATCCCATGACAATTTAGAATATTCGCAACATTTCCTATCCAATTAGTTCTCGGTCTGCCACGGAACCCGAACCCGTGCGTTATAGGCACACAGGTGTAGTTGGTTAGGATTCATTCTCATTAGGTGGCCGAACCAATTGATTGTCATTTCATCGATATATTCCGAGCAGGGTCTTGCTTCAACTATTCTTCTCACATCTTCCTCGCGCATTCTCTCTCTCCTGGTTACGTTGATTGTTTTCAGGAGGCGTCTCGTCTCACATGTTGTGATCTTTCTCTCACATCTTCCTCGCGCATTCTGTCTCTCCTAGTTACATTGATTGTTTTCAGGAGGCATCTCGTCTCACATATCGTGATCTTTCTCTCCAGACATTTTGTTAAAGTCCAAGTTTGGCACTGGTAACAGCAAGTTGGCACGAATATACTGTTGATCAGCATTTTTTTGTGTGGACATGTTTATGTTAGGGTGTTTCAATAATGGTGACAGCTGGTATGCAATCACGTTTGTTTTTTTACACCTGATCTCAATCTCTCTATCTAAACCTCCATCCTGTGTGAAAACACTGTCCAAAAACGTGAATTCCAGCACTTGTTTCATCTTGGTCCGGTTTACCGTAATGTTTGTGTTTTTAGGCGATCTGCTTATCTGCATAGTTTCTGTTTTGTCTGTGTTAATTCTCATGCTGTATCTTTCACATACAGAGTTAAGCGCTGTCAGATGTTGCTGCAGATCATCTTCACTCTCGTAAAGTATACATTGATAATCTGCAAAAAGGAGTTCATTTAATTGATCAGCCTCCGTTCTTTCTTCGTCTGCCTTTCTTGATAGATGCTCCAATTCACAGATGCTTCAATTGACAGATTTCTTGGCAAAGTCTGCAGCGCTATTCTATCCATATTGGTGTTGAAGAGTAGTGGCGACAACCCTTGTCTCACCCCGGTAATTATCTCCCTTGTTTCGGTCAGACCATATGTTGTTCTTACTAAACTTTGACACCCTTGATACAGACCATCTGTGCTCTTTCTATACTTTGACACCCTTGGTACAGACCATCTGTTGTCCTTACTATACTTTGACACCCTTGGTACAGGCCATCTGTTGTTCTTACTATACTTTGACACCCTTGGTACAGGCCATCTGTTGTTCTTACTATACTTTGACACCATTGGTACAGTGTTCTAATATTCTCTAATAGGTGCCCCTGTACTCCGTAGTCGTCTAGGATGGTCCATAGTTGATTTCTGTCTACTCTATCGAAAGCCTGTTCTTGATCTATGAAAACCACGATGAGTTTTCGATCGTATTCGATGTTTGTTTTGCTTAGTTGTCTCGGGGTGAATAGAGCGTCTGTGCAGCTCCTACCTCATTGGAAACCAAATTTAGCCCCACTCAGTTGTGGTTCTAGGATAGGCCGAACTTTCTGCTCCAGGATTTTCGCGAACAGTTTTTCTGTGTGAATTAGAAGCGATATCCCGTGGTAGGTATCGCACTCTTTTTGGTTGCTTTTATTTTTCCAGATTGGCACAATAATAGCTTTTTGCCAGTCTTCAGTGAGTCTACTTTGCCCAAAGCTGCCGAGAATATTCTATGTAACCATTTTACTGCCAGGTTTCCGCAAGCTTTAATTGTCTCGCAGGTTATTCCGTCCGCACCTGCAGCTTTACGATTTGGGCTTTTTTTTAGGACTTCCTCAATCTCCTGGATTAATATATTTTGGGCTCTGTTTTTCCTGTGTTTAAACTTGTATGATTGGAGTGCCTCCGCGTATCATTTGGGTTTCTGAGTTCTAGGAAATACTCATTCCATCTTGCCTTCCTTTTTCGGGATCGAAAATCGGAGTCTCGTGTTTGTCGTTTATAATTGTGTTGAGGTTAAAGCTGTCGTCTCTAACTCTCATTGCCCTGACACTTTTAAAGAAATCTCTCGAATTCTAGCGATACATGAGCACTAATTGTTCGCCATATTTATTCCATGCGTCTCTTTTTGAGTTCTTGATTACTGTTTTCGAATGCGTTCTTGCTAGTCTGTAGATTGTGTAATCCTCTTGTGACTTCGATTTCAACCACTTCTTGTATGATTTTTTCTTAGCTTGTATTGCTTCCTGTACCTGTTGATTCCACCACACTGTACTTTTCTTTCGATATTGTAAAAGTTTCTTTCTACCGCATTTTGCGTTCACTGTGTTCATCGGTGCTGATTTGAACCACTACCACTCATTCGTTACATTGCCAGTTGTTACTGACATGGCCTCGTATATGTCTTTCATTTCACGTTGTATGTCTTTGCGGATGTCTTCCTCCTCAAGGTTTGCCATATTTGTGACATATATCTGTCTTTGCATCTTCTTTTCGCTTTGGAAAGTAATTTTTTGAGTTAGTACAACAGGACGATGATCGGTGTCCATAATGGTGTTGGGAAACACTCTTGAGTATGTAGTTTCTGGTCTTTGTCTCCCTCTGACTAGCATGTCGTCTATTTGGGATGATATGGCTATATCATTCCATCGATACCCTGTTTTTATATGGCTTTTCTGGTGTTGGAAAAAAGGGTTTGTTATAATCAACCCCTGTTCAAGACATAGATTTATCCGCTCTTTCCCATTGCTATTCCGTTTTGATGTTCAATCCCTAAACGCACCAAGACATGTCTCATGTGTTGATGTTTTCCCCGCTTGACCGTTGAAATCGCCCATCACTATCAACTCGTTCTTCTCATTCCCCTATTTAAGGGATCGGACAGTTGGAACTACCTTTTATCTCTCTCACTGCAGCTGTCATTACACGTAGCGCACAGTTGGATGAAGGTTGTTGTTTTCGTCCGTTCTGTATATTGTAGCCGTATAATTCTGTCCGATACATACTCTAATACTTATTAAGGTTTCAAAACATATTCCATAGTAAAAACAACAGGGAGGGGAGGGGGCGGGGGGGGGGGAGAAGGGAGACGGGAGCCTACAGGTCAATGTTTCCGATCTATATATTCAAGATTCTTAGCTTGCAATGTCTTTTGTTCCTCGTTCCTCTTCGGACCTCTATTTCAATGACTATAACGAAGGCAGCAGTCGACGAGGCTCCATGCACGTGTTGTGGAGTCTAGATTTAGCTGACTAGTTTACTTATCTGAAGAGTTACAACATGTATCTAAACCACTACACGACTTCTCACAGTAAATAACACAGTAAACACTATTCTGACCATAGAGCAAATCATTATCATTTATTAATTGTTTAAACAAAACAATATTATTTAATAATATGAAAATAAACAAAAAGCAAAGCACAACTAAAATAAATAATCAAAATATATATATTAAACTACAATCAGAGGTTTTAAGCACTAGCTTTGATGTTTTGTCAAAGAACATGATACCCAGTCTCTTGTCGCTGCACTCCCCTTACCTGCAGACTCAACACACAATCATAAACTCGTCTTCGGGATCGGATTACTTACTCAGTCGTTTTGTGCAGTAACATAAAATCAGATCGCTTTCAATCAGGTGATCTGTACATTCACATACAATCGGTTCACGTATGCTCAGACGATCTGTGCATTCATATGTAATTAGATCACGTCACTAGTCAGATCACGTACTCACTTGTGATGACATACTCAGTTGATCTGTGCATATAATCAACAAACTCGCCCTCGCGATTAGTTTACATAGATCACGTCGCATACTCAGACGAATCCGGACATTCATAAGATCACTTACAATCAGGTGATCTGTGCATTCATAATTACTTAGATCACTTCACGTATTCACGCGAATCTACGCTCACATATAATCAACAAACATTCAGATCTCTTACTGTTCACAGTGTGTCCAACATAAACACCTATAGAGCGACTGGTAAAAACTTGAAGTGTATGAAGGTACAGTCGCCCTGCTAACGCACACACTCGCAGACTCCTGGCATTCTCTAAATTAATCCTCTAGCCAGTCTGCAAGCCAGTCTCCTGAGTTCATCCATGCAGAGTATTTAATAGTCTCAATCCCAGCCGGCTGTCCAATGGTCTTATATTGGTTGTCTTACTTAGCCATCACTCTAAATTGAAACTACCCCCAACTAATTGTTATTGGAGGAATATTCGTAAATTACTGTCACCCTAAATGTCGTCGCCAGTCGTAGGAGCATCAAACTGTAACCAACCCCCATCTACGCTAATTCCGAACGACAGAGCGGTCAGCTCCAAACCCTCATCTCAGCTCCGTACACCCACTCGTGTACGAGACAAAGTCTTCCACCTAAACCCCTCGTTTCCTTTGTTGACCTAGTGTCGAACCAGTGATTGACCTTGGCACGCACTCAGGCAACCTTTGTTCTTAGAGTCGCAGCCCAATCTTCCCTGCCCTAAACGCCCATGCTTCAGATGGAACTGTCACACAGTTCCGTAAAGTTTCTCGTAGAAGGACACTGGCTGTTGCTAAATGCTACTTCTTTTGTCGGTATACAGTGGACAGGACTGCATAATGTGTTCTGAGTCATGGGTCTGTGCCGCAGGCACAAAGGTCCGTATTGCCAATCTTGAGCTTGTACATATGACATCTCAGTCTGTGTGTAGCCGGAGAATGATGAATGATCACCTAGTCTCTGTTGGGGAGTTGGTGGTAGGCATCGTTTTCTCTTGCCTTTGTGTTCTGATTTCTACATCCTCATCGGCACGGCCTGCCTTGTTTATAATGCTCTCTATGTAGGTGAAACTCTCTCTCTCTCTCTCTCTCTCTCTCTCTCTCTCTCTCTCTCTTTCTCTCACTCTCCACCAATGGTGGACCTCTAAATTGGATCGGAGTTGTTGGCCGCATTTAATTTTACAATTGTTATGTCTTCTGTTTGGAAGTGCTTTTTAGCGTGTTATACTGTACACTAATCGAAGACTGAGTGTCCACTATGTGTATATGATTCACACTCTGTGTCAAGTGCTCAGTGCTCACAGGTTGTAAGTGTTCCATCCACAATCACTACAATAGCCAGAGGCTGTGAGTATTCCATCCACAATCACTACAATAGCCAGAGGCTGTAAGTGTTCCATCCACAATCACTACAATAGCCAGAGGCTGTAAGTGTTCCATCCACAATCACTACAATAGCCAGAGGCTGTAAGTGTTCCATCCATAATCACTACAATAGACAGAGGCTGTAAGTGTTCCATCCACAATCACTACAATAGCCACAGGCTGTAAGTGTTCCATCTACAATCACTACAATAGCCAGAAGCTGTAAGTGTTCCATCCACAATCACTACAATAGACAGAGGCTGTAATTGTTCGATCCACAATCACTACAATAGACAGAGGCTGTACGTGTTCCATCCACAATCACTACAATAGACAGAGGCTGTAAGTGTTCCATCCACAATCACTACAATAGCCAGAAGCTGTAAGTGTTCCATCCACAATCACTACAATAGACAGAGGCTGTAAGTGTTCAATCCACAATCACTACAATAGACATAAGATGTAAGTGTTCCATCCACAATCACTACAATAGACAGAGGCTGTAAGTGTTCTATCCACAATAGACAGAGACTGTAAGTGTTCCATCCACAATCACTACAATAGACAGAGGCTGTAAGTGTTCCATCCACAATCACTACAATAGACAGAGGCTGTAAGTGTTCCATCCACAATCACTAAAATAGACAGAGGCTGTAAGTGTTCAATCCACAATCACTACAATAGACAGAAGATGTAAGTGTTCCATCCACAATCACTACTATAGCCAGAGGCTGTAAGTGTTCAATCCACAATCACTACAATAGACATAAGATGTAAGTGTTCCATCCACAATCACTACAATAGACAGAGGCTGTAAGTGTTCTATCCACAATAGACAGAGACTGTAAGTGTTCCATCCACAATCACTACAATAGACAGAGGCTGTAAGTGTTCCATCCACAATCACTACAATAGACAGAGGCTGTAAGTGTTCCATCCACAATTACTACAATAGCCAGAGGCTGTAAGTGTTCCATCCACAATCACTTTATGTCCACACTTTCTTTCTTTCCATATCAGAAAGCTAGATACCCATTTCCAATGGGTGGACTGGACAGCATAAGTAACTTGCGTTGAACACAGTACCGTTGCCGAAAGAGAGTGCTCTACCATTACACTAATCAGACGTTCTTGTTCTCTATCACATCACAAATAAAAACCTAGTTTCTACAGTGAAGGATTACATGCACACACGGCCTTTATTCCTGAACCTTATAAATTCCCCCGGTCACCTATCAATGAGAATAAACAACGTAGCGACAGTACTAATAGTAAACGCTTGACAATCCGACCATATCACCAATCACTTCGGTTTTTCGGACTTTTACTGTACTATGACCCAGACACAGTTATCGCCTTGACCTATCGGGGTTCAGATGGGGTCATGTTGCTAAGTGCCGTCATTATAGATCAGGCGTAAAGACCGGGTGTGCTCACATTATTTCATTATGTGTATGCGCTGTTTTCTCAGCCATCTATAACCAACATCGACCAGGGTTGTGTAGAATGGCGAGCGCATTAGTGTCAACTTCTGGTTTTTTTGGTTTCTTCTTCTTCTTCTTCTTCTTCTTCTTCTTCTTCTTCTTCTTTTTCTTCTTCTTCTTCTAATACTACTACCACTACTACTACTACTGCTCTTTCTTATCCTTCCTCTGCTTATTCTTCTTCTTTTACTTTTTCTTTTTTATTCTTCGTCTTCTTCTTCAGCTCTTTCATCATATCTGCTTCTTCTTCTTCTTCTTCTTGATTTTCTTTTTCTTCATCTTTTTCTTCTACTTTTTCTTCTTTTTTTCTACTTATTATTATACTTTTTCTTCTCCTTCTTCTTATTCTTCGTCATTTTCTGCTTCTTCTTTTTTAATTTCGTTTTTTTCTTCGTTTACATCTTTTTCTTCTTCGCCGTCTGCATCTTCTTCTTCTTCTTCTTCTTCTTCTTCTTCTACTTTTTGTTTTTCCTTTCTTCTTCTTCTTCTTCTTCTTCATCATCTTCTTCTACTTGTTCTTCTCCTTATTCCTCTTCTTCTTCTTCTTCTTTTTCTTTTTTTTTCATTTTCATCTTAGTCTTCGTTTACAAATATTTCTTCTTCGTCGTCTACATCTTCTTCTTCTCCTTCTTCTTTTTCTTGTTCTTTCTTCCTCTTCTTCTTCCTCTTCTTCTACTTTTCTTCTTCTTTCTACTTCTTCTACTTTTTCTTCTTCTTCTTTTTCGTCTATTTCTTCATTTACATCTTTTTCTTCTTCGTTGTCTACATCTTCTTCATCTCTTCTTCTTCTGCTTCTTCTTATACTTTTTCTTTTTCTTTGTCCACATCCTCTTCTTCTTTTCTTCTGTTTTTCTTCTTGTTTTTCTTTTTCATCTTCTAATACTTCTTCATCTTCTTCTTTCTATTCTTCATTTCTTTGCCCCCTTGTTCCACTTCTTCTTCTGCTTCTTGTTCCTCATCATCATCTTCTTCTTCTTCCTCTTATACTTCTTCTTCTTCTTCTTCTTCTTCATGTTCGTCTTCTTCTTCTTTGCCAGTATCACCTTGGTGCGCATAAGCCATCAACCAATCCTCCCAAAACAGACTTGGTTTGAACTATTTTCGTTCTATCCAGCCTTTCCTTGTTTCTTCTGTTTCTACATCCAGGTCTCTCATTCGTGCCTCTCTTCCTCCTCCCAGGAAAGTTTGATGGCACAGACCACCTGGTGACACTGACTTTTAGGTTTCGCAGCGTCACCCTCATCGGAAGGTCTCCCGGTTTACATCTTTCTGTCTCGCTCTCTCCCATAAGCTTTCTCCTGTAACTCTGTCGACCCAGAATCCCTCCCCACAGAAAACCCAGAATCCCTTCCCACAGTAGACCTAGAAATCCTCCCCATAGCAAAACCTAGAATCGCTTCCCACAGTAGACCTAGAAATCCTTCCCATAGCAAACCTAGAATCGCTTCCCACAGTAGACCTAGAAATCCTCCCCATAGCAAACCTAGAATCCATCCCCACAGTAGATTCAGAATCCCTCCAAACATCAGACTTAGAATCCCTCCCCACATCAGATCCAAAATCTCTCCCCATATCAGGCATAGAATCCCTCTCTACAGAAAACCCAAAATCCCTACAGAAAGTAGACACAGAATCCCTTACCACAGTAGACCCAGAATCCCTCCCAACATCAAACACAGAATCTCTCCCCACAGAAAACCTAGAATAATTCCCCACAGAAAACCCAGAATTTCTCCCAAAAGTAGATCCATAATCCCTCCTCACATCAGACACAGAATCCATCACCACAGAAAACTCAGAATCCCTCAAGAAAGTAGACCCAGAATCACTCCCCACATCAGACCCAGAATCCCTCCTCACATCAGACACAGAATCCCTCTCCCCTTAAAACCCAGAATCCTTTCTGAAAGTAGACCCATAGTTCATCCCCATGTAAAACATAAAATGCCTCCCCACATCAGACACAGAATCCCTTCCAGGGATCTGCTGACTAATTCCTGCAACCTCTTAATGCAGTGTGGTAATCCACTACAGCTCCGCTCCACACAACTAACTGACCTTACTCTAGAGCTGAAGATAGCTAGCCTAGCATGAAGTGATCGGCCATTAACGCAAGATCTGCTTCACAGAAAGATACAAGCGACCATCATTGGTCTAAGAACAGGCTGAGCACACATGTCTTGTTGCTGCTGCTGCTGTTGTACTTATAGTTGCTGTTCTTGTTGTTGTTGTTGTTGTTGCTGTTGGTGCTCCTGTTGTTCATATTGCTGTTGCTATTGTGGTTAATGTTGTTCTTCCTGCTATTGTTGTTGTTGCTGTTGTTCTTGCTGCTGTTTTGCTGCTGTTGTTCTTGCTGCTGTTGTTCTTCTTGTTGCTGTTGTTGTTGCTGTTGTTGTTGCTGTTGTTCTAGTTGTTGCTGTTGTTCTTGCTGCTGCTGTTGTTCTTCTCGTTGCTGCTGTTTTTGTTATTGATTCTCTCGTTGTTGCTGATGTTTTGCGGCTCTTGTTGTTGTTGTTGTTGTTGCTCTTGTTGCTGCTCTTGTTGCTCCTGTTGCTGCTCTTGTTTCTGCTGTTGATGCTCTTGTTGCTGCTCTTGTTTCTGCTGTAATTGCTCTTGTTTCTGCTGTTGTTGCTCTTGTTGTTGCTCTTGTTTCTGCTGTAATTGCTCTTGTTTCTGCTGTAATTGCTCTTGTTTCTGCTGTAATTGCTCTTGTTTCTGCTGTAATTGCTCTTGTTTCTGCTGTAATTGCTCTTGTTTCTGCTGTTGTTGCTCTTGTTGCTGCTCTTGTTTCTGCTGTAATTGCTCTTGTTGCTCCTGTTGCTGCTCTTGTTTCTGCTGTAATTGCTCTTGTTTCTGCTGTAATTGCTCTTGTTTCTGCTGTAATTGCTCTTGTTTCTGCTGTAATTGCTCTTGTTGCTCCTGTTGCTGCTCTTGTTTCTGCTGTAATTGCTCTTGTTTCTGCTGTAATTGCTCTTGTTTCTGCTGTAATTGCTCTTGTTTCTGCTGTAATTGCTCTTGTTTCTGCTGTAATTGCTCTTGTTTCTGCTGTAATTGCTCTTGTTTCTGCTGTAATTGCTCTTGTTTCTGCTGTAATTGCTCTTGTTTCTGCTGTAATTGCTCTTGTTGCTCCTGTTGCTGCTCTTGTTTCTGCTGTAATTGCTCTTGTTTCTGCTGTTGTTGCTCTTGTTGCTGCTCTTGTTGCTCCTGTTGCTGCTCTTGTTTCTGCTGTAATTGCTCTTGTTTCTGCTGTAATTGCTCTTGTTGTTGCTGTTGTTGCTCTTGTTTCTGCTGTTATTGCTCTTGTTGCTGCTCTTGTTGTTGCTGTAATTGCTCTTGTTGCTGCTCTTGTTGCTCCTGTTGTTGCTCTTGTTTCTGCTGTAATTGCTCTTGTTTCTGCTGTTGTTGCTCTTGTTGCTGCTCTTGTTTCTGCTATTGTTGCTCTTGTTGCTGCTCTTGTTGCTCCTTTTGTTGCTCTTGTTGCTGCTGTAATTGCTCTTGTTTCTGCTGTTATTGCTCTTGTTGCTGCTTGTGTTTTTTTTAAATTGATGTTGCTGTTGTTGATGTTGCTGCTGTCTTTGCTGATGTTGTCATTGATGTTTTTGTTGTTCGAAACTACCCATGCTGACTTAAGTTAACTCCTTACATCGTTTCCTTTTTAGCAGGTTACAGTGGCTCTTTCCCACATCGTAAGACGCATTTGAAACGGTGGACTAGCTGTAACGCAATGCGAAACACCCCAGTTAGTTCACCACATGGGGCTTACAGTGCTGATCCCCACCTCGCTAACCAGACTGCTGTGACACGCTTGTTTCCATGACCACCAACTAAGACATGAGGTTGGGTCTTGATCAATATGTTTAATTTAACCCTGATTACTTTGACTCCCTGCAGAATCATCTCAATCGCTTCAAGGTATGTCGTTCAAGCGAAAGCTTTAGATCAGGGATTCTCAAACGATGTGACGCGTCACTTGACGGATCCCCAGGAAAAGTTCCACAAGAGATTATCATTTTAAAACAAAAATACGGAGAGAAACACTACGGTTTGGCCAGGCACAACATACTGATAAGACATGTTAGATAGAGTCAGGCAAAATATTCTGGCCAAGACCCTCACCTCGGCTTCCCCGTATCCATCCATGCTAACGGATTTTTTTTGTGGGAGCCTAGCTAACGAGGTAAGGGATCGACGTGATCCCCGTAGTAGTGATAGACACACAGATGAAACCAAGCATAGCACAACCGTCTAGAGGACCTCGATCCACCTTCACCAGCACGCTCTGGATGTGAGGAAAGCTACAACAAACTGAACTTAACGTCCTTTCCATGGCGCACAAAAGAGTAAATCTACTCCATTTGTAGGCATTCAACAACAACAAAGAAAAATACCATTTTGTAAAACTTGGTGGGCCGGCATGGAAAGAGTTCGCAGTGGTGGGCTAAGATTGAGAAGAGAGTATGTGTTAATACGTTGAATATTGCTTCACATTTCTGTGGTCAATGGTTCTAGAAGCATTACCCGTTAACATTATTGAAACGTGTTCAAGTCCTTTATAGTCTAAATGAAAAGTGAATACACAGTCACAAGTTACTACGTGTACAACTGACCGGTATCCGGGAGGAAACGAATACGAGCACAAACACGTCATAAAACGGGGCTAAGGAAAGTTGCACTTGGAGCTGGCAACGCCATCAAGTAAATGACATTAACCATGAAAATCTGCTTTTTCTTCGTTCCTCAGATCAAGGTTCAGGTTTCTCTTACATCCTCAGTTCAAGGACCTGGTTCTCTTACATCCTCAGATCAAGGACCTGGTTCTCTTACATCCTCAGTTCAAGGACCTGGTTCTCTTACATCCTCAGATCAATGTCCCGGTTCTCTTACATCCTCAGATCAAGGTCCCGGTTATCTTACATCCTCAGATCAAGGTCCCGGTTCTCTTACATCCTCAGATCAAGGTCTCGGTTCTCTTACATCCTCAGATCAAGGTCTCGGTTCTCTTACATCCTCAGATCAAGGTCCCGGTTCTCTTACATCCTCAGATCAAGGTCCCGGTTCTTTTACATCCTCAGATCAAGTTCCCGGTTCTCTTACATCCTCAGATCAAGGTCCCGGTTCTCTTACATCCTCAGATCAAGGTCCCGGTTCTTTTACATCCTCAGATCAAGTTCCCGGTTCTCTTACATCCTCAGATCAAGGTCCCGATTCTCTTACATCCTCAGATCAAGGTCCCGGTTTCTCTTACATCCTCAGATCAAGGTTCCGGTTTCTCTTACATTCTCAGATCAAGGTTCCGGTTTCTCTTACAAAGGACACCGTTGTTTATAAGGCTGTTTTATCTCCATACAGCTTTATTCTCATATCTGTCTCACGAGGCCAGTATTGTTCTCTCTTTTCCTGCGTGAGCGTGCAGCTTTGCAGGATGTGTTCCACTGTCATGATATGCTCCCCACATGGGCACCTGTCATCTGTCCCAATCCTCATTTTGTTGTAAAGATGACCATTGAGTCTGTTATGCCCAGTTCTCAGTCTGAAGATGATGACTTGCTCTTCTCTAGTTAAGTTGTAGAAGCTGACTTCTTTTCGGAAGTCGGGATGCTGATCAGCGCATTTTACCTGAAGTTGGCTTTAATTATGGTCTTGGCCTCAGATTATGTGATACTCAGGTCTATTTGTGGGGATGCTCCTCCATCATGACAACGATCACTGGAAGTCACGTGAATAGAACGAACCAACCGGTGAGCATGTATTACAAGGCTGTTTCATGCATAACTAGAAGCAAGGTTCACTGGCCCAACGATTCAACTCTAAACTCTAAATTGAGCTAAAGAGGCGCTCAAAACAACATTTCATCTCATTACATTGTTATTATAATCAGGGAGTCGTTGTAGTCAATAGGTTAATGCACTCATCTCTCACAGCGTTGAACGGAAACGGTGGGCGATCGAATCCCGAAAGTTTCAAGCCACCCCTGGTCTCACAGGAGGTAAGACCAGAGTACCTGGATCCGAGTTACCTCCAGTCGTCTCGAGCAATAGTCTTGCCACTCATCCAAGGTAATATAAACAAGACAGGTGGTTCAGAAGAGCATAGAAAAGGTAAGAGTGCCACGCTGAAACAATTTTAAGCTAACATGATAAGAATGTATATCAAGAAAATGATCTTTAATGTCAACGGGAAGCCGGTCCTTTTACATAAACAAAATGGTGGAGGACTAAACTAACAATGAAAAGGTTACATAGCTTCATCAATAAATCTTTGAGAAAGATTCAGGACATGTAGGGTTTGAGGTTCACTGAGACCTAACATCTACGAGCATTTCGAGAGTTCCTCACAAATATCAAGGCTTTGAAATGCGTAGAAAAGACAGCGACTCATAACTGGTTGTGTGCGTCAGTGTCAGCAGACTAGAATTGACCAAGATCATGTTACTTCTCCAGGATTTAGCCCTGAAAACAAGTTGCACCTTTGTACCCTGGCTGAGAGAATAATGGATAAAGAGTCAAAGCAAACCTGGTCCTTGAAACGTGTCGTACTGAAACCAGATGTGACGAGACGAAAGGCGTAGGTACCGCAGCCTCACAAACTACGACACACCGTTGTAAATGTCCTGTTCAGGATGGATGATAAAAATGTCGAAGATCCACACTTATTTTAATAAGAATTGTCCAACCAGTAATTACTTACGATGCCAGACCTGGCTAGGGAGTGCCAAGTTAAGATTGGCGCCGGAAGTAGCTGATTAGACATGTCACAGACCGCACACTTAGCCATAGCAGTCGGCCTGCAAACCTAACAGAATCAGAAAAAGATTGACGCGAAAACAGTCCAAAGTAATTTACAACCTATTGTAAATGTTGTAAGTCTGCCATTTTTCTTTATTCTTCTTCGATAGTTCTCAAACTCCCGCTACCAAGCCTTGAATAGTGTTTTACAAGTAACTGTATGTAGTCCGGACAATGGAATGCGTTGTGTCGTAGAATACAGCTTGAATGCGATATTTGGGATCAAGATGCTGAGCAGCACATGAGCTGCAGTGGTCAGCAACCCATAGCTGACTGCTAGCGTCAGGGCCAGCAAACCATAGCTGCCAAGACCCTTCTACACCTCCACGTGGTGATCCTGGATAACAGGCTGCAGCAGGGTAGGCTGGCTTAGGAGAAGGGATCGAAGAGGGAATGCTAACCCGGTACTCAAAAAAAAAATGAATGATGAAGTCGGAGTGTTGGACCGAAAGGTGCAAATATCGCAGCCAAGCTGTAAACTAAGACACAAATCATTTCCGTTCTCTTGACTACATTCTGCTACTTAAGCCCTTTCAAGGTTTGGTAGTAGGAGATTGAGAACGAACGAAGAATAAGAAGAATGCGATATTTACACCTTTTGGTCCGACACATACGACATCAGCATAACATTTTTTGGTTTTAGGTAAGCCTTCCCTCTTCAATCCCTTCTCCTTAGCCAGTCTGCCCTGTTGCAGCCTGTTATCCAGGATCACCACGTGGAGGTGTAGAAGAATCTTGGCAGCTCTGGGTCGCTGACCGCTACAGCTGATGAACTCCTCAGAGGCCATCTACCAATCGTCTCCTGCACTGTCATGTCCTGTACACTTGTCTTCACTTCCTTCCAAAATATCCCCGATTTTCGTGTACCCATTTGAGTAACACAGCAGTAGAAAGCTAACTTCCTGTAACAATGGTTTACTTCTCAACCTCCGTTATCGACACGTCTCTGTTAACCCAATCGTATGTTGTTACTTAGATTAGTGTTACGGAAGGGAATCGACCAACCAACCTCATACAAATCTGAGGTCTAGTACAATTAAGTCTCTGACACTTTATCCCGATAGCAGTGTCTGCTATGGAAATGCCGTTTCATTAGCATTCACCTCTAGGGCAATCGCTGATGTCAAGTCTGGAAAACAACCATATGAGATCGGCAGACCTATTTCCTCTCCGGTTAGGATGGTCCATGGGATTAGGACAGATAAAAAATAATTAGTTGTCCATCGCAAGCGATGATGGCCACGTTAACAGACGGTTTTGTCTTGATGATGTAACTTGCGCTGTATTTAGATTATAGTGAGAAAGAAACTGTGCTGGTCATCGACTTCATTCTCTGGTCCCTAGCTACCTTGAACCAATGGCAAGACATTAGTCAAGACGACTAGAGGCAACTCAGGATGCAACCACTTTGGTCCCACTTCCCGTGAGACCAGGGGTCACTATGAAACTTGTGAGATTCGAAAATCCGCATAGAAACTGTACACTGGAAGAGTGAGACCAGTTCTCGAGTATGGCATTGCGGCATGGAAAACAGCAGCAAAGGCGAACTTTGATAAAATTAGCAAACTTCAAAACCAAGCCATGAGAGTTATAACAGAAGCCATGAAGTCAACGCCAATTGTAGAACTTGAAAAGATTACAAATCTGCAATCCATTGCCGACAGAAGAGACTGCAGAGCTCAGCAGCAAGTAGAGAAACTCAGAAGACTGACAGACCATACGATGCATCGGAGACTAAATACATTTGGAAATGGGAAACTAAAGCAGAGAAACTTTGCAGAAATAGCCAAAGCAAAGATGAGCGAAGACCCTATGAACATCGTAACAATACCAACGCCCATCCCTACTGTACGCAAACCCACCTGGATGCAGCATTTCATTCCGGAGGTGGTAGAAAATATACCAGGTATTGGAAACAAGAGCCGCCAGACTGAAAAAGAAAGAAGAGACATAACCCAGAGGTACATAACGGAAAAATACCCAAGCATGAACTGGGTTCGCTGTGGTCGAGAGGTCAGGCACTTGCCTCTCAAAGCGATGAACATAAGCTGCGGACTATCTTCTTCTTCTTCTTCTTCTTCTTCTTCTTCTTCTTCTTCTTCTTCTTCTTCTTCGTACTCTGTCAGACGTCAACCTGTATTTTTTCGAAGAAAGCAGCTGTCATCCTGAGGCTGTCGATACTGCCATAGAGCTTGTCTAGTGTTGCCACTGGTGATGGCCACATGTGCTTTCTCTGGTCCTCGTATATCGGGCAATTTGCATCAGATGTTCAGGGGTCATTTTCCCTGCACCACAAGTGCATTCGTCAGTGCCACCTATCTTCAGTTTATTGAATAGGTCTGTTGTGGCCTGTGCGGAGTCTGAAGACCACGACCTGCTCTCTTCTGTTCAACTGGTAAAAGGCATCGTTTTTTTGTGTAGCCAGTATATTCTATTTCCCATTTGGCCATGTATCTGGCCCTAATCAGCCTTTTGGACTCTTCGTAGGTCACACTAGAATGGTTGTGGTAGTCATACTAGTATGTCATACTAGTATCTGGTTGTGGTAGTCTGCACCTTCTTTTGCCAGTCTGTCTGCCTCCTCGTTGCCTTGGATGTTACAGTGGGATGGAACCCACTGTACCACTACTATTTTTGGTGCAGACTGCTGGCATAGTTGACAGAGTACTGCTTTTAAATCATTCCGCTCAGTATTTTTCTGGCTTTTTAGTACTATAACTACGGCCAGGGCATCTGTAAACAGGACTATCTGGCTTTCATTGCTTTTGCCTGTGAGCATTGCTTCTACTGCAGCCCTCGTCACCTCTGCCTCCGCTCTGAAATTGCTTGAGACTTTTCCAGTTGCCACTGACAGTGTTATTTATCAACTATTTGGTAGGCTCAGAAATACCCCTGCTCTCCGTTCTGTGTTGTGTTTGTTACAGAACCGTCGGTGTATGCATGGATCCAGTCCATGCTTGGGTAGTTTTCCGTTATGTACCTCAGGGTTATGTCTCTTCTTTCTTTTTCAGTCTGGCTGCTCTTGTTTCCAATACCTGGTATATTTTCTGCCACCTCCGGAATAACATGCTGCTTCCAGGTGGGTTTGCGTACAGTAGGGATGAGCTTTGATGTTGTTAATGCGTTCATGGGGTCTTCGCTCATCTTTGCTTTGGTAATTTCTGCAAAGTTTCTCTGCTTTAGTTTCCCATTTCCAAATATATTTAGTCTCGGATGCATTGGATGGTCTGTCAGTCTTCTGTGTTTCTCTGCTTGCTGTTGGGCTCTGCAGTCTCTTCTGTCGGCCATGGATTGCAGATTTGTAATATTTTCATGTTCTACAATTGGTGTTGACTTCATGCCTCCTGTTTTAACTCTCATGGCTTAGTTTTGAAGTTTGCTAATTTTATCAAAGTTCGCCTTTGCTGCTGTTTTCCATGCCAGCAAGTTTCCTCGTGATTGCCATTCTTTGTCTGGCTTTCATTTGGTTTCTCTCGATCTGACTTTTCCATGTCATGCGCCGATCAAATGTGACTCCCAAGTAGTTTGGGTTGTCGTTTGGCCGCAGATATTTGCCGTTAAGACTTATTTTGGTGTTCTGTGGTTCATTTGAAAGCGAGAATATCGTATATGTTATTTTTTCCTCGTTTATTTTGACCAGCCATGAGTTCGCCCACTCCTCCAACGATTTTAGGGCCTGCTGCATCCGATTGTTTGCTACTGTGAGATTTTTTTCAGAGGTCCACATAGCCAGATCGTCTGCAAACATGGAGATGTGGACTCTTCTTGGTATATACTCTGTGATGTTGTTTATATACACCAGGAAAAGTGTGGGTGACAGTACCCTACCCCTCCCCCCTTTAGTGGTACTCCTTGCTCCAGTGTCACCTTTTTGCTCATCTGCCCTTGTATTTGAACTCTGGCTGTTCTGTTTTCGAGGTAGTGGCTGATCCATCTGTACATTTTTCCAGATACTTCACTTCTTCGTAGTTTGACTTTAAGTCCCTCTGTCCACACCTTGTCAAATGCCTTCTCTAGATCCATCCAAACCGCCACTGTATGCTTTTTCTCTTTGTAAGCATCCTCTATTTACTGTGCTATGAGAGTGATCTGGTCCTCAGTGGATCTGTGTTGTCTAAATCCTGCTTGCTGTGGGATTAATATGTATTTTTCTTCCAGGTGTCACATCAGTCTGGTGTTTATCATACGCTCCATCAGTTTGCCTACACAGCTAAGTAGACTGATGGGCCTGTATCCATTTGGATCTGTTCTATCTTTTTCTTTCTTTGGTACTGGTATAAGTACAGCATCTTTCCATGCCTGCGGTACAATTCCCCCTTTCCAGCTTCGGTTCAGGACTGATAGTAACTTTCTCTTTGCTGTTTGGCCCAACTCCATCAGCATTTCGTTTGTTACCCCATCTTTTCCGGGCGATTTCTTTTTCTTCAAAGTTCTCATGGCCTCATCCATTTCATTCATTGATTTATTTATACAACCCTTGGGTTAGGTAAAGGTAGTAAAAGAGATGTCGGGGATAAAGTCTTTGAGGCTTCATTACGCGAGGTCTTGTAGGTGGGGTGGCCAGTTCCCTTCTTGGCAGCGCCGGATGCAGATTGTGTAGGCCTCATGTACTACAGATGCCGTGAGATTCCCAGTAATAAGTGGACGGGTCAAGATGTAACTTGAAAATTGTTCATTGTTTTCCTGTTTTTCACATTATGTTCCTTTGTTTTCTATTATTCCTATTTGTTGATATTATGTTCCTATGTTTTCTGTTATTCCTATTTGTTCATAATAGGTTTCTGTGTTTTATATTTTTCCAATTTGTTCAAATTATGCTCCTATGTGTTCTATTATTCCTATTTGTTCATATTATCTTCCTGTTTTCTATTAATCCAATTTGTTGATTTTTTGTTTATATTTTGTTCAAATGTTTTCTATTATTCCTTTTTTTATATTATGTTCTTATGTTTTCTGTTATTCCTATGCGTTCATAATGAAGGACGTGAGTTAACAAAAGATCTTCTGAGACCAGGTCAGTCGTATATTGTTGCGTTAACGCACGTCCTTCTTTAAACATCGTGGTCCAGTTATTCACTGTTGTCGTCTACACAATTTAGCCACCATACACTGCCTGCATTCTGCGATGAATATCAACTGGTCGACATCGTTCAGCTGTTAGAAAGCGAATCACCGCTCGCTGATAAACTCTGAACGGATTCCGTATCACACCCGCGTTGTTTTCAACGGTCTGTTAAGGAAACGATGAGTCGGAGGATAATGAAATTTCATAAACTAGACAGTTGGTATGTGATGTTTACACCAGAAGTGACGTCATCATGCGCATCGTACGTATGTTCACTTGTTGCAGTTTAGACCGGTTTAATTTGAACACGCCTCGTACAACAAAACGGATCCCGTTTGGTCCGCCGGGGTCTTTGTGTATGACAAGGATATAAATCCATTTGGATCTGTTCTATCTTTTTCTTTCTTTGGTACTGGTATAAGTACAGCATCTTTCCATGCCTGCGGTACAATTCCCCTTTTCCAGCTTCGGTTCAGGACTGATAGTAACTTTCTCTTTGCTGTTTGGCCCAACTCCATCAGCATGTCGTTTGTTACCCCATCTTTTCCGGGCGATTTCTTTTTCTTTTGCAGTAGTGTTTGAGTCTATTAAGTTGGAATCACACATCAGTAATCCACCATCCAAGGCACTTGTTTCAACACAGTGGAGTAATAAGCTGCTCGAGCCTAGTCAGCTAAGCAGGAAATCCTCCTCCCGGCTACATCCGGCTCACGCCAGAGCTGGGACCTAAATAGGGGCACCCACCCCTGTAGTAGTACAGGTTGACTAAGACTAAGACAACCACGAGGACTTAACAAGAACCGACGCATCACGCTTGGTCTAAGAGTGACATCTTGAGCTAGATACCAGATAAGTAGACGGAATGACTCCGTATCGAATCGACGTCTGTGTGCTATAGACAGATCCATAGGTAATAAGTCACTATCTGCAAATGATGGATATTAATGGTACATGTAGTTCGCCGGTTGTACACAATCTTGTTCAGACCTTCCAGACGTCCCTCTTGTGTGGACCACACCTCAGTTTTAAATCACGGGAAAAGAGATAACAAAAATGTAAAGGTTGATTAAGGTTGAGTTTAATCAAAATTTAAAAATAGGTATGGTCAGATACCGCACAGAGACGAGAACACAAACAAAACCTACGTTACGACCAATAGGCCTTCACCAGGGACAACAATACTGAACTAACAAATCAACATATAAGGAAAAAAATGGTCAACTTATCTGATAGTAGACCCAGTCTGTCTAAGCGACCGGTTGCGCTAGATGCTTGACTGAAAATGAAGGGGAGCGGTCAAACACAAGGTGGCCAGGAGAGCGTAAGAAGTGAAGGGGAATGCGCCGGATAAGACAATAGTGGCCAAATATGGAAATCACCCAGTCTGTGGATTGTCGGTTGATTGAGTACAATGTACTCCCCCAGAAAGCAGTCATTTATCAACCTCAGAAGGCCACCTTTATCACTCCCATTTTCCCTACAACGCGCGCGTTCGACGCAAGGACATCAATTCTTTCATTGCTGTACAAACTAAACCACGATCAGGACATTAGATCCACACTATACCACGAATGTTCGACAAGAAAAAAAATATATATAAAGTAACGCTTCCCATCCCCTACAGGGTACTTTGAGGAACCAAAGTAAACCGCCGGACACCGACTGAGAACCACTGCGATGACCTGCTGTTCGATTGTCAAGTGCCATGAGGTGTAGATCCTTCTTTTCCTGATCTTTTTTGTTTACTTTTACTTAATTTGTCCTCATTTTGTTGAGGCAAGACCTCTTCCCCAGATTGAACTCGAGGCCACCCCCCCCCCACCCCTATCTCCCCCTCATCCCCTTCTAGTGACGGAAGAATAGGACTGCTGAACCTCCATTTATGTCACAAAATGTTTTTAAGGAGAGTTGTGCACAAGGCTAGTAGTCTCATCATGTATAACAAATTACTACAAGAACAACAATTTTCAGAAGCATGCAAAGCGTTTTGTTGCAGGCTTCCCGTAGTAAGCAAACTGTAGTGGGGACCGTATTCTCCAGCTGGGGTGAACTGAAGACAGCAATGTCCCCTTCAACACAGAACGAGTCAATCTAGTTATATCAAGGCGTAGTTACCATATTGATTGTCTAGCCACCGGCCTGGGATTAGTCTATGGAATGGCGGAATAATTGTCTATGACATTATTCCTGTCAGGTTGTTTGACTTAAAAAACCCAACAACTAACAATATTAAATACTCATATAATGGCAACTATATTGGCTATCTACTGTTTTGACGCACAGAAGATAAAGTAGTTTGGTCATTTGACAAAAATGCATTATCAGCCTGCATCTTATTATGTGATGGTTTCAGGGCCTGTTTCAGGACCTCCACTCCAGTGAAGATGGCGGCAGCATCAGACTTGTGCAGTCAAGCGTGACAGACTTATCTAACCCAACGTTGGTGGAACTGAGATGCTAGTCCGGTCAGGCACAACAAACTGGCCAGAACTCGAGTCGGGGTCAGGCACAACAAACTGACCAGAACGTCGAATCAGGGTCAAGCACAACATACTGACAAGAACGTCGAGTCAGGATAAGGCACAACAAACTGACCAGAACGTCGAGTCAGGATAAGGCACAACATGCTGACCAGAACGTCGAGTCAGGGTCAGGCACAACATACTGACAAGAACGTCGAGTCAGGATAAGGCACAAGATTCTGACAAGAACGTCGAGTCAAGGTCAGGTACAACAAACTGACCGGGACGTCGAGTCAGGGTCAGGTACAACAAACTGACCAGAACGTCAAGTCAGGGTCAGGTACAACAAACTGACCAGAACGTCGAGTCAGGGTCGGGTACAACAAACTGACCAGAACGTCGAGTCAGGGTCAGGTACAACAAACTGACCACAACGTCAAGTCAGGATCAGGTACAAGAAACTGACCAGAACGTCGAGTCAGGGTCAGGTACAACAAACTGACCAGAACGTCGAGTCAGGGTCAGGCACAACAAACTGACCAGAACTTCGAGTCAGGGTCAGACACAACAAACTGACCAGAACGTCGAGTCAGGGCCAGTTACAACAAACTGACCAGAACGTCGAGTCAGGGTCAGGGCACAACAAACTGACCAGAACGTCGAGTCAGGGTCAGGCACAACAAACTGACCAGAACGTCGAGTCAGGTTCAGGCACAACAAACTGACCAGAACGTCCGGTCAGGGTCAGGCACAACAAACTGGGATCAAGATGCTGAGCAGCACATGCGCTGCAGTAGTTAGCGACCCATAGCTGACTGCTAGCGTCAGGGCCAGCGAACCATAGCTGCCAAGACTCTTCTACACCTCCACGTGGTGATCCTGGATAACAGGCTGCAGCAGGGCAGACTGGCTAAGGAGAAGGGATCGAAGAGGGAATGCTAACCCGGTACTCAAAAAATGCTTGCTGAAGTCGGATGTGTTGGACCGAAAGGTGCAAATATCTCAGCCAAGCTGTAAATTACGACACAACGCATTCCGTTCTCTGGACTACATTCTGCTACTTAAGCCCTTTCAGGGTTTGGTAGTGGGAGATTGATAACGAACGAAGAAGAAAAAAGAAGAAGGCACAACAAACTGACCAGAACGTCGAGTCAGGGTCAGGCACAACAAACTGACCAAAACGTCGAGTCAGGGTCAGGTACAACAAACTGACCAGAACGTCAAAAATTCTGAAAGAGCAGAATTCATTGAGATCATATTGAGATGGTAGAAAATCGTCATTGTTAAGAGTAAGTTCAGTGGCACTATTACACAGTATCACTTTTCAAAGCCAAAAATATTTGCTAATGATGAATCGCTTCATTTTCTAGAGAAGTTTGCAGCATGGTTGATAAAGTGGACACTTATCTGGTTCCAATGGAAAGCTGACAAAAAGAAACACACAATGCATTATTGCATACAGTGACTGCAGTAATTGAACTAGCAAGACACGCTTTCAGTACAACAGATGTAACATTCATGCTACTGGAAAAGTTACAGACTGATAATTTAGAAGCTCGGTTTGGCGAGAATCGTCAATTGTCAGGTGCAAATTATCTTGTGTTTGTTAAACAGATTTTAGAGGCAGAAAAAAAAATTGAAAATACATTCCCTCCCTTGTTTGTCGTCACCTGCTTATGGAGATGTTCCACTACGTGACTTCTCTGCGATTGTCAGTAATGGTAACCATGGTGAGGATACTGATGTTGGTAGTGGAGCAGCTTCATCTGATGTTGGTAGTGGAGCAGCTTCATCTGATGTTGGTAGTGGAGCAGCTTCATCTGATATTAGTAGTGGAGCAGCTTCAGCTGATGTTGGTAGTGGAGCAGCTTCATCTGATGTTGGTAGTGGAGCAGCTTCATCTGATGTTGGTAGTGGAGCAGCTTCATCTGATGTTGGTAGTGGAGCAGCTTCATCTGATATTAGTAGTGGAGCAGCTTCAGCTGATGTTTGTAGTGGAGCAGCTTCATCTGATGTTGGTAGTGGAGCCGCTTCATCTGATGTTGGTAGTGGAGCAGCTTCATCTGATGTTGGTAGGGGAGCAGCTTCATCTGATGTTGGTAGTGGAGCAGCTTCATCTGATGTTGGTAGTGGAGCAGCTTCATCTGATATTAGTAGTGGAGCAGCTTCAGCTGATGTTGGTAGTGGAGCAGCTTCATCTGATGTTGGTAGTGGAGCAGCTTCATCTGATGTTGGTAGTGGAGCAGCTTCATCTGATGTTGGTAGTGGAGCAGCTTCATCTGATGTTGGTAGTGGAACAGCTTCATCTGATGTTGGTAGTGGAGCAGCTTCAGCTGATGTTGGTAGTGGAGCAGCTTCATCTGATGTTGGTAGTGGAGCAGCTTCATCTGATGTTGGTAGTGGAGCAGCTTCATCTGATGTTGGTAGTGGAGCAGCTTCATCTGATATTAGTAGTGGAGCAGCTTCATCTAATGTTGGTAGTGGAGCTTCATCTGATGTTGATCAAGTATTTTTTCTCATCGATCCGAATGAAGACTTGTTTTGTGCTGAAGGAACAGAACAAGCCTTGGTCTATATTGCTGGTTTTGTCTATAGTAAAGTTATAGGAAAGGTTCAATGCGTTTCATGCAAGGGTCTACTGCAGAAAGATAACACATTATCGGTTGAATTTGGTCAAGATATGATTTTTAGTGAGTATATACAACTACTAGACAATGGAGATTTAAAGTGCCCTTCCCAACTTGTCATACTCTTGACATTTATATCTTATGGAGCAATACAAAAGCTCATATGACCAAAGCTAGAAGCACAATTTACATCATGTAAACTGCATAAGACGTTGCTTATGCATATTGTGAAATGCAGTGTCGAGGAGCATTTTGCAGATGTAGTAGGTGACTTGTGTTCTGATGGATGCCACAAATAAAAAATTGTTTCGCAAGCATTATCAATTATTTCCAATGTATTTTTGAACAACTACAGAAAGATGCACAACGACACATCCATGACATATACATCTTCCTGCAGCAAGACAAAACTTGCTAAATGTTCACAACAGTTTCATTACATTTCTCGGCTCTTCTGCATGTTAGCATATTTGTTGATATGCATGTGTCAACTATGATAGCGTGTTTAGGAAACAATGATGGGTATGCAGTGTGCTTCAGGGCAAGATTCTGTGAAAGGTTCACTTTCAACCTTGATTTGTTTTATTTTGTACCGTGAATTTGTTTTATTTCTCTGTGTAGAGCATGGGTTGATTATAAACTCAGCACAAGCAATATGCTACAAAAGGTAAGGAATTCATTTACTATTATTCAGTTACTTTTATATTATAGAAGAAAATACTAGATCAATTCATAATAATTATATTGTGTTATTCTGATATGTGTGGTCTGTCTGATGTGTGTCGATGTATCCTCTAACTATATTGCCATCTAAATATGTGTTTCTCTAATGAATATCTTTCTGTATCTGTCTGATGTGTGTGGTGTGTCTGATATGTGTGGTGTGTCTGATGTGTGTGGTGTGTCTGATATGTGTTGATGTATCCTCTAACTATATTGCCATCTAAATATGTGTTTCTCTAATGAATGTCTTCCTGTATTTGTCTGATGTGTGTGGTGTGTCTGATGTGTGTGGTGTATCTGCTATGTGTGGTGTGTCTGATGTGTGTGGTGTGTCTGATATGTGTTGATGTATCCTCTAACTATATTGCCATCTAAATATGTGTTTCTCTAATGAATGTCTTCCTGTATTTGTCTGATGTGTGTGGTGTGTCTGATGTGTGTGGTGTATCTGCTATGTGTGGTGTGTCTGATGTGTGTGGTGTGTCTGATATGTGTTGATCTATCCTCTAACTATATTGCCATCTAACAATGTGTTTCTCTAATGAATGTCTTCCTGTATCTGTCTGATGTGTGTGGTGTGTCTGATGTGTGTGGATGTATCCTCTAACTATATTTCCATCTAAAAATGTGTTTCTGTAATGCATAATGCTTTTCATAAAGTCACAAGCAGTTACAAATTTATAATAGTTCTTTTATCGAGTAGGACGCAGTATATGACGTCACAGGGGTCGCTGAGCAGGCCTATTATTAAAGTAAGTCATCGTCAGGCACAATATACTGAACAGGATGTCGCGCCAGGGTCAGGAAAAACATACTAACCAAGACCACTAACTCGCTTCAATGAAGCGTTCACTGTAAATATGCTGTTTTCTAGGCTCTCCGACTGACCAGATGTGGAACAGCGTGATCAACTTAGTAGTGAGCGTCATGCACATTGTGGTCAAATATAGCACAACGGCCTGGAAAACGTCTGTCCACATTCATTAGCACGTTAGAGAAATGAAAAAAAGCTACTACAACCCGTCACATAAAACAATATTTTAAAGCGCGACAAACAAATTAAACTTACTCATTGTGAGCATTAAACAACAACAACAACAACCCACCGTTGAGATAACTAAGGAAAACGCATTTCACAAGGCAGCATTTTTTGTATGAACTCGGTGTCCGGTGAAACATACTGACCAAGACCACACCCACCTCACATGATGTGTACTTTGAAACATGACGTGTCGCTGCAGCCTAGCCTACAAGATGGGGATAGACACTATGATCAACAAGGGGTAAAACTGCTGAGAAGTCTTATATTGCACTACAACAAGAAGGACCCAAATCCCATTGTTTCTGTGTGCTTGGGGATGTAAGAAAAACCGCTGCAAATCATCTACAGACCTCAGATGAAATATAACATAATAGCTGTCCATCGTTGTCGATGAGGACCGCCGACATCATCCTTGTCACAGATTTCCCTGTTGGGTGTGGGTGCGCATGTGGCTGAACAGGCCAATGCGAGCACGAAAACATCTGCTACATATCGGGCACACGAGGTTTGTAGAAGGGGATGGTGTTCCCGCTGCTCAGGATTTCCGCGTCTCGCGTCTGTTCTGGGCTTTCACAACACGGTCATCTTCACCAGCAGCTACACCCGATTTGATTGCGCTTCTCCAATCAGATCTGTTTTTCCACAAGATATTCCCAGTTGTCGATGTCTATCTGGCAACTTGTTAGTGAGTCCTTCAGACCGTCTTTAAAACGTTTCTTTGGGCGCCCTCTCTCGCGCCATCCCTCTCTCAGCTCGCCGTAGAGAAGCTTCTTTGGGAGCCGCTTGTCTGACATACGGACGAGGTGTCCGGCCCATCCTAGTCGTGCTTTTTCTAGCAGTGCATGGATGCTAGGCATGTTAGCCCTCGAGAGAACCTCGATGTCAGTGACACGATCTTGCCATCGGATGTGGAATATTTGCCTCAGGCAACCTGTGTGGAAGTGGTTTAACCTCCTTGCATGTCCAGAGTATACAGTCCAGCTTTCGCAAGCGTATAGTAGGGTTGGAATGATGGTTGCACGGTAGACTTTGAGTTTGGTCTTGACGCTGATGCCACGACGTGCCCAGACCATCGAGCGCATTCTACCAAAGGCTGTGCTGGCCTTTGCTATTCTGCTTGCCACCTCATCGTCTAGGCTGACAGATCTCGACAGCGTGCTGCCCAGATATGTGAATTTGTCTACGGCATTCAACGTCTGCCCGCTGACTGTAGTCTTTGGTTTTGTGTACGGCATGCCTGGTGCTGGTTGGTACATGACCTCTGTTTTTTTGGCATTTATGGTCAGGCCACAATTTTCGCATGCGGCAGAGAACTGGTCCATTCCAACCTGCATGTTCAGTTCTGAGTTGCTCATTAGAGCGCAGTCGTCAGCAAATACAAGTTACCTGATTATGTCGCCAGCCACTTTGGTTTTGGCCTTCATTCTTCTGGAATTGAGTAACTTGTCATCTGTGCGGTACTTTATGGGTATTCCAAGCTCCAATGATCTGAAGGCGTCTGTCATCGTGGCCGCGAACATCATGCTGAACAAAGTCGGGGCGAGTACACATCCTTGTTTTACTCCGTTTGATACTAGAAACGTTTTAGAGATTGCACCGCTGTCCAGTACACGAGCACACAGGCCTTCGTGTAGCTGTTTCACCATTGTTATGAACTTGTTGGGGCAGCCAAACTTAGACATTATCATCCACAGCCCTCCTCTGTTTACTGTATCAAATGCCTTTGTCAAATTAATAAATGTGGTGTACAAGACCTGATTTTGCTCTCGACACTTCTCTTGTACTTGGCGAGCGGCAAAAATCATGTCCACTGTTCCTCTTCCGGCTCTGAATCCACATTGGCTTTCTGGGAGGTGGTGGCTTTGTTCAAGGTGTTTGTTGAGCCTGTTTAGCAGTAAGCGCGCTAGGATCTTGCCTGCTACGGAGAGTAGCGATATTCCTCGATGATTGTCGCATTCCTGACGATTTCCTTTTCTTTTGTATAGGTGAACGATTGAGGCGTCCTTTAGCTCCTGCGGAATTTTACCTTCAGCCCACATGTGACAGAAAAGTTCAGTGATCCTTCTGGTGAGGGATGGGCCAGCTGTCTTATATACCTCTGCTGGTATTGCATCAGCTCCTGGAGCTTTTCCTATAGATAGTGAACTGATTGCCCTGTCGACTTCCTCCTCAGTAATTACTTCATCCAACGCCAGGTTCAGTTCCACCTGCGGCATTCGCCGGATGGCCTCTTCATTTATGGACGATGGGTGGTTTAGTATTTTGCAGAAGTGGTCTGCCCATCTGTCTAGAATCTGAACCTTATCTGTCAGCAGTACCCCATCCGCACTGCGAACTGGAGTATTACTAGAGGGCTGCGGGCCGTAGAGAGCTTTCAGTGCCTCGTAAAACCGTTTGGTGTCATGACGCTCGGCGAACATCTCAATTTCGTCAGCTCTTTTGCTGAGCCAGGAGTCTTGCATCTCTCTAAGCCTGGTCTGGACAGCTTTGCGAGCAGTATTGAAGGTAGCTTTTGCTGTCGGAGATGGTGTGTCCCTCTGGTATTCCCTGTGCGCTTCATGTTTTGCATCGAGAAGGCCCTGTATTTCTAGATCGTTCTCATCAAACCAGTCCTTATGCTTACGCGTCAGTGGGCCAATGTGTTTAACAGCTGTATCGTAGAGTGTGTTTCTCAATGATGCCCAGTTCTTTTCGATGTCGTTCTTTTCAAAACGAAGCTCAGACAGTCTACCCTCAAGCTCTTCCTGGAAGCCTCCTCTCGTGGGTTCGTATTTCAACTGAGAGACATTTAGCCTCCTCGGTGGTTTCTTTCCCTGGGGGCGCATTTTGGGCTGGATCTTGAAGTTTAGCTTGGCAATGACAAGTCGATGGTCGGTCCAACATTCTGCACCACACATGCTCTTCGTTACCATAGCATCCGCTCGATCCCTACGTCTGATGATAATATAGTCAATGAGGTGCCAGTGGCGGGACCTTGGGTGCATCCATGTGGTTTTATTTCGGACAGGTAGTCGGAAAGCTGTGTTTGTAATGAGTAGTTCATTTGCGGCACATGTCATCAGAAGGAGCAGTCCGTTACTATTGCATTTTCCGATACCATGTCTGCCAATGGCCCCCTCCCAGGCTGTATGGTCTGTGCCAACCCTAGCGTGAAATATAACAACATCTAAAAATAAATAGCATTTACTTCCATGAATAAAAAGTAGTTAAAGAATCACACATCAGCATTATAGACTAGACAAGTCGTGGCCTCCGTGCGGGCCGATAGTTTAAGAGCCATGATCCCTCCTTTCCTGACATCCGCATAACTCCTTTGTGTAACTTAACACAACGTAACACCAGGCAGACATCCAGGTGAGGTCGTCATGAACTTGGTCGTGTTAGCGGACTCGGAAACTGTTTTGCGACCTCGTTTAGCTTTCTGTGTCAGTAACTGAAGCAACGCCACAACCCAGCTATTTGGGTCAAAGAAGGGCGTTCATAATTGTCAGGATTTTAGGAAAGCAGTTGTAACACTTGTGCAAATAACTCAACAAATATCTAAACAATTTACACTTAATAATAATTTAAAATATTAACATTTTATATTTTACATAAAATTATACAGAAGTATTAAATATTTTAAAGAAAAATGTGTTTGGAAAATGAAGTCACAGTTTCCTTACGAATGGATTGTTTACGTGGTTTTGGAAACACAGCTATTGAAGAGATGGAAGTAAAAACGACAAAGTGCCAAGTAAGTACCTAAACTTTACAAGAAATGTGATTATTCAGTGAAAATAAAGCGCTATCGTCTAGGTTTTTGTGTATGTGAATATAGGATTAACAATTAGTGTTAAATCTATTTGTATGCTCATTTTATCGATACGGATGTCTCCATATGAAGAGGTCAATGCTGTTACTCTGTAGGTTCGTATTTTTATTTTAGACGATGTGTTGTTAAGGACGCGATAATGTATTCTTTCACATGCAGTAGAAATGTAGCACGTTCCCAGTGTTGCTGCATGGTTAGTTGTCTGTAGCTGTTATGTAGTGATATATTTTATGGATTTTTTGCTGTTTTTGTGCTTGTTATTCCAAGGACACCTGCATGACCCTGGGTGTGGGTCACATGCATATATATACTGTACACTGTACAGTACACATGACATAATATCGCGCAATGACTTGACATGTTAAAAATAAAACTTATGTACTTGATGATCACGGTAACTCAGCGGTATAATGCAATAACTTGTCAGTATCTTATCCATATCTGGCAAAATACACAGTTCTTATGTGTTCATATGACAAGTAATCACATGCATTACTCATTGTCGGTCTGTCTAAGCCATTTATCTTCTTTACATTATGCATGAGATAACAGATCTAGTTCCCAAAAAATTGCATTTCATCGCCGGCTTCTCTCGTCGCCATACAGTTAACCCCTCAAATAATATCTCTTTCTCTCATAAAACTGGCGATCTGTTCTAGGCTTCTCTAGTCGCCATACAGTTAACCCCTCAAATAATAACATCTCTTTTTCCTCATAAAACTGGCGATCTGTTCTAGGCTTCTCTAGTCGCCATACAGTTAACCCCTCAAATAATAACATCTCTTTTTCCTCATAAAACTGGCGATATGTCTTAGGCTTCTCTAGTCGCCATACAGTTAACCCCTCAAATAATATCTCTTTTTCCTCATAAAACTGGCGATCTTCTGTAGTCGGCATACCGTTTATTCTTGAGTTGGTTGGGTAAGGCTATGAAATTATGCTTGTATGTTAATACAATATGTTTTGTTATTTGATTTTCAAATGATATTGTTGGAGCTACAGCAGCACTCATGATCTCGTCCTTCGACCCAGTGCCATATAATGGTATCTGCACATGTTTGCTAGTTGTAGTTTGACACCATTAAAAGTGCCCAATGATGAGCTGTTATTGCATTGGGAACCTATGTAAATCAGCACACATTAAGTCAAATACAAAATTTGGAATTCAAAGAGAAGATGATCAATGGTGTCGAATTGGTGTGTACACAGCTGGTACTCTGAAGTGTGTTGTGGTTGAATTCTGCTCAGATGACTATTAAGTTAGATTAGTTGTGTTCTTACCCCTAAAATGGTTTTCTGATCTGTCCTTGTGAGTTGATTGATGATTTCATTAGAATTGAGGTTAGTCATTACAGGTATGACCGGGTTAGATTACAGCATAAGAGTGTGGTAAAATGAAAAGTCAACACAAGTTCTAGTTACATGATATCAAATTGCATTATAATTAGATGAAATATATTCAAAAAGGATCAACAATATCCCAAGTATGTACTGATATTGATTTCTTTAAAATGCATATTTGATCTTTTAAACACATGTTTAATTTATAATTATACACGAGACAAGTAATATATTACAATTGTAACTTATTTTGTGGTACTGCGGAAACATCACTCGAGCACTGTACGCATGTATACAATTATCTGGCCAGTTCACTAATATTGTATACGACCGTGGCGTTATGGGAGGTTCCTGGTTAAGGGTTGTCTGATTCTGCGTGTTGGTTTCTCTTCTATACTAAGAACTAAAGTTTGACGTCTGAAATACATTGTTGGGCTTCTGTCTGTCAATGTTATATTAAAACTTCAACATAATATTGGGCTTTTTCTGTCAAGATATAGTAAAACGTCAACATAATGTTGGGCTTTTTTTTCTGTCAAGATATAGTAAATCTTCAACACAATGTTGGGCTTTTTTTCTGTCAAGATATAGTAAAACTTCAACATAATGTTGGGCTTTTTCTGTCAAGAAATAGTAAAACTTTCACATAATGTTGGGCTTTTTCTGTCAAGAAATAGTAAAACTTTAACATATGGTGGGGCTTTTTCTGTCAAGATATAGTAAAACTTCAACACAATGTTCGACTTTTTTCTGTCAAGAAATAGTAAAACTTTAACATATGGTGGGGCTTTTTCTGTCAAGAAATAGTAAAACCTTAACATATGGTGGGGCTTTTTCTGTCAAGAAATAGTAAAACTTTAACATATAGTGAGGCTTTTTCTGTCAAGATATAGTAAAACTTCAACACAATGTTCGGCTTTTTTTTCTGTCAAGATTTATAGAAGACCTTCAACATAATGTTGACACCTTTTTTGGTTCTACGTCTACATTCCAAAACAGAACCGTTATCTCAGAGTTCACCAAATGCACTACGAATTTAGGCAAGAACACTCGTTTTAAAAGATTTGTTTGAAATGTCCTCCAACTCTTCCACTTCGACTGCTGTGCAAGCCAGATGTTGGTGAAGTTGGACAATCTGTTTCTCCAATTCGTCCTTCGAAAGTGGCCCCCCTTAGCAGGCTGGTAGCTGATCATCCTTCGAAAGTGGCCCCCCTTAGCAGGCTGGTAGCTGATCATCCTTCGAAAGTGGCCCCCCTTAGCAGGCTGGTAGCTGATCAACGTTATCAATGCCAACGTGATTAGCAACACAAGAGCCACATCTGAAACTGGCTCAATCCCTACAAAATCAGTCATTCCAGCGGGACACAATTTACATCATTAGACTTTCATGCAGGACTGTGACACTTCATCGCTGACAACATCATTGTGTGTGGTGGCGTTCGGGATGTTAAACGGGTTCACACATTTGATGGTATTCATGATGCTAAACATCTTCCAGTAGTTCTCTTATATTTGATGGTATTCATGATGCTAAACGTCTTCCAGTAGTTCCCTTATATTTGATGGTATTCATGATGCTAAACGTCTTCAAGTAGTTCCCTTATATTTGATGGTATTCATGATGCTAAACTTCTTCAAGTAGTTCCCTTATATTTGATGGTATTCATGATGCTAAACGTCTTCAAGTAGTTCCCTTATATTTGATGGTATTCATGATACTAAACGTCTTCCAGTAGTTCCCTTATATTTGATGGTATTTATGATGTTAAACGTCTTCAAGTAGTTCCCTTATATTTGATGGTGATTGGGATGTTGAACTACCTCTAGTAGTCCCTTCCATTTGCTCGTGTTTGGGAAACTACATGTCTTCCAGTGGTCCCTTACGGCACCAAAATCATGATCCTAGCTGATGCAGTGAACCATAAGATTACTCACATCGTGATCCTAGCTGATGCATTCAGCCATAAGGGCACTGACATCGTAATCTTAACTGGTGCATTCAGCCATAAAGGCACTGACATCGTAATCTTAACTGGTGCATTCAGCCATAAGGGCACTCACATCGTAATCTTAGCTGATGCATTCAGCCATAAGGGCTCTCATATCGTAATCTTAACTGGTGCATTCAGCCATAAGGGCACTGACATCGTAATCTTAACTGGTGCATTCAGCCATAAGGGCACTCACATCGTAATCTTAGCTGATGCATTCAGCCATAAGGGCTCTCACATCGTAATCTTAGCTGATGCAGTCAGCCATACGGACACTGACATCATAATCGTAACTGATGCATTCAGCCATAAAGGCACTGACATCGTAATCTTAACTAATGCATTCAGCCATAAGGGCACTGACATTGTAATCTTAACTGATGCATTCAACCATAAGGGCACTGACATCGTAATCTTAACTGATGCATTCAGCCATAAGGGCACTCACATCGTGATCCTAACTGAGGCAGTCAACCGTAACGGCACTCAAATCGTACTGAGACCTTTAAAAAAAACAGCAACATTTATTTGAGAATCCAGTGTCCCAGATTAAATAGCATTGATGGCATAAGATGACAAAGAAGAAAGAAGCCTGGAACAGCACATCTCTTCCAAATGTGGCCACTGTGTGATCCAGCCAGACCTGTAGAAGGGAGCCAAGAGAAACATCTGGGTACAATTAAACATCCTCAGCCAAGACCCCACTTGTCACACATGCTGCGCTTCTGGAAACAAGCGGTGCCACAGCAGTCTGGCCAACGAGGTAGGGATCGATACTGGAGTTCATACATTGGTGAGCTTGCTGAGAAGCCTCGCATTGCACTACATACATGTCCACCTTCTCTGTGCTACGGGGTGTAATAAGGCCCACTTTAACCAGCTAGGAAAGAAACGTTCATAGCTGAAATGAACTCAGAGATGAGTAACTTCTAGTAACTACCTACATTAGCGTATTATGTGCAATATAAGCAGTCCCGTTATTGTTCTTAATAAAGAGACCACGGTGTACTTGCGTATTAACTCCCCCAAAACAAAAGAAATATCTATTTTAGCACCTAACGAAGTAGTGACGTCATGTATATTTCACTTTTTAACTGTTGGGGGTGTAAAACATTCTGCGAGAATAGCCGAGAATTTCCACTCGTCCATACGCTGATTCTTGCCGTCTAAGCAATGAATGTCTTAGGTCTATGCTTAGGAGAGAAGCATCGAGTTTCTACAGTAGAATTACATTATCCATACTGTCAGACGATGTAATAACAACCATGTTATCTAAGCCTAACTCTAATCCTAACCTTAATCATAGTCCTACACCTTATACAAATCCTAACGTTCGAAAAACAGAATATAACCACCATTTCTACAATTGATTTGATCTAAGTCGTTACATATTTATTTAAAATAAAATTACATCGACCTGTCCTCCTTTAAAGCCGAAATAGAATAACCCGTTACGTACGATGGGAACCTACGGTATTCTGTTTGGGGTGAATCAGGACGCAAGTATCGATGATGGTCTCTGAAACGATATGGGTAGGAAGGTGGTTGGAGGTGGGGGGGGGGGGGTTGTTGCTGTGTAAACCTCCCATTCCGAGTCAATTCAACGCTTGGCGACCTAGGTTTCTTAAGTGGCGGGTTACAGTCGCTCATATCACCATCCCGATGCGTCCTTGAGAAGGTGGGGGACGAGGGTGTGAGTTAAATACAAAGTACTGTTTATGGCTCATTTATTTCCGGCAGGTTGTGACGGATGACTAGAGAAGGTTGTGTTTAGGACTAGCAACCTCCATCTATCTATCTTCAATCCACTTATGTCTTGAGGAAGTGTCACCTCCTTTGTTTCATATTTAATTGGCAGGTGAAAATCCGCTGTGGACTTGCCACGTCAATCTCAGTATCTGTTAGCCCATGAAATACGATCGCCAATTTTTTGAGACCGGTGGTGGTGGATGCGTAAATTAGAGCAAGGTAGACCCACAGCCTGTCAGACGTAATCTAAGCTGCTCCGCTAACCACATAACCAAGAACTGATGTAATATCCCCCACAGTCCCCTTTTTGCGACATATTCTCTGTGGGGCGAATATCCCTAGAATAATTTAAGTAGATTTTTAACTTGAATTTAGCCGGAGCAGCGGCCGTTAGGCCTACTCTTTTCGATTTCCAACTGCTAAGGCAATTATAACGTGCGCGCCACTACTTGGAGATCAGGGGAAATATTTACCAGATGATCCATGGGAAAGAACCATGGTCTCCACCGTGATTTGAGCCCGCGACCTCCAGCACCCGAGGCGAACAACTTTCCCCGTGACGACTGGGTGCTAACAATCTCACTAGCAACTATTGCTGCTGAAACCGAAATACAAACAGATGGATTCCGGATTCCATTAAAGATGGTTGGGGTAAACCAGATGTTGGCTTGAATGGCGTGACAGGTAGATGGTACGGATGATGATGATGAATCTCATAATATCAGAAGAGTGGTACCCGAGTTGAAAAGAATATTTCCGCTGTAACCTTCCAAACATCTGGCAAAGGGCGACTAAAGAAGGTTGTTCATGGGAGCAGAAACCACATTATGTAATCCCATCGGTACTGACACCGCTACTGCAATATCTTGACTACATGCTTCCTGTAACAGAGGCAGCTGTAGTAGTGGCACTATGCTTCAACTGGAGCCGGAAACAGAATGTAATCTCAAGCTGGCATTTAAAATTACAGTGAATTCAAACTAGGCGGAAGGAAGAGGAGAGGCCAGAGGGCTGCTTCCTCCTCTAACACCCCCTCCCACATACCAATCTACCGGGAGAGGGAGGCTGCTATTTCCCCTAACACCCCCACCCCTCTCACATACCAATCTATCGGGAGAGGGAGTGGGGTGGCTGCTTCCTCCCCTAATACCCTCCTCCCACACACCAATCTCCCGGGAGAGGGGGGAGCTCCAACCTCCCCTAACACGCCCCCCTCCGGCACACAAATCTCCCAGGAGGGAGGGGAGGCTAGACTGCTATCTCCCCAATACCCACTTCCCACCTATACACCAATCTCCCAGGTGAGTAAGTCCTACCTCCTCCCCAATACCCCCTCCCTCCCACCCACACACCAATCTCCCAGTAGAGTAAGTCCTACCTCCTCCCCAATACCCCCTCCCTCCCACCTATACACCAATCTCCCAGGAGAGTAAGTCCTACCTCCTCCCCAATACCCCCTCCCTCCCACCCACACACCAATCTCCCAGTAGAGTAAGTCCTACCTCCTCCCCAATACCCCCTCCCTCCCACCTATACACCAATCTCCCAGGAGAGTAAGTCCTACCTCCTCCCCAATACCCCCTCCCTCCCACCCACACACCAATTTCCCAGTAGAGTAAGTCCTACCTCCTCCCCAATACCCCTTCCCACCCACACACCAATCTCCCAGGAGACTGTCCTACCTCCTCCCCAATATCCCCTCCCACCCACAAACCAATCTCCCAGTAGAGTAAGTCCTACCTCCTCCCCAATACCCCTTCCCACCCACACACCAATCTCCCAGGAGACTGTCCTACCTCCTCCCCAATACCCCCTCCCACCCACACACCAATCTCCCACGAGAGTAAGCTTCTACCTCCCAAATACCTCCTCCGTCCCACCCACACCCACCAATCTCCCATATATCCCCCAATCCGTCCTACTATTACATAACCTTTGAACCCGCGAGACACTTCCTTGAAACCCGTGCCAAGACCTAGGTCGTAGTCCGCTCGAGTAATGAGTTCAAGGACAAGCACGGATTACCCAGAAAAACAATTTTGCCTATTCCCAATCACCTGCTAGAATCTATGAATAAATAGCCTTGCACGTTGTCCCAATCGATTTCACGGTAACGCCGCAATCTCTGGATTTTTTTTTTCTCTCATGGACAGCAAACTACAAAATTGTTTACTTATTTTGTCGGCCGATTTTTCAAGTGATATGACCTAGGCAACTGCAGGTCACTGGATTGCCAATTATGTTGTTTTTGTTGTAAGCTCGTTATCTTCAGACGGTCTTGTTGATGTTGTCTCTGCTGTTGTATAATTTCTGTGATGTCATCCATATCTGCCGCTTATTCTTCGTTGTTACCTCTATCTATATTTTTTTTATTCACTAGCTGAAATTTACTATCCTAGACCAGGTGTGCTGCCGTTTTTGCAAGGCTGTGTTGTTGTGAATCAGAGTTATCGTAAACCCGTCTTGTTGCAAACCAGAATCGTCAAGTCACGCTGTTGTAAACTAGAGCTGTTGTTAGGTCACGCTGTTGTAAACTAGAACTGTTGTTAGGTCACGCTGTTGTAAACTAGAACTGTTGTTAGGTCACGCTGTTGTAAACTAGAACTGTTGTTAGGTCACGCTGTTGTAAACTAGAACTGTTGTTAGGTCACGCTGTTGTAAACTAGAGCTGTTGTTAGGTCACGCTGTTGTAAACTACAGCTGTTGTTAGGTCACGCTGTTGTAAACTAGAGCTGTTGTAAACTAGAGCTGTTGTAAACTAGAGCTGTTGTTAGGTCACGCTGTTGTAAACTAGAGCTGTTGTTAGGTCACGCTGTTGTAAACTAGATCTGTTGTTAGGTCACGCTGTTGTAAACTAGAACTGTTGTTAGGTCGCGCTGTTGTAAACTAGAGCTGTTGTTAGGTCACGCTGTTGTAAACTAGAACTGTTGTTAGGTCACGCTGTTGTAAACTAGAACTGTTGTTAGGTCACGCTGTTGTAAACTAGAGCTGTTGTAAACTAGAGCTGTTGTAAACTAGAGCTGTTGTAAACTAGAGCTGTTGTAAACTAGAACTGTTGTTAGGTCATGCTGTTGTAAACTAGAGCTGTTGTAAACTAGAGATGTTGTAAACTAGAGCTATTGTTAGGTCACGCTGTTGTAAACTACAGCTGTTGTTAGGTCACGCTGTTGTAAACTAGAGCTGTTGTTAGGTCACGCTGTTGTAAACTAGAGCTGTTGTTAGGTCACGCTGTTGTAAACTAGAGCTGTTGTTAGGTCACGCTGTTGTAAACTAGAGCTGTTGTTAGGTCACGCTGTTGTAAATTAGAGCTGTTGTAAACTAGAGCTGTTGTAAACTAGAGCTGTTGTTAGGTCACGCTGTTGTAAACTAGAGCTGTTGTTGGGTCACGCTGTTGTAAACTAGAGCTGTTGTTAGGTCACGCTGTTGTAAACTAGAGCTGTTGTTAGGTCACGCTGTTGTAAACTAGAGCTGTTGTTAGGTCATGCTGTTGTAAACTAGAGCTATTGTAAGGTCACTTTGTTGTAAACCAAAGCTGTTGTAAACTAGAGCTGTTGTAAACTAGAACTGTTGTTAGGTCATGCTGTTGTAAACTAGAACTGTTGTTAGGTCATGCTGTTGTAAACTAGAGCTGTTGTTAGGTCACGCTGTTGTAAACTAGAGCTGTTGTTAGGTCACGCTGTTGTAAACTAGAGCTGTTGTTAGGTCATGCTGTTGTAAACTAGAGCTATTGTAAGGTCACTTTGTTGTAAACCAAAGCTGTTGTAAACTAGAGCTGTTGTAAACTAGAACTGTTGTTAGGTCACGCTGTTGTAAACTAGAACTGTTGTTAGGTCATGCTGTTGTAAACTAGAGCTGTTGTTAGGTCATGCTGTTGTAAACTAGAGCTGTTGTTAGGTCACGCTGTTGTAAACTAGAACTGTTGTTAGGTCATGCTGTTGTAAACTAGAACTGTTGTTAGGTCATGCTGTTGTAAACTAGAGCTGTTGTTAGGTCACGCTGTTGTAAACTAGGGCTGTTGTTAGGTCACGCTGTTGTAAACTAGAGCTGTTGTTAGGTCACGCTGTTGAAAACTAGAGCTGTTGTAAACTAGAGCTGTTGTTAGGTCACGCTATTGTAAACTAGAGCTGTTGTTAGGTCACGCTGTTGTAAACTAGAGCTGTTGTTAGGTTACGCTGTTGTAAACTAGAGCTGTTGTAAAACTAGAGCTGTTGTTAGGCCACGCTGTTGTAAACTAGAGCTGTTGTTAGGTCACGCTGTTATAAACTAGAGCTGTTATTAGGTCACGCTGTTGTAAACTAGAGCTGTTGTTAGGTCACGCTGTTGTAAACTAGAGCTGTTGTTAGGTCATGCTGTTGTAAACTAGAGCTGTTGTTATGTCACGCTGTTGTAAACTAGAGCTATTGTAAGGTCACTTTGTTGTAAACCAAAGCTGTTGTTATGTCACTTTGTTGTAAACCAGAGTAGTTGTAAGCCCTCTGTGTGGTAAATCTGTGTTATTGTAACCCAGACTTAACACAAGCTCACGTCCTTGTAAAATCATGTTGTAAACTGAGTTGTAGACCCCTATTAAAAGTCCTTGTTTCCTTAAATTGGTAATATGGTCAGCTTGTGACTGTGTGTGTGTTGGCTCACTTGCCTGTGTGTATGCTTGTATGTGTGTGTATTTGTGTATGTGTTTGCGTGTGTTTATACGAGTATAATATATATATATATATATATATATATATATATATATATTTATATATTGTAGACTTGGTCTGCCTAGTACAATATAACCATAATTTATACTGATGAGCTGGTTTCCTCTTTTGCAGCTAGTGTGTTTGTTGTTCTGGTTGTCTGTTAAAATCTAGCGTTACTGTAACATTGGCTTGATTTTTTTTCATCTAGAGATGATTCTTGACCGTCTTCGTTCCCCGTCAACACATCTTCTACTGCTGATAATGAAGTTAGAAACACGTGTGTTGTTTTTGTTTGTTGTAAGCCCGTTTTGTTGTGAATACGTGATATTGTTAGACGTATATTGCTGTACAATTGATGTTGTTCATCTACATATGTGCCTCTTGGTCTTCCTAGTGTCCTATAACCAGGTCTGTTATATTAGTGCAGAAGTTTCTTGCCGTCAGCTAAGTATGTTGCTTTCTGTTATTGACGTCTTGAATTCTGGAATTCAATCAGGCAGTGCCTAATGTCGGGTAGCCATAAGCTATCGTTGTGTTCTTCACATTCATCATCAGGTCAACCTTCAAAAGGTGTCGACAGTGTCATCCATGGTTTTCTTTGGGGCTCAGATTTGGCTATTGGTAGTACGTTTGTGGGTGGGCTCCTTGTGGGTGGGCTCCTTGTGGGTGGGCTCCTTGTGGGTGGGCTCCTTGTGGGTGGGCTCCTTGTGGGTGGGCTTCTTGTGGGTGGGCTCCTTGTGGGTGGGCTCCTTCTTGCTGTTTACTAAGACTGATGGAATGCCATCTTTGGGGTGTTCAGCGTTATATTATTATATTAATAATAATCGACGTCATTGTTTCCTAGGCAGACCCATAGGTGCTAAATCTCTTTTAATATAAGGCGTAGTGTGTGGCTGATTATGGTTTTTCTGTAACCCGATGGTTGTACAAACTCATGATTCTTTCTTTAAGGCTTCTTCCTGCTCTGCTCAAGTCGGATTTGTCAACTGCAGAGTCTGCATTTAAAGTTACTCATTGATCCACATAGAAACATCCACCCGTATCCATATCCAACGACCATACTACAACTGTTATCAGTGCCATTTCGTGAACTCTTGAACAGTGAGATCTTTTGTTGGGAAAACTGAATGTCTCTTTCTTCAACCATGGATTTGTTCTTGAATGATGGGTTCTAGGCATTTGAACATGCCCCATTTATTTTAGCACCACTTTTTCTGCCTAAATCATACGTACTACGGAAAGCCTTCGGCTACCATGACGTATTAACCAGTACGTGGATGCGTGTGAGCGTCTGTATGTACCTATGTTAGCTATGACGATCTCAGAGGTCAGTTCAACCAAAGAAATGGAAGGGCCTCACCCTGAGGGCGCGTATGAAATTGTGTGAGAGGGTCATTGTTGGACAGAGTAAAATGAAACACGTGTGAGGAAAGACGAGCGAGGAGGGGTGCTTCAGTTGATTCTTTAGGTCTGCTGCTGGATAACGAGACTTTCAGATCTGTTTTTCGTACACTTTACTTTATCTGATGTACTTGAGACGTTTCAACCACGCTTTTCCTGATCGTCGTGAGACGTTTGAACCACGCTTTTCCTGATATATTTGAGACGTTTGAACCGCGCTTTTCCTGATCTACTTGAGATGTTTGAACCACACATTTCCTGATCTACTTGAGACGTTTGCACCGCGCTTTTCCTGATCTACTTGAGACGTTTGCACCGCGCTTTTCCTGATCTACTTGAGATGTTTGAACCACACATTTCCTGAACTACTTGAGCTTTTGAACCACACATTTCCTGATCTACTTGAGACGTTTGAACCACGCTTTTCCTGATCTACTTGAGATCTTATTCGGGGGGACAATTGTAATCGATTCAGACCTAGCTTCACGTTACCCTGGTCACTGGAACTAATTAAACGTTTTATCGATAGAGCAATCCTCACTTCAACCAATGCAAATTTACCGTGTCATAAAGCCACCTTATCCCCCGTACAATTCATTATTTCCCCTTTTCACATGGAAACAAAAATAAACTTGAAAACCGATTCTTTCATTAATAAAACATGGTTATTCATTTGTTGCATAATGTAGTCGTTCTCATCATGTATCTTCTAATCTAATTATGAGTAAATTCTCTAATCACTTTCTGACAATTAGCTTGCTTAATCTTTCGTACATTTCTCATACGCGCGAGGTTGCCACTCTTGTATTGCATATAGTGATAATTGTTATATTCTTCTTCTTCTTCTTCTTCTTCTTCTTCTTCGTCTTCCTCTCCTCCTTCTACTCCTCTTTCTCCTTCTTCTTCCTCTTCCTCTTCCTTCTTCCTCTCCATCCTCCTTCTTTTTCCTCTTCTGTTTAAAAAAAAAAAATCCAGTCACGCAATGTGGCGCATAGGAAATAAAGTTTTAGGCCCATATTATTTTGTAACATGCGGCACTTAGTGGATGATGTGGTCAGCATCACGCCGGCCGCCTTTACTTCCTGGACTGAAAACCATTTCCGCCACATCTGGTGAATGAACCCAGGGCCACTCAGGTGCGAAGCTAGTGCGCTAACAACTGCGCTACGCGGCTCCCCTCCTCTTTTGAGTACGTCCCGAAAAGAATGGAAGGAGTTGGGCGTTGGGGCTGTTGTTTGAAGCTGCTGTTGTTTGAAGCTGCTGTTGTTGTTTGAAGCTGTTGTTGTTTGAAGCTGCTGTTGATGTTGTTTGAAGTTGTTGTTGTTTGAAGCTGTTGTTGATGTTGTTTGAAGTTGTTGTTGTTTGAAGCTGCTGTTGTTGCTGTTTGAAGCTGCTGTTGTTTGAAGCTGCTGTTGTTTGAAGCTGTTGTTGATGTTGTTTGAAGTTGTTGTTGTTTGAAGCTGTTGTTGTTTGAAGCTGTTGTTGATGCTGTTTGAAGTTGTTGTTTGAAGCTGCTGTTGTTTGAAGCTGCTGTTGTTTGAAGCTGTTGTTGATGTTGTTTGAAGTTGTTGTTGTTTGAAGCTGCTGTTGTTGCTGTTTGAAGTTGCTGTTGTTTGAAGCTGCTGTTGTTTGAAGCTGTTGTTGATGTTGTTTGAAGTTGTTGTTGTTTGAAGCTGTTGTTGATGTTGTTTGAAGTTGTTGTTGTTTGAAGCTGTTGTTGTTTGAAGCTGCTGTTGATGCTGTTTGAAGTTGTTGTTGTTTGAAGCTGCTGTTGTTGTTTGAAGCTGCTGTTGTTTGAAGCTGTTGTTGATGTTGTTTGAAGCTGCTGTTGTTTGAAGCTGCTGTTGTTTGAAGCTGTTGTTGATGTTGTTTGAAGTTGTTGTTGTTTGAAGCTGCTGTTGTTTGAAGCTGTTGTTGATGTTGTTTGAAGTTGTTGTTGTTTGAAGCTGTTGTTGTTTGAAGCTGTTGTTGATGCTGTTTGAAGTTGTTGTTGTTTGAAGCTGTTGTTGTTTGAAGCTGTTGTTGATGTTGTTTGAAGCTGCTGTTGTTGTTTGAAGCTGCTGATGTTGTTTGAAGCTGCTGTTGTTGTTTGAAGCTACTGTTGTTTGAAACTGTTGTTGATGTTGTTTGAAGCTGCTGTTGTTGTTTGAAGTTGGCAGTGTTGTTGTTTGAAGCTGCTGTTGTTGTTTCAAGCCGCTGTTGATGTTGTTTGAAGCTGTTGTTGTTCTTTGAAACTGCTGTTGATGTTTGAAGCTATTGTTGTTAATGTTTTTTGAAGCTGCTGTTGTTTGAATCTGCTGCTGTTGTTTGAATCTGCTGTTGTTTGAAGCTGCTGTTGTTGTTTGAAGCTGTTGTTGTTTGAAGCTGCTGTTGTTGTTTGAAGCTGTTGTTGTTTGAAGCTGTTGTTGTTTGAAGCTGTTGTTGTTTGAAGCTGCTGTTGTTGTTTGAAGCTGGTGTTGTTTGAATCTGCTGTTGTTATTTGAAGCTTCTGTTGATGTTTGAAGGTGCTGTTGTTGTTTGAAGCTGCTGTTGATGTTGTTTGAAGCTGCTGTTGTTGTTTGAAGCTGTTGTTGTTTGAAGCTGCTGTTGTTGTTGTTGTTTGAAGTTGTTGTTGTTGTTTGAATCTGTTGTTGTTTGAATCTGCTGTTGTTGTTTGAAGCTTCTGTTGATGTTTGAAGCTGCTGTTGATGTTTTTTGAAGCTGTTGTTGTTTGAAGCTGTTGTTGTTTGAAGCTGCTGTTGTTTGAAGCTGCTGTTGATGTTGTTTGATGCTGTTCTTCTTTAAGCTGCTGTTGTTGTTGTTTGAAGTTATTGTTGTTGTTTGAAGCTGTTGTTGTTTGAAGCTGTTGTTGTTGGAAGCTGTTGTTGTTTGAAGCTGTTGTTCTTGTTGTTTGAAGCTGCTGTTGATGTTTGTTGAGGCTGTTGTTGATGTTGTTTGATGCTGTTCTTCTTTGAAGCTGTTGTTGCTGTTGTTTGAAGTTGTTGTTGTTGTTTGAAGCTGTTGTTGTTTGAAGCTGCTGTTGTTTGAAGCTGCTGTTGAGTTAACCCTTGACAATGTTTCTTCAGTTGCAAGTTACTGTTGCTCTTCTTACATCCCGTAGTTATCGAAAAGGCACGACAAACTGCGTTAGATGCCTTCCCACCTTTCTACCCTGCGGGTTACATGTTTACGGAAAGGCTTCGGTGGTAACCCTGAGACAAAATCTGCATCCTATGCTATCTCCAGTCGTCTCGATGAATGTCTTGCCACTGGCAAAATGTAGCTTAGGCTCTGTGAGTGAGGTTGACAAAAGGCGCAGTTTCTTCCTCACTTTAATCCAAATCTCCGCGCAAGTCACCCATTTCAGCGGACACAGCAAGAGATCCGACTGTCCACACGGCTGAACAAAGAGAGTGGTCTTCATCACTTGTGATGGACAACTATTCTTACATCCCGAGGCGTACTTGAGAATATGAACGGGAGGCCTGCTGGTTGTAGTACAGCGCGTGTCACCTAGCCACACTAGGGATTACGGTGTCGATTCTCACCCTGTTGACCAGGTTGCTGTCACGCTGCCTGTTTTTAGGAGCGCGAACGAGAACATGAGGTAAGGTCTGGATAATTATGCTTCACCTGACATTCTTCACCTGACTCTGTCTACTCTTCGCCCCCACCTTGATCAGTATATTTTACCTGACATGTCTACTTTTCGCCACCACCTTGATCAGTATATTTTACCTGACATGTCTACTTTTCGCCACCACCTTGATCAGTATATTTTACCTGACATGTCTACTTTTCGCCACCACCTTGATCAGTATATTTTACTTGACATGTCTACTTTTCGCCACCACCTTGATCAGTATATTTTACCTGACATGTCTACTTTTCGCCACCACCTTGATCAGTATATTTTACCTGACATGTCTACTTTTCGCCACCACCTTGATCAGTATATTTTACCTGACATGTCTACTCTTCGCTCCCACCTTGATCAGTATATTCCACCTGACCCTGTCTACTCTTCGCTCCATGTGGAGGCTACTACCAACCTCATCTTGCAGAACCCATTTCACCAAAAACCACCAACACATAATCACTCGAAGTGCTTTGCTTAGCACAGGCTTCCTGAAAAGAGCCAATTGCAGTATTGGTCCTACGCACGGACTAGAGTGAGAAAAGAAGATGCTGATGATTCATGACATGACAGGGCAAAGTTCTGCAAGTCAGTAAGCCACAGAGTATATTGTTTGTTGTTAGTGTTAGCGAGCTACTACTCCCACAGCGTTCTGTGTTGTTGTTGTGCGCGCGTTCCTAACTAACGATTTGACACCAGAGACTGGCGGCTTTGTCGGGTTGAAAGTGTGGATATACTCAGTTATATCGTGGCCGGCGGGCGCCTGGCTACGGCTAATGTGTCCGTTGAGAGTGTATTATGTACAAGAGACGGATGAATTTGGTTAAAGTTGTGCTTTTTGCGTATTTTGATGATTCTGTTTATGTACTATCAAAAGTAAGGTAAGGTAAGTGATATGAAATTTCATCATATTTGTCGTTAACTTCATCGTCTTCGCCATCATCTTCGTCAGAACAGTTATATTTATTTCGAGCTACGCGTACTGAGTTTTTCACACTTGACAAGTTTTCTGTACTAGCAGGTTTCAGAGGTTTTTCTTTCATACCGGAATGTACTGATGATAAAGACATTGGTGCTCCTCGCGGTAGTGCAGTGGGTTTGATTGTTCGTCCATCACTTGTGATGAAGACCACTCTCTTTGCTCATCCATTTGGAATATGTTCGGTCAGTCGAGGGTGCATGAGACCCAGTTTTGGTCTGGAAACATCTTTGACCGTGTGGACACGGACTGTTCACTTCACCTCAAGGTTTTATTTAACAAGCTTTCTCATGCCTGTTTCCGCTGTGCAGTGTAAGTCTGCTCAGTAATCGCAGCATTATAGGGACCACATCGGTGATCCTCACTTCATTGGCCAGATCGCTGTTACACAGCCTGTTTCCAGGTATAAACATTGATATGACGTGGATGTCTGAGTCAGCCTGTTTCTCTTGACCCTGCCATTAACCTGTGCAGAGTTAGATGACTGTTAAAGCGCTTGCCTCTAGTTACAAATGGACATATCTCGAACTCTGGTCTCGAACCATGCGACTTTATCTTATTATTCTGTTATTTTTAAATAATACGGTCACTTCAGTAGACGACGGTTTCTTGCCTGTACCGATACACTTTGTGTAGTCTTACAGTGGTTTGTTCAAGTTGTTGTTCGCCCGCCCGTGTTAAAGTAGGATGTCTCTTATGTAATCTGTCCAATTGCTATGTGCTTGTTATCGTGTCCTGTAGTCCGATTTGCTTGTGTTGTAAACATGTGTTTATTGTGCAATCTCTTTCGGTGACCGAACCATATTATTATTACAAGCTTTTATTTACTCGACACGACCATTGTCCATTTGCGTGAACTTCCATTTCTCCTATTTGAACAAATATCCCCAAAACCTGAAGAGCTAAAATTATGTACACAGCCTCTACTAGTGTGATCTGTAAATCAAATTTTGACGGACCCTTGTATACAACAACAAAAGAACCACCAATTCACCAGTTCATCAAACAATAAAATTTAAATAAGGGCAGCTGTTCTACAGTTCCAAAAACAAAAACAATGTTTTAGTTTAAATAATCAGACAAACGTAGGCAAACATTACTGATCGGACAGTGTTAGTCTGGAAGAGGAGACTACAATCTGGTTAGGCAAAACATACTTAACTTAACGTCTTTACACTGGTTTAGAAAACACACAGCCAGTTAGGCGCCATATATAGCTGCTCTTAACAAACGGAATGGAGAAAGGTACAAATAACTGAATTTTGTCCGGACAGCGGCCTTTAAGCCTACTCGTTTCGATTTCCTACTGCCAGGGAATTTTTTATGTGCTCGACACTGACCACGGGTGTCCAATCTCATTACCTAGAGATCAGGGGCCATTTTGCCCGAAGATCCACGTGAAAAAAATCCCGGTCTCCACCGTGATTCGAACACGCGACCTCCGGCACCCGAAGCAGACACCTTACCTCGATACCACTTAGTCCTCCACTTTTTTAAAATCCTTTAAATCTTCTTCAAACTTAGTATACCTTTGGTCTGTGCGAATGTGGGTGTGTCATTGTCACGAATTGGAGAGTCTTCTGCCTTAGCTAATTTAGAATATAATGTTAGTGGCATCTTAAGACGTGATCTTGGTTATGTTAGTTACCTATCACAAGCGATGATGTCGAGACCATCAGACGGTTTTGTCTTGATGATGTAACTTGCGCTGTATTTGTATTATAGTGGGGAACTAACTGCGTTGGTCATCAGCCTCACTCTCGGGTCCCGAGCTACATTGGGCCAGTGGCAAGACATAAAGTCAAGACGACTGGAGGTAACTCGTATGAAGTGTTGTAGTAGCAAAAGTATTGTCTACGTAAAACACTGGATGAATTGGCTGGTGAATTCTCAGGGAATTCTCTCAATGTGGCAGTAGCCTTCTTCGCGTTTCTGTCACACATATATATTCTTCAACCTTTGATGAATTGGCTAATGGCGCCAAAGATGTAAATATTAATGAACTGACACCAGCCAGCCACTGACTGAAATCAACCACTGACACCAGCTAATCACTGACAGAAGCCAATCACTGAAACCAGCTAATCACTGACAGAAGCCAACCACTGACACCAGCTAATCACTGGCAGAAGCCAACCACTGACACCAGCTAATCACTGACAGAAGCCAGCCACTGACACCAGCTAATCACTGACAGAAGCCAACCACTGACACCAGCTAATCACTGACAGAAGCCAACCACTGACACCAGCTAATCACTGACAGAAGTCAACCACTGACACCAGCCAGCCACTGACAGAAGCCAACCACTGACAGAAGCCAACCACTGACAGAAGCCAACCACTGACACCAGCCAGTCACTGACAGAAGCCAACCGCTGACAACAGCAAACCACTGATAGCTGAATGTTTGCATCAAGATCAGTCCTCCAACTGGCCGCCCTGGAAACAGACTGAACCCCTGCAGCATGATTATAAAATCGATGATCAAAGGCACATTTATTTCCAAAAATGCCGGGCTGAAATCGGATATGATGGTGACAAAGACTTAGATATCGCAGCCTTACTGCAAACTTGGACACAAAGGTCTTTTTAGCACAAACGTCGAAGAAGAAGAAGAAGAAGAAGAAGAAGAAGAAGAAGAATGGTTAGTAGTTTTTTACGGAATGCTGTCAGTGTAACAATGGCTATGTTCTCTCTAAGGTCACACACTTAATCTTCTACCGTGAAGGATTTTGACTTGTTCTGGACTTGGCAATACAAAACTATCCCAGAAACATAATATTGGGTATTGTTAGTGTCAATTAATGAAAACCATTGCAGCTTCCCCTGGAGGACAGGTCTTCGATCCATACACACAAACTTCTCATGTCCTGTGTCATATCAGTTAATATCAAATAATCATTTTCCCCCTATAAATCAAAATGAAAAGGAAACAAACGAACATATCTTCTAATAGATCCGTGTTGGGCCCACGAAGGAAAGGGAAGGATCACTACAATCGTCCATACATTCCTTTACCTACACTTAAACTTATTTATACTGTTCTAGAAGACTCTGCAGTCTGTATACAACCAGTTTCTTCTGCACCAAATGTTCTAAAATTAACTGTAACTTCCGTAAGAAGATACTAAAGAAGGGTATTCATGGAGGTAGCAATTTCAACATGCTCAACATAATACTGCATAAATCACCACTGCAACTCCTGTGTAAGTGCTTTGATAAATGCTTCCAATTAGCAAGCCAACTGCAGTGAACAATTACCCTACGTTTCGCATACACCAACAAGACCGAAACAAAGGTTACGTAATCTGTCATACATCACTTCGTTCGTTCCAGTATCTACTAGTTGACTTTAAAAGTCATTGACCGGAATGCAACGATAGTGATACATTACATCATGCTAGTTGAGATGTAGTAACTTTGAACCATTTCTCAAAGGCACATTCCAGAAACGAAGGACATCCGGAGGTGAGAAAAACAACCACAAGTCAGCGCCAGTAGAAACCAGTCCTTGGCACAATTTGCCGCAACTTTTAACCGAACTGTCACCGCTCATCCAAAGTGAAAGTGCTGGTCTTTGAAAACCGTTTAAGTAGATCATAAGGAGGTGCTGGACCATGCAGTAGTTTACTGGGGCGTGTTCAGGAGAAAGTTCTTGTTAGCGCTGCACAAGAGTTTAGCGGTGTATGTCGCTTTAGTAAGTGGCTTACTCGCTGTTATAACCAAATAGGACTGTCTGTTGTTGACAGACGCGTATAGACGTAAACTGAAGGTTAAAGTGAACGGACTGGGATGATAGTATTTCTTGGAATTCCCGTGACTTAACTTAGACACGACTTGGGTATATGGGCGTCAGAAGTGGTCATGGGAGCCTTATACATGAACTTTAGTGTCCCAGCGTCAGGGATTATCATGGGAGCCTTATACATGAACTTTAGTGTCCCAGCGTCAGGGATTGTCATGGGAGCCTTATACATGAACTTTAGTGTCCTAGCGTCAGGGATTGTCATGGGAGCCTTATACATGAACTTTAGTGTCCCGACGTCAGGGATTGTCATGGGAGCCTTATACATGAACTTTAGTGTCCCGACGTCAGGGATTGTCATGGGAGCCTTATACATGGACTTTAGTGTCCCAGCGTCAGGGATTGTCATGGGAGCCTTATAGATGAACTTTAGTGTCCCGGCGTCAAAAGTAGTCATGGGAGCCTTATACATGAACTTTAGTGTCCCAGCGTCAGAGATTGTCATGGGAGCCTTATAGATGAACTTTAGTGTCCCGGCGTCAGAAGTAGTCATGGGAGCCTTATACATGAACTTTAGTGTCCCGGCGTCAGAAGTGGTCATGAGAGTCTTATAGATGAACTTTAGTGTCCCGGCGTCAGAAGAGATGAATGGAATTTTGTATATGGGCTTGGGTGTCTGGACGTCAGAAGTGGTCAAGGGAACGTTTTAGATGGTCTTGGGTATCTTGGAAGGAGTCAGAAGGGGGTTAGTAGAATAACACGTCTGGTCTTGGTTGTTCACGAGATGGAAGGGGGATTAAGGGAGTCACATAACTGATCTTGGATGCCCATGAGTCAGAGATATAACAAATTAACAATGCAAAACATAATTTTTAAAACAAATGATTATTTCTGAATGATTTCTACTTTTTCCTTTTTCTCGTTCCTTTCGCTAATATGACTTTCAGTGCAGCTGGTCCACTTTAAGAAAGTAGCAATGCTCTACAATGCACTCCAGCAGTTGTCATTTCCGTTGCAGTTCGTTTTACACGAAGCAATTGCTGACCACGTGCACATAAAAGCTATTCGACACCTACACAAACAAATGCTGCACTTGTCCACCTTGGATGGAGATACGCCGCTGATTAAAGAGTCTCGATGGTTTCGTCACCCGCATGTGGACTGGAAAAGCCGCAGGCGTATCCTACTTGTCTTCTTTGATCCGAGATATTGAACAAATAAAACTCATTAAGTAGACACGCGGGCGTATACCTGGAAAATGTCGATTGTTTGTTAAATATTGCATGGACGGGGCTTAGTACAGATAATCGGTTGTGAGGATGACACAGACTACGCATGCATGTTAAGTTGTTGCTCAGAGCTACTCGTGCTGAGCTAACTCTATGGTAGTGTGGTCGCAGTGATTCTCCATACTCCCTCAGGCGTACTTGAGAAGGTGGGCCGGGGATCTGCAGGATGTAATGCAGTACACTATAGGGAATGTAAAGTAGATCCTCACTTCATTGACCAGACTACTGTGTCACATCCTTCTTTTAAGAGCACGAACGAGGACGTGAGATTGGATATTGATCGGTATACTTCAACTAACATTGATTACTCTTCGCTCTCTATATGCTCAGTCAAATGCTTGCTTATTTACGTGTAGTCAAATGCTTGCTTATTTACGTGTAGTCAAATGCTTGCTTGTATACGCATAGTCAAATGCTTGCTTGTATACGCATAGTCAAATGCTTGCTTATTTACGCGTAGTCAAATGCTTGCTTGTATACGCATATTAAAATGCTTGCTTATTTACGTGTAGTCAAATGCTTGCTTATTTACGTGTAGTCAAATGCTTGCTTGTATACGCATAGTCAAATGCGTGCTTATTTACGCGTAGTCAAATGCTTGCTTGTATACGCATAGTAAAATGCTTGCTTATTTACGTGTAGTCAAATGCTTGCTTATTTACATGTAGTTAAATGCCTGCTTATTTACGCGTAGTCAAATGCTTGCTTATTTACGCGTAGTCAAATGCCTGCTTATTTACGCGTAGTCCAATGCTTGCTTATTTACGTGTAGTCAAATGCTTGCTTATTTACGTGTAGTCAAATGTTTGCTTGTAAACGCGTAGTCAAAGGCTTGCTTATTTTCGTGTAGTCAAATGCTTGCTTGTATACGCTTAGTCAAATGCTTGCTTGTATACGCGTAGTCAAAGAGCTGCACTAATACGAGACATGGTGGAAAAATTTTACACTTTAATAAGGAGTCAAGGCACTTTTCTTAAAATGGGTGTGAACTTTAGTCCTTCTATATATATTCACCCTGCAAGAGGATATACTTATCCCCATATATTTTTCACATTCCTGATGTCTTGATTTGGTAATCCTCTGACTGGGACCGGGACTATATCTACAGTTCAGTAATCACGTTCTGGCTGTCAGAAAAATTACGTCCACGAAGCCGATTCTTAATGTTTGGGAATAGGAAGATGTCAGTAGGTGTGACGTCCGGCGATAATGGTGGATGGGGTATGATTTCATACCCGCACCTTTTTCTAACGTCCAGGTCATTAGTACTGAACAGGAGACACATCCAGGTTTTCAGTACTGAACAGGAGACACGTCCAGGTCTTCAGTACTGAACAGGAGACACATCCAGGTTTTCAGTACTGAACAGGAGACACGTCCAGGTCTTCAGTACTGAACAGGAGATACGTCCAAGTCTTCAGTACTGAACAGTAGACACGTCCAGGTCTTCAGTACTGAACAGGAGACACGTCCAAGTCTTCAGTACTGAACAGGAGACACGTGCAGGTCTTCAGTACTGAACAGGAGACACGTCCAAGTCTTCAGTACTGAACAGGAGACACGTGCAGGTCTTCAGTACTGAACAGGAGACACGTCCAAGTCTTCAGTACTGAACAGGAGACACGTCCAAGTCTTCAGTACTGAACAGGAGACACGTGCAGGTCTTCAGTACTGAACAGGAGACACGTCCAAGTCTTCAGTACTGAACAGGAGACACGTCCAAGTCTTCAGTACTGAACAGGAGACACGTCCAGGTCTCCAGTACTGAACAGGAGACGGGGTTCGGGGTCCAGACGGAGGAACCCTATAATCGGGACCTAAAGAATGTGAAGAATAGATGGGAGAAGTGTATCGCCCGAGTGGTCTGCCCAGGTCTTGACAAGGACAAGAATAGTACCACTGCCTCACACAGAGCATGTCATAAGAGGCTACTAACAGTGTGACAGGTTATAACACCGGCCATGGTTCGGTGGTTTGTTTAAAGCAGAATAGATGGCGCCTAACAGGCTGCGGGTTTACTTTTTTCCAGTGTTTGAGTCTATTAAGATGAACTCGCACATCGGTTAACCACCCATCGTAATCGCTTGTCCCAACGCAGCTGCTCGAACCTAGCCCGTGAAGCAGGGCACCTTTCTCCCTGCTACATCCAGCTCATACCAGAGCTGGGACATGTACAGGAGCATCTGGCTCTGTAGGAGTACAGGTCATATAACAACTACTAGGTATACCACCTCTCAGGGTGAATACATATAGAAAGACTAAAGTTCACACCTATTTCCAGGCAAGTGACTCCTTCATGCTGGTAGCTGGTACACAGCGTTTCGACCATCCCTCCTAGGTGTAGTCCAAGGATTATTTGTAGAAGCGTATCTTCTCCTTCTTCATCTGATTTATGAGAAATCCCAGTTATTCTAGATATAAATAATCGTTTAATTTATTACGGGGGGGGGGGGGGGGGGAAAGAGACTATCTAGTTGTGAGTTGTTTCTTCTCTCAAGAAACGACGCAACGAAAGCGAGAAATGGTGGGTTTTAAATTTCGCATCTTTCAAGCTCCACTGGTTTCAATAGAGGGGACTTCGGCGTCTTACTTTAACCGAGACGGACTATAACCTCAGAGGTTTTGTGAACGCGCTGTGCACATACAATTACATTTGGATGTTGAAAATCGAAAAGCGCAGATTGTCCATGCACAAATTACGTCGTATTAAGCTGTCGTACGACTTTATTCGCATTGCTGGGGTAGTCGAAGGGTTTTTAGGCTGAGAACTTAGGGGCGCTTCGCCACTGCTGTCACCACGTCGTGGGCTGGCAACGTTTGTTTATTTCAGCCAAACAGAAAAACAACATATGCCTTACCGAGGATTTGATTAGCTGTCCTCCTTGTCAGCAGGCACGCATCGAAACCATTCGGCCATGCGGTCCTCGTATTGAGGTAACCAAGTATCCAAGTGTGACCTGCATTAAGTCCAAAACGTGGTGTCCTCTCCGTCTGGGAGAAGACACAACAGACCGATCCCATGTTTAACTACACAAATGAGTGCTATATAAAAGCAGGACCTGTATATCACCAGGGATAGAGCCACTGAAATAACGATTCACTTATTACAAATTGTTTAAACATAAATATGCTAAAATCCCCACACACAGCTGATATGTGATCAAATCAAGAGGAGTAACTATCAAGGACAATACATCTGACCTAATCCACCAACTGCATAGTCCATGTGAGTAGGCTAAATCCTTCCAGCTAAAATGCTCAAAGCAAGTGCTCAAAATATCAAGGATATGGAGAACGAACAAATATATTCTAAAGGAGCTGAGTTTGGCTAGTAAACAACATTACGTCTAGGACACTAAAATAATTTGGCCACACCAAACGCCACAATGGTTTATTAAAAAACCGGTAATGGAGAATATGGTACCTGGCAAAGGAGAAGATGGACACATGTCATTTAAGAGGTTATGCGGATGACGATGGCAGAGACGGGGGATCTGGCCGAAGATTAAGAGTCCTATAGATTGGCTGTTTTGCGAGCCAATTTCTGCAATTCTTGCTACATGGTGATGATGTTATAGACCAAAACAAGTCATTAGCTGTTCTCTAACAATAGACCACTACCGACTGGTAAGTCGTCCATTTACTCTCCAGATATCTCACATCGCAGTGTTGGACTGGCGTCATGGTCATTGAACAGGTCAGTCGAAACTTCTTCATCTTTGCTTCTTCTACCTTTTCGTCTTTGGTTCTTCTTCTATTTCTTCTGTTTCTATTTCCTCTTCTTCTTCATCTTGTTGTTGTTGTTGTTCTTCTTCCTCCTCTTTTTATACTTGATCTTCTTTGCATCAACTTCTTCTTTGCTTCTTCTTCTCCTTTTGCATATTCTCCTTCTTTACATCTTATTCTTCTTTTTATTCTTCCCCTGTTCTTATCCTGATAACTTTTGGATGCATAATCAATCCGCGAACCCTATCCAAGCAGACATGCCATGTGCTCGTTTGTACAGTTCTTTCCGTCTTCTCCTTGTTTGTCTAGTATCGGCCTCAATATATCCTCTCATTGTCTTCTTTGATCTCGCATTGTCTCCGTGAGTTCAATGAAAGAGATTTCCTGGCAATGCGGGACACCATACACTGCCTGCATTCTGCGATGAATGTCAACTGGTCGACACCCTTCAGCTGTTAGAAACCGAATCACCGCTCGCTGATCAACTCGCTGATCAAATTTTGCAAACTTGACGGTTGGTATGGGCTGTTTACGCCAAAATTTACGTCATCATGCGCATCGTACGTATGGTGCAGTTAGTGTCAGTTTAATTTGAACACGTCTTGCATTTCTCAGGGATTTCTTGATAATGCACTGTAATCTCTTAAAATTGCATTTGAGTTTATCAGTTATTTATCTGCTCCATATAGAAGAATGCAATTTGACATTGGAGATGAAAACCGTTACATTCTGAACATTGTAGAGTTGCATACGGTGTTCAACATGACAAAGGGCACTCTTGTCTTTTGTAGTTTGGCTTTTACGTTCGCATCTACATTACAAGTCTTGTTTATGATACTTCCTAGCTATGTGAACCTATCTACCTCAACCAATGGTGTCCCTACCTAGGTTTGTGAAGCTCTCTACCTCAACCAATGGTGTCTCTACCTCAACCAATGGTGTCTCTACCTCAACCAATGGTGTATCTACCTCAACCAATGGTGTTTATACCTAGGTATGTGAAGCTCTCTACCTCAACCAATGGTGTCTCTACCTCAACCAATGGTGTCTCTACCTCAACCAATGGTGTCTCTACCTCAATCAATGGTGTCTCTACCTCAACCAATGGTGTCTCTACCTCAACCAATGGTGTTTATACCTAGGTATGTGAAGCTCTCTACCTCAACCAATGGTGTTTATACCTAGGTATGTGAAGCTCTCTACCTCAACCAATGGTGTTTATACCTAGGTATGTGAAGCACTCTATCTCATCCAATGGTGTCTCTATCTCATCCAATGGTGTTCCTATCTAGGTATGTGAAGCACTCTATCTCATCCAATGGTGTTCCTATCTAGGTATGTGAAGCACTCTATCTCATCCAATGGTGTTCCTATCTAGGTATGTGAAGCACTCTATCTCATTCAATGGTGACCTTCTCAGTTTCATGAGAACCATGTTGGTAGTTTTCTTTAATTTAGCAAATTTTGCCTTTTTTGTGCGCGGATCTTTAGACCAACTTATCCCATAATAGCCAGATATACCAGACATGACCAGAGCTGACACAGAATTTGTGATGCAAACCCACATTTTATGAGACAATCAATGGGGTTATTTAAGGGCTAAACTGTCTGTTGACGGGAGGAACCTCGTTTTGGAACCGCTGACCAAACCACTGACGGACATGGTTCAGCGCTAACATAATACCGGCCGTTTTATTGTTGCTGGAATAATAAAGTGCAGATCTGGCTTAAACAGGTAGACTGAAACCAGGATGCCTGTTTTAGAACAAGGTCATGTTATCGTTGGTGTAAAATAGGCACCCTCTTAAGAGACCTGTGTTACGAATGCACTTTTTTTTTTTAGCTGTCGCTTAGGGGGGGGGGGGGGGGGGTTGACCTTTTCTCATGACATAGTTTCGTATCCTCCGGGGTAAACCAGTCTAGGGTTAGAGTGGTGGCATGAGGTGTCTGGCAGTTATATGATTCATTGTCACGTGGGTACCCGCTTTACGCTTTTTCTGTATACTTCTTGTTCTTCTTGTTCTTCGTTCGTTCTCAATCTCCCGCTACCAAACCCTGAAAGGGCTTAAGTAGCAGAATGTAGTCCAGAGAATGGAATGCGTTGTGTCGTTGTGGTTTACAGCTTGACTGCGATATTTGCACCTTTTGGTCCAACACATCCGACTTCAGCAAGCATTTTTTGAGTACCGGGTTAGCATTCCTTCTTCGATCCCTTCTCCTTAGCCAGTCTACCCTGCTGCAGCCTGTTATCCAGGATCACCGCGTGGAGGTGTAGAAGAGTCTTGGCAGCTCTGGTTCGCTGGCCCTGACGCTAGCAGTCAGCTATGGTTCGCTGACCCTGACGCTAGCAGTCAGCTATGGTTCGCTGACCCTGACGCTAGCAGTCAGCTATGGTTCACTGACCCTGACGCTAGCAGTCAGCTATGGTTCACTGACCCTGACGCTAGCAGTCAGCTATGGTTCGCTGACCCTGACGCTAGCAGTCAGCTATGGTTCGCTGACCCTGACGCTAGCAGTCAGCTATGGTTCACTGACCCTGACGCTAGCAGTCAGCTATGGTTCGCTGACCCTGACGCTAGCAGTCAGCTATGGTTCACTGACCCTGACGCTAGCAGTCAGCTATGGTTCGCTGACCACTGCGGCCCATGCGCTGCTCAGCATCTTGATCCTTTTTCTGCATACGTTTAACATGGATCTCAAACAACCACGACGACGCGTAAAGGCCATTTCCATAATACATGTGGTACTGAAAGACGTTGTTATTGGCTCAAGGGAACAGAAAGGTAATATCGATAACTTAAGATGAACAAAAAGACAATTTGTCGGATGATGGGCCGCATCAAGACAAATTCCGTGATATAGGAGTGACGTAGGACTTGTGGGCCTGGTTTATAGTCCCGACGTACCGGGTTGGAATCGCGGCGTGGGCTTTTTAATGGTATGATCGATTCTTGCAATCGTACAGCTGTAAATGGCTACCTGACGATGTCAGGGGAAAATTTCGAAGCTCCCGCGGGAGCTATGGAGTTTGTGCTCTGTCATCAATAAAAGATACTGCGCACATATGGGGGTGCCTTGGTGCAATGAAGACCTCCTTTCTATGAGGCATTTTCTACGTGTACATATATATATATATATATGTGTGTGTGTGTGTGTGTGTGTGTGTATGCGGGAGAAAGAGATAGGTAGGTAGGTAGGTAGGTAGGTAGAGAGAGAGAGAGAGTGAGTGAGTGAGAGAGATCCTCATGCAACAAATGCATTCTTGTCTCAGTCCTTGTCCACTATCAACTATCGTGATGAATGCGGACATTGCACCTTTGCCCCCCACCCCCCCCCTCCCCCCGGGATGGATGCCGTAGAGATGCGGACATTGCACCTCTGCGGCCTTCCCCCCCCCCCCCCCCCCCCCCCCTGTGAAGCTCTCCCAGGTGGCGGGGAATGCCAGACATATTATCACAACAAATGGACTGACAAGGCGACCAATGAATTACGAAAAAGCTGAACCAAATGAATATTCTAGCTGATTGACAGGGCGTGACGATCCTGGGAAACCGACACACCAGACTGCCTCTCTTCGGAGATACTGGAATAGGATTGTCATTAAGCAACCGCAATTTTATTATAAAATGCACGGAAGAATATGTACAGCGGAAAAATCATATTTCAGGACACATGGATTTTTACCAATACTTCATGTAGGGACTGTGACGATTGAGCAGTATGCGCATGCGTGGTATAGCGTACAACATGGCCGCCTCATTGTCCACTTTCATCGCGGAATAACACCGAGACGCAATTCGTTTTCTGTCGTTCGATGGCGTGGAACGTTCTTAATATTATAGAAAAATGAAGATTCAGTATGGAAACAGTTGTTTGAGTCAAAGGAGAGTGTATGAATGCGTAAAAAACATTTCAAAACGGAAAACAAAACGTCATTGTTGAACTGCAGCATGGGAGACCAGCAATCGTGACATAAGAGTGCTGCCAGGCAAAGGGACTTTATCGAAAAATAAGACACAAGAAATGGTATTAATAAGATTGATATTACTTATTGATTGCCCCTCGTGTGGTTGCGTGTGTATGTGTTGTGTGAATGTGTTCGTGTATATATATATATATATATATATATATATATATATATATATATATATATATATATATATATATATCACAATGAGAATGTTTACTCTTTTGTGCGACCTGAGACAGGCGTTACGCGATGGGCTGAAGTAGCTTTTCTCACATTCCGAGCGTGCTAACGAAGGTAGACCATGGTCCTGCAGGGGTTGTGCTATATTTTGCTTCATCTGCCTGTCGGTGACTACTACCGGGATCACGTCGATCCACATCTCGTCAGCCATTATCGTCACGCATTGCCTATTCTGACGTCACAGACCCAGGAACACACAGAAACGCATAGAGTAGAACATAGTACGTTCACTTGGAAATTTCCAGACGAATTTAGATACGCAATTTTCTGTAGCGCGCAGTTGGGGGGCTTAAATTGGGAAATCAATTGTATACGGGAAGTAGCAGAAAGCTGAAAATAGTAGAGTTGACCTTGGATATCCAGACACGATGATTTGTGAAAATGGCACTCCTATAGAGCTTACTGTCGCCGAGCTGTTAGCAAGACGGACATACCAATATATTGATACACTTACGATTTAGAGGGAGGTTAAAGTTACTATCTTTACTTGTCTTCAAACAATACGGGGTCTAAAGGAACGAGATGTTAGTATAGTCACAAATAGGATACGTTATTCTTAGGCAGCGAAGACTGCTATTGCTGAGTCCTGTTTGTGGCATGGAAGATGGTCGCATCCAAAAAGACATTCTCTATGGACAGTTGATGAATAGCAAAGGAACAGTCGGACGATCACAACTGCGGTTCAAAGATGTGTGTAAGTGGGAGATGGAAGCATTGGACATGAGTCTAACATCCGGAATCAAGATGCTGAGCAGCGCATGAGCTGCAGTGGTCAGCGACTCATAGCTGACTGCTAGCGTCAGAGCCAGCGAACCAAAGCTGCCACGACCCTTCTACACCTCCACGCGGTGATCCTGGATAACAGGCTGCAGCAGGGCAGACTGGCTAAGGAGAAGGGATCGAAGAGGGAATGCTAATCCGGTACTCAAATAATGCTTGCTGAAGTCGGATGTGTTGGACCGAAAGGTGCAAATAGCGCAGTCAAGCTGTAAACTACGACACAACGTATTCCGTTCTCTGTATTACATTCTGCTACTTAAGCCTGTTCAGTGTTTGGTAGTTGGAAATTGAGAATGAACGAAGCCAAGTCAAGCCGAGTCTAACATCCTTGGAAGACCAAGCGCAGACCGATCTCAGTGGCGGTGTTCCCTGAAGAACCAGTTCAGATTGGGAGAGGAGAAGCTCTTACAGCGCGGAGAAGTGAAACAACGCCACAAGGAAAAATAAAATAAAAAATTATGTAGAGAGTTGTCATTCCGTGGTCGAATTATTCTAAAACGAGTCATGACTAAAGGGAGTGCTAAAGAGAGTTACCATTCCAAGGTCGAATCATCCTATAGCGAGTCATGTTTAACTGATGTACTATGGTCATTCATGACTGAAAGCGGCTACTGTAATCAGTCATGTCAGAAAGGGGCTACTAAAGTCAGTCATGACTGAAAAGGGCTACTACATTCAGTCATGACTGAAAAGGGCTACTAAAGTCAGTCATAACTGAAAGGGGCTACTACATTATAGGATGACGTTCGTGGGGAGACTAGATGATATTATTGGAAATGTTATGAATCTGAAACAAGTACTAACAACTAGCTGTCTTCATCTTTGAACAATACATAATGAGATGCACAACCATCATCCGCCCATTAACTAACCTATCACTATCACGACCGAGAAGGGAGTACTGCAAGGAGACCCTATCTCGCCGAACCTATTCTCTGCATGCTTAGAGTCGACGATGAGGCACTGCGACTGGGACAACTACTGCATCAAAATCGATGGAAGAGTTCTTAACCACCTCATACTCGCAGACGACATCGTCCTTAACACAGAGACACCACTGGACACGACAGAGATGCTGCGGTCACTGGACGCGCAAGGCAGAAAAGCAGGTCTAGCTATAAACCTAGAGAAAACCAGAGCTATGCGCAACCGTTTCGCAGAGCCCAACCCCATACTCTGGAGTGGAACGCCCATAGAGGATGCTGACGAATATGTTTTTCTAGGAAGGCTCGTCAACATGGAGAACATAAAACCTGAGATCACCAGACGGAAACGATCGGCCTGGGAAGCCTTCATCATGACAGCAAAAGACGCCACAAAGGACACCAGACTACATGCGGACATCTTCGACTCGGTAGTCCTGCCAGAGCTTTGCTGTGGTAGCGAAACCTGGTCTCGGACAAAAGTAGCAGAGAACCAACTGAGAACACCTCACGCATCTCTTGAAAGACGCCTCGTGGGCATAACTCTCAGACAACAGCGGCAGAGCGAACTGCAGAACAGCGACATCCAGAGACTGTCACATATCAAGGATGGTCTACAGCACGTCAACCATTCGAAACACCGCTGGGCTGGTCATATATCCAGAAGACACGATGAAAGATGGAGTATCATAACCACCATGTGGTACCCACTAGAAAAAAACAACCTCGGGGACGGCCCCCAACTCGCGGGCGAGATTCACTAGAAAAATACAACATTCACGACCCCACAACAGACAGACTACTATCACACTGGATGACACGCACCCGCGACAGAAACGACTGGATCATGAGTTGGGACCTGCTCAAGGGCGACTACCCCTTGACGAAGAATGGGTCGAACTAAGAAGATACATAATGCAGGGACGGGGACGGCGGGGCATAGCGGTTAAGTGAAAAGGCTCATAGCACGAGGGTGCTGAGTTCGCTCCCCAGTCACAGCACCGGCCGTTACTCCGGGGAATCAAACCCTTAGGAAATGCAGGAGAAAGCAGACCCTTACATAAAATGAAAGCCGACGCCAGATGCACTGGACCGACAGGCGCAAAATTAAAAAAAAACATAATACAATGCACGCCGCCTCGGGGAATAGAGAAATAAGGCGAACAGAATAAAAATAAATACATAAAATAAAGGGACACGTCTTGTGCCACTGCCCTCCTTGATCACTAAAAATAAGAATACATGCTCGACTACTGCTGGTCCGCGAGCAATTAAACTTATTCTAGTGCGGCCCTCGGGCTGGATCAAGTTCGAGGCCCCCTGGTTTTAAGGCTGAAACTGGCGTCAGTCAGTTTGCTAAATGTATACGTCTCAAGTACAGCGGTTACCTGGCTAAAACAGCCGGTTCAACATGAGTGAGACTTGTCCACGTCACAGTTCGTATACGTAATTGGCACCACCTACTTGGAAGCGTCACTCGCTAACTGTGACGCGGGAGAGGTAGAACGTGGGGGAAGGCGAAGGTGTGTTAAGTCAAGCGATGTTTTTACCTTGTGGACTACGTGTAAATCTATAAATGTTATTTAAAAACCGTTTTATTCTTGTCTCGGGCCGGGAAGATCAGCCATTACCTTGTAAAAGCCAGTATAAGGCCCGTACTTTTATATCTGGATTAGGTTGGCACTATCGACAGGTAAAAGTTGAGGTGGTTCTATTTGGGAGAGCGACGGTGGAGATGAAGTGTTTGTTGTATGTAGTCGTGGTTTAATTGAGGATACAACCGTTGGACAGGAAGTGATAGAGATATTCAAGGTAAGTTGTCTTAGTTATATAGAGCATACGGCTGGTATAGTTGAAGAAGTATCAGAGAATGTTTAGCTTAATAAAAGGTGCAGCTATTTTAGATGTGACTTTATTATTTTAGATTTTATTGGAGAATATTAAAGCTTTATTAAGCATACATAAATCATAGATGAAGTAATTTTATTGGAGAATATCATAACTTTATTGAGCATACATACATCATAGATTAAGTGATTTTATTGGAGTATATCATAGCTTTATCGATCATACATACATCATAGATGAAGTAAAAGTGATTTTATTGGAGAATATCATAGCTTTATTGAGCATACATACATCATAGATGAAGTAAACGTGATTTTATTGGATAATATCATAGCTTTATTGAGCATACATACATCATAGATGAAGTAAAAGTGATTTTATTGGAGAATATCAGCTTTATTGAGCATACATACATCTTAGATGAAGTAAAAGTGATTTTATTGGAGAATATCATAGCTTTATTGAGCATACATACATCATAGATGAAGTAAAAGTGATTTTATTGGAGAATATCATAGCTTTATTGAGCATACATACATCATAGATGAAGTAAAAGTGATTTTATTGGAGAATATCATAGCTTTATTGAGCATACATACATCATAGATGAAGTAAAAGTGATTTTATTGGAGAATATCATAGCTTTATTGAGCATACATACATCATAGATGAAGTAAAAGTGATTTTATTGGAGAATATCATAGCTTTATTGAGCATACATACATCATAGATGAAGTAAAAGTGATTTTATTGGAGAATATCATAGCTTTATTGAGCATACATACATCATTGATGAAGTAAAAGTGATTTTATTGGAGAATATCATAGCTTTATTGAGCATACATACATCATAGATGAGGTAAAAGTAATTTTATTAGAGACTGTTTCTGCTACGTAAAGGGTATAGCTTTTGCAGATGAAATAGAAGTGATTTTATTGGAGACTTTTGCAGCTCCGTGAAGGATAGAATGTGTTTTAAATGAAGTAGAAGACATTTTTGGAGAATATCGTAGCTTCATGAAATATGCAACTATCATTCCATAAATGGTGGCATGATGCAGTTTGGAAGACTTGATTGTACGAAATCACCAGTTCAATGTCAGATGTTTCTAGAAGCTGAAATGTTAGAGACAATATCGTACGAGATCGCAAAATTGTAGTTGCAGTTGTGGATAAAGTGTTATTATCTTCTCCATTGAACGAGTTGCCCACATTCAGATGCGTGATATAATGAAATCATTAGAGATAAGGGGACGGCGTGAGTTAGTGGTTGAGTGACACGGCTCACAATTCGAAGGTGCTGGGTTCGCTCTCCATTACAGCACCGGCCGTTACCCCGGGGACGCTAACCCTTAGAAAAGGCAGGAGGAAGCAGACCCTTACATAAAATGAATGCCGAAGTAGGGTCACTGGGCCGACAGGCGCAAAATAAGATCATAGTGCAACGCACATCGCATTGGGAGATAGAGAAATAAGGCGATTACAAAAATAGATATCGCGAGATGACAAATAGGCAGGCACTTGTTTGATTTGCGTGTGTGTGTGCGTGCGTGCGTGCGCGCGTGCGTGATTGAGGTGGGGGAAGGTGTAAGCGTCTTCTTGTGTTGTGGGGCGGCTGACCAGCAGAGTAGATAGAGCCATTGCTTCTCCTGACGAAGTCTGGAGTGCAGTACCCAGCCTTGAGACACTTCAGTTTATTTTTCGATGTTACGTTGACCATTTTGCGGGACGCGGAGCAACTTCCTGTTCAATCACAGACACAAGTCACATTTGTTATAGTAGAGTGAGTTAGCCATCTCTCTCTCTCTCTCTGTCCCCCCCCCCCTCTCTCTCTCTCTCTCTCTGCCCCCCCCTCCCTCTCTCTCTCTCACACACACACACATCCACTTTCTCTCTCTCTCTCTATTTCTATATTCATTATCCAGGTCTTAACTCTTGGGTATCGATCAAACAATGTTTTGCATACGTTCCAGTTTATCTTGCATTTGATACGAGTATTAGTGTTTCATCCGTCTACCGATAATCGCTGTACGGAGCTTAATACCGTCTTCCCTTGTACCCAGCACTCCTTCTAACGTTGTAAGTCATCAAGTCGATTTGGGTTGGTTGGTTGGTTGATTATAGATCTAGTTGGGTCCTGTCCTTTGACCCAACCCCATATAATGGTATCATCAAGTCTTTGTGAGCTGATGTTTAGTTCCGTACAAAGTGTTCCATTTGTCTGGCCTCAGAGGACAAAATCCATTTCTTAGCTGGCTTTCTCTCTCGGAAAGTAAGGGTGGTAAAATTTACAGCTGGGCGTGTCGATAAAAGGGATCAAGCCAAACTACCTTGCCGCGTGAAGCAAGCGCTCTATCACCCTGGCACTCGGAGATTTCCTGTTATAAGGTGAGAATGTTAGCCATGAAGAGCTTGATATCAGCCGGGGATAAAACAGGCAGGAGCGCCAAGAAAGGACACAATAGAAGTGTGTACAACTAGCGAGCTACGTGAACCATTAGTATCCTTGACATTTGTTATCTGTAGGAGACTGATCACCTATGTGTCTGCACACATGGAAATGATATCATTTCTACAAAAGTATAACTATCTATCTATCTATCTAATCTAATCTAATCTAATCTAATCTAATCTAATCTAATCTAATCTAATCTAATCTAATCTAATCTAATCTAATCTAATCTAATCCAATCCAATCCAATCCCGTCCGTCTGTCTGGTCATGTCCTGTCCTGTCCTGTCCTGTCCTGTCTTGTCCTGTCTTGTCCTATCCTATCCTGCCCTGTCATGTCTTGTCTTGTCTTGTCTTGTCCTGTCCTGTCTGTATATTTTTTTAAATCGATCAATTCGTCTTTTTTGAATAGAGAATCTCATAATCAACCCATCTGTAAATGGGTACTTGACGAACGGAGAGGTACATTCTGCGCCGCCGCGAGAGCTATGAAGTGCATGTTCTGTCGTCGGGACTTTCACGACTGGGTACAAAATGAGACGTCCCTGTCCTATAAACTATTTTCCATTTATCGTATATTGTCACCACTGCAACTTTTGCAGGGGTGGATCTATAACAATGGTTTTAACACGATAAGTAGCTGGTCCCATTCACAACCCTCTTAATGGCATACTTAGAAGGTTACGACGACCGGCCTAAACTTTTCAACCCGATTTACAACACGGGTGTATCTATTTTTAGCGTGACCCAATATCAAATATTTAGACTTTTATCAATCCTGGAAAATCCCCTCGACATATATATATATATATATATATATATATATTATTAACCAATCAGAAAGAAGCGGGCGAAAATCCGTAGCTATTATTAGACTTCTTAAGGCTTTCCCGTCAAGATGAATCTGCCAAGAGTGTTGCATGGATAGGATCCGAGGACTATGCCTTGCCATTGGCAGGCTCACAAACTTGTTCAGGTATTCAGATAATAAAATAAATCAGCACTTCCGCATGCTGCGTAAAAGTAAATGATATTTATAGCGAGCTCCGTTCAGGGAGGCTGACAGCCATCACAAAATTAAAACACTTCCGGGTTCAATTCTTTGCCTTGGCCCAGGGGTTAAAGTTCAGGGTTTGCAAACTTTGCTTTTGTAAAGAGAAATTACTGACATATTTCGTTATTACTCATTTTTAGCTCCAACAAATTCCTGCTGCTTTTTCACCAAGTTGGAACAAATTGGCGAGGGGAGGTTAAATTTTGGCTAAAATCTATTTTCTGTCATTTGTGATAATTTTATTATTAGAATTTCGTCCGACAATCCAGCTCCTGTTTTGTTGTCAAACGATATTGTGATTTTTTTTGCTCTTTAATTTCCTGTTTGCTATGTCGATTTCCTTCTCCTTTGCACGTTATAAATTCATAGCGGAAGAGGGGGAGGGGGGGGGGAGAGGATAGTTGACGTTCCATGAAACTTGCCTTCCCACACATTATCTAGCAAATATCTACAGAAACAAGCGGTCAGTCGTCCTCGTATTACCAGTGTCTGTATGGAGCGTGTCTGGTCAGCTTGGAGTTACCAGTGTCTCTATGGAGCGTGTCTGGTCAGCTTGGAGTTACCAGTGTCTGTATGGAGCGTGTCAAGTCAGCATGGAGTTACCAGTGTCTGTATGGAGCGTGTCAAGTCAGCTTGGAGTTACCAGTGTCTGTATGTAGCGTGTCAAGTCAGCTTGGAGTTACCAGTGTCTGTAAGGAGCGTGTCAAGTCAGCTTGGAGTTACCAGTGTCTGTAAGGAGCGTGTCAAGTCAGCTTGGAGTTACCACTGTCTGTATGGAGCGTGTCAGGTCAGCTTGGAGGTAACAGTGTATGTATGGGGCGTGTCTGGTCAGCTTGGAGTTACCAGTGTCTCTATGGAGCGTGTCTGGTCAGCTTGGAGTACCAGTGTCTGTTTGGAGCGTGTAAGGTCAGCTTGGAGCTACCAGTGTCTGTATGGAGCATATCAGGTCAGCTTGGAGTTACCAGTGTCTGTATGGAGCGTGTCAGGTCAGCTTGGAGTTACCAGTGTCTGTATGGAGCGTGTCTGGTCAGCTTGAAGTTACCAGTGTCTGTATGGAGCGTGTCTGGTCAGTTTGGAGTTACCAGTGTCTCTATGGAGCGTGTCTGGTCAGCTTGGAGGTAACAGTGTCTGTATGAAGCGTGTCCGGTAATGACACTTGTGATTGTCATATGTCAATTCGCTTCTCATCATATATTTGACACGTTTATGTCAGGTGTCCTGTTATTTGAACAGTGGCACAGACACATTTGTAGGCATGTCTCATCTGGGGCGTATTAAATAAATAGATGGGATCTTAATATGTAGTGGCCTGTTGAATAAATAGACCCGATCTTCTTCTTCTTCTTCTTCTTCTTCTTCTTCATTCGCAGTCAGACAGTAAGCATTATTTTTTCGAAAAAAAGCGGCGGTCATCCTGAGGCTGTCGCCACTGCCATAGAGCTTGTCTTGCAGCTCCACTGGTGATGGCCACATCTGCTCTCTCTGATCCTCGTATGTCGGGCAGTTCTGCAGAAGATGTTCAGCGGTAATTTTACCGGTACCGCACGGGCATTCGTCGGTACCACCTATCTTCAATTTGTTGAATAGGTGGTACCTCAGTCTATTGTGGTCAGTGCGAAGTCTGAAGACAACGACCTGCTTTCTTCGGTTCAACTGGTAATAGGCATCGTTTTTGGTGTAACCAGTATGTTCGGTTTCCCATTTGGTCATGTATCTGGCTTTGATAAGCCGTTTTGACTCTTCGTACGTCATACTAGTATCTATTTGTGGTAGTCTTGCACCTTCTTTTGCCAGTCTGTCTGCCTCCTCGTTGCCTTGGATGATGCAGTGTGATGGGATCCACTGTACCACTACCCTTTTTGGTGCGGACTGCTGGCATAGTTTGCAGAGTGCTGCTCTTAAGTCATTAAGCTCAGTGTTTTTCTGGCTTTTTTGCACTGTGACTACGGCGAGAGCATCTGTAAGGAGGACTATATGGCTTTCATTTTCTTTGTGTGTCAGACCCGATCTAAATATGCTGTGGCGTGTTGAATATATAGATGGAATCTTAATCTGGTGTATCATGTTGAATAAATAGATGGAATCTCAATCTAGTATGGCTTGTTGAATAAATAGATGGAAACTTAATCTGTTGTGACCTGTGAGGAGTCTGAAGATGTCCACTTGATCATCTATATTGAGTTAGTTAAATGCGTCGTTTGATTGTTGGTCTGGATAATAGTTTTCTGACTTGTTCCCGTGCTTGCACCTTTTGGTTTCTTTAGAAACAGGATTTATCAAGTAGCTTGTATACTTCGCTTTCCAATTGTACATAACTTACTCATGTTAATGGACTGGAAAGGGTGTCCAGCTGCCCATCAAATATAAGGCTCACACAACCCCAAATAAACAACACACTCATTAAGTCAAAAGGCAAAGGCCACCGTCCATCAAAGACGATAATGGCATAATTAATTTTGCTAGCGCTATTTTTAGAAATGATTAACTGCACTACTTTTTATCCCCACTCTCTCGTCTCGTGCCGCCCGACCCCAGTGGCAAGTCCTCATTAAGTACTCATTAATTACACAGTGCACATGTAGCATACTTCAGGATAATGTAACTGCGCACTACCGTAACATGTAGCCTACACCAGCATAATGTAACTTCGCACTATAACCAATCCAGTTCTTTTCCTAGGCACTGGATTCCTGCATCAAAGATGAAGATCTCGAGCAATGTATGTTCTCCCTGACACAGCTCTCAGTAGAATACCCAAGGTTGGTCATACAATGGATTCCATCCTACTGCAATATTGAAGGCAATGAAGCTGCAGACAAACTAGCGCATATCATGACCGTGGAACACATCCTGCAAAGCTGCACGCTCACGCAGGAAAAGAGAAAACGATGCTGGCCTCGTGAGACAGATATGAGACAAAAGCTGTTTGAAGATAAAACAGCCTTACAAATAACGTTGTCCTTTGTAAGAGAAACCGGAACCTTGATCTGAGGATGAATGAAGAAGAGGAAGAAGAGGATTCCTGCATACAGAAAAGCTCAATTTTTAACTTAAATGTCGTTGTGCTTGGTTGAAAAAACTTCTTTTCACATTCAAGATATAAAAATACATGTGCGCATTCAATCTATTCTTGAATGCATTAATTGACCCTGCCTCCACTATTTCCTGTAGCAATGCGTTTAAAACACCCACAACATTTAAGGCTACCAGAAACGCGTAGTATGGCTCCTATATAATGTTTCCAGACAAAAGAACGAATTAACTAGCTGCGCCTTGTAGATCATTCTGCTCAAATTTCAATGCAGCAATCCAAACAATATAAATAAACGCTGTCTCCTATCGTTTCAAAATACAAGAATATGACAATACACCCAACAAACCTGGCCATCTTGGGGATCCAGGATCGGTATAGCTGGATTCCAGTATGTGAGAACATGTGAGTGACATCAGACTACACACCATACTACAAGACGTGTTCAATTGAAACCGGACCAAACCGCAAGAAGTGAACATACGTAGGATGCGCATGATAACGTCACTCCCGGTGTAAACAGCACATACCAACCGTCAAGTTATTCTCCGACTCACAGTTTCCTCAGCAGACCGTTATAAACATGGCGGGTGTGATACGGAATCCGTACAGAGTTGATCAGCGAGCGGTGATTTGGTTTATAACAGCTGAAGGATGTCGACCAGTTGTCATTCATCGCAGAATGCAGGCAGTGCTCTATAAGTACTGTGAAGAGACATGTATCACTGAACGAACACGTACACAGATAGACCGCAGACCACACACCATACTACAAGCATTGCGAACAAGACATATGTCACTGAGCGAACACTTACACAGAATGACTGCAGACCACACACCATACTACAACCACTGTGACGGACAAGAGGAAACAGCAAAACAATATCTCCTGGATTGTCCATACTTGTCAAATTGCGGAAGCAACTACTACTACCAATCCCCTCCATCACAAATACCCTACGTGGAGACACAAAACAACTGAAGAAAACATGTATATTCCCCTACCTGCCACAGCGATAAGAAGAGGGGGGAAACTTGTTTTACTTAGGATAGGAAAAGTAACAGTGTACATATGGTAAACCCCTTGGTCTCGTTATAAGTTAAACCAGCATAAGTCAGCCCCCCCCCCTCTCCCTTATCCCTGTATCTACTCTCGGTAAACCCTTTGCCCTCGTCATAAGTTAAACCAGCATCAGTGAGCGCCCCCCTCCTCTCCCATGCCTCTGTATCAACTCTGTGTGAACTTCTTGACCTCGTTATAAGTTAAACCAGCATCAGTGAGCGCCCCCTCCCTCTCCCTTGCCTCTGTATCAACTATGTGTGAACTGCTTGGCCTCGTCATAAGTTAAACCAGCATCAGTGAGTGCCCCCCTCCCTCCTCTCCCATGCCTCTGTATCAACTCTGTGTGAACTTCTTGACCTCGTTATAAGTTAAACAAGCATCAGTGAGCGCCCCCTCCCTCTCCCTTGCCTTTGTATCAACTCTGTGTGAACTTCTTGGCCTTGTCATAAGTTAAACCAGCATCAGTGAGCGACCCCCCCCCCCCTTCTCTCTTGCCTCTGTATCAAGTCTCAGTAAACCCGTTGACCTCTTCCTAAGTTAAACAAACATCAGTGAGCTCCCTCTCTCTTGCCCCTGTATCTACTCTCGGTAAACTCGTTGACCTCGTCATAAGTTAAACCAACATCAGTGAGCCCCCTCTCTCTTGTCCCTGTATCAACTCTCGGTAAACCCGTTGACCTCGTCATAAGTTAAACCAACATCAGTGAGCCCCCTCTCTCTTGTCCCTGTATCAACTCTCGGTAAACCCGTTGACCTCGTCATAAATTAAAACAGTATCAGTGAGCTCCCCTCTCTTGTCCCTGTATCTACTCTCGGTAAACCCGTTGACGTCGTCATAAGATACACTGATACTACAAATTAGGCACACAAGTTTACTTGGAGAAAAAAAAGTCAGAACTTATACAGTTCATTAAAATAAATACGATAAGTATTGTAGAACTTGCAGATAAGGAAAAAATAAGAGTCAACATCAAGGAGATTCATGAGAACTGTATACAGGTATGGAGCAGTATAGACACGGAGGAAAACGCCAAACATGGTTTTGATTTTCTTGCAGATCTAGAGAAAACGAAATTCATTGTAGAAACAGAAACTATCCCTGAAAGATTAATACACCCACAAACAGTCGACGGTAGAAAAACAACTACGATAATCCAGGTCTACGCCTTTGAGACGTTATCAATAGATCAATGACAAGGATGATCTGATTGTTAAGGAAGATTTTAATGGATGGACGTGCACGCCCTGATCATCACATGAATGTTGCTTAAGAAGGTTCAATGACACCTCATTAGTGCGGAGTAGCTCTTTAACTTTATATGTACTGAACATGGTGTTTTTTTTTTTTTTTTTTCGTTCACCTTATTTATTTATTCCCCAAGGCGTGTGTGCGTTACACTGTGGTTTTTATTTTGCGCCTGTCGGCCCAGTGCATCCGACTTCGGCATGCATTTTATGTAAGGGTCTGCTTCCTCCTGCATTTTCTAAGGGTTTGCTTCCCCGGGGTAACGGCCGGTGCTGTGATGGGGATCGAACCCAGCACCTTCTGGTTGTGAGCCGTGCCGCTTAACCACTAGGCCACGCCGTCCCCGAACATGGTCTAATAATAACAAATCCCATGTCCCAGTCATATCAAAACGTGGGACAGAGGGAACAAACTAGATATAGCATCACAAATGGATTATGTATTAAAAAGATAACGACAAAGAAGAAATATAGCAGACTCTAGAGTAATCCCCAACGTCTGTATAAATTCTAATCATCTACCAGTCGTAATGACGCGAACACAATCATAAAGGAAAGTAAGAAAACAGCAGAAAATAATCGTCACAAATCTTCGTTTTTTTTAATAGAAGAGGAATTATTTGAAAATGAAAAATGCAACGGAATGACAAGGATCTTTGAGACACTAATTAGAGAAACTTTTTACACAAACATTGAATAGACTATCTTAAACAACCAGGACGAATGTACTTAACTAGAAATGTTGGAAATAAGACTTACGGCAAGGAAAGAAAACGGACAGCTTGATTGAATGCTCAAGTTAATGAATCAGTTCAGACTAAAAAGAAACTCTAACAGACATGGCCAACGTCCCCCGGCGGAGGAAGACTGACTACATTAATCATAAAATAGTAAGACGGAATTCCAAACGAGTAATCAAAGTCGTGAAAGAAGATTGATGAAAGAAATCAGGAGAATAACAACATTCCATATAGAAAAGTCATAGAAGGAGTTTATATAGGATTATCGAAGCATTAGGGTTCTGTAATGAAAGTTTCAATCCTACTTCAATGATTAATGACAAAGAGGGATCCCCAATGTTTAATGAACAAGTTAAGTTAATTAAAGTTAAACTTAACTTAACGTTCTTATACTGGTTTAGAAGAATCATCAGTCTGTAGACAACCAGTCACATTTGCATTACCCTGCTTTAAAAGCTATGCACATCCAATCTATTCTTAGATGCAGCATAATCCTATAACGATGGGAAGAAATTTTCAAAAAACCTTTCAGTGCATCAAGGGACAATCACATGTATTCTAAGAAACAGAGATGCATCTTAAATCTGATATATTGATTGAAAACATTTATTAAGCCATAAAGAACATCTATATCAACAAGTAACCAGGTGATGGCGGTACAGCAGCTAGGACATTTCTAGCTTGTGGAAATGCACAGATTAAAGTGTTTATGGAGAATATTTATGAGAACGGACAGAAAGTATGGAGAATATTTACGAGAACTTGGACAGAAAGTATGGAGAATATTTACGAGAACTTGGACAGAAAGTATGGAGAATATTTACGAGAACTTGGACAGAAAGTATGGAGAATATTTACGAGAACTTGGACAGAAAGTATGGAGAATATTTACGAGAACTTGGACAGAAAGTATGGAGAATATTTACGAGAACTTGGACAGAAAGTATTGATAATATTTACGAGAACTTGGACAGAAAGAATAGTACCAGACAATTGGCAGCACACTACAATAATGTCGATCTAGAAGGGAACAGGACAATGAAAGAAATTGATACCTGCTACGAAAGAGTTAATAGCATTAATCTTCACAATATTAGAAGATTGTGGAACAGAAAGACACCTACTAGATAACGTGAGTGCATTGTTCAGTATGGAAAAACAAATAGGAAAGATGATTATATAATCGTTATGTTTTTGGCATCTGTTCACTACCACGTGGGCTCAGTCCCTGTTCATTGTTGAAAGTCTGAACGGCAAACACGAACTCCTTAGCTCATAGAAACAACACTGGAAGAGAAACTTTATGGACCTGTATGTGAACTACAAAAGACAGTGAAGCTTATACAAGAGACAACATTGCAGATATAGACAATATTTTAAAGCGAACGAAAGAAGAAGAAGAAGAACTCCTTAGCTCCCGCGGCTGCTTCGAAATTCGCCGATGGATTCATAAGGTGCTAATTTACGGATTGGTCGACTGGTACAAATTTACAGCTGGGTCGACTGGTACACGAGACACTAATTTACAGCTGGGTCTGCTGGTACAGGACGTACTTATTTACAGATAAGTCTAATGGTAAATGAGGTACTGATTTACAGATGGGTCGACAGGTACATAAGGTACTATTTACAGCTGGCTCGACTGGTACATGAGGTATTATTTACAGCTGGGTCAACTGGTAAATTAGGTACTATTTACAGCTGAGTCGTCTGGTAAATGAGGTATTAATTTACAAGGTGGGTTAATTGGTAATTGAAATACTAATTTACAGCTGAGTCGCCTGGTAAATGAGGGACTAATTTACAACTGAGTCGCCTGCTAGAAGAGGTCATAACATGAAAATGCACGCGAGATGCACGCTTTGTCAAACTGAGATCGGCGCGTGATGTGAACCTGGTTGTTTGGGATTCTTAACCAATCGCATAATCTCTAGAAATAAAAACTGAAGAAATCCAGATGTCCTTTTTAAAAAAAAAACTACATCTTTAGAACAAGGTGGTGTGCTTTCACTGTTACTGTTCAACATTTACAAGGTATAATAACAATATAAACCAGTTCAATTGTAACACCGAAACTGGAATTCGGAATAAGAAGCGAAGCTCTCTACACGATCTGTTCTTTTCAGACTACCATATCCTAATATAGGAGAGCGAAGATAGGTTGATTCTTTCAGTCGGAACCCCCCGCACCCCCCCCCCCCTCTCACTTGTTTCTGTAGCTGCTCCTGGTAAACTCGAAGGCCTTGTCATAAGTTACATTACTATCAGGTAGCCCTGGAGGCACTACTTCCGGCTTCTTCTTATAAGGGAGCAAAGACTAACACCAGGTGAGACATACTGATCAGGACGACTACCTCAGTTTACACCTGGTAACAGACTCTCACATCAGGCCTGACAACGTGGTGGGAATAGTCACTGTGGTCCCTATAGTAGTGAAGAGCCTCGGATTGCATTACAACCAGCATCATCCCAGTCTAGCTTCTGAAGTACTCTTTGCTATTTAAGAAGAGTCACTGTAACCCACCAAGAAAGAAACGCTGTCAAGCGACAACTCAGCAGGAGTAGCTTCGAACACAAAAACGTTAATAACAAATTAACAACAACGGGATCAAGGGGCCGAACAGCGCATGAGCTGCAGCTGCCAGCGACTCATTGGACCCATAGCTGACTTCTAGCGTCAGGCCCAGCGAACCAGATCTGCCAAGACCCTTCTACACCTCCACTCTGTGGTCCTGGAAAACAGGCTGCAACTAAGCAGACTAGCTAAGGTGCTGGGATCAAAGAGGGAAGGAAAACCATGTACTAAAAAATGCCCTGCTGATGTCGGATGTGTTGGACCGAAATTGCAAATATCGCAGTCAAGCTGCAAACTATTACACAACGTATTCCTTTCTTTGGACTGCATTCGGGCTACTTGCAAAGCCCTTTTAAGGGCTGGGTAGCAGTAGTTTGAGAACGAGCGACGAAAAAGAAGAATTTATCTGCACGTCAGCCTTATGATAACCATAGCCATAACAAAAATTATACATTTATTTTTTCATTATACAATATATACAAATTACATTTACCATATTAATAGGTAAGCCTCACATTTCATTTCGTGCGTGGCGGAGTCATGTTTCTTAACCTGGTGTACTATTATGCAGCCTAGTAAATGGAGCGTTGACTCCGGACATAAGCTCAGTAGGTTGATCCTCACCTAGTAGAAGGGGTTCACGTACGCTTCGGTTATTAGAGCTGGTAATCTGATACAAGAAAAGTAGCAGAGACATCTGTTGCCAGATGTTCGTAACCTGGATGTGATACTCATAGTTGTATGTCTCTGAGTCTAGTTTGTCCTTATTTGGTCTAGTGTGTTGTGGGGGACCATTACTGGCGAGGAATACTGGTGGGAAGAATAGACCTAAGTCATTATCATGCTTTTTCTTAAAATTAATCTAGATAGGGTTGTGTTTGAAGTTAGCAACATCATCATCTAAGGTGCATTGCTACATAATACACCAATGAAAATGATATATGCTGTACTTTGATTGAGGCTTCCTACACATACACTTCTACGGCTGTGGTTCTGTGTTTCGTAAGGAGCGATTGACCTGTCGGCTCTGTGCCCTCTTGAGACATGCTCCACGACAGCAAACGGTTGTTGTCTTTCCCATCATTGACTTTGGGGGGGGGGGGGGAGATACCCGTCATCACAGCCTGTATCACTTCAGCCTGTATCACTTCAGCCTGTATCACTTCAGCCTGTATCACTTCAGCATATATCACTTCAGCATATATCACTTCAGCACGCATCACTTCAGCCTGTACGACTTGAGCATGTACCACTTCAGCCTATATCACTTCAGCATATATCACTTCAGCATATATCACTTCAGCCTGTATCACTTCAGCCTGTATCACTTCAGCCTGTATCACTTCAGCCTGTATCACTTCAGCCTGTATCACTTCAGCCTGTATCACTTCAGCCTGTATCACTTCAGCATATATCACTTCAGCACGCATCACTTCAGCCTGTACGACTTGAGCATGTACCACTTCCGCGATTGCAACGGAGGTCGTCCTTTGTCGTCGGTACTTTTGGAAATGAAAAGAATTGAGCACATGTGTGGGGGTTTGAGATGGAGCGGGGGGGGGGGGGGGGGGGGGGGATTGTCCATGTACATTGAAGTCTGTTATATGATCAACTTTTCAATTTCTTAATTCATATTGTCTAATGCTCTCACGTTATCTAGTAAGTATCATTGCATTCTGCACTCTTATAGTATTGTAAACTGTTTAATCTATATAAACTCTATTAACAATATTCTCGAGATACATAAATGTTATGTCACATTTTATTGGAGGATTTTTTTAAGAATTTTTCGTAATGCGAATCATGTAGTAGTACGTTTCATTCCGTTACGAAATCCAAATAAGGTTTTTTTTTATTTCAGTATTTTTACATCATTCTTCAAGAATGATATAGTATCGATGTGTCTCTGTATGCATCCATTTTTTGCATTTTCTTTGTTTTAAATTCTATTTTGGCGTTATTGTAGTTTGTGCCAATCGTCTGATACTTTTCTTCTTTTTCTTCTGTCTTTACATTTCTTTTTTGTCATTATCTTCTTAATATATAATCCATTCATTCATCTATTCATTCATTCATTCATTCATCCATCCATTCATTCATTCATCCATTCATTCATTCATTCATTCATTCATAGGCGTCTCGGTCTTTGCAGACCATGCGCCTGGCACCTTGTGAGTAGCTTCTCATGGCGAAAGCCTGGTCGCTGAATATGGAGATCCTGGGCTGCCCAAATTGCAGAATCCTCTTCTCGGCCTCGCTAGTGTAATCCAAAGGAATACAAAGCACGACAATTTGGCACCAGCTCAGCTGCAGGAGCTGCCGGAATGAGCTCGCAATTTTGAAAACATGCGCCTTAGGTGCTACCACTCCGGATTTTCTGTCTGGGTTTACTCCCGTAGTCCTACCCACTCCAAAGATTTCCCCAAGGCAGTTCAGTCGTTGTCCACATATGCTAGTTGCTTGAGACATCCGATGATACTCTCATCGTCCCAAGACTAGCCAGCACTCCCTGGGACTTGTGGGTTTAAAATCAGAGTTCCTCCTGTCCTAGACGAACTGCCTGAACAGGCTAACGAGCTTCGTCTACCCGGGTTTAGAGTCAGAGTTTACCTTCTCTTAGATTGACCGCCAACCAAGGCTAATGAGCCCAATCTGCCCGCCCAGTTATACCGCCGGGTACTCGGTCGCGCCCCACAACGGCTCTGTAAGAAACGGGGACCCTCATGAAGGTGCTGCTGGGGACACACTATAGGAAAGGCCATTGGCATATAAACTCCTGAACTGCGAATAGAACAGTGAATCCAGCGGCGATCTCTACACCTGGAAACGAGAGCCTTTATCAGGGGGGTAACGAGGTCTGGGCTGGACGTCCCGCTCGGGAAAGGAAAGTGAAGCGTCTGATATCCATTAGTGATGCTATATATAGGTTAGTCCATTTGTCCCTCGTTTTGATGTGACTGGAACATGGGATTTGTTATTATTAGACCATGTTCAGTACATACAAAGTAATAGACACTTCTCCGATGCTACTCTGCTATAATGAGGTGTCACTGAGCCTTCTTAAGCAACATTCGTGTGATGACCAGTGTTTGCTCGTCTATCCATTAGAATGCTCGTCTATCCATTAAAATCGCCCTTAAAAATCAGATCATTCCTTTTCATTGATCCTATTAATAACGTATCAAAGGCGTAGACCTGGATTATTGTTGTTGTTTTTCTACTGCCGACTGTTTGTGGGTGTAGTAATCTTTCAGGGATGGTTTCCATTCTTACAATGTCTTTCTTTATGTACAGTACAATACATAGTGGATACCTACATTTTTTGACGTAGATTATGCGGTAAAAATTTCCATGATCTTTGAGTAGTGAGATCAGACACTCGTGTGCAATGGCGAACACATTAAAAAAATCCCTTAGCAGTTGGAAATCGAATATTGCATGCTTAACATCGAAAAGTGCATGCTTAACATCTGCTTCTCGGGCAAAATTCAAGTTAAAATCTGCTCACACTATTCTAGGGATTCTCGCCCCACAGAAAACATATCGTAAAAAGGGAACTGTGAGGCTATAGCATCAGGCCTTGGTTAAGTGGCTAGTAGAGCGGCACACATGCGCCTGACAGGCTGCAGGTCTATCTTGCATTACGCTTCCACCACCACCAGTTCAAAAAATTGGAGATTGAATATTCAAGGGGCTGCCCCAACCTAACAGTTGGTAACAGATACTGGGATTAACCTGGCAAGTCACCAGCGGAATTTCTGCCTGTCGTAAAATATAAAACAAAGGAGGTTACACCTCCCACGACATCTAACGACACAAGTGGACTGCAGATAGATAGACGGTACAATAAACTCATGAACCACGTTTAACTCTTTACTGTGTATCGATACTGCTCCATACCAGTACACAGTTTTCATGGATCGCCTTGACATTATGTCTAATTTTTTCTCAAATCTGCTAGTCCTACAATATCTGTTTTGGTTTTTAAAATAAATTGTTATATATCAGGTTTCATAAAAAGCGGCCTTCTGCAAAGGACATGCCATTTACGTTTTTGTTCTTTCCAACAAGTTCACTAACCTTTAGTGTTATTATAGTTGCGTGTCTGTTATGTAGTCCTTTAGCTGTTTTATTCTGTTTTCTATTAAGATTAGCCTCTTTCAACTCATTTAATGTTTTGTAGCAATGGTGTAATGCTTGTAGTCAGGCTAGACTAGTCACCGCATTGCCAGTGGCCATTTGGACAGCAACTTTCACAGGTAATCCTTTACTTCGCAATGTTTCAGTCTCCAACTACGTGATCGTGACGTACTTAAACGTTAGGTAAGCCTTTACAGCTGGGTCGACTGGAGGAGCGATCGGACCAGGAACGAACCATTCCCGGATTGATTTCTCTGTCTGTACGTGATTTCGAACCCTGGTGCGGTGTAATCCCAGTCTTAGCAAACCAGCTCACTGTCGACTAGGCTACACGTTCCCCTGCCCCCCCCCCCGCCCGCCCCCGCCCCCTCAGATCTCTACTTTAAGAGGTCGGAAATGATGTGTCTACATTAAATTGAAAATGTTCAAGTCAAACGTCCGATATGTCTTATTGCATGGATACGAGACATGACTTAGACCACTAAAGTTATAACAATAAATAAAGTTATAACAATAAAGGTGCAGACTGACATTAATGGTTGCGTGCACAGGATAGAGATATCGTATAAGATTACTGGGATCAAGATGATGTGTCTGACTGCTTGCATCAGGGCCAGCGACTCATGGCCGACTGCTTACATCAGGGCCAGCGACTCATGGCTGACTGCTTACATCAGGGCCAGCGAGTCATGGCTGACTGCTTGCATCCGGGCCAGCGACTCATGGCTGACTGCTTGCATCCGGGCCAGCGACTTATCGCTGCCAAGACACTTCTTCCACCTCCTCGCGATGATCATGGATAACAGACTGCCTCATGACAGACAGGCTAGGGAGAAGGCATTAAAGAGAGAACACTAACCCGGCACCCTCAAATACCATACTGACATCGGATGTGTCGGACAGAAAGGTGCAAATATCGCAGTCATCATGTAAACTACGACACAACGAATCCCGTTCTGCGGACTACATCCTGCTACTTACAAAGCCTTTTTTAGGGCTTGATAGTAGGAGTGGGAGTACAAACGACGAAAATAAAGAAGAAGAAGAAGATAGTCACTAATATCGAAATTAAAAACGAACTGGCAAACACCAATAGCACACTACATACGTCAGATGGCAAGGTAGACGTTAAAAATGCCTCCAAATACCGTCACACGTTCATTTATGTTCTGGGTAGACCAAAGCAAGCGGGCATTCAAGACACAAAGATGATTTGTGTTTGACTTGATAGCAAATGCTGAGAAAATGAGCGTTTTTGTGAAAGGTCTATACACATTAGGGCGTTACATGATTATTGATTGATTTCTGGGATTAAACATTCACAATTTGTGTTTCTTTTTTTCAAAACAGAAACCATCAAGCCGTAGCGGCGTAAGAGAATGAAAGTCGCCATCTTGGGAGGCGCGTGGATGGAGAAAATTCCAAAGCTTCAGAAAAATTCAAAGTCCAAAAACCTGTTCCCCAAAAATGGTGAATGATTATTATTATTTACTATTATTAATATTGTTGTTATTATTATTATTATTAGTGTTATTTTATCATCATCATGTTGCACACATTCCACTTTGACTTAAAAACTTGATTGAAAGTAATTAAACAGAAATGTCTACATTGAAGGGCAGGAAAGAGCTTCTATGTTAGACTTTATTATCATATTGCACACAACATGCCAGTCTGGCATGCTCGTGACATATCCACCTGTTAATCACTTACTATTCACCTGCTACACTCGCAAGCCACATTGATCTGCAACACGCGCACGCCGCTCATCTGTTACACTCACCTGTAACAACTCACCTGTCACACTTACCTATCCCACCACCGATCACACTTACCTATCACACTCAACTGTCACAATCACCTATTCCCCTTACTTGTCACATTCACCTGTCACACTAACCTGTCCCACTCACGTATCCCACTCACCTGCCACACTCACCTGTCACACTCACGTATACCACTCACCTGTCACACTAATCTGTCACACTAACCTGTCACATTCACCTGTCCCACTCACGTATCCCACTCACGTATACCACTCACCTGTCACACTAACCTGTCACATTCACCTGTCCCACTCACGTATACCACTCACCTGTCCCACTCACGTATCCCACTCATCATTGACATTGACTTGTTCCACTCACGTATCCCACTCACCTGTCACACTCACGTCTCCCACTCACCTATCCCACCCACCTGTCACATGGGCCTGTCCCACTCACGTGTCACACTCACCTGTCAAACCCATGTATCCCACTCATCTGTCATACTCACGAATCCCACTCACATGTCCCACCCATATGCCCCACTCATGTATCTCACTCACTTGTCACATTCACCTGTCACATTCACCTGTCCCACTAACCTGTCACACTAACATGTCACACTGACCTATCCCACTCACCTGTCTCACTAACATGTCGCACTCGCGTATCCCACTCACCTGTCACACTCACGTTATCTCACTCACCTGTCACACTCACCTGTCACACTTATGTATCCCACTCCCCTCTGACACTCACGTATTCCACTCACCTGTCACACTCACCTCTGACATTCACGTTTTGTACTCACCTGTTACACTCACCTGTCACACTCGCCTATCCCACTCACCTGTCACACTCGCCTATCCCACTCACCTGTCACACTCACCTGTCCCACTATTAAATCTCTGAGAACTTAAGTGATAACCTTTTAATTTCCATTAACCTGTTCTTGCTATCCCGCCTCCTTCCCTCATCAATCTACCTTATACAGTACATTCAACACACTTTGAGATGTAAGAGAAACCACTGTAACCCGCTAGCAGAGAAAATTCATATACAGAGAAGAACAGTACAGTTAACTTGGAAAACAAAACAAGAAACAACCAAGAAAAACAAGCAACAGTAAATTGAATTGATCTTGATAAGTCAAGAGAGAATGTGAAGAGAGAATGTGAAAAGAGAAAGTGAAGAGAGAAAGTCAAAAAAAGTGAAGAGAGAATGTTTAGAAGGAAAGTGAAACAAAATGGTAAAGAGAAAAAGTCAAGAGAGAATGTGGAGAGAGTGTGAAGAGAGAATGTAAAGAGAGAAAGTGAGACAATATGGTGGAGAGATAAAGTCAAGAGAGAATGTAAAGAGAGAAAGTGAGACAATATGGTGAAGAGAGAAAGTCAAGAGAGAATGTAAAGAGAGAAAGGGAAGAGAATTGGAAGCGAGAAAGTCAAGAGGGAAAGTGAAACTCTCCAGGCTTGTCAATTGATCAGTTTGCCAATTACTTCCCTTGATTATGTTATATGGCGCGTTTGTTTATCAACTACGTGCAATTTACTTGCCGCCTGAAAGTTTTTCTCTTTTCTTTCTTTTGTAAATCTACTAGTTTACGTTTTCTCACAAATGATATGCAGGAATACCAGGTGAAGGCCACATCTTGTGCAAGATCTGTGGGGATAAAGCGTCGGGATTTCACTATGGAGTGTTCTCGTGTGAGGGTTGTAAGGTAAGATTGTTGTTCTTGTTGGTAGTGTGATCTACCCGAGTCCTACCCTCGACGAATAGAATAAGGCTGCTATCACATCGCAAGCAGACAGTAGAAGGCGACTACACAGAGTTGGGCCTTACGCTAGCAATCGCAGTAGGACATGTCAGGGCTAGAACAGATAGCATAGGACAGGAGGACTTGGCGTGAATTTGTTTGTGATCTGTGCTCCACAGGGACCTCAAAGGTTTAGAATTCACAGTACTGCCATCAGCTTATTTTGTCGTTGTTGTCAGTTGATAAGTGATGTGTCCCTTCCACGATGACATTCGTTCCTTAACAGTCAAGACTCAGGTACCTGTTTCTACAATCATAACTTAAGTTTGGACAGTCTGCTGGTTGCTTCGGACTGCAACCCTTTTCAGGGCTAAATGCTATTTAAAGCTACAAAAGAGAACTTAAGTTTGGACAGTCTGCTGGTTGCTTCGGACTGCAGCCCTTTTCGGGGTTAAATGATATTTAAAGCTACAAAAGAGAACTTAAGTTTGGACAGTCTGCTGGTTGCTTCGGACTGCAGCCCTTTTCCGGGCTATATGCTATTTAAAGCTACAAAAGAGTTTAGATCCCGGATTTAGCATACACGTTATTCCTCGCACGGACTGATGTAACCAAATGAGAGCCTGTCTGTGGTTCTAAAGTAATCATCTTCACTAATAGATATACTAATATAACATATTAGTCGGGTATCCATTTACAACTTGGAAGACTGGAACGTGTTGATACTGAGAGAGCAAATCCACATTTATTGTGTCAGGAATACGCGCTCGGAACTTTCACACTGTGAGCCATATTTACCTTCACATATCATTTACAATAGAGTTTATATGAACTCTGATCTATATTTACCATCTCATATAATTTACCATGAGAAGATGTATGTGAACCCTGATCTATGTTTACCTTCTCATATCATTTACCATGAGAGGATGTATGTGAACTATGATCTGTATTTATCTGCTCATATCATTTAGTATGAGGGGAAACGGGTGGCGGGGGGTATGGGGGGGGGGGGGTAGAAGTGGATGGGTGCTGTATATGAACCCTTTTCTATATTTACCTTCTCATATCATTTACCATTTGGAGGAGGGTGCTGTCTCGTTGTTAAGTTGCTAGTGACACAGCTCACAAACCAAACATGCATCTGTTAAGATTCAGCAAGGTAGTTCCATTATGGAAGGGAACCCTTGAAAAAATTCTTGGCGAAATCGAATGTACTGTGTCACGTAGCACAAAACACAATACAACGCAATCCGTCAAAAACAATCAAGGTAATCCAAATAAAAATTAATATCATTATGATGAGAAGATATGTGAACATCGATCATTCTTCTTCCTGTGTCCCTTCTTCCTCTTTTCTTAATACTTTGTTTATTCTCCCTTTTTTTTCCTTCTTCCTCTTTTTCTCCTTTTTTCATTTTCCTCTTTTTCTTCTTCCTGTTTTTCTGCTTTTTCTTCATCCTGTTTTTCTTCTTTTTCTTCTTCTTCTTTTTCTTCTTCTTCCTGTTTTTCTTCTTCCTGTTTTTCTTCCTTTTCTTCTTCTTATTTTTCTGCTTTTTCTTCTTCCTGCTTTTCTGCTTTTTCTTCTTCCTGTTTTTCTGATTTTTTTTCTTCCTGTTTTTCTTCTTCTTTTTCTTCTGCCTGCTTTTCTTCTTTTTCTTCTTCTTCTTCTTCTGTTTCTTCTTCCTGTTTTTCTTCTTTTTTCCTGTTTTTCTTCTTTTTTCCTGTTTTTCTTCTTTTTCGTCTTCCTTTTTTTCTTCTTCCTGTCTTTCTTTTTTTTCATCTTAACATTTTTTTTCTTCCTCTTTTTCTTCTTCCTCTTTTTTTCTTCCCCCTCTTTTTTTTCTTCCCCTACTTCCTCTTTTTTTCCTTACTCTTTTTTTTCTTCCTCTTTTTCTTCTTCTGCTGTTTCCTATTCCTTTTTTTCTGCCCCTTCTTTTTCTTCCTCTTCGTACGTTTTCAGACGTCAACTTGAATATATCTAAAGCACTAAGTGGTCACTCTGAAGGTATTGGTACCTCCATAGACAGTGTCCCTGAAATGTCACCAGTGTGACTGGCTATACATGATTCATCTGTTCCTCGTATGCTGGACACCTTTCTATCAGATTTAGTGCAGTGAACTTTATCAGTTCCACAGACACATTCATCAGTTCCGCAGACACGTTCATCAGATCTGCAGACACGTTCATCAGTTCCGCATACACGTTCATCAGTTCTGCAGACACATTCATCAGTTCTACAGACACGTTTATCAGTTCCTTAGATACATTCATCAGTTCCGCAGACACATTCACCAGTTCCACAGACACATTCATCAGTTCTGCAGACACATTCATCAGTATTTCATTGTGCTATGCTTGGCTACATCTTTGTGTCGCTCCCTATAAGGGGTTCACGTCGACCTCCCACCTCGTTAGTCAGGCTGCCTCGAAAACAGTCCCTAATCAGGGAGGACTACGAAGAAGATGCGAGTCTGGACCAGTATAGTTTGCCTGCCCCTAACATATCCGATCAGCATGTTGTGCCTGACCAGACGTTAGACTTCTATGTTTTTCTTATCCTTAGTTTGTTAAATAGATGGTATCCCAGTCTGTTGTGCCTGACCAGAAGTTAGCCTTCTCTGTGTTTCTTATCCATAGTTTGTTGAATAGACGGTATCCCAGTCTGTTGTGCCTGACCAGAAGTTAGCCTTCTCTGTTTTACTTATCCTTAGTTTGTTGAATAGATGGTATCCCAGTCTGTTGTGGCCTGTGCGGAGTCTGAAGATGACAATCTGTTCCTCTAAGCTGAGCTGGTAATATGCGCCATAGGGCAGTTGACCTAGATACTCTGTTCCCCCCCTGCTCCTTTACCCACACCTGGTAAACCTGCTTTACCCACACCTGGTAAACCTCGTTTACCCACACCTGGTAAACCTCTTGCTGATATACCTATACCTGGTAAACCTCCTTTACCTACACCTGGTAAACCTCCTTGACCTACACCTGGTAAACCTCCTTGACCTACACCTGGTAAACGTCCTTTACCTACACCTGGTAAACCTCCTTTACTCACACCGGGTAAACCTGCTTTACCCACACCTGGTAAACCTGCTTTACCCACACCTGGTAAACCTGCTTTACATACACCTGGTAAACCTCCTTTACCCACACCTGGTAAACCTCATTTACCCACACCCGGTAAACCTCCTTTACACACACCTGGTAAACCTCCTTTACCCATACCTGGTAAACCTCTTGCTAATATACCTATACCTGGTAAACCTCCTTTTCATACACCTGGTAAACCTCCTTTACCCACACCTGGTAAACCTCGTTTACCCACACCTGGTAAACCTCCTTTACCTACACCTGGTAAACCTCCTTTACCCATACCTGGTAAACCGCTTGCTCCAATACCTGCATCTTGTAAACCTCTTAACCTCTTCATAAGTTATACAAGGTAGCTTCAAAAAGTTCCCGAAAGTATTAAATTATATAGAAATAAGTTTAAATTTGAGAAACTGCCAGATCTACAGGCTCTACTGTCTGAACTGAGCAGCCAGCGCAAGATTGTCATGCAGTGGATACCTTCTCATTGTGGAATACCAGGAAACGAGAGAGCATTTCGACTGGCAAAGGAGCGTGCTGCAGACGAGCAACCAGATGTGCCAGTTACATACCAATAGAAGATAAGGATGATCAAATCAATCAGAAAGCCACCAAGAGTAACACCAGACGATTACCATAACATGAACAGACAAGAGCAAACTGTTGTGTTGCGCCTTAGAACAGGACACAACCGACTCCGCAGCCACGTGTACACAAAAATGAAGCTTGGCAACTCAGCCATGTGTACATGCGGACAGGCGCCCCAGACAGCAGAGCACATACTGCAAAACTGCCCCGAATATGATATACAGAGAAAATCTCACTGGCCCATAGAAACAACACTGGAAGAGAAACTCTATGGACCTGTGTGTGAACTACAAAAGACAGTGAAGTTTATACAAGAGACAACATTGCAGATATAGACAATATTTTAAAGCGAACGAAAGAAGAAAGAAGAAGAGGAATAGAAATAAGTTACAATAGAATTAGCTACACTACATTTCCTTCAAAGTCGTTCTCTTCGGCAACTACACACTTTTGTCCACGTGCATACAGCTGCTGGAAACATTCGTGGAGCCCATTCTTTGACACCTCTCTCTGCTGCTGGAAACATTCGTGGAGCCCATTCTTTGACACCTCTCTCTGCTGCTGGAAACATTCGTGGAGCCCATTCGTTGACACCTCTCTCTGCTGCTGGAAACATTCGTGGAGCCCATTCTTTGACACCTCTCTCTGCTGCTGGAAACATTCGTGGAGCCCATTCTTTGACACCTCTCTCTGCTGCTGGAAACATTCGTGGAGCCCATTCTTTGACACCTCTCTCTGCTGCTGGAAACATTCGTGGAGCCCATTCTTTGACACCTCTCTCTGCTGCTGGAAACATTCGTGGAGCCCATTCTTTGACACCTCTCTCTGCTGCTGGAAACATTCGTGGAGCCCATTCTTTGACACCTCTCTCTGCTGCTGGAAACATTCGTGGAGCCCATTCGTTGACACCTCTCTCTGCTGCTGGAAACATTCGTGGAGCCCATTCTTTGACACCTCTCTCTGCTGCTGGAAACATTCGTGGAGCCCATTCTTTGACACCTCTCTCTGCTGCTGGAAACATTCGTGGAGCCCATTCGTTGACACCTCTCTCTGCTGCTGGAAACATTCGTGGAGCCCATTCGTTGACACCTCTCTCTGCTGCTGGAAACATTCGTGGAGCCCATTCGTTGACACCTCTCTCTGCTGCTGGAAACATTCGTGGAGCCCATTCTTTGACACCTCTCTCTGCTGCTGGAAACATTCGTGGAGCCCATTCGTTGACACCTCTCTCTGCTGCTGGAAACATTCGTGGAGCCCATTCGTTGACACCTCTCTCTGCTGTCTTGTCGCATTGGTGATAACATCATCAGCATCCTTGAATCACTGTCCTTTCAGTGCCGATTTCAGTCCAGTGAATTAGAAAAAAATCAGCCAGATACATGACCAAATGGGAAACCGAACATACTGGTTACACCAAAAACGATGCCTATTACCAGTTGAACCGAAGAGAGCAGGTCGTTGTCTTCAGACTTCGCACTGGCCACAATAGACTGAGGTACCACCTATTCAACAAATTGAAGATAGGGTGTACCGACGAATGCTCGTGCGGTACTGGCAAAATGACCGCTGAACATCTGCTGCAGAACTGCCCGACATACGAGGATCAGAGAGAGCAGATGTGGCCATTACCAGTGGAACTGCAAGACAAGCTCTATGGCAGTGGCGACAGCCTCAGGATGACCGCCGCTTTTTTCGAAAAAAATAATGGTTACTGTCTGACTGCGTACGCAGAAGAAGAAGAAGAAGAAGAAGAAGAAGAAAAAAATAAGCTCTTGCCAGGTCGGGATACTATGGAAGATGTTCCAAGGTAATCACATTGTGCTTTGCGAGGTACTGCTTCATCAGTAGGGATCGATGTGCTGGTGCCATGCAGCATAATCCAACTGTTTGTTCTCCATTTTTCTGGTCGTTTCCTTCTTATTGCATCTCATAGGCGACGGAAGATATGAACGTCCATTTCCTTGTTAACTGTTTGGCCTTCAGGAATGAGATAATGGAAGACAATACTCTGGAAAAAAAAATACTTCCAACATAACTTTTCCTTTGCTTTTGTCCAAACAAAATATCTGTGTTCGGGGAGATGTGGGAGATTTCCATTCAGAGGACTGACGTTCTGTCAGTTACGATCGTACGCAGAACACAAGGTCTCATCTCCTGTAATTATGTTGTTGAGAAAATCGTTATCTTGATCAGCCATTGTGATTAGAGCTTCTGCCAGGGTCAATCTCGTTTCTTTCTGTTCAGGAGATAACATTTTGGGAACCATGTGTTGACAAACACGGTGCGTGTACAGTTCATTGTGGAGAATACTGTGGCAACTTCTGAGGCTACTTTCTCGACACTAGTCTTCTGTCAGCACACACAACGTTTGGAACACGCTCAATGTTTTCATTGTTGATCGAGGTTGACGGTCGTCTACTACGTGCATCATCATCGGCACTAACACGATCTTCACGGAAACGCTTGTGCAACTCAAATACTTGCGATTTCTTTATTGTGGCATCACCACATGTTGTATTTAGCAATGTTTGTGTCTCTGAGGGTGACTTGTAAAGCAAAACACATAATTTCACATTTGTACATTGTTCAATCAAGGACATTTTCAACTCTGACGATGCAACGAGCACAACACACACACAAAATCTGCAACCTCTGTTCGAGAGTATTTGTCAAGGTCACTTACCACTTGTAAATATATATTCTTCATAATATCATCTTTCTTTCAAACGCGAGTCGACTATTACGGGAACTTTTTGAAGCTACCTCCTACAAACGAGGACTATTAAACTTGAACCAGACCCAGTGGCTTTATTACAAACAAATGAAAGTTATTTCATCTGGTGGGAGATAATTATATATAGCAATTGTTATGAAGCAAACATGCCACAGGGTTAGTTAGAAAAAGTCGCCATAAGCATTCAGACACGAATCCCACTGCTTGGGTAGATGGCGGATGCCGTCCGAAAAAAATTACTGGTTGTCCTTTGAACCACTTGATCACCGAGGACATGACGTCTGCATCGGAGTCGAATCTTTGTCCCTTCATAAATTGTTTTAAGGGTCCGAACAAATGGAAGTCACAAGGGGATATATCAGGGCTGTAGGATGAGTGTGGCGTTATTTCAATTTTTTTTCTGTGCTAACGCTTTCTGAACAATGTTCGCGACATGTGGACGGACATTGTCGTGCAACAGAATCACACCACACGAAAGCATGCCGGGTCGTTTAGTCTTGATTGCTGTATGCAGATTGTCTAGTGTATCATTGTAGCAAATGCCATTGATCTTTATGCCAGGCTCATTACAGTCTACCAACAAACGTACCTCATGGCAAAAAAAAAAAAAACAACTCTGTCAGCATAACCTTACCAGCGGAAATGTGTGACTTGAATGTTTTTGGTCTTCCGGTGATTCCGGATGTTTCCATTTCATGCTAGCAGTTTTGCTGCTCCATGATTCATCACCTGCCACTATGCGCAAAAGAAACGAATCACCCTGCTCTTCGTATCGCAGCAAGTGGTTCAAACTCCACCCTGTACGTTCTTCCTTATGGTGGTTGGTCAGCAGCCGAGACACCCATTGTGAACACACCTTCTGATACTTCAGTTTCTTGCTAACCACTATTTGAACTTTCCCTCGCGACACAGAGAATGCCTCTGCTAGTGAACGTAAGCTCCGGCGACGGTTCACCCGAATTGCTGCATCAATTTTGGCGATGGCATCTTCTGACACAACAATATGCACCTGACCTGGTCTCGGAAGAACTTTCGTTAACCCGCGTCCTTCTTTAAACATTGTTGTCCAGTTCTTCACTGTTGTTTTCGACACACTTTTGTCACTATACACTGCCTGCATTCTGCGATGAATGTCAACTGGTCGACATCCTTCAGCTGTTAGAAACCGAATCACCGCTCGCTGATCCTCTGGACGGATTCCTTATCACACCCGCCATGTTCTCAACGATCTGCCGAGGAAACTTCGAGTAGGAGGATAATGACATTTTGCAAACTTGACGGTTGGTATGTGCTCTTTACACCAGAAGTGACGTCATCGTGCACATCGTATGTATGTTTACTGGTTGCAGTTAGGTCCGCTTTCATTTGAACACGCCTCGTATATCAGGCTTTGCTTACTTTGCACCTTCCCTTAGCATTTCGAACGCTGATTCATATTTAGCTAGACATAAAAATGAACACCACAGGATTAATGAACACGTTGTTCAATTACGAAATGTTCCAGGGATTTTTCCGGCGCACTATACGCCACCAGCTGACGTACAAGCCATGTGAGACTCCTGGCCAGTGTCTGATCATGAGGATCAGCCGGAACAGGTGTCAATATTGTCGGCTTCAGAAGTGCATCTCATCCGGAATGTCACATGAAGGTCAGTACCGGTTTGATGGTTCGTCACTGTTGTTCATTACTTATGTTAACTGCTGTCGTCGCTGGTTGCTATTGTTAATTAATATTGTTGGTTGCTTTTGTTCAACCACTTTTGTTATCATTCATTTATATCTCCGTTAACACTATTACAACTTCCGGGTGCGTAGGTTTTCAATTACCGCCATGTAGTCTGAGTCTCGTGCGAGTTGTTAGTTAGTTTTCTTTCCACTTGTGCCGTTAAGAGTTGTGGGAAGCGTAAGTCGTCTGTAAATAATTCCATCAAACAAGATAGGGAAACGAAAACCGATGACTTTAAGAAAGATGGTATTGGACGTGAGATTGTGGAAATGTTTAGGGAAAATGAACTTGTTTCACTTCGTAAACTAAAGGTCCAGCTGCAAAGTCTTTGCGATATTGACATTTCAAAAACGATTTGTGGAGAGTTGTTAGGTGCAGTGGTTTCACTTTTCGGAAATCAGTTAGTGGCAGGAACATAGTTGGTGAACAGCCGCACCTCATTGCCGTACGATGCCTACACTTCAGGCAGATTCGTGAGCTCAGGATGGAATGCTTGGACATAGTATATTTGGAAGAATCGTGGGTAAATGCTAGCCATACAAATGAGAACGAATGACAACCACAGGACGGAAAAAAGAGAAGGGAAATTCTAGGTAGCATCGGTCAACGCATCGTAATAGCTCATGTTGGTAGAAAATAAAATAGTCTTATAAGTGACGCAGAACTTATTTTCCGAGCACAGTATATAGCAAGTAATCATGAATTGGCTTACAAACGAAAATCTTTTTGTCACAAGAATTTAAAACAGAATTATTGCAGCTTGTGAAGCGGATTAGGAAAGAAAGATGTTTTTAGTTGACAAGATAATCGCTAAGCGTGGACACACTTTTCTTCGACTACATTCGCACCATTTACACCTCAACCTCATAGAACTTGTGTAGGCTGCAGTCAAAGGTCAAGATTTTCAAAACAGAACAATACTATCAAAACAGAACAATACTATCAAAACAGAACAATACTATCAAAACAGAACAATACTATCAAAACAGAACAATACTATCTTCTTCTTCTTCTTCATCGTACGCAGTCAGACAGTAACCATTATTTTTTCGAAAAAGGCAGCGGTCATCCTGAGGCTATCGACACTGCCATAGAGCTTGTCTAGTGTTGCCACTGGTGATGGCCACATCTGCTATCTCTGATCCTCGTATGTCGGGCAGTTTTGCAGCAAATGCTCAGCGGTCATTTTCCCGGTACCACACGGGCATTCGTCGGTGCCACCTATCTTCAATTTGTTGAATAGGTGGTACATCAGTCTATTGTGGCCAGTGCGAAGTCTGAAGACCACGACCTGCTCTCTTTTGTTCAACTGGTAATAGGCATCGTTTTTGGTGTAGCCAGTATGTTCGGTTTCCCATTTGGTCATGTATCTAGATCTAATAAGCCGTTTTGACTCTTCGTATGTCATACTAGTATCTGGTTGTGGTAGTTTTGCACCTTCTTTTGCCAGTCTGTCTGCCTCCTCGTTGCCTTGGATGTTGCAGTGTGATGGAACCCACTGCACCACTACCCTTTTTGGTGCGGACTGCTGGCATAGTTGACAGAGTACTGCTCTTAAATCAATAAGCTCAGTATTTTTCTGGCTTTTCAGTGCTGAGACTACGGCCAAGGCATCGGTAAGCAGGACTATGTGGCTTTCATTCCTTTTACCTGTCACCATTTCTTCCACTGCCGCCCTCAGTGCCTCTGCCTCCGATCTGAAATTGCTTGTGTATTTTCCAGTAGCGAATGACAGTGTTATTTTTCTGCCATTTGGTAGGTTCAAAAATGCTCCTGCCCCTCCGTTCTGTGTTGTATTTGTTACGGAACCGTCGGTGTATGCATGGGTCCAGTCCATGCTTGGGTAGTTTTCCGTTATGTAACTCAGCGTAGTATCTCTTCTTTCTTTTTCAGACTGGCAGTTTTTGTTTCCAATACCTGGTAAATTTGCTACCACCTCTGGAAATATATGCTGCCTCCAGGTAGGTTTTCGTACAGTAGGGATTGGCTTTGGTGTTGTTAGTGCGTTCATTGGGCCTTCGTGCATCTTAGCTTTGGCTATTTCTGCAAAGTTTCTCCGCTTTATTTTCCCATTTCCGAAATTGTTTAGTCTCTGGTGCATTGGATGGTCAGTCAGTCTTCTGAGTTTCTCTGCTTGCTGCTGGGCTCTGCAGTCTCTTCTGTCCGTCATGGATTGCAGTTTTGTAATCTTTTCAAGTTCTACAATTGGCGTTGACTTCATGCCTCCTGTTATAACTCTCATGGCTTGGGTTTGGAGTTTGCTAACTTTATCGAAGTTCGCCTTTGCTGCTGTTGTCCATGCCACAATGCCATACTCGAGAACTGGTCTCACTCTTCCAGTGTACAGTTTCTTTAGTATACTTTCGTCTGCTCCCCAGCTTGTGCCAGCACGTTTCCTCATGATTGCCATTCTTTCTCTGGCTCTCATTCGGTTTCGAACAATACTATCAAAACAGAACAATACTATCAAAACAGAACAATACTATCAAAACAGAACAAAACTATCAAAACAGAACAATACTTGATGCCTTCTCACAAATATATATTGAGTACTGGAATAAATGTGAAGAGCCCGTACTCCGAGTTAGAACCGTATTGGCAGCGAGATGATTTGGATTTTATCCTGACCTTACCAGTAGATAATCTCTTCGAGTCGTCAGAACCAGAATAGAGCAACTCACATGCTAGTCTCAATCGCTGACACCTCCACTAATTGCCTCACAATATTTTAAGAACTACATCTTTATGAATATAAACTTTGTTACTGCGTCCCAAGAAAGTACATCAACTGATGAAGACTGCAATAGCGACAATCCAATGCCCTTACTTTCCAAGGCGCTTCAATATCCAAGTGGATCATCTCAGTCATATTTGCACCAACAGACACTACAATGTTTTTAAGCGGTACAAAAAGATATAGTGGTCCTAATTTAAAACAAAACAAAACAAACAACAGCAACAACTGGTTCTTTATTATTTTTCTGCTTTGCGCAAGGAATCTTTGGTGATCATCTTAAGCCACGGATCATCATAAGCCACGGATCATCTTAAGTCACGTGATCATCTTGAGCCACGTGATCATCTTAAGTCACGTGATCATCTTGAGCCACGTGATCATCTTGTGTAATGGTGAAGATCTCCAGATCAAAGTCTCGTTCAGGGCTCACGGCGCTAAAAGTATCATAACACGATTTGATAGCAAAAGAACAGTTAATTTAACATATACTCATGAAGTTAATTTCCCTACGTCTCATTGAATATTATCATATGAAGTATGGATACACCTTATTATAATATGAAGTATGGATACACCTTATTATAATATGAAGTATGGATACACCTTATTATAATATGAAGTATGGATACACCTTATTATAATATGAAGTATGTATACACCTTATTATAATATGTAGTATGGATACACCTTATTATCATATGTAATATGGATACATCTTATCATCATATGTAGTGTGGATACATCTTATTATCATATGTAGTATGGATACACCTTATTATCATATGTAATATGGATACATCTTATTATCATATGTAGTGTGGATACACCTTATTATCATATGTAGTGTGGATACACCTTATTATCATATGTAATATGGATACATCTTATTATCATATGTAGTGTGGATACATCTTATTATCATATGTAGTGTGGATACATCTTATTATCATATGTAATATGGATACATCTTATTATCATATGTAGTATGGATACATCTTATTATCATATGTAGTATGGATACATCTTATTATCATATGTAGTATGGATACACCTTATTATCATATGTAGTATGGATACATCTTATTATCATATGTAGTATGGATACATCTTATTATCATATGTAGTATGGATACACCTTATTATCATATGTAGTATGGATACACCTTATTATCATATGTAGTGTGGATACATCTTATTATCATATGTAGTGTGGATACACCTTATTATCATATGTAGTGTGGGCAGTGACGACAGCCTCAGGATGACCGCTGCTTTCTTCGAAAAAATACAGGTTGACGTCTGACAGCGTACGAAGAAGAATAAGAAGAAGATATGTAGTGTGGATACACCTTATTTTCATATGTAGTTTGGATACACCTTATTTTCATATGTAGTTTGGATACACCTTATTTTCATATGTAGTTTGGATACACCTTATTATCATATGTAGTATGGATACACCTTTGGAAAACGTCGCTACCATTAGTATTATATTGTACAGATATAAGGTTTAATTAGCATTGTTTTGTGCATATGCACAATTATATAACAAAAATGGCTTTATGCAAAAACTTCGTTTTATGTGAATTCGTTAACCATGAAATCTTAAGGTCGCTAGAAATACAACACTGCTTGTAAAAAATGACTGTTATAAGTATAGTAGTTTTTGAGTGTGTTCAACAAGTTTGGAACGAACTACTGTCTTCGGTAGATATCTCATTTCTGAGGCTTGGAATCAGGATTGGAGAGGTTTTTCTGGGTTGTGGTTATTGTCAAAGTCTCACATTCATAGACAAAACGAATACATACTTGTATTTGGAGGGGTGTACAGCCATCTTAGTGTTCTTACTTATTTCTCTTTAGCTAAGGAATCCTCTATTCATGGCATGAAACAGCTTAAGAGTTACTGCTCTTCAAGTAGCCATCTCTTCTTTGATTCCTTTATTACAGCTCCGATGTACTGGCTGACCGGTTCAATAGCCTGTTCTCTCAACTACATGTCACATCCCGTCTCTTGAGACGACCATTGTTTTATAAAAATTGCTAATGGTAATCCATCTCTTCTGCATCTCCTCTTTCCAGTTTTGAAGGTTGGTCTAGAGATGTGCCTCTGATCTTAATTTGAAAGTACCACTGTCTACTGTCTGTCTACCTCCGACACAATAAGTAACCTATGTGTAGTCTGTGCTTGATGATAGGAAAGTTAGGATGTAATGGAGTCTATAAATAAGTTTGGCCCCTACTCGGCCTTTAATCCATTCCGGCAAGTGTTGAATGACGACAGACTTTGCCGGTTGGGACGTTTTTCGGGGTGTCCTTTAGCTCACGTTTCAATTTGGGAAGATATTTGCGTCATATGGAGATCCGGGATTTGAAACAGGGCTGCCTATGTCTTATTTCTGTGTCTCTTGTTTGTTAAATATGTTTTCCCAGTGTAGAAAAATACATGCCTGTCTCATTGTTGTCACCAAAAAACACACTTTCTTTACAACTCACTTTTTCAAGGTTTTCTGATTTTCCCTAATCTCTCATCTCTTTCGCAGCGACCTCATTTCATGTGTTGCAATGTTTTATTATTGTGTTCAAGGTTATTGTCTGTGACTAATAACATAGCTTTGGTATTAATATAATCTTCATGATTTATCTTGTTGCATTAGTTGTAACATTTGGGTGTTATAGTAATGGCTATAACTGGTATGTCACAGCATTTACATCTTTTAGTTATTGTTTTTATTTGTTTTTGGAGTTCTTGATTCTGTCTCATTGTCCATACTTCAATCGTCTGTCAACGTGTTTCGGTCTTCACGTCCATACTTTCAACGTCTGTCAATGTGTTTCTGAGTTCTTGTCCATACTTCTAACATCTGACAACATGTTTCTGTCTCCCTGTCCATCCTTCCTTCATCTGACAACATGTTTCTATCTCCCTGTCCATCCTTCCTTCATCTGACAACATGTTTCTATCTCCCTGTCCATCCTTCCTTCATCTGACAACATGTTTCTATCTCCCTGTCCATCCTTCCTTCATCTGACAACATGTTTCTATCTCCCTGTCCATCCTTCCTTCATCTGACAACATGTTTCTATCTCCCTGTCCATCCTTCCTTCATCTGACAACATGTTTCTGTCTCCCTGTCCATCCTTCCTTCATCTGACAACATGTTTCTGTCTCCCTGTCCATCCTTCCTTCATCTGACAACATGTTTCTGTCTCCCTGTCCATCCTTCCTTCATCTGACAACATGTTTCTGTCTCCCTGTCCATCCTTCCTTCATCTGACAACATGTTTCTGTCTCCCTGTCCATCCTTCCTTCATCTGACAACATGTTTCTGTCTCCCTGTCCATCCTTCCTTCATCTGACAACATGTTTCTGTCTCCCTGTCCATCCTTCCTTCATCTGACAACATGTTTCTATCTCCCTGTCCATCCTTCCTTCATCTGACAACATGTTTCTATCTCCCTGTCCATCCTTCCTTCATCTGACAACATGTTTCTATCTCCCTGTCCATCCTTCCTTCATCTGACAACATGTTTCTGTCTCCCTGTCCATTCTTCCATTGTCTATCATAAATCTTCTGTTTCCCTGTCCATAATTCCATTGCTTCTCAACATGTTCCTGTTTCCCTGTCAATTCCTCCAACGTCTGTCAACATGCTACTGTCTCCTAGATCCTGTCCATTCTGTATTTTTTATATACACATGCAAATTTGACAAAAATCATTCTTAGACAAAATAGAAATAGACACTGGTATGCAAACTTCAATCATGATAACTCCAGATAGAGCACGAGGAACATCTCTACAGTTGTCTCCCCATGATCAATGTCAAACAATTTTTTTTACATAATGGGGATGTACAAAGTTTGCTAGCCTTCAGTGAAATGTGATCGTGTATGCACGCACCTGTTCGTGCGCGTGTTCAGGTGCATGTTTTTGTAAGTGACCAGGTGTTGACATATGCTACAAATGTAATGTCGTGTTTATTTGCATAGACAAGCCATAGCACTGATGATATCAAAGGCATCTATTTATTGCTGAGAGGGCTAGACTGACTTGTATGCAAATCTGCTACGTGTATTAGCATAAAAGTGGTAATATGTCGATTGTCGAGATCCACTGGATGAAAGTGGCAGGAGGGGGATGGGTGTTTGCATGAGTTGATGAATGGATAGGTGGCACTAGGGTGGTATAGGTGGATGGAAAGATGTATAGTTGGTTGCATGGATAGATGTATAGTTGGTTGCACAGATGGATGTATAGAATGGATGGATGGATAGTTGGTTGCATGGATAGATGTATAGTTGGTTGCATGGAAGGATATATGGATATATAGTTGGTTGCATGGATGGATGCATAGGTGGTTGCATGGATGGATGGATGCACTCGTTATAAGTGGTTACATAGATGGACAGGATGAATGTTTAGATGTATGGATGGATAGGTAGTTGCTTTGATGAATATATGTCTGTTTAGATGGTTGCATGGATTGATGGATGATTGTTTATGTGGTTGTATGGATGGATAGATTACTGATTAGGTGGTTGCATGGAGGCATGACTATTTTTGTTGTTGCATCAATGGATGACTGTTTAGGTGATTGCACGGATGGATGGATGACTGTTTAGGTGATTGCACGGATGGATGGATGACTGTTTAGGTGGTTGCACGGATGGAGGGATGACTGTTTAGGTGGTTGAATTGATTGGTGTATGGCTGTTTAGGTGGTTGCATGGATTGGTGGATAACTGTTTTGATTGTTGCATGGATGGATATTTGGATGGATGTATGTGTATAGTTGCATGAGTGGATGGATGGGTATGTAGTTTGATAGATCAATGTTTGAATGACTGGTGGATTTATTGGTGGTTGCGCGTATTAATGTTGAATCAATGGCTGCAAGAATGAATATTTTAATTGATTGGATATATAGGTGGTTGCATGAGTGGAAGAACTAATAGATATATGGATGAGTGAAGTAGTGGTTAGATTGGTGGTTATATTTGTGGTTAGAATGGTAGTTAGATTGGTGATTATATTGGTGGTTAGATTGGTGGTTAGATTGGTGGTTAGATTGGTGGTTATATTGGTGGTTAGAATGGTAGTTAGATTGGTGATTATATTGGTGGTTAGATTGGTGGTTAGATTGGTGGTTCGATTGGTGGTTATATTGGTGGTTAAATTGGTGGTTAGATTGGTGGTTAGATTGGTGGTTCGATTGGTGGTTATATTGGTGGTTAAATTGGTGGTTAGATTGGTGGTTAGATTGGTGGTTAGATTGATGGACGAATAAGTGGCTTATAGGACTGAAGTGTAAACGAATGTTTGAATGGAAGGCAGATTTATGGACGGTAGTTTGGTAGATAGGTGGATAATTGAATGGATAGATTTATGGACGGGTGATTGAGTCGTTAGGCGTATGATTGAATGGATATATTTATGTATTTGTGGCTGGATAGATGGATGCATGAATGAGGGACTACTAGATGGTTAAATTAGATGATTGGATGAACGGTTGTATGGAGTGACGGTTTGGTAGCTGTGTGGATAGATCGATGAATGATGGATAAATATATGCATGGATGGATGGATAGGTTAGTGGAAAGATGAATCGATATGTAGATAGATAGATATAAAGACTTGCTACTTGTTTTGATAGATAGACAGACATGCTAGCGGACTAACAGAGAGACACTCACTCACAGACAGACACTCCCTCATAGACAGATAGAGAGTCAGAGAGCGATGAAGAGAGAACAGCATATTAAGGAGAGAAAGTCAGAAATAACGGGACCGAACAGAGATTGAGCGAGTGAAGGAAGAGGATGGAACTGAGAGAAAGAGATGGAAAACAGAGACAACGAGACAGAAAAAGAAAAGACACTGACATGTACACAGAAAAAAGATCGAGAGAGAAAGACAAATTAGCAGAGAGACCCTGAGAACAATATAAAGGAACTGAGAGAAATAAATAGAAATGAAGGCAAAAGAGAGAGACCGAGGTAGAAATGAAGGAAATGAGAGAGACAAACACGAAGGAGAGAGAGAGAGAGAGAGAGAGAGAGTGAGAGAGAGAGAACCAACCACATACCCCAGAGAAAGGCAGTCTGGGGGAGACAATTAAGACAAAAGAAACAAGAATAGCATTAATGAAAGAATGACTATTATTAGACCCATGTATACCATTAATAGACATCTGCAATGGTATAACACCCCATTCAAATTGAGAAAAGCTGGATCTAATTAGATATAGGGCAGAGCCCTGTTTTGATCTGATATCAGGCAATATCTAGGCCAGCCACCTGCCGAGTAGAGCGAGATACATATCTCAGGTGAAACCAACTTGACAGTCCCTATACATTTTTCATTCTTGTGCGACGAACCACGAACCTTCCCTTGTTCCTTATAACAATAACGCATTATATTAAGTAACCATACGCGTATATGTGATTTTTGTAGGCATTTCAGTTGATACATACAAGATATTTCTAGGTATTTCAGTTGATACATGTAAGGTATCTCTAGGCATTTTAGTTGATACATATAAGGTATTTCTAGGCATTTCAGCAAATACATATAAGGTATTTCTAGGCATTTCAGTTGATACATATAAGGTATTTCTAGGCATTTCAGTTGATACCTATAAGGTATTTCTAGGCATTTCAGTTGATACATATACGGTATGTCTAGGCATTTCAGTTGCTAAATTCAAGGTATTTCTAGGCATTTCAGTTGGTACATTTAAGGTATATATACCTAGCCTTTTTAGTTAATGCATATACGGTATGTCTAGGCATTTCAGTTTATACATATAAAGTATGTCTAGGCATTTCAGTTGCTACATGCAAGGTATTTCTAGGCATTTTAAAGTTCGTGTGTGCGTGCGTGTGGGCATGATTGCATTTATGTGAATGTACGCTTGTGTGTGTGTACGTATATATATATATATATATATATATATATATATATATATATATATATGTTTGTGGAAGGGAGGGTGGGAGGGGGGGGGGGCTAGTTAGGGAGCGAAACGGGGTGGTATTTCTAATAATTTTAGGTCGTAAACGGGTATGAATGTTTACCTGACATTTCAGTCCAAGATGTATGGTTTAAAAAAAAAAAATTACTGACATCATCGTGTCATTGATGGCGGCTTAATATTAAAGGCTGCTCTTGAAGAAACGATCATTCCAAACGTGATAGACACGATCGTCTCTAACCTTGTAGCATCCACAGCCCTTTACAGCTGTCTTACACTCTTGATCAATTATCCGCAGTAGCGCACTGGTTAGTGCGCGAGCTGCCCAGACGAGCGATTTAGGTTCAATTCCTAATAGATGACATTTTTTTCCAGCGTGAATGACTCCGGCATCAACCTAACCACAACAATTAGGCACTAAAGCACGCCTGTGAAGCAATGGCTGCCGGCGTGATACTGACCACATCAGGGACATCTCTCATGGAGAGCCGTCGGTCAAGAAAATATCGGCCTAACACCATATTCAAATATATGTCACACGACGTGTAGGGACGCGTGGGCTAGTAGTTAAGTGACATGGCTCACAATCGGAAGGTGCTGGGTTCGCTTCCCATTAAAGCACCGGCCGTTACCCTGGGGAAGCAAACCCTTAAAAATGTAGTAGGAAGCAGACCCTTACATGAAATGCATCCCGAAGTCGGATGTACTAGGCCGACAGGCGCAAAATAAAAACCGTAATGCAGCGCACACCGCCTTGGGGGATAGAGAAAGTAGGCGAACGCAAAGAAAAAAAACACCAAAATTTAAAAAAATTTTTAAAAAACAGGACGTGTAAACGGGATAGTTACTTTCTGATTGAAATAATAAATCTGTAATACTTCAAATTAAAATGTTCTTTTGAAGAAATAATTTTAAAAAGATTGTTTGTTTTAAGGTCCAACAACGCCGCGTTTGCTAATTCGAAAGTACCTGAGTACATAAAGACGCTTTCGACCTGTTTGAAATTATGACGTCAACAGGTTAAAAGCCACATTATCTCTGATGGATTTAGGGACAGAAGATACTATAGCTTGATTTATGGTCGAAATTTGCGTCTCATGGACACTTTATATGTTTTGAAAATATTTTTACTTGTCAGTTTCAAAGTCCCAAACTGGATCAAGATGCTGAGCAGCGCATGAGCTGCAGTGGTCAGCGACTCATAGCTGACTGCTTGTGTCAGGGCCAGGGAACCATAGCTGCCAAGACCCTTCTACATCTCTACGCGGTGATCCTGGATAACAGATTGCAGCAGGGCAGACTGGCTAAGGAGAAGGGATCGAAGAGGGAATGCTGACCCGGTACTCAAAAAATGCTTGCTGAAGTCGTATGTGTTGGACCGAAAGGTGCAAATATCGCAGTCAAGCAGTAAACTACTACACAACGCATTCCGTTCTCTGGACTAAATTTTATCTACTTAAGCCTTTTCAGTGTTTGGTAGCGGGAGATTGAGAAGGAACGAAGCCAAGCCAAGCCAAGCCAAGCCAAAGCCCCAAACGATTTCTCACCGAGTGCACTATCTTTACCAAACAAGCCGTGGTTGATTAACTTCAAACGCACCTCCTCTAACCCTTGGGAACAGAGACGCTAGTTAAGTCAGGCACAATATACTGACCAGGACGTCGCGTCAGGGTCAGGCAAAATGCACTGACTAAGCCCACAATCTCTCTTCCATGTAGCGTTCCCTGGAAACAGGTTGTATTCAAGGCAACCTAGCGGACGAGATGTGGATCGATGTAATCCGCGTAGAAATGAGCGCCACGCTGATAAAGCCAAGCACAGCACAACCACCTGGAAGACCGCCGTCCATCTTCATCAGCATGCTCAGGATGTGAGGAAAGCGACTACAAACTGCCACTTAACGCCTTTTTCAGGGCGCACAAAAGAGTAAACTTACTCATTGTGGGCATTACACAACAACAACCTCTAACCATTGCCAATGTTCCCACACGGGTGCTAGGGTGCCCGATCTTTCATTCACGTAAACCCCAGCGTGACCAGGACAGGATTTGCACTCACAATTCCGAAAGTTCGAGACTCTTTGCTGTAGCCAGCCCTTATGTACCTTCCGAAGTAAAGATTGAGAGTTAAATGATATTTCGGCCACTCATCAAGCAGGTCTAAAATACCCACCCCAGAGCCCAAGTAACTGCCTCGATCTCCATTCTCATGTTGGAGGTTGTTGTCGTGTATCCACCGCTCTGCTCGGCAACAACCCAGCTTCTCGCCCTAGCAGCGAAGCACAGCTTGCTTTCTTGTCCAGTTACCTACATCAACCAATGTGGTAATTAAAGTTCCAAAATAGACACTGCTGTCGGGGATGAAGTGTTACAGAATTCATTGCATTAGGCTACATGTTTTTATAAGGTGGTGTGATGAGTTCCCTTCCTCGTTACTTTGTGTTCCATAGCAGTAAGACTCATTTACAGGTGATTCGATTGGGACGTGTCGATAAGAAGATTCGATTGGGACGTGTCGATAAGGTGATTCGATTGGGACGTGTCGATAAGAAGATTCGATTGGGACGTGTCGATAAGGTGACTCGATTGGGACGTGTCGATAAGGTGATTCGATTGGGACGTGTCGATAAGGTGATTCGAACCCGATACATTTAATGATGCAATGTAATTTTACAAAGTTTTGCATCTCTACTCTTAGCGGTCAGACTCGGAAGATGTCCCAAGAAAGCCCGTCCGGCAAGCAGCAGCTTCTTCATGCTTCCTCAGACACAACACGGTCACGTGGATCTTGACAGACAGGTGAGTCCTGGAAGTGGGTTGTGCTTGGGACTGGCAACCTTTTCATGTAAAAAAAAACATTGCTGTTATAATCAATCACCGCAAGAACTCGTATACAGACATGTAGATCATGGGTTCTTAACAAAGGGGCCCATTGGCGGTCCATGGAAAGATCTGTGGGGGCCCGTGAGATTGGACGGGCAACAATCAACATATCTTAATTTACCCTAACCGCTAATTGAAATCTAGCATTGCTTTCATGTAATGAGATTATGCAATAACGCTTCAAAATGACAGTAGAATTAGCTAGATCTGCGTCAACAATAGAGGTGACATATTTTCATATCACAGTTGTTGAATTTCTCGAAAATTGTTTTAATTTCATTTTCAACAATATGCGTTTGCGAATCTGGATTTTCAATACTTGTAAGAATGAAAACAAAAAACAAATTAAAATTGATTAGATGTCCAACATGCTTTGTCAAATACCACACAAGTTTAATGTCTTATTCAAGTTAAACAGCATTGTTCACACTGGCATGTAATTATAAAATTTAATTAACCGATAACTTTCCTATATTTTGAATTAGAGTTGTAATTGAATGTGCTCAGAAAGCAGAACATATTATATTACTACATCATATACACATTATTTTTATTTTGGTGGCTGTGTTTCTATATTCCTGGTTCTTTGTAATTTTTTTGTACGCATTTAAAAACATTGTTCTGAAACGGTGGCCGTGACCTTCATCTGACTGGTACAGAGGTCAATGTAAGAAAAAAGGTTAAGAACCCTTACTGTAAACCAGCTAAAATGTAAATGATTGAAATGTGGAGAAAATAATTATCGGAATGTTAGAGCGTTTGTTTTAAACGTAAAAAGTGCAGACTCAACTCACGTTATCGGCACGGTCAAATTGATTAGTCTGTAAATTGGTACTTGGTTCAATGAAACCGCAGGAAAGGTAGCTAGGCAGGGAACTGCTCACCTCACCTCGTAAACTAGCTGTGTTCTAGAACAACTAAGTCTCTAACACTCCTTCCTCACCAGCAGTGTCTACTTATTTGGTACTACTTACCTAAGTGTAGATAGCGTTATCTTAAAATCGGTTCTACTTACCTAAGTGTAGATAGCGGTATCTTAAAATCGGTTCTACTTACCTAAGTGTAGATAGCGGTATCTTAAAATCGGTTCTACTTACCTAAGTGTAGATAGCGGTATTTTAAAATCGGTTCTACTTACCTAAGTGTAGATAGCGGTATCTTAAAATTGGTTCTATTTACCTAAGTGTAGAAAGCGGTATCTTCAAATTGGTTCTACTTACTTAAGTGTAGATAGCGGTATCTTAAAATTGGTTCTACATACTTAAGTGTAGATAGCGGTATCTTAAAATTGGTTCTACTTACCTAAGTGTAGAAAGCGGTATCTTAAAATTGGTTCTACTTACCTAAGTGTAGATAGCGGTATCTTAAAATGGGTTCTACTTACCTAAGTGTAGATAGCGGTATCTTAAAATTGATTCTACTTACCTAAGTGTAGATAGTGGTATCTTAAAATTGATTCTACTTACCTAAGTGTAGATAGCGGTATCTTACAATTGATTCTACTTACCTAAGTGTTGATAGCGGTATCTTAAAATTCATTCTACTTACCTAAGTGTAGATAGCGGTATCTTAAAATTGATTCTACTTACCTAAGTGTAGATAGCGGTATCTTAAAATTGATTCTAATTACCTAAGTGTAGATAGCGGTATCTTAAAATTGATTCTACTTACCTAAGTGTAGATAGCGGTATCTTAAAATTGATTCTACTTACCTAAGTGTAGATAGCGGTATTTAAAAAAATGGTCACCGGTTCATAACCCATGTGGCTTTATCGTGGCCTAGCAGGTAGTGACACTGCTCACATCTTACAAATTCTGAGTTCAGATTCTCCCAAGGTCGTACAAAACAGTACATGATAGACCGTCTTAGAAAAACATCCGAACGGACTTATTTGTTTTTGTTAAATCTGGAAAAGTGTTGGGATAGGAGAAGGGTACAATATAAAAACCTAGGTTGCACACTGTGCGGCAATTCCACTGACATGAACCTTTATTACGCGGCCTCATTAGCACCCAGGAACGCCGTAACGACAGTTGTTTAAAAAAATGGACAAGAATCACAATGAATAAGTAAGTGCTTCTACCTTGTACATCTAGGGTAACCAAACTTGCTTAGCGTGAGAGCCGTGTATGGTAGCCATTGATTAATAACTGTAAACGCTTGAAAATTGGTTATTCATTCATAATATACGTTATGGTGGAGGGTGCGTGGTCTAGGGGGAAGCGTCCGTTTCACAATCCCAAATTGAATCACGCTATTGTCTAGTTTGACAGACATGGTTTTTTTTCACGCTCTTCCACGTATGGAAAGTAATGGCAACCTACTGTACTGCACACTTGCCAAGACACTTATGACAGCCAAACAGGTTGGTCGTTGTAGGAAGCGACGTTCTGCTACTTACTTTTATACATGATGGTGCAAAAAGACCGAGTGGTCTGCCGGGGTCTTTGTGTAGAACAAGGACAAGAATAGCACTGCTGCCTCACAGAGAGCATGCCATAAGACATGGCATAACACCGGCAAAGGTTAGGTGGTTTGTTTAAAGCAGCATAGATGGCGCCTAATAGACTGCGGTCTACTTTGTTCTAGTGTTTGAGTCTATTAAGATGGACTCGCACATCGGTTAACTACCTTCCATAAGCGCTTGTCTCAACGCAGCTGCTCGAGCCTAGTCCGTGAAGCAGGAAATCCTCCTCCCGGCTACATCCAGGTTACATCAGAGCTAGGACCACCACAGGAACTTCTACCTCTGTAGAAGTACAGATCGACTAAGAACTAAGAACTAAGAAAGAAACTCGGTAAACATATTTCTTCGAGGAGCACATTATTTATCAAAGGATCATGGCATCATATGCTACAGGGCAACATGTTCTACAGGGCAACATGTTCTACAGGGCAAAAATGTTCTACGGGGCAACATGTTCTGCGCGCTTGCCTAGGACTTGTCGCAGAAGTAGAATCGCCAAAGAAAGAGAAAAGTTATTGCTGGGCAACTCAACAACCCTCACTAACTCCCCAGCTGCAAGGCGTCAGAAAATGCATCCACTTTGCATCGGCTTGGCTGCGAAAGAGCGTTCAGCTTGGCAGGCCTAATCAACACCAAGACAACAGTAGAAATGTGACAGCTCCTCATATAGATCGCGAGCCGCGGTTTGGAAGCAACTGGCTGTCTTGGCTTCGCTCGTTCTCAATCTCCCGCTACCAAACACTGACACGGGCCTAAGTAGCAGAATGTAGTCCAGAAAACGGAATGCGTTGTGTCGTAGTTTACAGCTTGACTGCGATATTTGCACCTTTCGGTCCAACACATCCGACTTCAGCAAGCATTTTTTGAGTACCGGGTTAGCACTCCCTCTTCGATCCCATCTCTTTAGCCAGTCTGCCCTGCTGCACCTGTTATCCTGGATCACCGCGTGGAGGTGTAGAATGGTCTTGGCAGCTCTGGTTCGCTGGCCCTGACGCTAACAGTCAGCTATGGGTCGCTGACCGCTGCAGCTCATGCGCTGCTCAGCATCTTGATCTCTGAAAGCAACTAATATAGCCATCAAGTTTATGTTACAGCCGGTGGGGGTGGGGAGTGGGGTTGGGATGGGGGGGGGGGGTTGTTATGTTGACATAGGTGACGTTCTATTTGCAAAACAATACGTAAAGTTTCCGGGAGAGTGTCAACTTATGATTAGATGATCGATTAGGTCATGGATTTTATTGACGTATAAGCTGAAAGTGACCAATGCGGAACGACATGGCTGATGTAATCTTCTCATGTATATCAAACCGAAGTTACACAATTTTGTTTGTTTGTTGTGCACGTAGAATTGTTCGAGTTGAAAATGTTGTTGATTGGACAATGTACACATGCCAAATTTTGTGTTTTGCTTGAGAAGTCACGGTATTTGCGTCTTTGTTCACCTAAAACAAAAGAAATTTATATATATTTTTAGCAGTTATTTGATGTAGTAATGTTTCAAAATAGATCCATTATTTTTAACTGTTGGGGGTGTCAAATATTCTGCGAGGACTTCTGCTTCCGTTTCTGCGTATACCTACCGTTTTAACAGTGAATTTCTTAGGTTTAGGGTAAAGATTAGGTTATGGTTAGGCTTAAGCTAGGGTTAGATCTTGTTAGGATTAGATTAGGATCTTTTCTACATTTCTATCTTTATCTAAGTTTTTACTTATTTATTTAAAATAAAATTATAAAGACTTGTCCTCTCCTTAACCAGAAATGGAATGCCCCGTTACAGTCATCAGCTGTCAAATACGTACGATGGGAACCCAGGGAACTCTGTTTGGTGTGAATTAAGACGCACGTACCGGTCGCCCTTAGAGATAGCAGTCCAGCTTCATAAAGAATATGGTGATAGCCTGATGAAGAAATCGCAACGTAATGAGTGGTGCAAGCGTTTATGCGAAGGCCGTGTTATTGTCGAAGATAATCCACGTAGCGAACAACCGCCTATATCAATAAACAATGAAACCATTGAGCGTGTTTGGAAGGTTGTTTATGTTGACAGAAGACTTAGTCTAGGGAAAGTAGCCTCAGAAGTTGTAATGTTAGTCGAAAGTTGCCACAGTATTCTCTACAATGAGCTGCACGTGCACCGTGATTTTCAGCACATGGTTCTCAAAATGGTATTTACTGAGTAGAAAGTAACGAATGAGATTGACACTGGCATGACACCTAATGAGATTGACACTGGCAGGACACCTAATGAGATTGACAGTGGCATGACTCCTAATGAGATTGACAGTGGCATGACACCTAATGAGATTGACACTGGCATGACACCTAATGAGATTGACACTGGCATGACACCTAATGAGATTGACACTGGCAGGACACCTAATTAGCTTAACACTGGCAGGACACCTAATGAGATTGACACTGGCATGACACCTAATTAGCTTAACACTGGCAGGACACCTAATGAAATTGACACTGGCATGACACCTAATGAGATTGACACTAGCATGACACCTAATGAGATTGACATTGGCAGGACACTTGATCTGATTGACACTGGCAGGACACCTAATGAAATTAACACTGGCATGACACCTAATGAGATTGACACTAGCATGACACCTAACGAGATTGACACTAGCATGACACCTAATGAGATTGACACTGGCAGGACACCTAATCGCTGTGGCTGACCAAGATGGCAACATAATTTAGGAGGAGACGAGTCAAGGTATTTTGGGGTTGTTTGTTGTTGTGTTATAGTGTGTACGATCTTACGACACCTTTAGACCATCGTGTTACTCCAGGCCGAAGGACAGACACAGATTCAATCTGCTTTTGGTTACCCGTCCTCATGCAACCTTGCATGATTGAATACCAGGATTCAGGTAAGTAAGTACGATCATCAAACAACCTCCTCATCCCTGAATGAAAATCGCTCCTATCTTCCTTGATACAAAAATGTCGTTTGCGCAAGAGCTAAGGAAATGTTATATTCGAACTTTTTTTGTAATATCTAAGGAGTTTTCAACCATGAGTTCATTCACGAAGGTCGAACGGTTAACAAGAAAATGTACATTGATAGCTTCCGTAATATGAGAGATGCAATTAGAAGGAAGAGTTATCAAAAAACGGAGAACAAACAGTTGGATTCTGATGCATGATAATAGGGCAGCACATTGATCGCTACACGTGAAACAATACCTTACAAAGCGACTGCCATGAAATATCCTTCATGTTTTCTCGACCTGGACTCACCTTAATTCTTCTTGTTCCCTGGCCTATAATCAGCACAGAAAAGACATCAATGACAAGTGTCAAAGAATGGATTCTTCTTCTTCTTCTTCTTCTTCTTCGTTCGTTCTCAATCTCCCGCTACCAAACCCTGAAAGGGTAAGTAGCAGAATGTAGTCCAGACGGAATGCGTTGTATTGTAGTTTACAGCTTTGCTGCGATGTTTGCACCTTTCGGTCCAACACATCCAACTTCAGCAAGCATTATTTGAGTACCGGATTAGCATTCCCTCTTCGATCCCTTCTCCTTAGCCAGTCTGCCCTGCTGCAGCCTGTTATCCAGGATCACCGCGTGGAGGTGTAGAAGGGTCTTGGCAGCTATGGTTCGCTGGCCCTGACGCTAGCAGTCAGCTATGGGTCGCTGCCCGCTGCAGCTCAGCATCTTGATCCCAAAGAATGGGTTCCATTAGGGCCGTTTGAATGTGTTTTACGCCTTAGGCGAGAATTGAAAAATGTCGCTTCCTCCCTGTTACTACAATCACTTTCCTCCTTCTATCCAGGCTAGAAGAATCAATGCATTAGATATGAAAGAACTTGTATTCAACATTAAACAATAAAACACATCAAACATTAAATAACTAAATAAGCACTGTTCATGATATTTTAAATGAGTTTAATTTTCGTTTCTAAATATCTCTCTTCTAACTTCAATGGTGTTTTGGGTTCTTTCTCTTAATCGAATGGTACCTTCCTTGTCTTTATTTTAGCAAAGTCTTTAATAAGATCTCTCGTGTCAACCTGGTAAGCCATTTCCATTTTCTACTGAAAATTGTGGCTGGTCTTACAAGTCTCTCTTGGCTCGTGGAACCGCTCAGATAGGTTTTTATTCATTTGAGTTTTGATAAGCGCCTCTCCGCACTTACCACTGATATCGGTAATGTCAAAAAGATACAAATAGCTACGAATAAATTAGGAAAACCATTTTCTAACTTGTTTTGGCACATATAGCTCAGCACATATTCAGGTTTCGCCTTTTTTTATACTCGATGACTTATTCCTGACAGTTCAGAGCAGAGAGTTGCCTCGTCAATGTCCTTTATAAAGGATTGGGTTTCTCCAGGGCTAAACCGGGTTAGAGCTGTTTCCAATTTCATACACAAATCCATGAGGTCTTTGGAAGTTTTCATCTTGAGGTCACTTGTTTAGAAAACCAAATAATCTTGCAATTTAATTCAGCCGTGTGAATAGCTCTTTGACAGAACTAATTGCCGTGTCCAATAATGCAAACTAGTGATTTACTCTGAACATCTTTGTGGTCAGCGATGGGTTCATCTTTTGATTCGTAAGAGAACAATTTCCTAGTCCTCCATCTTATCTCTGGCTGAAAAATTGGCTCACTATTGATTTCTTCTGCTAGCTTTCAACCAAAACCATCAAATTCCAAGCCACTGCTCATGTTTTTAAATACTCTGTATTTTTAAGCTCATGTACGGTTTTCTTAAGAGTAAAGTCCTCCACTTGAGGCAGTTTACTGGTCAAATTGATTCGAAATAATATACTGGGTCATGTTAGAACTGCCATAACAAACTTAAATGAAGATATCTGTTTAGAAGACCTTCAGCTTCAACATTAATCATGGTACAAGAAGAGCCTTTGAAAGTTGAATCTTCAGTCATTTCAAACAATGCATCATACAGGTGAGGTGACTGGTACCTGGTGGGAGTTAAGGCATCGATCCTGCCTGACCACCGAGTATCACTCAGAGGTTTTATAGTCAAAGATAGTATATGCCGTTTCAGTATATCCCATCGACGTGGAGACGCAGAAAAGAATACACACAGTCGTTGCATAACATATAGTCATTTTATAACATACAGTCGTTGTATAACATATAGTCATTGAATTACATACAGTCGTTGCATAACACACAGTCGTTGTATTACATACAGTCGTTGCATAACATATAGTCATTTTATAACATACAGTCGTTGTATAACATGCAGTCATTGAATAACATCAAAAATTACCTCAATTTTTTCGCTGTTTCATTTCAAATAAAAATTGTTTCCGCCCTTTTGCCGCCCCTAAAATTTTGCCGCCCTAGGTGGTCGCCTAATCGTGCCTAATGGTAGAAACGACTCTGGATTCCATGAATGTTTCCAACCGTTCTATGGACGTTGGCGAAAGTGTGCTGACAAAGGAAACTATTTGAAATAAATGTAGTGCTAATAATTGTAGTGTTACTTATCTCTGATCATCTGATTAGTGTAGTGGTAGAGCACTCTGCTTTTCACTCATAGCTACGGAGTTCAACTCTCTCAGCCATCACGCTCCAGTCTGTAAATGTTGCTGTCAGAGAAGAAAACGAAACGAGGCAGGGAACTGGCCACCCCACCTCCCACAACCTGTGCGTAGTATATTGAAGTCTCCAACACTGCATTCCCAACCAGCGGTTAAGTCTGCTGAAGGATACCCTTGACCCTTTACTTTTCTCTATTCAATATACAAATTCGAGGAATTTTTTGAAGCGACCTTGTGCATTAACACGACCTTAACGGATATAAATAAGGGGCAAGGGACACAATCTCGAGATTTATTTCCTATGCATATTATCTAATCAATAGGGGACGGTGTGGCATAGTGGTTAAGTGGCACGGCTCACAATCAGAAGGTGCTGAGTTCGATCCCCTTCCCAGCATAAGACCCGGGAAGCAAACCCTTAGAAAATGCAACAGGAAGCAGACCCTTACATAAAATGCATGCCGAAGTCGGATGCTCTGGGCCGACAGACGCAAAAACATAGTACAACGCACACCGCCTTAGGGAATAGAGAAATAAGGCGAACGCAACAACAACCACAACAAAATTCCACTGATAGACATCCACTCGAATGGATCCAACACAGTCATGCCTTTATGATGTGAGTTGATTTGTTCATAGTCATCTACATGGGATCAAGATGCTGAACAGCGCTGAGCAGCACATGAGCTGAAGTGGTCAGCTACCCATAGCTGACTGCTACCGTCAGGGCCAGCGAACCATAGCTGCCAAGACCCTTTTACACCTCCACTCGGTGATCCTGGATAACAGGCTGCAGCAGGACAGACTGGCTAAGGAGAAGGGATCGAAGAGGGAATGCTAACCCGGTACTCAAAAAATGATTGCTGAAGTCGGATGTGTTGAACCGAAAGTTTGCAAATATCGCAGTGGAGCTGTAAACTACGATACAACGCATTTCGTTCTCTGGACTACATTCTGCTACGTTAGTCCTTTCAGGTGCAAGACAACCAGATTCTAGTGTGACCTACAAAGAGTCCGAAAGGTTTATTAGGGCCAGATACATGGCCAAATGGGAAACAGAACATACTGGCTACACAAATGATGTCCACTACCAGTTGAACAGACGAGAGTAGGTCGTGGTCTTCAGACTCCGCACAGGCCACAACAGACTGAGGTACCACCTATTCAATAAACTGAATATAGATGGCACTGCCGAATGCACCTGTGGTACAGGAAAAATGACCGCTGTACATTTGCTGCAAAATTGCCCGACATACAAGGACCAGAGAAAGCACATGTGGCCATCACCAGTGGCAGCACTAGACAAGCTCTATGGCAGTGTCGACAGCCTCAGGATGACAGCTGCTTTCTTCGAACAAATTCAAGTTGACGTCTGACAGCGTACGAAGAAGAAGAAAAGAAGAAGCCCTTTCAGGGTTTGGTAGTGGGAGATTGAGAACGAACGAAGCCAAGCCAAGATATCCACATCAGTCAATCCACTTACAAACTAGGGTAACTCAAATCTAGACTTGGACATAGTCCATTATCTGAAGTGACAAGCTAGGGTAACTCAAATCTAGACTTGGACATAGTCCATTATCTGAAATGACAAGCTAGGGTAACTCAAATTTAGACTTAGACATAGTCCATTATCTGAAGTGACAAGCTAGGGTAACTCAAATCTAGACTTGGACATAGTCCATTATCTGAAGTGACATGTATATGATAATGATGGAGACTTCACTAGCAAGCTTGTCATCTGTGTTTAGGAACATTAGTCTTGTCATAGTAACCTTTCAGACTGAATGGGCTTAAGAGTAAGCAAAGGAGACCTATCAAAAGAGGGGATGACACTGTTAACAAATACAGCAGATGCTCCCGCTCTTGAACCGGATCAATCCCCAGCACTTTCCCTTGTGCAGGCATTGCTCTCATCCTGATGAAACAGTTCGAGATCTACTCATTGAGTGCAAGGCGCTTGTGGACATGAAGAAAAGATTCTTACAAGTACTGCCGAGAGTTATCAACACACTGAACGGAGCAGTGACACAACTGAAGAAGACCTCTATATATATATATATAATAATGGCATTGAGCTGCCAAGAGCAGGCTTGCTGGGCAGCTATGGGATAATAATAACAACAACAACAACAACAAACAGTCTTTCAGACTTCATGGGCCTAAGAGTAAGAAATGAATGCTTATCAAAAGATGAGATGACGGTGTTAACAAATGGATCAGATGCTCCCGTCCTTGTCTTCTTCGTTTCTTTCATCTTGTCTCCATATTGCTCATTTTGATATTATTGACCCCTGTATTGATATATTTGAAAAAGTAGGTTGTGTGCACACGCAGTTGTGGTTTTTGTAGTAACTTACTATAGTATTGCAATCTGCATTCACAACCTTCTTGATGTGCATTTTTGAAATTGCTTTGAATGTCACAGTTGCAATATTCTTCCCTTCAGATCCTCTCCTTTCAATTAATCAGTGTTGCAGATCCGGTAATTCACAATAAATATATTCGTAGACAATAGTTACAAAGAACAGTAAGAGACCTAAAACCACACACATTCCCTAAAACACTAGAACAACTTACACAATTAATAGATGACACAACCAAAAGTGCACATCAAATTACTTTCACGGGAGCAGCTAAAAGAACTATTGGTGCACATCACGATGAATGGATTCATGTAATTACATAAGGATATGCATTTCAAGGCCACCATCAAAGCAGGAATTTATATAGGATACCTATACAGATCATTATATATAATATCTGCTGTTTGCAGGGAGGTATACTCCAACTAAGAAGCTGAAATCATTTCACTGGAAGCCATCTTGCACCATCAGAAGGTTTTAGGTGCTTGATCTCTGAAAGACTCAACACATTATTCATTCTGCAGACTTGCAGTGGCCTCTTTCAACCTTAAGAAAAAGGCGGCAATTGATGACCTGATCTTACCGAATTAGCCATAGGCGATGGCAACATTATCACCACCAATTTCGTCAGTATATTTGTGGAGTGGGTCCATGGTTAAACACACCTCACAATGACGTGGCTGATATACTGGCAAAGAAGGAATCAAGGCAAGAACAGCTATACACAGTAATAGCTCCACAAACAGTCAAACCGCTCATAATTAACAGCAAACAAACAAATATAACGGAACAGATGGGCCATGGGAACCAAAAGGAAGGAAGAATGACCTGCTCTGATGGTTGTCAGCCAACTCACAGCGAGGGATCAGAGCATTATTAAGAACCCAACACATTCACTGAACGAGTACCTGAACCGAATCCAACCCCAACATACTCCAGCGTGCCAGCTGTGTACACACCCATACGAAATCGTAGATCATCATCTCTTTGAGTGCTCGATGCTAAACGCTGTTAGGAAAATTATTCTTACCCCAAAAGTAAGATAACTAGAACACATTGTATGGTACTAACGGGATCAAGATGCTGAGCAGCGCATGAACTGCAGTGGTCAGCGACCCATAACTGACTGCTAGCGTCAGGGCCAGCGAAACAGAGCTGCCAAGACCCTTCTACACCTCCACGCGGTGATCCTGGATATCAGGCTGCAGCAGGGCAGACTGGCTAAGGAGAAGGGATCGAAGAGGAAATGCTAACCCGGTTCTCAAAAAATGCTTGCTGAAGTCGGATGTGTTGGACCGAAAGGTGCAAATATCGCAGCCAAGCTGTAAACTACGACACAACGCATTCCGTTCTCTGGACTACATTTTGCTACTTAAGCCCTTTCAGGGTTTGGTAGCGGGAGATTGAGAACGAACGAAGAAGAAGGAGAAGAAGTATGGTACTAACAGGAACTAACAAACACGTGCAGATACCATTACATGACATTGGGCCGAAGGGCAAGAGTCCGAATACCACTGGATCTGTAACAGTGACAACAAAATCCAAGACGGGTTGAACAGCGTTAGGAGCATGAGAGAACGAAAATAAGAACCATCGATATCCAAACCGTTCAACATTTCATTTTGCACCGATGTCAATTCTTCGTAACATAAAAGGTGATGCTAATAGTAGGCCTCTTGTAGACACTAATGTCGGGGAGAAAGTGTTAGGGGCCTGGTTGTATCAGCATATTTTTATCAGGGGAAGTGACTAATTTCCCTCCTCGCAGCCTTTCATTCCATGACACAGTCAGTTACCAATTTACATTTAGGTCGACTTGAGCGTATCAATAACGAGGTGCCTAGACTTTGAGAAACAAATGTTCTAAAACTGTACTCGGACACCAGTGTGCAAACAAGCAATCAACAGATGCGTGAAACATGTTTGCTGCCTTGTTTATTCCCAGCTGAAGACTGAACAGATGGTTCTATACATCCACGAGGCGTACAAGCACGCAGTTAGGGAATACGGCGCCGGCACACAGAAGGTGGCGGCATCGACGACAGCAACAGCCGAATTGGTAGGCGTTATATAATGATATCAATATAAATCTACTTTTGTGTAACTGTACGCCTCTCGCGAGCGTTTGACTGGTAGAGGACATGCTTCTCATGGCAGAGGTGCTGGATTCTGTTCTCGTTATCGAGACGACCAAGACGACACAATTGTAAATGGGCACCTGGCTTACTAGTATGGAACAGAAGATAGCGAGAAAAGACACTGGTCATCCTATCTCATATGAACGATGAGATCTGCTAGATTGAAGTCTATACAACTTCATTCCCGGACAGCAGTGTCTGCTGTAGGTGACTACCTCTTTCACTGCGTCGCTCGCATGTACAGACACGTGTTTTAGTTTCATGTTGGCCTGTATACCATATATAAATTGTCAGCATCCAACTAAACTCTTGATTGAAACAGTGTATGACAGGAAAAGAGTAGTAAGTACAGAATTACTTAGTCGCTCCTCTTCTATCAAATAGTGTAGAGGTTAGTCAGAGAGGTCGTCAGACTTACTTAGTCACCTCTGTCCTAGAGTGTAGAGGTTAGAGAGGTTGTCAGACTTACTTAGTCTATTCTGTCCTAGAGTGTAGAGGTTAGAGAGGTTGTCAGACTTACTTAGTCTCTTCTGTCATAGAGTGTAGAGGTTAGTCAGAGGGGTTGTCAGACTTAGTCGCTCCTGTTCTACGTTAGAGTGTAGAGGGTAGTCACAGAGAACATCAGACTATTGTAATGTCTGTCTTTTTCTACGTATTCTTCTCTTTTTCATCTTCTCGTTCATCTTCTTCTTCTTCTTCTTCTTCTTATTCTTCACCTGTATGACCTTAGGATGCATAAGCAATCAGCCAACCCTCTGCAAGCAGACCTACCATGTTCTATTATGTCCAACTCTTTCCATTTTCTCTCTTATTGTTTTTTTTTGTATCGGCCTCTTTGACCTCTTTTCCCCTGGGGAGTTCCATGATGGAGATATTGGTTAGCGATAATAGTTTATTAGGGCTTCCCCAGTATGTGGTCTATCCAGCACCATCTTCTTCTTACGATGTCTGTTCCACAGATCTTGATCATGTTGTCTTCCATAAGATCATGTGTGTAAAACTGTCCAAATATTACAGATCAAGAATCATTATCAGGAATAAAATGGAAAAAAAGATCACCCTGGCCACATAGAAAACGATGCCTACCATCTACTCTCCAGACGAGACCAGGTGGTAATTCTCCGGCTACGCACAGGTCACAACAGACTTAGATGCCATCTGTACAACAAGTTCAAGATTGACACTACAGACCTTTGTACCTGCGGCAGAGCCCCCACGAAGGCAGAACATATTTTGCAGTCCTGTCCACTGTATACCGACAAAAGAAGTGACATTTGGCAACAGGCAGTGTCCTTCCACGAGAAACTGTACGGAAGCGCACAGATCATTGAGTCGACTGCTGCCTTTGTTAGAGTCATTGAAGTTGAGATCTGAAGACGAACGAGGAAGAAGAAGAAGAATCATTCTCAGGAATCTATTGATACAGACTTGCATTGTGTTAATATGGATTTTAGTCATCCCTATTTCCACTTCACATAGAAGGGCTGATTTCACATTGAAGGGCTGACTTCACATTGAAGGGCTGACTTCACATTGAAGGGCTGACTTCACATTGAAGGGCTGACTTCACATTGAAGGACTGACTTCACATAGAAGGGTCAACTTCACATTGCAGGGCCAACTTCACATTGAAGGGCCGACTTCACATTGAAGGGCTGACTTCACATTGAAGGGCCAACTTCACATTGAAGGGCTGATTTCATATTGAAGGGCTGACTTCACATTGAAGGGCTGACTTCACATTGAAGGGCTGACTTCACATTGAAGGGCTGACTTCACATTGAAGGACTGACTTCACATAGAAGGGTCAACTTCACATTGCAGGGCCAACTTCACATTGAAGGGCCGGCTTCACATTGAAGGGCTGACTTCACATTGAAGGACCAACTTCACATTGAAGGGCCAACTTCATGTAAAAGGGTCAACTTCACATTGAAGGGCTGACTTCACATTGAAGGGCTGACTTCACATTGAAGGACTGACTTCACATAGAAGGGTCAACTTCACATTGCAGGGCCAACTTCACATTGAAGGGCCGACTTCACATTGAAGGGCTGACTTCACATTGAAGGGCCAACTTCACATTGAAGGGCTGATTTCATATTGAAGGGCTGACTTCACATTGAAGGGCTGACTTCACATTGAAGGGCTGACTTCACATTGAAGGGCTGACTTCACATTGAAGGGCTGACTTCACATTGAAGGACTGACTTCACATAGAAGGGTCAACTTCACATTGCAGGGCCAACTTCACATTGAAGGGCCGGCTTCACATTGAAGGGCTGACTTCACATTGAAGGACCAACTTCACATTGAAGGGCCAACTTCATGTAAAAGGGTCAACTTCACATTGAAGGGCTGACTTCACATTGAAGGGCCAACTTCACATTGAAGGGCCAACTTCACATTGAAGGGCCAATTTCACATTGAAGGGCAAACTTCACATAGAAGGGCCAACTTCACATTGAAGGGCCAACTTCATGTTGAAGGACCAACTTCACATTGAAGGGCTGACTTCACATTGAAGGGCTGACTTCACATTGAAGGGCCACCTTCATGTAGAAGGCCCAACTTCACATATACGTTGACGATCCTTTGCTTGGTATTCGTTTGGATCATGTTAGAGTTTCATGTGTAGGGGTAGAGCACTCGCTTTTTGTGCAAAGGTGCGGGGTCGACTCCTGCTACATGCACGCATCAGTGGACCCAGCGGTATATGGGATCGTTTGTAAATGGGTACCTGACCTACAGTTAGGGAAAGAAAATCAGCGAGGAAGGGACCTGGCCACTCCACCTCACACAAGTTGTGACTTAGTGCAATGAAGTCTCTAAAACGTCATCCCTGGAAGCATTTTCTGCTATAGAATTTATTGTTCATATGGTTGTAAACTTTGACTTGGGTAATATTTGTTTCATGACCTGATACAGTGGCTTTACATAGTGAATGAATGAACCCTTTACTTCGTTCATTGTTATATTTGTTAGTTAATCTCATCTGTGTTGTTCTGTGTCCTTGACAAAGTCATTTTAATAGTAATGTGGATTGTCATTGTGTATATTTGTTAGTTAATCTCATCTGTGTTCTTGACAAAGTCATTTTGATAGCAACGTGGATTGTCATTCTGTATTTGTACCAAGTTTACATTGGCCTGTAACGAAGTAATTATGTAATGTCTAGTATAGTCTACCCGTTTGGGACGCTCCAAGCAAACGTCTGGAACATACAAGACATATGTGTTGCCACCAAAATAAAAGTGTATTGTGCTTTGGTATTATCACTCTGCTGCATGCCTATGAGACATGGACAGTATGTAGCAGACATGCCAGACAGCTCAATAGTTTTTACTTGAACTGTCTGTGTAGGTTGTTCAGGATCAGGTGGTAGGACAAAATGTCTAACTCTGACATTCGTATCAATACTAACATGTTGACCATCTATATACTTCTGAAATTGGCTCAGCTGCGATGGACAGGACATGTTGTTTGTATGCCAGATAAGCACATTCCCAAAAAGCTGATCTACGATGAGCTCACAACAAGCAGACGCTCACCAGGGAAAAGGGGGAGGGGAGGGAGGCAGAAGATACGCTACAGAGACTCCTTGAAAGCGTCTCTGAAAGGCTTCAACGTTGATGTCACCTCCTGGAAGATTTTTGCACAAAACCGTACCACCTGGCAAGCTAATATCACCGAAGGTGCTAAGATCGCAGAGAGTACAGCCATATTGAATGCTTAGCGAAAACCGTGCCGCGCGAAAAAAACAAACAATGCTCACAACGATTACACAGTCCCCCGCATGTGTGTCCTGAATGTGACAGGATGTGCCGCTCCAGGATTGATCTTTATAGCCGTCAGGGAACAGATTTCACAGCAATAGTCTGATATTTTCGTCACCAGTGGTTGAGATGGGCAACTGTTACAACTGGCCTGTGTTATTTTGCTGATGACGGAAAAACAATGTTAAATGAGGACATTAGCAGACGTTGACTTACTCTAAATAGTCTTTTATCATCTGTACACTGATGGTTCCACCGGCAGAGATGCAAACAAGTGCGGGCGGGGTTTCATCGGCTACCAAAATGGCAAGGAGGTTGTAGAGAAATCTGCTGCCTACTCCACTGTCAAATCGAGTATGAAGATGGAGATTGAGGCGGTAGCAGCGGCCCGGACTTGGATGGGGACGCATCCGGTGACACATGCAGTGAGACTGTCAGACTCGCAGGGCATGCTAAGTAGGGAGTGGTTCTCACTTCTGAACAACTCTGGTATACAAGGTGTCACGTGGATCTACTGCCCGGGACATGCATGCGTCTAGGGAACGAAAGAGCTGATGTAGTGGCGGGACGAGCTGTGGTGAACGACGCGGTGATGACGAGAGACAGGGTTGAGTTGATAACGGCAGTTATTGATACTCTACAGGATGATGAAAAGACGGAGGGTCGCGAAAATGCATATATGCAAAGGATGATAGATTTGGGAGTGACTAGGGGGGAGGGGAGAAAGTGTGTTCTGTCTGGAAAGATCCGAAGAACACAAAATCAACACCTGACTGGGACTGAATATATATATACGCTTGTCTGGCTGCTTGGACGGAGAACGGAGCACTTATGGGAATGCCCCTTGTGTGATGATGTTGGTTCCTAGAATCAAGTCCTTTATTAAAGAACTGAACAAATGAGATTAACATTGAGAAAAATGTTACGAGTATTTACACGACCGTACATATGATTCTGATAGAAGGCTCACAATAGCACAACGTATATATGCACACATTCAGTAACTATAGCAACAAGAATCTGCTTACAGAACGATACCCCATTGGACCATGATATCCACGTGACCATCTACACGCACTACATTCCTTCTGTGGTCAGGTTCATCACTACACTTGCCAAGAAGGTCCCACATTTTTTGGACATCAGCCTGGCGGACCAGCGTGCCTTGATCAAGGGATGCATTTTAGAGGTAAGAGCTCTCCTAACGATGATATAAATATTTGGTGGTTATGAAGAGGTTCTAAATCTCGTGTGTGTAACTACAAGGGCACGAGAAGTTTGTCAATGCAGTTACTGAAAGCAAGGACTATCCAGTCACCATCATCTTGTTGATCAAGACTGGTTCTAATGTTGTCTATCACTCTATGTCTCTCCATTGGACCCTATCCTCTGGTTGATCAGACCTTATACTGGTTGTAAGGTTGTCTGAGTATGTCTCTCCATTAGACCCTATCCTCTGGTTGATCAGTCCTAAGACTGAATGATTGGAATGCATTGCCACAGGAAGTAATGGAGGCAGGGACAATTAATGCATTTAAGAATAGATTATATGCACACAACTTTTAGAGAAAGGAAATGTAAAAGAAACTGGTTGTTTGCAGAATCTTCTAAACCAGTATACAGTTGTTAAGTAACGTTAAGACTTGTTCTAAGGTTGTCTGAGTATGTCTTTGAGTCTCTCCATTGGACCCCATCTTCTGGTTGATCAGTCCTAAGCGCTTGTTCTAAGGTTGTCTGTCTATATCTCTCTGTGTTTCAGCTCCGTACAGTGCAATTGGTCATACATGAGAAGTGGTTATTTTTTTCTTTTGTTCTATCCCGATATTCTTTGAGGTTATTATCTCTGTTTTTCTCCAAAGACCTTTCTTGCCAATGCAATCCTTGTCCTAATTTCCGTCTCCTTGCGGGCATCTTTAATGATTGTCTCATTCGACTTGTATCTGGGGTGTGTTTTTTTTTCAGTTACTTATGTCAAGCTATTCATCCTTGTTTCTTTAGTAATAGTAGCTCGTTCTAGAGGCGCACTGAAGAAGGTGGGTTTGTGTCCCTATGGCTGTAGTGCAATGTAATGTTTCTCAGGAAGTTCACCACTCTGGGGATCCTAGTGTTGACTCACACTGCTGAAGTGTTCACTTTACAAAATCTAGATGAATGCAGGAGGTAGGGTCTTGGTCAGTATGTTTCACATGACCCAAAATTTAACCTTGGCTCCAATACCCAAGGTTGAAAATATTAAGAACACTGTAACCTTCCTAGCTTATTGTAAAATGTGGCTATGGAAAGTTGTGCATATCGCCAGCAATCTTATCATGTAAAACCGCTGCTACAAAAAAGCAGCACTGCTAGTATTTGTATCCAGGCTCCCTGTTAGGGTCCAGATGTGACAGTAGCCCCATACATCAGTTGCAACAAAAAGGCAAAATACGTTTTGGGAACATTTTTTAAAGTCAAGAGACATCCGTCATTTTTGTGAAGAATTCTAAGTTGGTTTGGGGATGGTTTACTAAAAATCTAGATGGTATGTGAAGGTTTACTAACCACCAAAGGGGTATGTGGAGGTTTAGTAAAAATCAAGAGGCTATGTGAAGGTTTACTAGAAATCAAAAGGTATGTGAAGGTTTACTAAAAGTCAACGGGGTATGTGAAGGTTTACTATAAATCAGAGGGGTATGTGAAGGTTTACTAAAAGTCAAGAGGCTGTGTGAAAGTTCACTCAACATCAATATGGTATGTGAAGGTTTACTAAAAGTTAACTGGGTATGTGAAGGTTTACTAAAAGTCAAGAGAGCATGTGAAGGTTTACTAAAAGTCAAGGAGGTATGTGAAGGTTCACTCAAAATCAAGAGGGTATGTGAAGGTTTACTCAAAGTCAATAGGGTATGTGAAGGTTTACTAAAAGTCAAAAGGGTATCTGAAGGTTTACATTAAATTAAGATGGTATGAGAATGTTTACTAAAAGTCAAGGGGGTATGTAAATGTTTACAATAAATTAAATGGGTATGTGAAGTGTAGCTAAAAGTCAAGGGGATATGTGAAGGCCTACTATAAATTAAAAGGGTATGTTAAGGTTTACTAAAAATCAAGAGGGCATAGTAGTGATTTACTAACAGCCAAGCTAGTGTATGAGCCTTTACTAAACATCAAGGGGAGAGGTGCCTGATGTCTGATCAGGTAAAACACACTGATCGAATGCGTTAGGCAGGGTCAGGTATAATATACTGGCCAAAACCCCCACCTCACTTCAATGTAGGTCTCCCTGGAAACGAGCTGTTTTCATGGCAGCCTGGCTAATGAGGTAAGGATCAACAAGATCTCCATGGTAGTAAAGGATACACAGATAATGCCAAGCATAGCACTACTGATGGCAGTACACTGCATCCTGTCACTTAACACCCTTTTCACGATGTACAAAATAGGAATCTTACTCATTATGGGCATTCAACAACAACAACTAAAAGTCAAGAGGGTATGCAAAGGTTTACTAAGTCAAGGGGGTATGTAAAGGTTTACTAAGTCAAGAGGGTATGCAAAGGTTTACTAAGTCAAGGGGGTATGCAAAGGTTTACTAAGTCAAGGGGGTATGCAAAGGTTTACTAAGTCAAGGGGGTATGTAAAGGTTTACTAAGTCAAGAGGGTATGCAAAGGTTTACTAAGTCAAGGGGGTATGTAAAGGTTTACTAAGTCAAGAGGGTATGCAAAGGTTTACTAAGTCAAGGGGGTATGTAAAGGTTTACTAAGTCAAGGGGGTATGTAAAGGTTTACTAAGTCAAGAGGGTATGTAAAGGTTTACTACTAAGTCAAGAAGGTATGCAAAGGTTTACTAAGTCAAGAAGATATACAAATGTTTACTAAAAGTCAAGGCTGTATGGGAAGGTTTACTAAATGTCAAGGGCGTATGTAAAGATTTACTAATAAATAAAATTAGATGTCAGTAGAAGGAATTTCAGGACAGACAAACTTTTCTAACATTTTATATCATTCACCTGTTTGCTCCAATCTGAAGCAAAGGTCACCATTGATGTGTGTCTTTTTGGAAGCCTGTATTCAAGCTTTCTCCATGGCTGATTGCAGTAGTGAATTTCCTGTATGATGCAATAGCTAGCCGCACATACTACCCTCTTTAATGGCTTTTTATAACATGATTGGAAGGTATAGTAGTTCTACTATTTTTATCCTCAGGTACTGTCAATCATCAATATCTTTTTAGTTCAGTGTGGAACATATGTCTTTGAATAATATAAAACCAATTGATGACACGGTTGACCTGTCCATATCTATTGAAGTTTTCATGGCCTCAAGTTTCTACAGGATGGACCAGTCAACCCCATGCCAAACCCTCAATAGTCACTTCTTACAATATGCAGGTTACAGTGTTACAATTCTTTGTGTTTGTTTCAGTTCCACGTAACAGTCGAATGCTTCACACTAAGGTGAATCTTACTATCTAAAAGGTAGTTGCATAGCAGATGCTGCTATCGAGGTTGAAGTGTTAGAGGCTTCAGTATACTCACAACTTGTTGTGAGGTAGGGTAGCCAGTATCTTTCCTGCTGCTTATTTGTTCCTAGCCGTAGGTCAGGTACCTATTTACAGCTGGGTCGACTGTAGCATACAAGTTGTGGAAGTTGAGCCATGCGCCTTTGCTGAGAAAAGCTAGTGCTATACCACTGCGCTAATCAGATGTGCTCCATCTACAGGAACAATGGTCTTCTTCTTCCTCTAAGGACAGATGTTGTTGTTGTTCTTAATCAACTTCCCAGATGATGTTGTTCTTAATCAACTTCCCAGATGTTGTTGGTCATAACCAATTTCCCTTGTGTTGTTGTTCTTAATCAATTTCCCTTGTGTTGTTGTTCTTAATCAACTTCATAGATGCTATTGTTAATCAACATCCCAGATGTTGTTAATAATGGTGTTGTTGTTAATCAACTTTCCAGATATTGTTATTATTGGTGTTGTTGTTAATCAACTTCCCAGATGTTGTTATTATTGGTGTTGTTTTTAATCAACTTCCCAGATGTTGTTATTATTGGTGTTGTTTTTAATCAACTTTCCTGATGTTGTCATTATTGGTGTTGTTGTTCATTAACTTCTCAAACGTTGATGTCATTATTGTTGTTGTTAATCAATTTCCCGGGTGTTGTTGTTGTTAATCAACTTCCTAGATACTGTTGATAAATGTAAATAAAACTTTGTGTGTAAACGTCTCTGGTTTCCTTTGTATTTCAGATTGCCTTCATTCATGATTCTACACATGTGTTACTTGACACAAACATTTGGGAGGATACAAAGCTGAAATTTCAAATATCACATAACAAGTAAGGATGTTGAAACAAATGTTTTTAGGATGATTGAGCAAATGTAAAATTAGGATGTTTAAACAAACATAATATTAAGATGTTTAAACAAACATAATATTAGGATGTTTAAACAAACATAAATAATATTAGGATGTTTAAACAAACATAAAATTAGGATATTTAAACAAACATAATATTTTGATGTTTAAACAAACATAATATTAGGATATTTAAACAAACATAATATTAGGATGTTTAGACAAACATAATATTAGGATGTTTAAACAAACATAATATTAGGATATTTAAACAAACATAATATTAGGATGTTTAAACAAACATAATATTTGGATGTTTAAACAAACATAATATTAGGATATTTAAACAAACATAATATTAGGATGTTTAGACAAACATAATATTAGGATGTTTAAACAAACATAATATTAGGATATTTAAACAAACATAATATTAGGATGTTTAAACAAACATAATATTTGGATGTTTAAACAAACATAATATTAGGATATTTAAACAAACATAATATTAGGATGTTTAGACAAACATAATATTAGGATGTTTAAACAAACATAATATTAGGATATTTAAACAAACATAATATTAGGATGTTTAAACAAACATAAAATTAGGATATTTAAACAAACATAATATTTGGATGTTTAAACAAACATAATATTAGGATATTTAAAAAAACATAATATTAGGATGTTTAGACAAACATAATATTAGGATGTTTAAACAAACATAATATTAGGATATTTAAACAAACATAATATTAGGATGTTTAAACAAACATAATATTTGGATGTTTAAACAAACATAATATTAGGATATTTAAACAAACATAATATTAGGGTGTTTAGACAAACATAATATTAGGATGTTTAAACAAACATAATATTAGGATATTTAAACAAACATAATATTAGGATGTTTAAACAAACATAATATTAGGATGTTTAAACAAACATAATATTAGGATGTTTAAACAAACATAATTTTAGGATGTTAAACAAACATAATATTAGGATGTTTAAACAAACATAATATTAGGATATTTAAACAAACATAATATTAGGATGTTTAAACAAATGTTATTTTATGATTTTTAAAGAAGTGTTATTTTTAAGTTGGAGCAATGTTGCTAACTGGACATGATCCAATCTTTCCAAGGCGATGTAGCTGTCCATTTTTGGCCTGTGTACATTTCCAAGTCACACCAAAACTGACACTGTCAGCAAACAGGACGCCAATCTCATGATGTTTAGCTGTCTCCACTAGACCATGAAAACATGACACAGGGTAACCAAAATACTATTGTTAATAACTGAAGACTATGCCAGGATAATCGAAGGGAAAAACACCACAACATGTTTCCGTGAACATAAGTGCAAGTGGTCAGCTAGTGTGGATTTCAGTCAAATCAGTGTCCTGGCTGCATTCATAATGGATTAAAACATGTGAACGAGGCTAGACCGCGGCTGGTAAGATGCCATCTTGGTGCAGCTCTTGAATGTTACAGTGAGCAGAAATCACAGTATTTTCTCTGTTAAAATTGTAGCTGGTATTGATGAGTATTTCTGACAGCCTGTCTAGTTCATTGTTTTGATGGTTTCTGATGGATAATCTATAAAGAAACCTATCTCGACTCTGGCATGGTGCTTGTTTTCCACAATGACTTTGGCATCTTTTGTTAATGCCTCAGTTCTGAGATTGTTTGAGAATTATCCAGTGGCCACTGAGATTTGGATTTCCTGTTCATTATTTCATGTAAACGCACCACCCTCCATTTTTCATCCCTCATTACTGTTGCATCTGTGTCATTGGTTCATAGGCATCTCAGTCTTTGCAGACCATGCGCCTGGCTCCCTGTGAGTAGCCTCTTAGGGCGCAATCCTGGACGCTGAATTTGGAGACCCTCGGCCTTACTAGTGTAATCCAAAGGAATGCTAAGCATGACAATTTGACACCAGCTCAGTTGCAGGAGCTGCCAGAATGAGTTCTCAATTTTGAAACCATCTACCTTAGGTGCTACAACTCTGGATTTTTTGTCTGGGTTTACTTCCGAAGCCCTACCCTCTCCTGGGGTTTCTAAAATGCAGTGAAGTCGTTGCCTGCAGATGCTAGGAATTCTAGGCATCCGATGATACTCTCATCGTCCCGAGACTAGCTAGCACTCTCTGTTTTGAGTATTGGGTTTGCCTATCCATTGCTTTACCTATTCTCTTAACCAGACTACACTAGTGCAGTCTGTTTCCAGAGCTGCCATTTGAAGGTGGATAAGGTCTTGGTCAGCTCTGGTTTGCCGGCCCTGATGCAATCAGCCAGCTTTGAGTCAATGTACTGTGTCTTGAGCTTCTGGTCTATTCAATGCTTGGGTATGTTTTTTTCAATATAATTTCAAGGTCATAACTTTTCTCTGTATATTTGTTTCGGAAATCGTGTTCAATTCCATGGCAGGAATGTACTGCTTGTCATTAGGGGCTCTGTCTTTATTGGTGCGAGTTCTGGCATGAGAGTGACTGGTTCTATTTCTTATTGTGCAAAGTCACTTCTCTAAAGTCTAACTTGATTATATCCTTCCAGTTTTGTATTCATTCTGATCAAGATGCCGAGCTGCAGTGGTCAGCGACCCATAGCTGATTGCTAGCGTGATGGTCAGCAAACCAGAGCTGCCAAGACTCATCTACACCTCCACACGGTGACCCTGGATAACAGGCTGCAACAGAGCAGACTGGCTCAGGTGAAGGTATCGAAGAGGGAAGGCTAGCCCGGTACAGGCTGCAACAGAGCAGACTGGCTCAGGAGAAGGGATCAAAGAGGGAAGGCTAACCCGGTACTCAAAAATGCCATGCTGAAGTTAGATGTGTCGAACCAAAATACTGAAATATTGCAGTCAAGCTGTAAACTACAACACAACACATTCTGTTCTCCTGGCAACATCCTGCTACTTGCTAATCCCTTTTCACGTCTTGATAGCGGGAGATTGAGAACGAACAAAGAAGTATTCATTGGATAATTTGAGATCTGTTTTGATATTTTTGCCAGTTGTAGTACCATGTAATTGCTTCTGTCAGTCAAGTGTTGTAGCTTTGTTATTTTCCTCATTTTTGTATTGATGTTGATTTGATAGTTTGTCCATCACAAGTGATGAAGACCACTCTCTTTGTTCAGCCGTGTGGACAGTCGTATCTCTTGCTGTGTCCGCTGAAATGGGTGACTTGCGCGGAGATTTGGATTAAAGTGAGGAAGAAACTGCGCCTTTTGTCAACCTCACTCACAGAGCCTAAGCTACCTTTTGCCAGTGGCAAGACATACATCGAGACGACTGGATATAGCATAGGATGCAGATTTTGCCTCAGGGTTACCACCAAAGCCTTTCCGTAAACATGTAACCCACAGGGTAGAAAGGTGGGAAGGCATCTAACGCAGTTTGTCGTGCCATTTCGATAACCACAAGAGGTTGTATGGACAACACTCAGCGTATGAGTGAGTCTGGCATCTCTCCCCAGCTGTATTCAGTTCATCATAGTAGCATCTAAAATTCCCACACGCCATATTCGTGAAGGTGAACCGGCAGAACTAACCCATGAGCTACGACACAGGTATAACAAGTTTAAGCGTAGCGCCATTCAGCCGGCGTCCAGACCAGGATAAACGGATGGAAGAAATCACAAAAAAAGAACGAAATAACAAGTCCAGACGGAAAACAACTCCACGTATCCGTGAACACAAGTGTAAGTCGTCGACTAGTGTGAATTCCAGGCAAATTTAGTCAGTCGCTATGTAGATTTATGTTGAAACTTTTCAATTTGATTTTCACATACCATCTTGTCCAGAGTTTTTTTCTAGATATGCAGGGTTCATTTCTTCTAAAGTCTAGATAGCTGCTGTTGAGGCCTCAAACCTCCAGGCGCTGACCTGGATCTACTGTCCTGCTCATGCGGTGGTTCAGGGCAATGAAAGAGCTGACATCTTGGCTTCACAGGCTCCCATCATTTGCACATTGGTGATGGACAGAAGTGACATTTTGAAATCAATCAATGACTGCCTGCTGGATGAGGACACCGCAATAGATGAAGCAGCAATCCACAGACTGCAAAGTTTCGACATGAAATGAGGTTCGAGCGGAGTGGGGCGCAGGAGAGTGAACAACCAGCGAGCTACAGGGACCATCAGCATCCATACCTAATGCCGTTTGATGAGAGAGGCTGAGCTCCTATGGGTATGCCCGAAATGCAGTGACGTTGATTCTTAGAAACAGAAAGAGAGAGATAAAGAAAGAACAAAAAGGGAAAAAAACTACCTTAATATATAGTCTGTGAGTGCTTGTACATATTGATAGGCCACTTCCTCCTCAAAAAAAGATACATCAGATTCTAATTACAGGGCTACATAAATTAAGATTGAAATTGAAACAAGAAGTGCCCCAGGGCTGTGTGCTATCACCTACTCTACTACTGGTCTTCATCAGCAACACTGCAACAAAAAGAAACCACATGGGGTATATAATTGGCTATTTGCTGATGATCTATCTATATGGGCAGCTGAAGAGGACATCAGAACGGGAATCTGCAGGATACAGGAATTCTACAAAGATTAGATAAGTAGACTCAAAGATGTCTTGTGGACATTCAATATAAATAGGATAGATATTCAAGAACAATTGAGCAAAGAAGAGGTGCCTCCTTTAAAATCTTATCTCTTTGTTGCACTTTTGTTAAGGGGGAATAGGTTGCCAAGTGATAATGTTGTTGATGTCTTAACCTGGAGACGCAGGTTCAAATTCTGTAAGTGTTGGATTTATTTATAATACATAATAAATAGAAACCTAGCCTTTACTACACAGTGATTGCTGTGGCACGCAGCCTTTCATCTTCATCCCTATAAACCTCTATTGGAGTCTTCAGTATTGAAGAGAATGGCATTTTGATCTATTTAATTATTTATGTTTTAATTAGAGTGACTAAAACTATTTGAAACACAATAACAGAAATACATAAATACATTTTCTTTAAGAATTTAAAACAATGTTTGCAAAAAAATATTATCTTACTAGATTATAAAGAGTGTGATTAATTTTTTGTTTATGTGGAAATAGATCATTCACAATATTAGTGCAAACAATCGCAGAATTGGGATATTGGTCTCAACTTCAGTTAGTTGTTTTTCATATGTTATGGAATGTAGAAGTCTTTTCTTTTCTCTTGTGGTTTAAAAATAAACATTATCTAAAATATTTAGATGAAGATAATAACAAGACATAAAAGATATCAATGAACTTGATTGTTATAAATTCAGACCGAATCTTCACAGGTGGCTAAATAAGTTATCACGTTTGTCAGATTAAATAGCAACATAACAATGACAGCAGGAATAATAAATGTTATGTACGTCATAGTAGAAGAAGAGTGACAAGTCAGGCTATGTCAAGTATTCATTGAGCTACTAATATGTTCCAAGTGAAGCATAAAGTCACCATTACAGTTAGCCTCTATATGGGAAGTCTCTGTTTATGAAGGCACCTATACAGGAAGACCTCAATATGGGAAGGCTCTATGCATTAAGACGCCTATACAGGAAGGGCTCTATACAGGAAGACATATCTATACAGCAAGACATCTATACAGGAATGTTTTATATATGAAGGCATCTATACAGCAAGACATCTTTACAGGAAAGCACATACAGCAAGACATCTATATAGGAAAGCATGTATACAGCAAGATGTCTATACAGGAAAGCACCTATACAGAAAGACATCTATACAAGAAAGCATCTATACAGCAAGACACCTATACAGAAAAGCACCTATACAGGAAATCATCTATACAGGAAGGCACATATTCAGGAAGACTTCTATACAGGAGGGTTTCTATGTTTCTATACAGGAAGACATTTATACAGGAAAACTTCTGTGCAGGAAGGCACCTTTACAGGAAGGCATCTAAACAGGAAGGCATCTAAACAGGAAGGCACCTATACAGGAAGGCATGTAAATAGGCAGACTTTAAAACAGGAAGACATTTATACAGGAAAACTTCTGTGCAGGATGGCATCTTTTAACAAACAAGGCACCCATACCGGAAGGCATCTATACAGGATGGCATGCACTTATACAGGAAGGCATCTATACAGGAAGGCAACTTTTAACAGGGAAGGCACCTATACAAGAATGAATCTATACAGGAAGGCACCTATACAGGAAGACTTCTATACAGAAGACACCTATACAGGATGGCACCTATACAGAATGGCATGCACTTATACAGGAAGGCATCATACAGGAAGGCATCTTTTAACAAACAAGGCACCTATATAGGATGGCATCTTTAAAGGAAGGTCCCTATACAGCTGACCTCTATACAGACAGCAATGCTTTTGCATGATTGGGCTTGGAACGGAAAGTAATCAGGGTCAGGTATAACAAACATACTTATCAAGAACCCCACCTCATGTACTTGTTCATGCTCCTGGAAACAGGCTGTATCACTGAAATCTGGCCAGTGAGGTGGGGATCGATATTGTAATCCCTATAATGATCAGTTTTCTGAGGATCCTTACATTGCACTACAGCCAGGAGCACACAGGTCCATCTTCTCAGGTACACCTCTGAATGTAAGAAGATCTACTGTAACCTGACACTATAAATAGTTAACTGAAATCCGCATGACTACTTCAAACAACAACAATATTTGATGGAGCTGTCAACTATATTCACAACCCTCCTCAGTTGCCTTTTTTATTTTTACTTACTTGGATGGTTGCAGAAGCTCTATTCCTGTCAACCCTGAAAACCCTAAATTTAATCACTTTATAATTTTTCAGGTTGCCAGAGATGGGCATTGTTGGGGAGATTTTCGAGAGGTTTTGGCATACCATGAGGAAGATTAAAAGAATGGGACTAACTGATGTTGAAGTGTCTTTGCTGTGTGCCTTGCTCATATTTAGCCCAGGTAGGTGTGGTTATTGGTTTAAATGTGTTGGTCTTCCATCTTAAAAGGCAGCACACAACTAGGAGCAATGAAAAAAAACATATTTGATCTATTATACGTTCATTAAAAGTTTCTATTTGCTTCAACAGCAAAAGATCTTAACAGTCCAAATAAATACACAGTTTCTCTAACCGTTATCATTATTGTCATATTTTCTTCTTCTTCTGTCACCTTGTATTGGTCATCAGTTAATCCTCTCCAATCTGTCCTGACATCAATTAATTCTCTCCAATCTATTCTGACGTCAACTAATTCTCTCCAATCTATCCTGACGTCAACTAATTCTCTCCAATCTATCCTGACATCAACTAATTCTCTCCAATCTATCCTGACGTCAACTAATTCTCTCCAATGTATCCTGACGTCAACTAATTTTCTCTCCAATCTATCCTGATGTCAACTAATTCTCTCCAATCCACACTGTCATCAACCAATCCACCCTGTCATCAACTAATTCTCACCAATCCACCCTGTCATCAACTAATTATCACCAATCTGTTCTGTCATCAACTAATTCTCTCCAATCCACCCTGACATCGACTAATCCTATCTAATCTGTACTGGTATCAACTCATCCTCTCCAATCTGTTTTGACATCTTCTAATCCTCTCCAATCTGTTTTGACATCTTCTAATCCTCTCCAATCTGTTTTGAAATCTTCTAATCCTCTCCAATCTGTTTTGACATCTTCTAATCCTCTCCAATCTGTTTTGACATCTTCTAATCCTCTCCAATCTGTTCTGACATCAACTCATCCTCTCCAATCTGTTCTGAATTCAACTAATCTTCTGAATTCAACTAATCTTCTCCAATCTGTTTTGACATCTTCTAATCCTCTCCAATCTGTTTTGATATCTTCTAATCCTCTCCAATCTGTTTTGACATCTTCTAATCCTCTCCAATCTGTTTTGACATCTTCTAATCCTCTCCAATCTGTTCTGACATCAACTCATCCTCTCCAATCTGTTCTGAATTCAACTAATCTTCTGAATTCAACTAATCTTCTCCAATCTGTTTTGACATCTTCTAATCCTCTCCAATCTGTTTTGATATCTTCTAATCCTCTCCAATCTGTTCTGACATCAACTCATCATCTCCAATCTGTTCTGACATCAACTCATACTCTCCAATCTGTCCTGTTGTCTCCCATAAGATGTCATGCATAACCTTGTTGGGCCATTACAGATCAATGATGTTTCTCTGGGATTTACTGAGGAAGCTTTGTAATCTTTTAATATTCAATTTTGTCACAAACTTTGTCTTAGCCACCCCCACCCCCTTTTCTTTTCTTTCTTTCTTTCTCTCTCTCTCTATCTCTTTCACTCTCACACTGCTTCTTTCTCACTCTCTCTCACCTATATAAAAAGGACTGACTTCACATTGGAGTTGAAGATGAATTTTGATCAACGTTAGAGTTCCATATCTCTCTTATCATTTTTAACATGACAAAGTGCATCCTTGCCTTTTGTATCCTATTTTTTACATACTTAACCTGTCATGTTTAGGATGCTCACTAGGGATGTGAAAGTCTCTACCTCATCCAGTGTTGCTCCTATCTGTTGTATAGTGTCTATGTTGTTTGCCCCATTTAATTTTACAATTTCTGTTGTTTCTGTGCAGATCTTTCAACCTGTTTCAACTAGTGTATCTGCCATCTTCAGAGTTGGCTGTAAGATAAGGGGAGCCATTTGCAAAGTTCAGGTCTTCAAGCTGTTTAGAGTTGACTGTGACATAGGGGAGCCATTTGCAAAGCCCAGGTCTTCAAGCTGTTTAGAGTTGTCTGTGAGATAGGAGGACCATTTGTAAAGCTCAGGTCTTCGAGCTGTTTAGAGTTGTCTCTGAGATAGGAGGACCATTTGCAAAGCTCAGGTCTTCGAGCTGTTTAGAGTTGTCTGTGAGATAGGGGGACCATTATCAAAGTCCAGGTCTTCAAGCTGTTTAGAGTTGTCTGTGAGATAGGAGGACCATTATCAAAGCCCAGGTCTTCAAGCTGTTTAGAGTTGTCTGTGAGATAGGAGGACCATTTGCAAAGCTCAGGTCTTCGAGCTGTTTAGAGTTGTCTGTGAGATAGGGGGACCATTATCAAAGTCCAGGTCTTCAAGCTGTTTAGAGTTGTCTGTGAGATAGGAGGACCATTATCAAAGCCCAGGTCTTCAAGCTGTTTAGAGTTGGCTGTGAGATAGGAGGACCATTATCAAAGTCCAGGTCTTCGAGCTGTTTAGAGTTGGCTGTGAGATAGGAGGACCATTATCAAAGTCCAGATCTTCGAGCTGTTTAGAGTTGTCTGTGAGATAGGAGGACCATTATCAAAGTCCAGGTCTTCGAGCTGTTTAGAGTTGGCTGTGAGATAGGAGGACCATTATCAAAGTCCAGGTCTTCGAGCTGTTTAGAGTTGGCTGTGAGATAGGAGGACCATTATCAAAGTCCAGGTCTTCGAGCTGTTTAGAGTTGGCTGTGAGATAGGAGGACCATTATCAAAGTCCAGGTCTTCGAGCTGTTTAGAGTTGTCTGTGAGATAGGAGGACCATTATCAAAGTCCAGGTCTTCAAGCTGTTTAGAGTTGTCTGTGAGATAGGAGGACCATTATCAAAGTCCAGGTCTTCAAGCTGTTTAGAGTTGTCTGTGAGATAGGAGGACCATTATCAAAGTCAAGCTGTTTAAATAAGGTGAAGGGGATTTAATTTCTCTCCAAGGCTGTAATTCATTTCCTAATCCAATCAGCTGCCAGCAGGAGCAGAAAAGGTCATAGATGACATCCCTAATGGGCCCAAAATCTTGGCTTAGCTTGGCTTTGTTCGTTCTCAATCTCCCGCTACCAAACCCTGAAAGGGCTTAAGTAGTAGAATGTAGGCCAGAGAACGGAATGCGTTGTGCTGTAGTTTACAGCTTGACTGCGATATTTGCACCTTTTGGTCCAACACATCCGACTTCAGCAAGCATTTTTTAAGTACCGGGTTAGCATTCTCTCTTCGATCCCTTCTCCTTAGCCAGTCTGCCCTGCTGCAGCCTGTTATCCAGGATTACTACATGGAAGTTTAGAAGGGCCTTGGCAGCTTTGGTTCGCTGGCCCTGACGCTAGCAGTCAGCTATGGGTCGCTGACCGCTACAGCTCATGCGCTGCTCAGCATCTTGATCCTGACCCAAATTCTGTGAGTGTTCCTTCATGAAATCTCTATCTGCGAGTCTTTATATGTCTGCTTTATTTTGCTGGTGAATTTTTGAAGAACCTTGTAGTGTCTCAGTAGTTTTCAGAGTCTCTGCTCAAGCTGTCAAGGGCTTTCTTACTGTCAACGAAGTTTATATATAGACTTGAGTACTATTCTAATGCCTGCTCTACAAATATGCGTAATGTTACTATCTGGTCAGTATATGATTAATTTTTGTCATAAACCTGCTTGTTCTCCATTTAACTATCCACATCTTATTTTAGTCTTTCAAGTATAACTGTTTAAAACTCTACCTGAAACTGGCAAGATCATTATTTTTTCAATGGCTCTCCCTACAACATGACTCGTTCTTCATTATGAGTGTTGAGAAGATTGGTCTTCATACTGATATTCAGTCCAAATTTGTCTAGTTGTCCTTCCCCCTATATGTTTCTCTTGCATTTTTCTATGCTTGTGGGACAAAAGTACCGGATCATTAGCATAGTCCAGGTCCTTCAATTGTGACAATAGCGTCTACTGAATACCAGTTCGTGACAATAGTGTCTACTGAATGCCAGTTCATGACAATAGTGTCTACTGAATACCAGATCGTGACAATAGTGCCTACTGAATACCAGATCGTGACAATAGTGCCTACTGAATACCAGTTCGTGACAATAGTGTCTACTGAATATCAGTTCGTGACAATAGTGTCTACTGAATACCAGTTCGTGAGAATAGTGTCTACTGAATACCAGTTTGTGACAATAGTGTCTACTGAATACCAGTTCGTGACAATATTGTGTACTGAATACCAGTTCGTGACAATAGTGTCTACTGAATACCAGTTCGTGACAATAGTGCCTACTGAATATCAGTTCGTTTTCCCTCGCTCGATGTATTCATTTTCCAATCTATAGCTAACAAGAACAAGAAGGGTGAGAGCAGCCATCTTTGTCTCAACCCTGTTTGCACCCCGAAGCTGATAGTCAGTGCTCCTCAATTCACCACTCTACTAAGTGTATCTTTCTACATATTCTCTATGAGGGTTATGTACTTCTCTGGTATCCAATAGTGTCTGAACAGTTACCATAATGTACTTCGATCCACACTGTCCAATACCTTTTTTAAAATTATCCCTCAAATAATCACATCCAAGGTCATCATAAACTTGACTGTATTAAGCTTGTCTTATAATCATCATACAGGATATACCTCAAATAATCACATCTATTTCCATCATAAACTTGACTGTATTAAGCTTGTCTTATAATCATCATACAGTTTATTCCTCAAATAACCACATAAGTTTACTTTGTAAATCTTGGAAGATTTTAATTGAGCAAACATATTTTGGAAGACCAATTTTTATTTAGCAAATTTGTTTTTAATCCAATTGTGACTGTAAAAGCAAATTTTATAAATACTTTTATTGTTAAAACTAATTTTAGATTACTTTTTAAGTACAGTCTCACTGTAGAAGTCATGTTGTTAAAGACCTCTTGTTAGGTAGAATATTTGTTTTTGTTTCTGTGTGATCCTTATTTTAAATAGTTATTTTCTTTGATGTGATCTTTTCTTTTACTCTATTGTTTTTTTTTCTTCCTTTTACATGTAGATCGAGAGGGTTTGATGAGTGTGAGATACTTAGAAAATCTGGAAACGGATCTTGCCATGGCACTAAAATGTCAGCTCATTCTCAACCACAGCGAGCTCCCTTTCATCTTTGTCAATATCATTGACATTATAATTGAGCTTCGAGGATTATCTACACTGTACCTGGACTCTGTCCTGGATGCAAGAGTAGACAACTGCAGCTCAAAAACATCAGCGATGGAGATAGATACAATGCCATCAGAACATGGACAAGTTACAGATACAGATATTATTAACGGCAGTGTGACATTAAGCATGGTAAATTGTCTTGGTGGTTGCTCTGTGCAACAGGAAAATGCAGAAAATCACATTCGGGGCTCTTCTGTCCACAGTGTTGGAAATGTTTCGTTAAGTTTTGTTGGTACAATTCAATCATTGATAGATGAGCATAATATAATGAACGTTAACGAGCTGTTCACAGGAACAAACATCTCAGATTCAGATTCCTCAAACTCCAGTGATGGCTCTAACGAAACTTTCAGTGACAAGACTTCAGTGTCCAGTACAAAGAGTTCGACATCAACACGGAGCTTTGCAGCCATAAGGTCGGAGAGTGAGACATCATCACTTGGGACCGCTCAGAATGTACTGCCCCAAAATTGTGTGGTAGCTTCAAATGATGCCACCACTGAAATTGATGAGAAAGTTGGGCTTGATGTGAACACTGATTTTGAAACCGGCATGGGTAAAGATGATGTGGATGGATCTGTCCACCAAGATGCAGCTGAAGCTGAAGATATGGGAGGCTGTAAGGGTGATAATCAAGTGATTCAAGTATACAGTGATGAAGCAGAGAGCAGGAATAATGACATGAACAAAATGAATGTCCAGAGTGTGACAGATGATGACTTATGTCAAAGTGTCACAGGGAGTGACATAGCTGGAAAGTCAGTTCAAAACACAGATAATGAACTAGAATCTGATATAATTAAAAGAGATATACTTTTACAAATAGATACTGATGTATCTAAACAAGGTATAAATAAAGAAAATCTCCTTTTATCCTCACCAAAAATGAAAGACACCAAAACAGATCTCAAAGAGGCCATGAAATCTAGGACAGAATTTAAGAGTCATCAGAATGATTTGAAATCTGGTAATGTTCAGTTATTTCTTAATACTGACTCATTCCTGACAAAGTCTGAAGGTTGTTGTCAAGATCAGACTCCATGTGGCATTTCGTTAAAGGTGTCACAAAATACTCCAGTCACAGCATTGACTGAGAGAAAAGAGAGCATCAGATTAAAAGATGCCATTTTGCAGACAAATTCTCAGATTTTACATACAAAATCTGATAATAATGTCTCAGAAGCTGTATGTCCTAAACCATTACTCAAACTAGAGATCAAAACCACACAATCTGAAGCCACCATCACAAATTTAAAACCTATCCTTCATGCAGAGAACAGTGGCAAATTCAGTTATTTCCAGCAGAACAGATCTCTAAGAAGCAGTGATGGTTCTTCTTATCTAGTTCCTGAGAGCAATGATGAAATCTTAGATGCTGCCACTGGTTTTCTGATCAACACTGTCAAACACCAAACAGATAAAACTAAAAAGGACTTTTGTGCTGGCAACATGGACAATACCGAAACTGATCCATCAAACAGTAATAAGAAATGTGTACCACAGAATGAGACATCATGGGAATTCTCAAACCATGTATCTCAAGATGAGAAAATCTGTGCCTTAGACTTTTCCAGAAAGAGAACTGCGTCAGTTACAAATTCAGGTTCATTATTTCTTAGGACCGTCATGAGTGGTCAGCAGGGTTTGAAACCCAGCAAATTAAGTCTCCAGCACCAGCAGCAGCCTATGCTACAGGGTGGTTCACAACTACATGCGGAAGACTCATCCCAGAGAAGGCGTTTGCCAGAGCTATTGCTGGCTGTCCCTGAAGGCATCCAGTCACTGATGAACGATGTTAGAAGGCCAGTTTCTGAGAGAGATCGCCATCAACAGGACTGCATGCTCATTGATGACAACTCACGGCAGAAGAGCAATGCAATAAACAGGTTTCCCATCTCACAGCACGTTCAGCATTCAGTAATGGACAACCATCATGCTGTTTCAGATATGAATGACTATTACGTTAATCAAGAGCATTCCAATCGCAGGAACACAATGCCAACAAGACTTGATCAGCCAAGAATTTTTCATCTACCATACCCTTCTCAGGCACCTTCTAAACATAACATTCCAAGCCTCGAGAAACATATAACATATGACAATATAACCCACCACCAGAATAGCTCAACCTTGGCCTTGCAAATGACCCCTCAGTCTCATAATTTGTCATTTTCTTTGCATGGCACTCTGTTGCATGCTACTCCAACATCTCACCTGCAAGCATCAACAACCTCACCATCACCATACTGGACACAACCACATCAACATCCCAAGCTTATGATTTATGAGAAATATCCTAGGGCACACCACTATGAGACCTTGAAAACGACCACGCCAAGCATGGATGTGTCCACATACAGTCCGACCAATTCACCACGGATAATTTCTAAGCACCCACAAGATGGTTCGTCACTTAATCGCACTGGAAATACTATAGACTTACGTTGCTTGTCCAGTGTCCCCAACACAGGATACAATGCAAGCATGCTTAGAGTTTCTCAGAGTGCATTTAAGAGAGAAACCACAGCAGAGAATAACCAACACAAAAATGTGTTCAAAACACCAATTTCTCTCTCAGCAAGTTCCCTTCAGCGATCACCTTCAGCTTCATCACAATCATCATTAACATTTGCAGATGATGAACCGCTAGATATGTCATCCGCTTCTAGAACGTTCAGATACAGCAGGAGCAACCCTCTTGTCTTGAAGTCCCAGAACCCCTCTACGCCACTCGTGGAATCTTTCAACAAAGAATTACAAATCTCCCGTTACCAAGACAACAACTCATCCTGCTTTACCCAGCCACACCCTGCACATGATAGTGTTATAAACCAGACACGATCCTACAGCTTTCCGGCCCACACCCCTTCTCCTCCGCACTTCACACCAGTTCTTAGAACATCTGGACAAAGTACCAGTCCAAGTTCACATAACATGCCTTATTGCTTTCCAAGGTCATCTGGGTTTGTTTTGCCAGGTACAATAATCAATTCTGATCCATCGTCCCCGAATACAAACTATCAGTTCCGTGACTTTGGAATGGTGCCAGCTTTACCTCAAAAGCAGCAAGACTCTCTTCAGTTCATAGAAGACAACATTGACCCTATTCTGGGTCGACCCAGGTCTCAGAGTTTCTCCTTTGCCAATAAACGGCGCTTGACAAGGAGTAACTTACACAGGCTTCTGACAGAAGATCCAAGACAAGAGTTGTTAAAGCACCAAGAACAATCATGTCTACATCATTAACTATGTTATGATGATGATGATGATGATTTGACTGAAAGGCTAAGAGTCAAGCATATGGCTGCCATTACAGCTAGTCCTTTAACAGGAAGCCTGTATCCAAGCATTTCAGTTTGAGGGCTTCAGTAACAGTGATTTAATAATGATGAGGCTGCTAGCCACATTCACACTCCTCTTTAGTCGCTTTTGCAACATGCTTAGAAGGTTACAGTTGTCTGAATCTGGTCAAACAAAGTATGACTTGCTTGAAAGTTAGTTGTGATAGTTGCAGATGATTTTTTTCAGAAGTTATGCAAGAGTGGATATTGGGGCCAGAGAAATGTCAGAGACCACAGACAACTGACCTATCCTTAAACACATTGCAGTAATATTTCAGTGAAGACACATTGCAGTAATCCATCAGTGAAGACACAGTATAGTAATGTCTCCACTAATGTATTACTGCAATGTCTTCACTGATGAATTGCTGCAATTTGTCTTAATTAATGGATTACTGCAATGTATCTTCTTGAAGACATTGCAGTAATCTATCAGTGAAGACACATTGCAATAGTTCTTCAATGTGAGACACATTGCAGTCATTCTTTAGTGTGAAGACGTTGCAGTCACTCTTCAGTGTGAAGACACTTTACAGTCATTCTTCAGTGTGAAGACACTTTACAGTCATTCTTCAGTGTGAAGACACATTGCAGTCATTCTTCAGTGTGAAGACACATTGCAGTCATTCTTCAGTGTGAAGATGTTGTAGTAGTCCTTCAGTGTGAAGACACATTGCAGTCATTCTTCAGTGTGAAGACGTTGTAGTAGTCCTTCAGTGTGAAAACATTGCAGTCACTCTTCAGTGTGAGACACATTGCAGTAATTCTTGAGTGTGAAGACACATTGCAGTCATTCTTCAGTTTGAAGTCATTGCAGTCATTCTTCAGGGTGAGACACATTTCAGTTATTCTTGAGTGTGAATCACATTGCAGTCACTCTTCAGTGAAGAGACACATTGCAGTCATTATTCAGTGTAAAGTCATTTGCAGTCATTCTTGAGTGTGAATCACATTGCAGTCATTCTTCAGTGTGAGACACATTGCAGTCACTCTTCAGTGTAAAGACACATTGCAGTCATTATTCAGTGTAAAGTCATTTGCAGTCATTCTTGAGTATGAAGACACATTGCAGTCATTCTTGAATGTGAAGACACATTGCAGTATTTCTTCAACGTAAAGACAACGTGCAGTCATTCTTAACTGTGTAAATATTCATGGCATCAGGAAGACCCACTTATCAGCATACCTCTAGTGAGGATACACATTTCCAACATAAATGTACACATAAAATAATCAGTTGTGTTCTGCTGGAAAAGGGAATGCCTAGACATTTCATGGCAACCCGTGCCTGTCTTATGGCAAACCGTGCCTGTCTTATGGCAACCTCTGCTGGTTTTATGAAACCTAAGCTTGCTTTTGATAAACCAGGTAATTTTTTGGACAAAAAACAGTTTCTTGGTCCCTGTAAAATTTGTTGCGTTTTTGGCAACTCAATTTTTGATCTCTTAGCAACCCAAGTCAATTTATTGGCAATCCATGGTCTTTTTCTTGGCAACCCAAGTTAATTTGCTGACAACCCATGTAAATTTATTGGCAACCTATTTTAATGTCATGGCAATTCATGCTGATTTCTAGGCAACCCAAGCTGATATGTTGCTAATGAAAGCAGAAATAGCTCACGAAAACATAATTTATTTCTCATTATGATTAATTATAGTACATGCCATTGCCCATATGTGGAACATTCTCGTATTATCATTAACAAATTTGTGGAACTTCCTTTCTGCTGTTGCCACATTTTTTTTTAACATCCTCTGTTCTATTGTCACATTTTTGGAACAGTCTCTGTAGCATTGTCATATCTATGGAACTACCTCTGTGAAATTGTGACATTTTTAGAACAGTATCTGTAGCATTGTCATATCTATGGAACATCCTCTGTGAAATTGTGACATTTTTAGAACAGTATCTGTAGCATTGTCATATCTATGGAACATCCTCTGTGAAATTGTGACATTTTTAGAACAGTATCTGTAGTATTGTCATATCTATGGAACATCCTCTGTTAAATTGTGACATTTGTGTAGTATTCTCTACTGTGCCATATTATTTTGCTCAAGAAATAGAAAATACTTTATCATGATTTTGAATTTGTTTGTGATAATGTTGAATAAATGATATTCTGAATTAGTGTTTTCCAACATGAGTCATATGGTCCAAAGAAGCCTGCGTATATATTTCTTAGGTGCCACATGTAAAATTATTTGAAACTCAATTACACAGAAAATGACGACAAATAATAACAAAGAGTCGTGTGAGGGGGCTTCAAATGAAGACATTGAAGACCTTAAAATTGCGATAGAAATTTGAAACACTATCAATTTAGTTGGCCGTATCGTTGTTTTCGTGGTGCAAATGAGGCACATGACGTTGTTGAAGCCATACATAGATGGCCACTTCATTCGAGAAGCAACATTTTGCATCCGGTGGTTTTTGTAGTAGGTGAAACCTAATGAAATTTTATCTGCAAATGAAGGTTCAGTACAGTGATGCATGCCTGTCACCTCAGCAAGTGTACAAGTGGAGTGGGTTTTTGAAGTAGGTGAAACCTAATGAAATTTTATCTGCAAATGAAGGTTCAGTACAGTGATGCATGCCTGTCACCTCAGCAAGTGTACAAGTGGAGTAGGAAGCTTAAAAAAGACATGAGTTCTGTAATAGACTGTTCTTGATCGGATCAGATTCATAAAATAGTGACACCAGAGTTTACTGCATCAATTGAATGCATTGAAATGAAAAATCTAGTGATTGTGAATGAAATAACTGCACTTCTGGACATCAATAAAGATTAAGCACACTAGTCATCCATGATGTGCTCCAGTTCCACAAAGTATCTGCATGGTGGATAGCTCGGCAGCTCACTCCAGAATTCAAACAACGACTCGGAGCATGAGTACTAAAATCCTTTTTTGTCAAGAAGAATCCATGTGTTTTCTATACACTCGACGATTTGTATTGAACGCAATGGAGACTACATTGAAATATGATGCACATGTGTGCCAACTTTTATTATTACATTTTCAATAAATAAAATTGTAAGGTTTTCTTTTAATTAAAGAACCCTCTTTTATTTGAATCACATGGAAAACATTCTTTGTGATCGTTGTCCGAAAAAATATCCATTATTGGGTTCGTTGGGACGAGTTAAGGCTGCGGGTCAAGGCAGTCATCAAGTTCTGTTCAGATTAGGTTTTTATTTTACGTCCGTTTGAGTAATAAATCTTTGCCTAACCATGAGCATGTGGCTGGCTACCTCTTTCAGCAGAAGAGTCAGCAAATATGAACACATTAACTAAAAGGAAACATTCAACTCAACCATCCAAGAAAGAAACGGGTTGTCTGTAAAGAGGGAAAGTGACGCAATGCAGAGAAAGGTAGGAATTAATCTGCAAGTCCTTTTGGAAGAGAGACGATAGTGAAAGTCAACCCGGGTCCTTTTGGAAGAGAGACAATAGTGAAAGTCAACCCGGGTCCTTTGTGAAGAGAGACAATAGTGAAAGTCAACCCGGGTCCTTTGTGAAGAGAGACAATAGTGAAAGTCAACCCGGGTCCTTTGTGAAGAGAGACAATAGTGAAAGTCAACCCGGGTCCTTTGTGAAGAGAGACAATAGTGAAAGTCAACCCGGGTCCTTTGTGAAGAGAGACAATAGTGAAAGTCAACCCGGGTCCTTTGTGAAGAGAGACAATAGTGAAAGTCAACCCGGGTCCTTTGTGAAGAGAGACAATAGTGAAAGTCAACCCGGGTCCTTTGTGAAGAGAGACAATAGTGAAAGTCAACCCGGGTCCTTTGTGAAGAGAGACAATAGTGAAAGTCAACCCGGGTCCTTTGTGAAGAGAGACAATAGTGAAAGTCAACCCGGGTCCTTTGTGAAGAGAGACAATAGTGAAAGTCAACCCGGGTCCTTTGTGAAGAGAGACAATAGTGAAAGTCAACCCGGGTCCTTTGTGAAGAGAGACAATAGTGAAAGTCAACCCGGGTCCTTTGTGAAGAGAGACAATAGTGAAAGTCAACCCGGGTCCTTTGTGAAGAGAGACAATAGTGAAAGTCAACCCGGGTCCTTTGTGAAGAAAGACAATAGTGAAAGTCAACCCGGGTCCTTTGTGAAGAGAGACAATAGTGAAAGTCAACCCGGGTCCTTTGTGAAGAGAGACAATAGTGAAAGTCAACCCGGGTCCTTTGTGAAGAGAGACAATAGTGAAAGTCAACCCGGGTCCTTTGTGAAGAGAGACAATAGTGAAAGTCAACCCGGGTCCTTTGTGAAGAAAGACAATAGTGAAAGTCAACCCGGGTCCTTTGTGAAGAGAGACAATAGTGAAAGTCAACCCGGGTCCTTTGTGAAGAGAGACAATAGTGAAAGTCAACCCGGGTCCTTTGTGAAGAGAGACAATAGTGAAAGTCAACCCGGGTCCTTTGTGAAGAGAGACAATATCTTTTAGTGATCATATCTAAAAGACAAATTAAGCGAAATTGTGGTACTGTTTCGTTATATCTGAGGCCAGTACACCTATATTCTATAAGAGTTTCTGCCAGGTCTGCCTTCCTTCCATAACATTTGACTGTTCCCAACCTGCCTACATCGCTGAAAGAAGGTGTCTCACTTTGTCTGTCCACTACCCATTGACCTGTCTAGTTTAGGAGATCCTGATTGCAGTTCAGACACCGTCGACACGGCTCTTGTTGTCATAAATTCGCGCGAACTACTCTACCACAAGAAGATGAAGACACAAGAGCAGACACAGCAAACAATTTAGAACAGGTGTCTCAAACTCATGCTCACATAGCTATTATCTGTGACTTAGAGGTGATTGGTGTTTTAGTATGTGATAAGAGATAATACGTATTGGATAAGTAACATACGATACTATCATCAATGAGATCGTCTACACTTTTCTCTAACAGAAGCAAGGATCATCTACACTTTTCTCTAACAGAAGCAAGGATCATCTACACTTTTCTCTAGCAGAAGCAAGGATCATCTACACTTTTCTCTAGCAGAAGCAAGGATCATCTACACTTTTCTCTAGCAGAAGCAAGGATCATCTACACTTTTCTCTAGCAGAAGCAGGGATCATCTACACTTTTCTCTAACAGAAGCAGGGATCATCTGCACTTTTCTCTAGCAGAAGCAAGGATCATCTACACTTTTCTCTAGCAGAAGCAAGGATCATCTACACTTTTCTCTAGCAGAAGCAAGGATCATCTACACTTTTCTCTAGCAGAAGCAAGGATCATCTACACTTTTCTCTAACAGAAGCAGGGATCATCTGCACTTTTCTCTAACAGAAGCAAGGATATCTACACTTTTTTCTAACAGAAGCAAGGGTCATCTACACTTTTTTCTAGCAGAAGCAAGGGTCATCTACACTTTTTTCTAGCAGAAGCAAGGGTCATCTACACTTTTTTCTAGCAGAAGCAAGGGTCATCTACACTTTTTTCTAGCAGAAGCAAGGATCATCTACACTTTTCTCTAACAGAAGCAAGGGTCATCTACACTTTTTTCAAATACATAAACATACACAAGCACATAAATAAACATATACCAATGCATACATAAACATGCACACAGATATATACAAACACAGATACGATATACATAAACATACACAAACACATATATAAGAACATGTATAAACACATTTACATGTACAAACACATATACATAAACACAGATATAAACATACAAACACAGAAACATTACATGTACAAACATATACAAACACAAAAACATATACAAACACATATACATAATATATGCAAACACATTACTATAAAAATATCCAAACACATTTACATAAACATATACAAACACATATACGAGACTTGTTCAGATGGAACCGGACCAAACTGCAACAAGTGAACATACGTACGATATGACGTCACATCTGGTGTAAACAGGACATACCACCCGTCAAGATTGTAAAATGTCATTATTCCCTCCCCGACTCATAGTTTCCTCAGCAGTCGTTGAAAACAGGGTAGGTGTGATACGGAATCCGTCTAGAGTTGATCAGCGAGCGATGATTCGGTCTCTAACAGTTGAAGGATGTCGACCAGTTGACATTCATCGCAGAATGGAGGCAGTGTATGGTGACAAAAGTGTGTTGAAGACAACAGTGAAGAACTGGACAACGATGTTTAAAGAAGGACGTGAGTTAACGCAACGTTATGCACCTGACTTGGTCTCGGACGTGAGTTAACGCAACGTTATGCACCTGACTTGGTCTCGGCAGATCTTTCGTTAACTCACGGCCTTATATATATGTGTATATAAAAATGCACAAACACATGTCAAATAATAATCCATTTAGTTACCAATATTCTTCGCTTCGATGGTCTGTGACCACGATTGACGGTGAAGGCTCGTGAGGCGTGTAATTCTGATAAGATGCGGGCGATTTATCACAGGCACGTGTTGCACGGGACCCCAGCGGCTCCTTCATGTAGGACAAGATTATTTCCCACCATTAATTTTGACAGCCAGGTGCAAGATCTCATGGGCAGTGACCGAAGGAGGTGAGACGTCAAGGGTCAAGTACTGTAACAATACATGGGCAGTGATCGAAGGAGGGGAGACGTCAAGGGTCAAGTATTATAACAATACATGGGCAGTGATCGAAGGAGGGGAGACGTCAAGGGTCAAGTATTATAACAATACATGGGCAGTGATCGAAGGTGGTGAGACGTCAAGGGTCCAGCATTGTAACAATACATAAGCCTATACATGATCGAGAGGTAAGGCTCTCGCCTCTCAATGCGATGAACACAACCGGTGTGCGATCGAGTCTCGCGGGTTTGAAGCGACCCCTGGTCTCATGGAAAGGTGGGACTAAAGTACTTGCATCCTGAGTTACCTCCAGTCGTCTCGACCTTACGTCTTGCCACTGGTCCAAAGTAGCTCTAGACTAGATAGTGAGGTTTATGAAATACTGTAGGTTTTGTGTTGAAGATTCCCATATTTAGCCCCTCTTTCGTGGCGAATTGTCTCTTGTAGAATGTTTGCAGTGGTTCTTGCTATATTCCAGAGTGTTCTGAAGAAGGTGGTCCTGGATCCTTTTTTGCTGTAGTGTAATGCCACTAGACAATACAAAATCCGAAATACAGCTCGGATTTAATTTTTTTAGACAGGTTTTGTCAGGTGAAACATATTGACCACGACTCCACCTTATGTCAGGTGAAACATATTGACCAAGACTTTACCTGATGTTCACGTCTTTGTCTTGGAAACAGGTCGTGTTACATAAGTCTTGGAAACAGGTCGTGTTACATAAGTCTTGGAAACAGGCGATGTTACATCAGTCTTGGAAACAGGTCGTGTTACATCAGTCTTGGAAACTTGCAAAGTTACATCAGTCTTGGAAACAGGCGGTGTTACATCAGTCTTGGAAACCGGCGATGTTACATCAGTCTTGGAAACAGGTCGTGTTACATCAGTCTTGGAAACAGGTCGTGTTACATCAGTCTTGGAAACCGGCGATGTTACATCAGTCTTGGAAACAGGTCGTGTTACATCAGTCTTGGAAACTTGCAAAGTTACATCAGTCTTGGAAACAGGCGGTGTTACATCAGTCTTGGAAACCGGCGATGTTACATCAGTCTTGGAAACAGGTCGTGTTACATCAGTCTTGGAAACTTGCAAAGTTACATCAGTCTTGGAAACAGGCGGTGTTACATCAGTCTTGGAAACAGGCGATGTTACATCAGTTTTGGAAACAGGCGGTGTTACATAAGTCTTGGAAACAGGCGGTGTTACATCAGTCTTGGAAACAGGTGGTGTTATATCAGTCTTGGAAACAGGTGGTGTTACATCAGTCTTGGAAACTTGCAAAGTTACATAAGTCTTGGAAACAGGTCGTGTTACATCAGTCTTGGAAACTTGCAAAGTTACATCAGTCTTGGAAACAGGTCGTGTTACATCAGTCTTGGAAACTTGCAAAGTTACATAAGTCTTGGAAACAGGTGGTGTTACATCAGTCTTGGAAACTTGCAAAGTTACATCAGTCTTGGAAACAGGTCGTGTTACATCAGTCTTGGAAACTTGCAAAGTTACATCAGTCTTGGAAACAGGTCGTGTTACATCAGTCTTGGAAACTTGCAAAGTTACCTCAGTCTTGGAAACAGGTCGTGTTACATCAGTCTTGGAAACTTGCAAAGTTATATCAGTCTTGGAAACAGGTCGTGTTACATCAGTCTTGGAAACTTGCAAAGTTACATAAGTCTTGGAAACAGGTGGTGTTACATTGATGCTGTAATCTTAAAGTGGTGAGCCTTCTGAGAAGTTTAGGAAAACACTACAGCCAGGATATCACGTTTCCACCTTCATCAGTGTGCTTATGTATCTAAAAAGAGCCACTGCAACCAGCTACCAAAGAATTATCTCCAGGCATGAAGAGCTCGGTACGGTTAGTTTCCACACAAAAATTACTGATCCTAATTATTTAGGAGAACACGCTGAACCTGTCTTGTGTACCATGAACACGCTGAACCTGTCTTGTGAACCATGAACACGCTGAACCTGTTTTGTGAACCATGTACCCTCTGAACCTGTCTTGTGAACCATGAACACGCTAAACCTGTCTTGTGAACCATGAACACGCTGAACCTGTCTTGTGAACCATGATTACGCTGAACCTGTCTTGTGAACCATAAACACGTTGAACCTGTCTTGTGAACCATGAACACGCTGAACCTGTCTTGTGAACCATGAACATGCTGAACCAATACTGTTGTTGTTAATTGGTTATCCATCGTTTGTTGATATTGTTATTACGTCTCACTGTATCTACGAAGAGAGCTATTTTTATTACAGTTGAGAGAAAGACTGGCAATAAGTCGTAATGTTCAAGAAAAAATATTGACATAAACAAGGTTTTGTCTCTTTATCGATCCAAAGCAAATATAAAGCCATCGCTATTGTTGACAGTTTGCGGAAGGATGCGCTGAAAAAAAGTTGTTGTGTTCACTTTGTTGTGTGCTCTTTTCGGTGGTTATTTCTGCAGCAACGTGTTTTGCATGTTAAAGCTGCACGACCTACTGTACTTGAATGTTACGACATGATTAGATGGTTAAAGTAGACTTTTTCGTTGCTTTCCTGGATCCACTCTGATAAATCAAAGTCTTTTACACTTTATCAAATAATATTTAAAATTTTAAATCCTTTGATCTCACCTAATATGTCTACATAGTTTGATCAACGACCAATATGTTAGCGCCAGTCTCTACGTCTGATATCCGGAAAACTACTGCGAAATAAGGAGTATCCTCGTTGGTAAATTAGTCTCACAATTACGATTCTCACATCACGGAAACCATCGTGGAAAGACAAAAACATCTCGCTTAAGACTAAAGTGAAACTAATGGAAACACTAAGGTTCTATGGATACCTCTACGCGTGTGAGATATGGACACTGAGTGCTGAATTGAGCAGAAATGTTCAGGCGATGGACATCAGGTGCTTCAGACGGATCCTTAGAATAACATACAGGGACTGTGTCACAAATGTCAACGTACGCAGCACAATTAAACAATTTGTCGGACCTTATCAAGACCTCATATTAGTGGTTTAAACACGCAAGGTTCTGTGGTACGGCCATATAAGACGAACTAGTGGATTGCCAAACAAGATACTCAAAGACACAGTCTCTGACAACAGAAATAGAGGTCGCCACAAGACCTTGAAAAATACGAGGCTAGGACGACGGGCAGACAAAGGTGGCGACAAATGGTTCATGAAACAATATCGAGATGCGATGTCCACATGATCGCCTAGGGTTATGGGAAAGGGAAAGGTAAAGGTAAGAAACAGCCCATGTGAGGTGGGGTGGCAAGTTCCCTTTCTTGCTGTTTTACCTTCCCCAACTCATACGTCAGATACTCATTTACAGATGGGTCGATGGAGGAGCGGTCGTACCAAGCACATGCCACGGCCGGGATTTTGTATATGTCCGTTCGTGAATTTGAACCCTGACACGTTGTAATCCAAGTCTAGCTAGCCAGCTTACTGTCGACTAAACTACGCGCTCCACTATGAACAACAATAGGAAAGACGATGCATTCTGCTCTAACTACACAACTGATCAATTGAACACGCTGCGACAATGATTCATAGCAATTCTTACTGCCAAGTAGCCAGATTCACAGATGCGTTATCTGTCCTGCTGGTTCTAACGATTGACAGACTCCCGCATCTAAGAAATGAACTAAGCGAGGTAGCATTCAGAAAGCGAAACATACACCCCTAGCTACAGTCCCACTGCAGCGTACCGGGTATTTAGAAGGCAGATAAGCTTGTGAAACGTATCAACATGAAGACCTTAAAATCACATACTTTGAGAAAAAGAGAATTATCCAGGCTGTCATACGAGAAACTGATCAACTCAACGACGTCTATCATAGCTTGATCAGCAGGGAAAGATTACCATTTTTTTGCCTCAAGACAGGACACAATAGATTTAGCAGACACATGTACAAACTTTGACTGTCTGCTTCAGTATTGCTGGACTTGTGGACTAGAATAGTCAGTCAATGAAGATACACTGGCGCAAATTATTCAACACTAGACACAAATAACAAATCAGTCAACGTTCATTCTAGGAACTCGCCTGGCAGTATGTCAGCCAATGGTCGAGTTCATTCAAAGAACTCGTCTGGCAGTGTGTCAGCCAATGGTCGAGTTCATTCAAAGAACTCGTCTGGCAGTGTGTCAGCCAATGGTCGAGTTCATTCAAAGAACTCGTCTGGCAGTGTGTCAGCCAATGGTCGAGTTCATTCAAAGAACTCGTCTGGCAGTGTGTCAGCCAATGGTCGAGTTCATTCAAAGAACTCGTCTGGCAGTGTGTCAGCCAATGGTCGAGTTCATTCAAAGAACTCGTCTGGCAGTGTGTCAGCCAATTGTCGAGTTCATTCAAAGAACTCGTCTGGTAGTGTGCTAGACAATGGTCGAGTTCATCTCGGGAACTCGTCTGGTAGTGTAAACATCAATGATCCGATCACAAGAACAGGACGAAGACATCAACAAAATCCTTTTTTTTTGTGTGTGGCCGTCTTCTTGAGTTCCATCTACGACTCTCTGGCTTTCATCCATCTTACACTGATCGGTACCTGCGTTTTAATTCACCCCAAACAGAGTTCCCATCGTACGCATTTGACATCTGATGACTGTAACGGGACATTCCACTTATGGTTAAGAGAATGACAGGCCGAAATAATTTTATTTAAAAAAAAAAGTGAAGTCATAAAGAGAGAAGTGTAGAAAAAATGCTAACCCTAATCCCAACCCTAATTCTAACCATAAGCCAGCCAGATCACTTGTTGGTTATATACGACGGAAAGTAACAAAGTAGCCTTAATGTTACTCACTTAACAGAATATGTAACAGTGTTATGAATCAGGGAATGTATAACAGGACAACCGACCAGTAAAAGCATAGATGGTAGAATCAAGTTTTTTTTCCCGCGAAGTTTCGGAAAACTAGGATTTACACAACCCCAGTCAAAGTGGCTGCAAAGCGTGTCTTCTAGTAAGCGCCTCCTATGTGTTTAAGAGTCAATGTGACAACTGAAGTGCATCACAATAGTCTAAGACAAAGAGTGTTTTTCAAGTTGCGACACCTGCTCTGGAACACAACCTGTCGTAAGTCAAAAGGTTCGCCTATATAAGAGTTGTGTCATCTAGCTGTTCTCTCCAATGTGAAGCATACACTCACCACTGGAGCTGACCCATTTAAAGGAAGCCTGTCCCGAGCATTTGCAATCATTCACCGTTTCGCTCCAATGTGAAGCTTATGTTTTAACTGCAGCTGGTCCCTTTACAGGAAGTCTGTATCCAACCTTTTCCAGCGGCCGATTATAATGGCAAGTTGTATTTACATGATGAACTTGTTAGCCCTTTATTACGATATGCTTAGAAGATGACAGCGATCACATTCTTGCCATTTCGATTACCACAAGAGATTATCATAATAACACCAACACAATTACCACAATATTAGGGCAACGGAAGTATACATTTTATTGTCTTGTTTGCAAGAAGGTATATTTTCTTCAGGAACATTTATTTGTCATATATATACAAATGAGACTGAGTAGTTAGAATACCGGTCGCCTGACCAAGAAGTGAAGCGTTCAAAACCTCGGTAAGGCATAGATTTTTGAATCTCAGTCTGTGCACTGCGAATGCCGGAGTGGGTGGTTTTTATTCATCAGCCCGATACATCCTATGGTGACTCCAACAATGGCAATATTTCCGAAATGTGCCATTCATAAAACATCGTCCACAAAACTCGACATTTTTTTACCAATCCGACTTTGATGTCCACATCTGACCACTTTTAATGATTCTTGATCCGCTCCAAAATGGCTTAATTAGACACACAAATTTAAATAGTTTAATGACCAACCCCAGAATTGACAAAAATGGTGACTGCTCGAAAGAAATCAGAAGAAGACTAGCTATGGCAATGCAGAGACTGAACAGCCTGAAGAAAGTATGGCAGGGCACCAACAAAACGATAAGAGTAAATGTGTTTTTCCTGTGGCAGCTTATGGCTGTGAAGCATGGACGTTTACCAAAACTTCTAGACAAAGAATCTAATCCTTCGAGTCAAAGTGTTACAAAAAGATCATCAGAATACCCTGGACAGAGAAAAGAACAAATGTAGACATTCGGCAAGAGTTGATAATAGAGGAGAACTGGTTTATCAATTCCATTTTGGCTAGAAAATGCAAATACTTTGGTCACCTCAAGAGACACAACGGTCTTGAGAGGACGGTGATGGAAGGTATGGTGCCAGGCAAAAGAGGAAGGGGTAGACCAAGAAGACGATGGCACCAAGATATCCAGGAGTGCCTGAGTATGACAGTGGCGGAAGCTGGTGTTTTGGCAAGGGAACGAGTTTCTTTCAGACAGACTGTGATGGGAGCGACGTTCTACAAAGGACATGCTACATGATGATGATGAATGACCAACCATCAGTTAAAAAGGAGTTTGTAATTGTCTTTCTGCTTCGGGGGCACACGAGGTTTCTGCAAGTCTGTCTATACCTTTCTGTCTTTGGCAACATTTCGTGCAATGCCCAATGTCAGAGATGCGCAGTACAACTCATCCTCTATCGTGCATCTTCATATAGCTCTTGGTCTACCTCCGAAGTGCTGCTTCTGCGGGCATGTCCAGACTCATTCCCATGACATGCCCCAGCCATCTCCAACTTCTCTCTCTCTTATAATTCTATCCAAATATTCTTGGTTGGTAAGAGTTTGAAATGTGATACTTTTTCGGGCCAAAGCACTTTACAAATTTAAATAAAAATATGTTTAGTTTTATACAATACATCATTTGTAGACAGATATATCAGTATGATTATGTGAAACACGAGTTACTAGATTCTCACTTCATGTTATAGATTATCAGTCTAGAGAAAGATCAGAAGGCCTGGCAAGAAGGACTAAATCAGAAAATTTATTTAGACAACTGGACAGTTAGACACTTTCAAAGATAAGAGATTACTCTCGATAGATATGTGCGTCTGTGAGAGTTATCCCATACTCCCATCTCTCTCAGTCACCCCCCCCCCTATCCCCGCCCCCAATGTTCAAATAGTGATACATGTATAACAAATAAATACATACGAAGACAACGAGAAGAAAGGCTGATGGAGGGAAGGAGGATAGGTTAGAAAAGGCTGTTTGAATAAAGGTATGAAAAATGTTGATGCTGTGCGGCTAAGAGCAACCTATTAAGGAAATCAGCCTTTTCTCTAGCTACAATAGAAGCTCATTATCCCAGGTGCAGGAGAGGATGCTTCTCAATGCGTGTAAAAGGTTCATTGGGGATAAAGTCCCACTAGTTGCAAATACTATGTTACTTAATGTCTATGTATACGCGTTTTGGCACATACATATCACCAGTGTCCGAATACGGTAACACAGAAGAGGTATACTGTAACCAGCCCGATATGTTGTATGATATGACGAATGACGAAGAAGGGATAGGCACTAGATTTGTGTATATGATAGGCCACAAGGGAAAGGAAAGTAGACGTTTAACCGTTTGGGAGACAAGGAATACATTTGTTAAACTAATGTGGTTTAGGCATTGGACTGATTATCCCATCCTGTAGAAACTATAAGCTACAAGACACATACAAGGAGACCTCTAAACCCCATTACAGAAGTGGGGCGACTATGTCAAATCGGAGTCAAGATGGTTGGAAATGAGGCCTATGCTCCAGAAATATAATCCACAAGAGGGAGCGACCACGCCAATCCAAAGTTTAATGTACAAGATAACCAGAGAAGGTGAACGTCACGTCGGAATCAGTAGGACTGTTGTTGCTTGTGCTGTCGACCCAGACTTCTTGTCCGTGGGTCAGTGGGGTGAAGATGTCGATATTTGGTTGTTGTTCCTCGCTGGTAGTCGCGATGATGTCGCTGTCTACGACAAGGCAGGCTTCCAAGCTAATTTCTGGAGCCTGTGGAATGATTTGCCAACAAGGGCAGTATGTATTGTGCATGAGTGCGTGTTTGCAGGAAGGCAGGAGGTTAATTTAGTCAAAATGAGTGAATGGATAAATGGGAGTGGAGGTGGACGTGGATGAATGGACATATAGAAAACGGAAATGAAAGACACAGGCACAGATCCTAACGGAAAGGTAGGTAAGTATGGATAGGAAGGTTAGTTAATTGCTAGGTAGGTAAGTGGGCTGATGGGTAGGACGTTTGATTGACTAGTTACTAGATAGGTAGGTAGGTAGGTTGATAGGTAGGAAGTGATTGACAAGATGGTAATTAGGTAGAAATGTTGATTGACGGGTTGGTAGGTAGGTAGGAAGATTGATTGACGGGTTGGTAGGTAGGTAGGAAGGTTGATTGACGTGTTGGTAGGTAGGTAGGAAGGTTGATTGACAAGTTTGGTAGGTAGGTAGGAATGTTGATAGGTAGGAAGGTTGATTGACAGGATGGTAGGTAGGTAGAAATGTTGATTGACGGGTTGGTAGGTAGGTAGAAAGGTTGATTGACGGGTTGGTAGGTAGTTAGGAAGGTTGATTGACAGGTTGATAGGTAGTTAGGAACGTTGATTGACAGGTTGGTAGGTAGGTAGGAAGGTCGATTGAAGGGTTGGTAAGTAGATAGGTAGGAAGGTTGATTGACAGGTTGGTAGGTAGTTAGGAAGGTTGATTGACAGGTTGGTAGGTAGTTAGGAAGGTTGATTGACATGTTGGTAGGTAGTTAGGAAGGTTGATTGACAGGTTGGTAGGTAGTTAGTAAGGTTGATTGACAGGTTGGTAGGTAGTTAGGAAGGTTGATTGACAGGTTGGTAGGTAGTTAGGAAGGTTGATTGACATGTTGGTAGGTAGTTAGGAAGGTTGATTGACAGGTTGGTAGGTAGTTAGTAAGGTTGATTGACATGTTGGTAGGTAGTTAGGAAGGTTGATTGACAGGTTGGTAGGTAGTTAGGAAGGTTGATTGACAGGTTGGTAGGTAGTTAGTAAGGTTGATTTACAGGTTAGTAGGTAGTTAGGAAGGTTAATTAACAAGCTGGTATGCTGATAGCTAGGTAAAAATGTTGATTGTTAGGCTGGTAAGTAGGTAGGAAGTACCGCAGCTGCTTGGGGAAACTCCCATCGAGCATGCAAGCAGCTTGTCCTATCCATATTAACTGGGATTTTTGCACAAGCGTATGGAAACTCAATCATTTCGACTTGTTGAAATTTTCAAAGGCAGGGACTTTGTCCTGCCACCGTCTCCTGAGCATCCAGCATAGAGTGATTACATGAAAACGATTTAGCTGTTATTTGTTGTTTTTGCGTTTGCCTTATTTAACTATTCTCCAAGGCGATGTGCGTTGCACTGTGGTTTTTATTTTGCGCTTGTCGGCTCAGTGCATCCAACTTCAGCGCGCATTTAATGTAAGTGTCTGCTTCCTCCTGAATTTTCTAAAGGTTTGCTTCCCCGGGGTAACGGCCGGTGCTGTGATGGGGATCGAACCCAGCACTTTCGGGTTGTGAGCCGTGTCACTAAACCACTAGCCCACGCCGTCCCCCATTTAGATGTTTGACATGTCTGCTATACACTTTGCCTAGTTCGTAAGCCTGTTCAGGAGTTGTTAACACTATAGCACGACACACCTTTGCCTTGGTGGCTACACTGATGCCTTGTCGGTTCCGGACACAGAGCTTGCAGTCTGCCATACACAAACCTCAGCGTCCATACTTTATTTTCTGGCGAGAGTATGTTTAGGTAGATAAAGCTGTTGACTGTCTGGAGACTTTGGTTGTGTATAGTGATGTTTGGTTCTATGACTGGAGACTTTGGTTGTGTATAGTGATGTTTGGTTCTATGACTGGAGATTTTGATTGTGTATAGTGATGGTTGGTTCTCTGTGCACATATCAAGGCGCACGTTTGAAGAGTAATTTCGTTTTCCTAGAGTTGTTTGTAAAACGAAAATTTAGAGCAGTTTGTCGAATACGTGTTGATGATAGATTGCATATCTTGTTCTGAACATAAAAGATGGCTTCGTACCAGCTGCAGGTATAGCATTGCTCTGGTGTTTTCGTTCATTGTGGATGCAAATAGGGCGAATGGCGCAATCTCGTGAAGTTCAGCCGTGCACACTAGACCGTAGAAATACGACACAGGATAACCGAAATACTATTACAAAAAACCGATGGCCCTGCCAGGATAAAATACAGGATAAAACACATCACAAATTAAACCAGCTAACTAATTCAAACGGAGAACAGCAACACGTTTGCATGAACATAAGTCAAGATGTTAACTAGTGTGAATTCCAGCCAAACCCGGGGCCTGGGGGCATCCATAATGGGCTAAAACACGAGAGCAAAGTTAGACGCGCGCCCTGTTATGTGCCATTTTTGCTGCTTTCCTGATGATGACAGAGAGAATGTCGAGCACAACCAATAAGCAGTGTTCATTGCTGGTGCATTTCCCCATGCTTATGTACACCAACCACCTGATGGCATGATCCGTCCATACTCTAGTAATGAAGTCAGAGAGGATGATATGTGTCTCCGACCTTGAAGCTGGTCGGTCCATACTCTAGTCAGAGAGGATGATATGTGTTTCCGACCTTGAAGCTGGTCGGTCCATACTCTAGTCACAGAGGACGATATGTGTCTCCGACCTTGAAGCTGGTCGGTCCATACTCTAGTCAGAGAGGATGATATGTGTCTCCGACCTTGAAGCTGGTCGGTCCATACTCTAGTCAGAGAGGATGATATGTGTCTCCGACCTTGAAGCTGGTCGGTCCATACTCTAGTCAGAGAGGATGATATGTGTCTCCGACCTTGAAGCTGGTCGGTCCATACTCTAGTCAGAGATGATGATATGTGTCTCCGACCTTGAAGCTGGTCGGTCCATACTCTAGTCAGAGAGGATGAAATGTGTCTCCGACCTTGAAGCTGGTCGGTCCATACTCTAGTCAGAGAGGATGATATGTGTCTCCGACCTTGAAGCTGGTCGGTCCATACTCTAGTCAGAGAGGATGATATGTGTCTCCGACCTTGAAGCTGGTCGGTCCATACTCTAGTCAGAGAGGATGATATGTGTCTCCGACCTTGAAGCTGGTCGGTCCATACTCTAGTCAGAGAGGATGATATGTGTCTCCGACCTTGAAGCTGGTCGGTCCATACTCTAGTCAGAGAGGATGATATGTGTCTCCGACCTTGAAGCTGGTCGGTCCATACTCTAGTCAGAGAGGATGAAATGTGTCTCCGACCTTGAAGCTGGTCGGTCCATACTCTAGTCAGAGAGGATGATATGTGTCTCCGACCTTGAAGCTGGTCGGTCCATACTCTAGTCAGAGAGGATGATATGTGTCTCCGACCTTGAAGCTAACAAGGTAATACAGTTAGTTCCTCATAGCATTTCTCCTTAGCTTCCTCAGGGCTAATCATTGCATGGTTATGTTAAAGCATAGGCGCTTTTCTTAGTAGCAGTGCTCATGTTGTCCAGTAGTTTTTCTTAGTAGCAGTGCTCATGTTGTCCAGTAGTTTTTCTTAGTAGCAGTGCTCTTGTTATCCAGTAGCTTTTACTAGCAGCAGTGCTCTTGTTATCCAGTAGCTTTTACTAGCAGCAGTGCTCTTGTTGTCCAGTAGCTTTTCTTAGTAGCAGTGCTCTTGTTGTCCAGTAGCTTTTCTTAGTAGGAGTGCTCTTGTTGTCCAGTAGCTTTTCTTAGTAGGAGTGCTCTTGTTGTCCAGTAGCTTTTCTTAGTAGGAGTGCTCTTATTGTCCAGTAGCTTTTCGTAATAGCAGTGCTTTTGTTGTTCAGTAGCTTTTCTTAGTAGCAGTGTTCTTCTTGTCCAGTAGCGTTTCTTAGTAGGAGTGCTCTTGTTGTCCAGTAGCTTTTCTTAGTAGGAGTGCTCTTATTGTCCAGTAGCTTTTCGTAATAGCAGTGCTTTTGTTGTTCAGTAGCTTTTCTTAGTAGCAGTGCTTTTGTTGTTCAGTAGCTTTTCTTAGTAGCAGTGCTCTTATTGTCCAGTAGCTTATCGTAGTAGTTGTGCTTTTGTTATCCAGTAGCTTTTCTTAGTAGTAGTGCTTTTGTTGTCAAGTGGCTTTTCTTAGTAGCAGTGCTCTTGTTGTCCAGTAATTTTTCTTAGTAGCTCAGTCTATCGGTTGCGGCATTATCTTGTATCGTGCGAATGTTCCATGTCCCGAGAACTAGACCCTTTTGCTGTCACCGTTCCCTTGTTCTAATATGCATGTGTTGCGTGTATGGAGTGTGACTTGTGCTGTTTATTCCATTTCCCTAGAACTAGACCCTTTTGCTGTCACCGTTCTCCTGTTCTAATATGCATGTGGTGCGTGTATGGAACGTGACTTGTGCTGTTTATGATTTAAGTGAGAAAGAGTCGCACTTGTCGTCAGCCTCATCCTTTCATCCTAAACCATCCTGAGCCCTTCACCATGGTTTAGTAGAAACTGTTGGAACCAGAACATGATGTAGTGGATATCAACGACGTTCACTCTGTCTTGCTTGCTCCGTGCGCCATGCTGAATTTCTAAAACTTGCCGTCCTATCCGTTGAACCAGTGACTTGTTTCATCCACAAAGTCAGCCCAAAGTTCAGGTTTCAGATGCTAGGGTAGACAATCACTGATGGAGTTGTCAGAAAAGAGATGAAGCTACCACTAGACTGCCTTAGGAAGACCAGCTCCATATTTCTCATCAGGGTTTACTCTCAAAACCGTTTCTTGTGTGTTAATTCACCCATTCTTAAATTTTATACCATTCCATGACCACACGGTTTTCCGTAAAAAAATAATTATACGTATCTAATTATCAGGGTGCAGTTTTGTTGGAGGCAGTTTTGTTGTTTATTGTGGGTCCTAAAAAGTACGAATTTAAGACGCGCGATTTAAAAAGTATGGTGCTTCGTGTGGCTATATTCTACTAAATTTGACCTATTATAATCCGTGGGTGAATTAAAGCACAAGTACCTCAAAACCTTTCCAGTGAACATATATCCCACAAGGCAGTGGGGGAAGTAATAATATAGTAATGACAAGATTCATATACGTGAACACGAGTGTGCATCACAAACGCTGTTATGTATATATAGAAGTGTATATACGTAGATAGGCAAGTATAGGCATGATGGCAGATAAATAGTAATATCGTGATCGTTATCGCCATTTAGCTGACACTCTGGATGGCGATGGTCCAGATGCGTCCAACAATATCTTTTAGAGAATACATAATACACTGTTTGCAGTGTGGTTTCTGTGGCAATAGTTGTTGCATGGTGAGGTTGTGTGTTCAATGGACAACCTTTCCTCGTCGCCTGTCCTGATATGCCCAGAAGGAAACAATAGCTCTGTTATGGATAACTCAGGAACCACTTCGACGTCAAGCAGAGTCAGTTAAGAAACTATGTTGATCCTCAGCTTTGGTAACATATCCCACAGTCCAAGCTTAGACCACAACTTGGAAAGATCTTTCGATGGCTAAGTAATTGCTACTATCACCAGAATCCGTAACTGCCATTTGAATATTTTAATTTCCCTTCAAGCTACTTGTCTGACCGTTGCCATGTTTGTTTTACTTAGACACTCAGATTCTCCTAGTTTGTGAGCTGCTCGTCTGCTTTGCGGACAAATATCCTGTCCATTGATGAGCCTCACTAATTATACGACGAGACGTTTGACTACCGAAAGTCATAGTTACTACCCGGTGTGTAGATGGATGACGTATCCAGCATTTAAAAAATGGCTGTCGGGAGTGTCTCCGTTCAAAAACAAAAAATTGTTAGAATTCCATTTTTGTAGGCCGAGTTGGTCGCCTAGTTGTTGACCGTAGTGTGCTAAAGGTTTTGACCAATGAGAAGTAATCACATTGCGATCAACATTGGTTGACGTTCGTCACAATACTTTATTTAATTCAAAAACACTGGGAGACAAACTTACCAGAAAAGGGAACAGCTTTATTTGCAACCTATGGGATCAAGATGCTGAGCAGCGTATGAGCTGCAGCGGTCAGCGACCCATAGCTGATTGCTAGCATCAGGGCCAGCAAACCAGAGCTGCCAACCCCTTCTACACCTCCACGAGATGATCCTGGATAACAGGCTCCAGCAGGGCAGACTGGCTAAGGAGAAGGGATCGAAGAGGGAATGTTAACCCGGTACTCAAAAAATGCTTGCTGAAGTCGGATGTGTTGGACCGAAAGGTTCAAATATCGCAGTCAAGCTGTAAACTACAACATAACGCATTCCGTTCTCTGGACTACATTCTGCTACTTAAGCCCTTTCAGGGTTTGGTAGCGGGAGATTGAGAACGAACGAAGCCAAGCCAAACCATTTACAACCTATGCGTCACGTTGAATGAAACGATCAATGGTACTGATGAATTATGATTATTCTTGTTTTCAATCTTACAGAGGCAAAAATGAACTCACCTTCTGATAGCGAAGAGAGAAATGATAGATTCCTTCAAATGGAGCGTAGAAAATACCACTTGTGGTATCAAAATAATTCCCAGTGTTGACAGTGGCGTTGTAACTGACAATACGTTCGTGGGTGTGGTTGCCAATTTTGTCCGTGTGCCTAGCGTAGAACACAGCCGATTGTTTCAACTGTTCTGGTTGGAAAAACCAAGGGAATTTGTTTCGTTAGTCTTTCTATTGTCTTAAATCCGTACATTAAAACAATCCGTAATTTAAAGTGCGATATACATTTTCAAAAGACATAAATTATAAATGCCATAAATATAATCTAAGAGACTTTTATAAGAAAATACTTCTAAAAGCCACGGGATTCTAGAAGCAATTTCAGATGTGCTTTTAAAATCCAAATTGTGATTTAAAGGTTATAGGCAAAGGCTCGACTTCATGTCCTCGGGTTTCCCTATATGGTTCGATCGTTCTCCACAGGACAGCATCCCCGCCTGCTGAGAGCATCACACAAAGCACAAACTCCGTAGCTCCAGCGATGAACCCAATGATTTCCTGAAAAATTCGAATCGCCTTGACCACTTCGCCACAGAGACCCACACAGAGTCAATATACTTCCGAAAGTCATTCACTTCTAATGGTGATCTACTTCTAAAGGCCATATAGTTCTAAAAGTCATGTAATTCTATGGTCGATATATTCTTAAAAACCATATAATTCTAAAAGTCATTTACTTCTAGAAGCGATATGCTTCAAAAGTCTATATATTAGGAAAAGCCATATACCGTAGTTCTAATGGTCATATACATCTAAAAGCCATATACCGTAGTTCTAATGGTCATATACATCTAAAAGCCATATACCGTAGTTCTAATGGTCATATACATCTAAAAGCCATATACCGTAGTTCTAATGGTCCTATACATCTAAAAGCCATATACCGTAGTTCTAATGGTCATATACATCTAAAAGCCATATACCGTAGTTCTAATGGTCCTATACATCTAAAAGCCATATATACTACTCACAATAAGTTAAGTGTTACTTACAAAATCTCACCACACACAACAACAACAACAAGAAAAAAGAAGCCAATTATATTTAAAAATATTGTTTGTCTGTCATTTGAACATCAAAGTGTGACAGGTTCATGAAGAAAGATGAATCTGTCTGGGAAAAATGACTTTTTAATTGGACTTTCCCTTCTTTCTGAAATTCTGCTCACATTGTTCTTCAGTAATCTGGATACCAGAGTGTGACAGTTTCATTAGAAATTGCTGGTTAATAGTCAGTAACTTGTGTGACCTCCACGGGCATTGATACAATATAAGCAGCGTTGACTCATGGATAAAATCAACCGTCCGATTTTCTGCTAGGGGATCGGCGGCAACTCCTGCAGAATGTTTTCAAACGATTGACTCCTTGTTGATGGTTATCTCTTGCTGATTGTCACAAGGCGTTCCAGAGATGCTCAATAGAGTGAGATCAGATGGGTAAGCTGACCAGTCTGTCATGGCGACATGATGCTGCTGATAGAAGTCATTAACAACTCGAGCATCTCTTGGAAGTCTTAATGAGTGTCGTTGCTTCTTCGCAACTCTGTGGATGACGATTATGTGTGCCGCCACCTCCGACTGTTACGAGCTGATTTGCATTTCTCGTATCGAAGGATCCCAAAGAGAACGGCACTGTAGGACGAAATCTGTTCTTCTGCAACAGCAACACAATGTTGTATTTTATTTCGTGTGACAGTCTATCTCGTTTGTGACTTGTTTAGAGTATGCTCCCGGAGTCTGTAAGAATGACCGTTTTTCCTTGTAGGTGTTTAGGCTGATAAGATTCTGAGGACTCGGTGGTAATTTTATTTCCAACGTAGATCAATTCCCCCCCCCCCCCTCCCCCGAACACCCAGGTGACGGTCCCTACTATTATCACCTGGCTAATCGTGACATTCCTATTTTGATTTTTGTTCCCTTCATATCAACAATATTAGTGTGCAATGTGGTGCCTCTTTTTCTTCCGTTCCGTGCACGCAGACTTTGGCATCGGTCAGTAGATATTTAGATTTTACCCAAAAAAAAATCCAAAATGACATCTCTTCATCCCAATTAGGAATCCCTTTTACAACAAGGACTTCACGTTCCTTCACCATGTATACTTTCAGTTTGTAACTGGGGCAGTGTGACGCCCAGTCTATAATCGATAATTGACAGAACTAACTAAAGTAAAGATATTTGTGTCTTGAATCCATGCTTGCATCCGTGTTGATCGACATGGTACATTAACTCATAAAAACAATATCATTTTTAAAGTGATACACATTTAAAAGCCTTATGCCTCTAGAAATGCTGTACACTTATATAAGACCATGCACTTCTGAAATAACCATTTACTTGTAAAAGCGATACACAATGAGGAATTACCAAAAAAATACCTTAATATGGCATAATCTGTTAATAAAGAAATATTAAGGTTACATTTGGGGGACTACCTCCTAAATCCAATACCCATTTTCTAAAAACCAAATCTGTCTAGGTACCGATTATTTCTAAAAGCCATATATTTATATAAGCCATATATTTAATTTGTAAAGACCATTTAATCTCAAAAGCCAAATACGTTCAAAAGCCATACATTTCTAAAAGCCATATATTTAAACAAATATGTACGAGAACCATATTTTTCTTAAAGCTATATACTTCACTAGTAAATAATGCTCCCTTCAGGACAGAATAGTAAAGTTGCAATTGGTACATCTACAGAGAATGTGTTGGTCTCATATGGAGATTGAAGGTGCAGGTGGTTTATGGTGCCAGGTGTAGATAGAGGCAAGGGGGTCTAGTGTCGATGATGACGAGGATGGTGCAGTGATTGTTCCCAGATCATGGGGTCAGAGGCAGATAGGTTCGGAACGTCTTGTGGATGGTTAAGGTGGAATTGGATTTATGGGCAAGTGAGTTTTTGTCGCTGATGACGATGTTGGCGGGATGGGGTTATTACATTTCCAACGTTCATATCGCCGTACTCGGCGATTGTTCTTTGGTATTGACAAGGAGGGAAGTTCATCTCGAGAGAGGTAGTGTTTCATGATGAAATACAAACGGGTATTAACTTGCACCTCAAAGCTTCAACTCAAGCAATAGTGGTCTAGTTGATTGGCTTGCTGCTCCTAACGACCAAGACAAGGAGCCCTTAGGTCACTTTTCAAGACGGATTAAAGTCGTTTTGGTCTAAAATCGCTGTTGAGTGTGCACATGGAGTTATGTGGTCAGTGGTTGAAATATTCCAAATGTTTTGGTTTCATATGGATGTTAAAGGTGCAATTGGCTGTATGGATTCAGGGGCAGATAGGGACAAGAGGTCTAGTGTCGTTGAGCGGGATGCTGGTGGATTGATTTCGCTGATGGTTTTTTGCGTTCATATCGCCGGGTATTGACTAGGAGATAAGTGCATCTCAGAAGAAGCTGTATTTCATGACAAAATACAAACGGGTATTAACTACCTTCTCAGATGTTTCCCGCAAGCAAGAGCGGATTGGATTGCTGCTCTTGACAACCAACACAAGGAGCACTCAGGTCACTTTTCAAGACGGACCAACGTCGGTTTGGTATGATATGGGTGTTGAGTGTGCACTTGGAGTTATGGTCTAAGATGTACAGTCAAGGGAACTAGTGTAGCTAGTCACGATGTTCGTGGGTGGTAGATTGTTAAGCTTTTCGATGGAGTGGGTGTTGTATTAACCATGTCCATGCTTGAGGCAGAAACGCTGTGAACCATTGATTGTATATGCTATACAATTTGTGTCGCAATTGATATCTAAGGGCATCCGTCAGAGAATGTGTGAATAGTGCAAGAAATAAACTGTCTGTATCAGTCTCACACAACTGAAAGCCAAGGTGTCAACAAGCCTATCTAGACATACGTAATAGAATTTAAGCATTTGTAATTTAGCGTATTGGTAAACGAAAAAGCCGATTTGTAACGGCAGATCCCAGTTAATGTTCTTTCTACCCATCTCTATTTCGACTGTTAGTAGAAACCATTTTTAAAAGTGGGGACAGTTTAATCATTTTCTCATCCTTTTCCCCGCAATGCATTTCCCCTCTACATTCTGTGTCTTATTTGTCAAGGTCTTACCATAAACCACGGTAACTATCAATTTCAAAGTTGCACTAGTAATTGAATAAAGATCGTACTACCCTGTTATCGTTGTGCATCAGACACTGTATCAACAAATTGTTTAAAACAACTCACAAGTGCATATGTGATCACCTGGTATATGTTTGTAACTTCTAAACCAAAAAACAGGTACCAGTCAAGTAGAGGCTTTGCCAATTGAATTTTATGTCCCACATAGATCAATATCCGTCTAGGGGTGGTCAAAAGTGTGTTTTGTCGGCATACTCTCACATGAAAAAGCCAATATCAGTTCTACTTACGTTAATGTTTTTATATATCGGTGCCATTCAGAAAAATTGATTTTTTTAGTGGGTTTGTACCTGTATTTCCCATTCAACTAAACCAAAAAACGATTTCAGTGTTAACCGTGTCGAGGATCTGTTTTTTTCCTTAAGCGGATATCTAAAGTTAGTCTACGATAGGAAAGAGCGAGGGAAGGAAAACGAACGATTGATCGATCAGTTCTTTTGAGTTGTTTCTACGCACAGTTTTCAAACTAGTATTGGCTTCTTATAAAAAGAAATTATCAAAAGTTAAAAGAGTAACGAAACAGATGGCAAATTCACAGCACGGTGTGTTTAACTGCGTTCTGTTTTTGTTCAGAATTTCAGAAAGTTGAATCTATTTTATTCCAAATTGTATAGTTATTAAACTAAATACGCAAAATGTCAGGTAGACAAATATAATTGACAGTTTTGTTTGTTAATAACAATTAAAAACAGGCACATAAATAGTTATGAAAAATGTAATGTTAAAGGAAAGCCCAAAATAAAAGATAGTGAAAATATGATCTTATCGAGAATCAGTTATACAGATTAAAGTTAGTATCTCTGGTAAGTTGTGTAATTATTTTTCTTAAGGTTATGTATGGAACGGTCATTCAAGTGATGAAAATAATTTTATCATAAAAAATTCACATTTATGTTGTGACTTTTTTCAGTTAAACGGATGTTTTAATTTTCAAAATTATATTTCCTAAACTAAAATATTTGAAATTGTGTAATTTTGATGTCGAGTAACCTTGAAATAAATTTAAAAGAACTGATCGATCAATCGCTCGTTTTCTGAACAAGACCTTCCCTCGCTTTACCCCATCGTACACCATCTGTAGATATCCACTAAAGGAACAACAGATCCTCCGCACGGTTCACGCTGAAAATTGTTTTTAGTTTAGTTGAATGGAACATAAAAGACCAACCCATTAACAAAAACATTTTTCCTGAATGGCACCGATATTTAAAAACATTAACGTAAGTAGATCTGATATTTGACCTTTCATGTGAGAGTATACCAAAAAGAACAAAACAACTCTTGACCACCCCTAGACGGATATTGATCTATGTGGGACACAACATTGTTATGGCAACTCCTCTTCTTGGCTGGTACATATCTGTTGGTTTAGAAGTTACAAACGTGTACCAGGTAATCGAGTATATGCCTGTGAGTTGTTTTAAACAATTTGGTGATACAGTGTCTGATGCACAATGATAACGGGGTGATACGATATTTATTCAATTACTAGTGCAACTATGACATTGTTAGGTACCGTGGTTTATGGTAAGACTTTGATAAATAAGAAAAAGTATGTTAAGGGGATATACACTGCGGTGGAGAGGATGTCAAAATGAATAAAACGTCCCAACTTTAAAAATAATGAGTCTACTAACAGTCGAAATAAAGATTGGTAGAAAGAACATTAACTGGGATCTGCCGTTTCAAATCGGCGTTTTCGTTTACCAATACGCTAAATTACAAATGCTTAAATTCCAATATGATTGTCTAGATAGGCTTGTAGACACCTTGGCTTTCAGTTGTGTGAGACTAATACAGACAGTTATCTTACACTATCCACACATTCTATGACGGATGCCCTTAGATATCAATTGCAAAACAAATTGTATAGTGTATACAATTAATGGTTCGCAGCCTTTCTGTATCAATCATCGATCTGGGTTTTATTACTAATGAGTGTTAGAGAATGTTTGACTGTCAGAAATACCGTGACAAAAGGCTATACAACAATCGAGCATTCAATCTGTTTAACTAAGAATTCACGGTGATCGGGTGGTCTTTTTAAAAGTTTCATTTTGTCCATTTTCAGAAATGCCTTCTCATGGAAATATTAGAAAACGACTTTGGACAAGTCTGAAAAGTGACCTGAGTACTTCTTGTCATGGTTGTCAGGATGAGCAATCCACACTCAACTAGTCCGCTCTTGTTCGAGTTAAACATTTGAAGCGCAATGAAATGTTCATTTCCATCAGGATGAGCAATCCACACTCAATTAGTCCACTCTTGTTCGAGTTAAACATTTGAAGCGCAATGAAATGTTCATTTCCATCAGGATGAGCAATCCACACTCAATTAGTCCACTCTTGTTCGAGTTAAACATTTGAAGCGCAATGAAATGTTCATTTCCATCAGGATGAGCAATCCACACTCAATTAGTCCACTCTTGTTCGAGTTAAACATTTGAAGCGCAATGAAATGTTCATTTCCATCAGGATGAGCAATCCACACTCAATTAGTCCACTCTTGTTCGAGTTAAACATTTGAAGCGCAATGAAATGTTCATTTCCATCAGGATGAGCAATCCACACTCAATTATTCCACTCTTGTTCGAGTTAAACATTTGAAGCGCAATGAAATGTTCATTTCCATCAGGATGAGCAATCCACACTCAACTAGTCCACTCTTGTTCGAGTTAAACATTTGAAGCGCAATGAAATGTTCATTTCCATCAGGATGAGCAATCCACACTCAATTAGTCCACTCTTATTCGAGTTAAACATTTGAAGCGCAATGAAATGTTCATTTCCATCAGGATGAGCAATCCACACTCAATTAGTCCACTCTTGTTCGAGTTAAACATTTGAAGCGCAATGAAATGTTCATTTCCATCAGGATGAGCAATCCACACTCAATTAGTCCACTCTTGTTCGAGTTAAACATTTGAAGCGCAATGAAATGTTCATTTCCATCAGGATGAGCAATCCACACTCAATTAGTCCACTCTTGTTCGAGTTGAACATTTGAAGCGCAATGAAATGTTCATTTCCATTTCATGCTGAAACACAACCTGTTACTGAACAAGAAGACTCGCCGCATTTTTTTAAATGAACGTGGCAAAAGCCTTGATCTACACATAAGACCATAACTACAATTGCATCGTCACAAATCGATATGAGACCAAAACATTCATCTTGGATGTGTCAGTTAAAACGATATATGACTGCTATTTTTGTTCAAACACACATGTTTACTACAGCATCCACCATATCGGAAAACTCATCAACAACAACCCACCAACACCGTGACCAACTACACTAGTTCGCATGACTGTATCTATACCTAATACTATAAATCCAAGTGTACACTCAACACCCACATCAAACCAAAACTACTTTGGTCTGTCTTGAAAAGTGACATCAGTGCTCCTTGTCTTTGTCGTCAGAAGCAGTAAGCCAATCAACTAGATCCCTCTTGCTTGAGTGAAACCTCTGAGGGGGTAGTTAATATCCGTTATTAAATACAGCCTCTCCCGAGATGCACTCATTTCCTAGTCAACACCCAAGATGACTCTTTGCGTTCGGCGATATGAACCCAGAAAACCAACAGCAAAATCAACCCACCAGCCTCCCACTAAACGAAACAAGACCCTTTGCATCAATCTACACATGAGACCATACATCCAATTGAAAAGATCATTTTTTTTAATCGATTGGCCATGTGCGCGCGCAACGTCAACTTTGCTCCCACACAGCGCAACCGGAAGTGTTCTACAGCTGCTCCGCAGCCTAGAAACGACCTGAATGGAGCAATACATATTCGAATCACTTTTAAAATTCATATATTTTTGAGAGGCATTTACATCTAAACGCTATTTACTTCTAAAATTCATGTACTTCTAAAATCCATATACTTCTAAAATCCACATCAGTTATACTTATTTCCTCTTTCAGTATTGTAATCTGTGTGAATGGCTTGTTTGTGTAGTCTGTGACGCTGTTATGATTGGGTGGGGCAGTAAGCACGTTGACTTTCGTGGTCAGACCTGACACCTTGGAGTCTAGTGCTGCAAGTTGGTCACACAGTTGGGTAAGCACTGACTGTGTGCTGGTCATGTCAATGCAGAGTTTAGGTGAATCTGTCAAAGAAAAATATTGATATTTAATATTTCTCTATAGGCTCACCAGCGTATCAGTAGTAGTCGAGTTTCAGTAATTTCTAATTATAGGTTATTGCTCGGAGTAGCAACTCTTTACTGAGTTTTTTAAATTTTCCTTTTCCATTCTGCGTTGTCTCTTTACTTCCCTGTGTTGCATGAGCTTATTTTCGCCCAGCCTGAGGTGGCCCTTAATGTCACATTTCCATTTGGATCGGTTTTCACAAGATTTTAGATCCATATCCAGAGCCTTCATTTCCCACTTACATGCTTCTTTGAACTGCTTCTGTAGTCGGTCAGCTGTTCTTTTACCACACGCCAGCTGCTCATAGAGAATACATTTGGTAATGCGACCGTCTTCCATGCGATAAACATGACTCAGCCAGCGCAAACTTCGTTGGTGAAGGAGGGTTTACATACTTGGAAGACCGGTGGGAGAATTCACCTCGTCATTTGTCACCCTATCTCTCCATGAGATGCAAAGGATGGATCTCATGCGCCTTAGGTGAAAGGTGTTGAGCCTATGATCTTGTTTTGCACGTGTTGTCCACGTGTCGCTGCCATATAGAAGTGTACTGACGACATATGCATTGTAGACTGTGCCTTGGTCTTGGCTGTAAGTTTGGGGCTTTTTCAGACACGTGTTGTGAGACGATAACAATTTCGTAGCAGCTCTACCAATGCATTGCCTAAGTTCAGGGTCCATAGGGAGATTATCATTGATCAGAAACCCCAGGTAAGTAAACTGGTCCATAGCTGACTGTTCATAGTGATGGTTGGGGTGGTTGGGATGGTTGGGGTGGTTGGGATGGTTGGTGTGGTTGGGATGGTATTTATGTCTTGCCCCAGCACATGTGTTTTATTCAAACTTATTGTGAAGCCGACATCTTTGCACGCATGTCAGCAGCGTAAGTAGCTCCTTATAGGAAACAAGGGCAAGACAATTTGTTTCACACGGAAAGTTTGCTGAAGTTCGGTGGCCGAGCGTTTTGGATGTCGGACTTTTGAGGAAGAAGGCAGGGGTTCATTTCCTCGTAATCGCATAGTTTTTTTCTCTATAACAAAGAAACTGTCATGACAGCGTTTATTTAATTTGCTAATGTCTACCTGGAGAATATATAGGGTTGTACAATAAAGGCTTTTCCCCCTGCATTCGCCATGCAAAATGCAGTGTAGTTTTTAAAACAACAAAATTAACGACCGTTCGAAGAAAAAAAAACCCAACGCTGTAGCGATGTTTTGAACACTAGCTTATTTTCTTCTCTTTAATTGGAGATGAAATATACACCTAGCCTGTACACTGCGTGGGGACTGTAACGTTAAGCGGCCCTTTTCTTCAGCCTTGTAAAAAATGAATTGCACCTCATCATTAGGAATAAAAACCGTAGTGATATTTGTTTTAATAGATGAGATAACCCCAGCACTATTTGGTCGCCTTATACAGCATCCATGAAGCTACAGTATTCTGTCCTCTCCTCTACTGTGCCAGGTGGTCCTCATCTACTCCTTTGCGGGTCCCAACTTTCCTTCCAACAGTCTCTTTATTGGGCCACGGTGGACCAGTGCAGAATGAGTTGTCCATCTGTGGCCTCGTGAATGTTGTTGTGGGATGCCAGGGAGTCGGACCACCAACGTGTTGATGGTCGTTTCTTGTCTCTGGGGTACCATATTGCTGTTACTGTGTTCCAGCGATCGTCCGTTCTTAGCAGTGGTGCCCTCCAAAGCGATATTTCATTTTGTCTGCATAAATAGCTGCATCGTTCACCAGGGACAATTGACGTATGTCAGAATTGTGAAGACCTTTTGTGCGTTGGTTATGAAGCGTGACGCCGACCATAAGTCTCTCGAGGGATGCTTGGGTCACTCTGAGTTTGGACTCCATCTCCTTCGTTAGTGTCCATGTTTCCGTCGGATAGCATATTGCAGGTAGTACTGTGAAGTTGAATAGAAAGGTGCGCAGGCTCTGGTGGTGGATGTTGTCCAATACCGGCTTTATCGAAAAGAAAGCCGACCAACCCCCGCGACGCCGTCTTGTCAACTCTTGGCTCAGGCTGTTCTGCATGTTGAGCAGACGACCAAAGTAAATGTACTGGTACACGTCGTCAAGTCACTCTACATCAAAGAAGACTGGGTGGCGGGAGACGGATCTATTGCGCATGACTAGCGTCTTGGACGTGTTCACTTCGAGTCCCGCTTTCTTTACCTCTCAATGGAGCACTGCTAGCATTTCTTTGGCGTTTGTGGCTGCGTCCGTGATGAGAACTAGATCATCTGCAAAGCGAAGGTGATTTAGCAGCCATTTATGTTGATGCCAAAGGTATTCCAGTCACAACGGCTGATGACGGATTCCAGGCATGCAGAAAAAAGACTCGGTGAGATGGGGGTCCCCTTGACATATTCCTCTCTGTAATGGTACTACTATCGGTCATTAGAAGGGTTGGAAGGTAGTCGTGCAATCGTTGTAGCAGTCAACAATGATTCGTGTGTATCCCGGGTCGACCCTTTGAGCTGTTAAAGATTCCCAGACAAATTTCAGTTCTACGGAGTCAAACGCTTTCTTGTGGTCAATGAAGGTATAAATTAGTGGGGTCTGGTACTCTCGGACTGTTTCGATCAGTCGGGAACTGTTTGAAATGTGATCCTTGGTGCTATATGCACGACTAGGTCCAGCCTGTTAGATAGGTTGCCCCGCGTCTAGAGTTGGGCAGATTTTTAGCAAAGATACGTTTCGGGAATATTTTGTAGATGACCGATAGGAGCGTGATTTGTCGGTTCTTGCCGAGTCTAACATAATTCTATAAATATCCTCCTAAGCGATGAATACTGACAACTAAGATCATATGCTCTGGGATTGATTTCTGTATTTGACGGCACCTACCTGTGTGAGAAAACGTTTTTAAAGATGAAATACGTAAAATGTCAATACAAGTAAAAATTTAAAAAAACAACAACAAACAAACAGCAATTTCCTGCTTCTCATTAGTGAAGTTGCAAATAATTGTACCCTACTTATGATTGTTATTATTGTGCTTTTTACGTTACCTTTTGTTCAATAAATTTGTCAAAACTTGTGTTTTTTTCACTTGTTATTTAAGTAGAGATACCTGCATAAATATCCTAGAGTTTGCCTCTTGGTCAGCAGTCTAAAATATTGATTCTTTACAACAAATGTTTGTCGACCACTGTTTTGAGCTTTTGTTTCTAGAGATTTATTTTAAACTAGTGATTGCTCACGTTTTGGGCTTTTTACGTGTGGGTGTGGTGCGACACTTTCTTGAGTTTGAAAATCTTCTACCGTTTAAGTATTGAATTATTTTTCACATAGCCAGGACATTGATGACTTGTCTATTTGAATCACTGTATTATATGCGAGACATTGTTTCTATGGTGTTCTGTCAACTCAAGAGAGTTACCTAACACTGGATAGCTTTTTCACTTGTTTAAAGGTCATGTGACACATCCATGCTTTGTTGAATCTTCCACAGTAGAGCAGTAGATCTCAACCTTCAGTTCGTAACTTACTATGGGATAGCAGAATGATTTGTGATGGCTAGTGTAAACATATTCCGACAGTTAATACTGCTATCGGGGATAAAGTGTTAGAGACCATTGAATTAGACCTCGGCTGTTTATAAAGGTCCCCTCTTCGATGTCAATCAGTTTACATCAGTAAGCCAGGCACCCATTTCCAACTGGGTCGATTGAAGAGTGTCGATAATGGTGATCAAACCATTCACCTTCGTCGTAAGAATCTATCGCTTTACCACTCCGCTACTCAGACGTTGCCCTGCGGCGATCAATCAATAAATCATTCAATCAATTAGCCCATCAATCAACCAATCTAAAACTTTTCAACCCCACATAGAGCACATCCTTTCAATAAATTCACGCCAAATCATAAAACCTGTCCAAATTTGTTTTGAAGAACATACAGCCAGCCCTCTAGTCACTTCTTCTGACATGCCTGGGAGGTTACAGTGGTACTATTCCTTGCTCTGCTTTCTGGTTTTGGGAACACTCCATGGTTCACGAACTAAATGTAGATTATAAATGTTCATTTTTTTTAAAGGAAGTTTTAAATTCCATCTTGAAGGGAAATAACAAAAGGAAAACGGTGTCGCTATTTATCGTAATAGTTTCCCCTATTTCCTGTACAAACTCCAACTAAAGTAGTGTGCTTTTGTCAAAAAGGTATTGGACTGTCAAGAATTGGCACCTCGCAGCTAAAGAGCTTTGGTTCAAGGAGGCATTGAGCCGGCAAGAGTTCCCAAACTTACAGCTAAAGGGATTATGTTATAATCATCCCCCCTCCCCCCGTCCGTAAGAGGTTGTAAACACTGCCATAGAGGGTTTAAGCTCCAGACTGACTTCATTGTGCCGTAAGAGTCATGGGGAGCTGTAGTTGTATGCCTTTGACCAAGTGTATTGCATGGGTCGTTGTAAGTCCGTGTGGTTGTAGACATTCTGTTATGCCGTCAAATCCTCTGCCACTTGGTCTACCTCTACTCTTCTATGTTTACAGTTGTAACTAAGCAGGGTACATTCTCACGAGATAAGCAAACAATCATATTTTTCTGTCTTTGTATGTGTCTAACACAAGGAATCGGCAACTGAGAGGTTAATCCGATTAGGCACAACATACTGACCAGGACGTCGTGTCAGGGTCAGACACAATACATAGAACAAAACAATATTCTCTTCCATATATCGTTCCCTGGAAACTGTTATTAAGTCAGTCTGGCTGATGAGGTCTATATCGATGTGATCGCCGTAGTAGTGACCGCAACGCAGATATAACCAAGCATAGCATAACCGCACGAAAGACCGCGGTTCACCTTCATCAGCATGGTCTGGATGTGAGGAAAGCTACTGCAACCTGGCACTAACGTCATTTTCAGGGCCCACAAAAGAGTAAACGTATTCATTGCGGGTATTCAACAACAACAGCAAGACAAGGAATAGTTCTCACTGTTTTTAATGTCATCTCTCTCTCTCTCTCCCTCTCTCTCTTCTTTCTCTCCTTAGTTACTGTTCACAGCTACTCGTGTGTGGCAGCGTACGGCGTTTAGAGTTGCTTAGTACTTTTCTTATCAAAGATATCTTGGTCACTCGGACCCAAATAAGATATATGGTTGACCATAGGTTTAACTGAGTAGTTTACTTATCTAAATAGTTACGTGTATCCACACCACGATACGACTTCACACAGTAAAACGCAGTAAATACTATCCTGAATGGACACATTATCATTTATCAACATGCATATCAACAAAAAGAGGAAAGTACATCTAAACTAAATAATATATATCAATTTTTCTATCAAGCCTCCATTTTAATTTTTGTTATCAAGCCTCCATTCCAATTGTTACATCACTCGTCTTTATTTGTCTTTGGGGGACGGTAGGCCTAGTGGTTAAGTGGCACGGCTCACAACCCCGTTACCCCGAAGAAGCAAACCCTGAGAAAATGCAGGAAGAAGCAGACCCTTACATGAAATGCATGCTGAAGTCGGATGCACTGGTCCGACAGGCGCAAAATAAAAAACACAGTGCAACGCACACCGCCTTGGGGATTAAAGAAAATAAGGCAAACGCAAAACAAAAAAAAACAAAAAAACAACACAAAAATGATCTATGAAACATCTATTTCAATGTTTCTATCTCGCCTCTGTTTCATTTTTACTACCCAGTCTTTATTTCAATTTTTATGTTAAGACTATATCAATTTCCATAACAAACCTCTTTTAAAATGTATCTATAAAGAAAATGAATCAGCCAACAGAAATACGTACCGCTCTCATTTGAACAAAATCCTTTTGGAGTCATGACTGCCTCCAGTTTCGCTAGCATTTCCTTGATAGAATTTTCAACCGTGCAGTCCTTCGAGTCCTCAGTTGAGATGATTAAATTTGCATACGTTGGAACCACAGCCCATGCCACAATCATCACGAGAACAATGGTTGGTATATATCGCATAAGAGTATGGTACGCCATCTCTCTACAAACAGCAGTTTTAGTCTCTGTTTGAAAAAAAATCAAATATTCCAATAATGCTGATGTCTGTATGTAGTCAAATACGTTGTGACTGAAGATCATGGACGGTTTTTATGCAGGGTTATTTAAGAACACAAACAGACATCGGGTCGACCAACAATGGCAAAAGTTAACGACACGGTTAGTGGTAACATACTATCCAAGACAACACCTTACACTCACTACGTGTATATGAAAACTGGATGTGTTACAGCAGCTTGGCCAACAAAGAGATGATTGTCATTGTGATTCACGTAGTTGTGAGCCAATTGAGAAATTTAACATTGCACTACAGCCAGGAGGACCAAGGTCCACCTTTTTCAGTGTGCATTGGGATATAAAAAGAGCTACTTCAAACCAGCAACCAAAGACAATTTGCCACGAGTGAATAACTCAGTACTGGTCACATCGAAAACAAACATCATCATAGACTAGACACACAAAAACAAACATCATCATAGACCAGACACACAAAAACAAACATCATCATAGACACACAAAAACAAACATTATCATAGACTAGACACACAAAAACAAACATCATCATAGACACACAAAAACAAACATTATCATAGACCAGACACACAAAAACAAACATCATCATAGACTAGACACACAAAAACAAACATCATCATAGACCAGACACACAAAAACAAACATCATCATAGACACACAAAAACAAACATTATCATAGACTAGACACACAAAAACAAACATCATCATAGACTAGACACACAAAAACAAACATAATCATAGACTAGACATACAAAAACAAACATCATCATAGACTAGACACACAAAAACAAACATCAACATGGACTAGACACAAGAAAACAAACATCAGCATGGACTAGACACAAGAAAACAAACATCAGCATGGACTAGACACAAGAAAACAAACAACGTTATGGACTAGACACATGAAAACCAACATCATCATGGACTAGATACAAGAAAACGAACAAAATCCTGGACTACACGCAAACAAACAAACATCATCCTAGACTAGACACTAGAAAACAAATATCATCATGGATTAGACACATGAAAACCAGAAACCAGTTAACTACGTTACCAGATCGCTACTAATTCGACAATGACTATTTCACAATTTTTCAGAAATTTCTGCTAAACCTTCACTCTTACTACTACAATCAGTCAATTAATCACAATATATCAATCCTTCCAAATATCTCAGTCAAGCTGTAAATTAGCGACCCGGCGCATTCCGCTCTCTGCACTACATCCTACTAAATGCATAGCCCTGTTCAAGACTTGGTAGCAAGAGATTGAGAACGAACGCGGACGAAGAAGAAGAATCTATCAATCAAAACCGTTTTTAGCTCTCGTGAGAAGCATAGATTTACAGCACATTCGCTGCAAGTCATCACTTTAAGAATAGCTTGTCTTTCTTCCAGGCAAAATTCTACTCCTCAGATAAAAGACACCAGAAACACTTATAGAACACTGTCTTTCTTCCAGACAAAACACTACTCCTCAGATAAAAGACACCAGAAACACTTATATAACTTTCGAACTTTCTCCCAAGGAGAACTACATCCTAGGTAAAACTCACTAGATACACTCGTAGAACTGACTTTCTCCTAGGTAAAACTCACTAGATACACTGGTAGAACTGACTGACTTTCTCCTAGGTAAAACTCACTAGATACACTGGTAGAACTGACTGACTTTCTCCTAGGTAAAACTCACTAGATACACTGGTAGAACTGACTTTCTCCTAGGCAAAACTCCACACCCCAGCTGAATTAGTAGTCTTGCGTTTTCTCTCAGGCAAACCTTTAAACCTTAGGTAGTGTGGACGCTGATTTGTAAGAAAGCAAGAATTCTAATGATAACACCATGGCAGCTAGAACTACCACCACAATCACTCCACGTCTGAAACGGCGTCCTAAAGCCGCAGCGATGAAAATGTAAGAACTAATTCTGCTGTTAATAACAAGTGGCCAGGCAGTGAATGAGCTGAAGAAAGCTAATGTACTATCAGATATGACCCCATTGTGTTTTTACAATTTGCGTTCTCAGGGGCGTAGACAGCCAGTCGCATGACGGTTCGTGTTGAGATAAAGGTTTCCACGTGTGATATGAAGCACCGAAGTTTAGTTCTGGTGCGATGTTCTCTATTTTCGGCCCAGCACAGCCGCTATCTGCAATGTTTGTTGTTGGCGGCTGACTTTACTTTCATTTTCTTTTGGATGTCCACAGTCTTACCTACAAAGTAGCAGGTGGTTTGGAATCATAGTGTCCTTCTATTAGGTTAGCAGTCTTCTAGGTTGACGAGTCTCTTCTACCGTGGCTGTCTTCATTTTTCTCAGATGGTCTTTTGACAATCTGTCGTCCGCAATGCAGCAGGTGGTTGAAGATGTTTCTGCCCCCTCCAGAAGATCTGCTATCAAACCTAACGGCTCTCAACTACCCAAAACATATCTTGATGTAGGTCACACGAGACCCGCTCGCTCTGCTTTTTCAAAGATGTGCGTTTCGACGAGCGAATGAGAGACCGAAAGTGTGTGAGAGAGAGAGAGAAAGAGAGAGAGAGAGAGAGAGATAGATAGAGAGAGAGTGAGAGAGAGAGAGAGAGAGAGAGAGAGTGAGACAGATGGATCTAATTCTGCAAGTTTTGATTGTCTTGAAAACGAGTTAGCAACTGTTTTATTACCATTATGATTGTTTGTTGGAGGATTTTTTGTTAGAGCCTTCTTTCAAATTCATATTTCTACTGCACAACTAGCAAAAAATTGTGCCAGCTATGAATTAGAAAGACTTCTACCTCAAACTGAATTAGAAAGACTTCTACCTCAAACTGAATTAGAAAGACTTCTACCTCAAACTGAATTAGAAAGACTTCTACCTCAAACTGAATTAGAAAGACTTCTACATCAAACTGAATTAGAAAGACTTCTACATCAAACTGAATTAGAAAGACTTCTACCTCAAACTGAATTAGAAAGACTTCTACCTGAAACTGAATTAGAAAGACTTCTACCTCAAACTGAATTAGAAAGACTTATACCTCAAACTGAATTAGAAAGACTTCTACCTCAAACTGAATTAGAAAGACTTCTACCTCAAACTGAATTAGAAAGACTTCTACCTCAAACTGAATTAGAAAGACTTCTACCTCAAACTGAATTAGAAAGACTTATACCTCAAACTGAATTAGAAAGACTTCTACCTCAAACTGAATTAGAAAGACTTCTACCTCAAACTGAATTAGAAAGACTTCTACCTCAAACTGAATTAGAAAGACTTCTACCTCAAACTGAATTAGAAAGACTTCTACCTCAAACTGAATTAGAAAGACTTCTACCTCAAACTGAATTAGAAAGACTTCTACCTCAAACTGAATTAGAAAGACTTCTATCTCAAACTGAATTAGCCAATCGTCGTCAGACAGGCCTTGTCATAGAATTCATAGGGGAAGAGGAAGAGAGGCTCACCAAGAGAATAGTTTGTGAAAATGACTTTTGGTAACTGGAGAGACAGAAACAGACGATCGAGATCGAACTTGCAAGCTGAAGGTTGTCAAGGGACAATGCCCTGAAAGGAAATACTGATTTGTTCCCATGTTATGTGTCCAAGTCCCTAATGTTTGCTTACTAAAGGGCAGCGACCTTGTTTTCTAATTCTGTGTCAGATGTACAATTTTATGTGTTAAGTCCCTAATGTTCGCTTACTAAAGGGCAGCCACCTTGTTTTCTAATTCTGTGTGAGATGTACAATGTTTTGTGTCCAAGTCCCTAATGTTTGCTCGCTAAGGGGGAACGACCTTCAGTTTCATGAATCTGAACACAAGTTTACATCGTGTGTCATGTCGTACCAATAACTGCTTCACTACACAGCATCCATTTATAAGAGGTTCTTTAGTTCCTCCCATGAAAACCTCGATTAATTTGGTCTCCTTTTTTATTCTCAAGATAGAGATTGAGATGGGAAAGGATAAGTACGTTTAAAAGATACGGAACGAAACGGGAAGGCAGACGGTGGCTGGAAAATGAGACAGAGACAGACTGAGGGAAAGATTGATTCAAGACATCACGGAGATCCTCAAGGTGATAGCAACAGATGTGGGAGTTGTGGCTAGAGATCTAGTATCTTACAGATCGGCTGTTGTGAGAGCGAAAGGATATGCTACATGATGGTGATGAAGAAGAATTGTAAGACAAATAAAAAAATGGAATAAATGAGTAAGTTGATGTAGAATGAGAAGGTTATGACAAAGATGAAGTCGATGATGTTCGTAGTAGAAAAAGAAGAGAACGAAGAAGTTGAGACGGCGAACAACAACAAAAGTAAAAATAAGTAGGAGATGGCAAGCAAGGAAAAATACAACAAGAAAAATAAGAAAGATATTATGGGCTTTCAGGACAAACAATAAATAACTGAAAAAGAAAAGAAATATTAGATGAAGTGAAATTAGACATAGCGCAAGAACAAATTAAAAGATAATAACCAGTAGAATAAGAGGAAATAGATGAAGAAAAAGAAGACAAAGAACACGATGTAAAAAAAAGAAGAATATAGAGAATAAGTAAAAGATGATTACTGGATACCACATCCTTACGCGGCGGTTTGCGGGTTCCAACTTCTCTTCCTACGATCTCTGTCGTGGGCCATGGTGGACAAGTGGATAATGATGAGTCGCCCATCTGTGGCAACGGTCTCTGTCGTGGGCCATGGTGGACAAGTGGATAATGATGAGTCGCCCATCTGTGGCAACGGTCTCTGTCGTGGGCCATGGTGGACAAGTGGATAATGATGAGTCGCCCATCTGTGGCAACGGTCTCTGTCGTGGGCCATGGTGGACAAGTGGATAATGATGAGTCGCCCATCTGTGGCAACGGTCTCTGTCGTGGGCCATGGTGGATAAGTGGATAATGATGAGTCGCCCATCTGTGGCAACGGTCTCTGTCGTGGGCCATGGTGGACAAGTGGATAATGATGAGTCGCCCATCTGTGGCAACGGTCTCTGTCGTGGGCCATGGTGGACAAGTGGATATTGATGAGTCTCCCATCTGTCGTTTCGTGAATATTGTTGCAGAATGGAAGAGTGCCTGCCAGCGCGTTGGTGGTCGTCTCTGTGGTGCCATGTTGCTGTCGCTGTGTCCGTTCCTGGCAGTAAGTTGAAGATGAAGACAAAGAAAACAAAGTAAAAGAAGGCACATAAGAAGGAATTAAAGAAAAAATAAAACTATTGCGAAGAATATATACAGGAAGAAGATAAACCAGAGGATGCAAAAGAAGATGAAAAAGAAACGTTACAAAAAAACACACCCTAAGCTGTAGAAGAATAGGGGTGGGGGAGTGCGGTAAGAAGTAGGAGAAAAAGTCGATGAAAATTAAGAAGGAGATGAAGAAATGGCCCATACGAATGGAAAGAGAAAGAAGGTGCTGATGAAGAGGACTAGGTAAATGTCCTAATTAGAATACCAGTGTCAAAAAACAATGAAGCGGCCACGAGTGTCGTGGAAGCCATCACGTTTATTGGGTTGACGCCCCTTGTTGTGGGGAGATAAGGCGGTGTGGGCTTTCAGGTTCGAGAACAATAGGACGGGAATGTGGTGACAACTGGGGTATCTCTGTCCGTGCTAGCGCTAGATATGTGTGATGTATGTGGGAACTCATGTGCGTCCGCACAGACGTAGGTACATACACACACACACGAAAGTGCGCAGTTTATCCGGATAATAGTATAAAGGTCTGATTACAACAGGCGGTCTATATTCATTTTAAGGTCAAAGAATATTGTTCCCGAATGACGGAACAATCGTATACGAACAAGTAGAAGAAGTACAAGAATAGAAGGATTCGAACAAGTAGAAGAAGTACAAGAATAGAAGGATACGAACAAGTAGAAGAAGTACAAGAATAGAAGGATTCGAACAAGTAGAAGAAGTACAAGAATAGAAGGATTCGAACAAGTAGAAGAACAAGAATAGAAGGATTCGAACAAGTAGAAGAACAAGAATAGAAGGATACGAACAAGTAGAAGAAGTACAAGAATAGAAGGATACGAACAAGACGAGGAAGCAGAAGAGAAGAATTAAAAGGAAGAAGAAGAGAGACATGAAGAAGTGGAGAAGAACAAGAAGATGAAGTTGGAGAAGCAAGTGCACTTTAAGAAAATGAAGTTGGAGAAATGCGCTTTAAGAAGGTGAAGTTATAGAAGTGCACTTTAAGAAGACGAAGTTGGAGAAGTAAGTGCACTTTAAATAGAGGTAGGAGAAGTAAGTGCACTTTAAATAGAGGTAGGAGAAGTAAGTGCACTTTAAATAGAGGTAGGAGAAGTAAGTGCACTTTAAATAGAGGTAGGAGAAGTAAGTGCACTTTAAGAAGATGAAGTTGGAGAAGTAAGTGCACTTTAAATAGAGGTAGGAGAAGTAAGTGCACTTTAAATAGAGGTAGGAGAAGTAAGTGCACTTTAAATAGAGGTAGGAGAAGGAAGTGCACTTTAAATAGAGGTAGGAGAAGGAAGTGCACTTTAAGAAGATGAAGTTGGAGAAGTAAGTGCACTTTAAATAGAGGTAGGAGAAGTAAGTGCACTTTAAATAGAGGTAGGAGAGGGAAGTGCACTTTAAGAAGATGAAGTTGGAGAAGTAAGTGCACTTTAAATAGAGGTAGGAGAGGGAAGTGCACTTTAAATAGAGGTAGGAGAAGTAAGTGCACTTTAAATAGAGGTAGGAGAGGGAAGTGCACTTTAAATAGAGGTAGGAGAAGTAAGTGCACTTTAAATAGAGGTAGGAGAGGGAAGTGCACTTTAAGAAGATGAAGTTGGAGAAGTAAGTGCACTTTAAATAGAGGTAGGAGAGGGAAGTGCACTTTAAGAAGATGAAGTTGGAGAAGTAAGTGCACTTTAAATAGAGGTAGGAGAAGTAAGTGCACTTTAAATAGAGGTAGGAGAAGTAAGTGCACTTTAAATAGAGGTAGGAGAAGTAAGTGCACTTTAAATAGAGGTAGGAGAGGGAAGTGCACTTTAAATAGAGGTAGGAGAGGGAAGTGCACTTTAAATAGAGGTAGGAGAGGGAAGTGCACTTTAAGAAGATGAAGAAGCTTGGACAAAAGAGAACGACGGAGACAATTTCACAAATAAAAAAGACGATGATGGATAAAACTAAAATGTAGAAGGAGTAGAGAAAGAAGAAACTTACTAATTAGATCATTGCTGTTGTTTGCTGTCGAAGACGGATGTGTTGGACCGAAAGGTGCAAATATCGCAGCCAAGCTGTAAACTAGCAACACAATGCATTCAGTTCTCCGGAGTACATCCTGCTACTTGCAAAGCCTTGTTCAGGGCTTGGTAGTCAGCAGATTGAGAACGAACGCAGAAGTATTATCATTTCTCTGTACATACGAAATGCTGTTTTGTTCTGTTCTGTTCTAGGAGTTGACTTCACTGCACTCCGGGCATACACATAGGTGCTCAGTCTCTCCCAGCAGATGGCGCAAAGTGTGGATACTGATGGTGCCTGTAGCCTGTTGGTTGTACATCTTCCTGTTTCGTCCTCTCAGGTTCCCTGATCCACTGAATCCTAATTTGATTCCAAAGTGCCGCTGCCTGTGCCTTGCAGACTCATCTAAAGCAGTGTCGTTATACAGTTGGTGGTCCTTGATAACCATCACAATGTCACCTTTATCCATGTCCACTGTGCCTGTCATGGATGCGTATGACGCCAAAAAATCAGCTCGCTCGTTGCCCGGAACCCCGGCATGACCAGGACAGTAGATCCACACCAGCCCCTAGAGTTTTGAGATCTCCAGCGCTGCTATCCACTCATGTCGTAGCCACCCATCTGCACCTTCCGAAGTAGTGTTTGGGAGTCTGACACGATGAATGCTCCTGTTAAAGATGTCTCAGACAGTCACCTCAGAGCTTCTGTCACCGCCTCCATCTCAATTCTCTTTCTTGATGTGGGAGTCTCGTATGCGCCACTTCGTTCAGCAACGATCCGGTCTTTTATTCTAGCCGATAAACCCCAGCCGGATGTTCCACTACTTTGCACCGACCCATCAGTGTATATGATGGTATAACTTTCATGCCTGTTGGCACCTATCAGCTGGTTGACTGCGAGCTTTGTCTGGCTATTTCGCCCCTTCCTACATTCACTGTCCATGGTTATGATGACCGTGTGGAACTCTGTTAGTGTATCCCCAGTGTGGACCCATTCCTCTCCCTTGACTATCGTCTCGACTGCAGTCACCTTTCCTATAGTTCGTTCTGCCTGTGCCACCTATGACATACCACTTTTGATTCTGGTTCCCTTGATGTCCGCAGTGTTATTGTACAGCATGTGCCTGTTGTCCGCTATGACTCGCATATAAGCTGTAGCCTGTGCCACTGTATGCCTGGATGTTACTGACGGCAGTCCCAGCATGTACCTCATCTTTATTATCGGGGTATCTCTGGTGCAACCCAACACGAGCCGCATTTCTTCATTTTGGATTCATTCCAGCCGTTCACACTGTGATCTTGATAGGGTGAGTATACCCAATCCATAATCAATGATCGAGAGATTCAACTGGCGATAGAGTATGAATAGCAGTCGTTGTTCCAAGTTGGCAGCCCCGGTAAGATTTAAACCCATATATTTATCTCCAGGCTGCAATCTCTGGTGAAGACAAATCAACTACCACAAAAGTCTGATATCATAGCTTGTTCCCCAACCCTCGACGCCATCTTTACGCATCGTCTCCCTAGAGATAAACCTTGAATGCAATCACCCCCTTCACGTTGCTTGTTGTGACTTCCGGGAATCCTTCGATTCCGTTGACAGATTTATTTAATGGAAGACTTCGTGATGTTCAAGAGTTCCTGACACGTTGTTGGAATGAATAAGAGACTACAACTGTCTCTTTCTGACTGTGTCTCAGATCACCAACTGCTAGTGCAGACATCAAGATCAGGCTGACAATGCTGCTGACAAGCGCAAGAACAATACAAATGTGACCTCAGGAGTGTACTATAGAAACACGAAACAAATTCGTGATGCCCATGGCAGTGCAGGAGGATATGACACCAGGTGAACTTGTACACTGGCAAGAGATATTCTCAATTCATCGGCAATTAGTAAAATACCTAAAAAACTCAACAAGTTACATCAAAGCAAGGACAATAAGACTGACAGATAAAGGAGACAAATTAAAACACGCCCGCTATACACAGTAAAAGCACAATAAATCAGAAGAGAGATTTGGAAGGGCAAGAAGCAAAATGTATTGGACCCATGCAGTAGAAGCAGGCAGTTCAGCATTAGGTGGACAATAATAAAAATGCATTGGACCCATGCAGTAGAAGCAGACAATTCAGCATTAGGTGGACAATGATAAACTCCTATAGGACCTAGATTTCGTAGATGATCTAGCACTCCTGAATTCTAATGTAGAAGAAGCGCAGGAGAATATAGACCAATTTAGCTACATAGGCTTAACAGATAGGGCTTGAGATAAATGCCTCCAAAACTAAAACCAATGATCTAACACTCACAGGAACCGATGTCCAGCTGAATGATCAAGTGAAACAGAAAGTTGATAATTTCAGCAATTTAGATAGTAAAATGAGGCAAAATGGAGATCTAACAAAGATTCTCATCCCAATCAGCTTAGTCTAATATGCCTTCAAACATTAGGAAATCATTGAAGAAAAGAAGGAGAGGATCAAGAAGAGGAGACTTAACTCTAATGTCATCTCGGTGCTCATAACTGGTTGTAGTGGCGGGAACATGACAAAGATGTCATCTCGGTGCTCATAACTGGTTGTAGTGGCGGGAAAATGACAAAGATGCTTGAAAAAAGATTGAATGCATTTGAAAACAAATGCATTAGACGTATATTGGGTGTTGTGTGTTGAGAATTCATGACTTACTACTATCAGGAGCAACAACAACAGTCATAATAACTGGAGAGTCATCCGGCCGCTTTGAGATGTAAGAGGGGGTAAGGCAGAGATACATACTCTTTCCTTATCTGTTCAACATTTGTGCAGAAAATATGATAAAAAACGTCAAAAATGTAAAGTCCGACCCGTTCACGATTGGATGGAATGACAAACCAGAACTAAGATATGCAGATGATGCGGTTGTCCTTTCGAAGAGCGCTGCAGGACCAGAACAGGTGCTACGGTTGGTTAAACAACACAGCGAGGAACAACATCTATACAGAAACATTAGGAAAACCAAGATAGCGTGGACTGATAAGGAAAGAACCAGACCCAAAATGATCTTAAAGAAGGACGATGTTTTGAGCATCACAAGTTTGGAATATCTCGATTAGTTTATAAACAACAATAGAGATTGGCAGAAAGAAGTCAGAAGAAGAGTTGGCATGGCAGTACAGAGGTTAACTAAGATGAAAAACTCATGGCAGAACACTAACAAAATGAAAAAATAAAAAATATCGATATGACGTTATCTTCCCAGTGACAACACATCCGCACACATGCACGCACACATCCGAACACATATTCGCACACATGCACACACACACATCTGAACACATGCATGCACACATCCAAACACATGCACAAACAACCGCACACATGCACGCACACATCCGAACACATACACACACACACATCCGAATACAAATACACACACCTCCGCACACATGCACACGCCCGCACACGCGCACATACACATCCGAACACATAAACACCTCCACACATTCACACACACACACACCCGCACCTATACACACATCTGAACACATACGCACACACACACCCGCACACATGCACACACACACACATCCAAATACATACATACACACACATACACCCGCACACATACACACACACACACCCGCACACATACACACACACATACACCCGCACACATACACATACACATCAGCACACAAACACACCCGGACACATGCACACACACACATCAGCACACATACACACACACACACATCCGCACATTTGCACACACACAACCGCACACATGCACACACACACACATCCAAATACATACATACACACACATACACCTGCACACATACACACACACACACACCCGCACACATACACACACACACACCTCCGCACACATGCACACGCCCGCACACGCGCACATACACATCCGAACACATAAACACCTCCACACATTCACACACACACACCCGCACCTATACACACATCTGAACACATACGCACACACACACCCGCACACATGCACACACACACATCCAAATACATACATACACACACATACACCCGCACACATACACACACCCGCACACATACACACAAACACACACCCGCACACATGCACACACACACACCAGCACACACATACACACACACATATACACCCGCACACATACACATCAGCACACAAACACACCCGAACACATGCACACACACACACACACATCAGCACACATACACACACACACACATGCGCACATTTTCACACACAACCCGAACACATGCACACACATATCCGAACACATGCACACATCCGCACACACACACACACACACACAAAGATGACCAGGTCGTAAAAGTAGACTGTGTACACGATTTCAGCTCTCCATGTTGGTTTAAAGAGAAGAAATGGAAGTCCACCCACACGGACAACGTCGTCGTCTCAATTTAAACAAAATACTATAAAAACTGATAATAAGAAAGACATGGTTCCCACAGCGTCACCGGCTTTATTGAGTTTGCTCTGTACGTTAAGATTGAAGACCTTCCGTGTTGATGAATGCCATGCTATCCTGCTATTTGTCTTCTAACCAGGGGTATAGCTGTTAGCCGGAGAGAACGACAGACTATTTCATCACTATCGTCTAGAGGTTGGCCATGGAGATTTATAGGTGTAGAAATTAGTTAACGGGCCTTTTCTGTTATGTCAAGCATCAGGTCAGCACTACATATTGTTTGTTTGTGTTGGGAGCTTGTTTGCCTTCACTTTGGCAAAATGTACGTTACTTTCAGCTACAGACTTCATTTCAGGGAAACCATTGTGCGGATGTGTGTGTGCGGATGTGTGTGTATGTGTGCGGATGTGTGTGTGTGTGTATGTGTGCCGATGTGTGTGTATGTGTATGTGTGCCGATGTATGTGTGTGTACGGATGTGTGTGTGTGCGAATGTGTGTGTATGTGTGTGTGTGTGTGTGTGTATGTGTGCCGATGTGTATGTGTGTGTACGGATGTGTGTGTGTGTGTGCGAATGTTTGTGTGTGTATATGTGCGGATGTGTGTGTGTGTATGTGGGCCGATGTGTGTGTGTACGGATGTGTGTATGTGTGCGGATGTGTGTGTATGTGTGCGGATGTGTGTGTGTATGTGGGCCGATGTGTGTATGTGTGTGTATGTGTGCGGATGTGTGTGTGTGTATGTGTCCTAAAGTGTGTGTGTGTGTATGTGTGCGGATGGATGTATGTGTGTGTGTCTGTCTGTGTGTACGTGTGCGTGCGTGCGTATAGGTGTGTGTGTGTTTTTGTGTTTGTGATGCAGTGTTGTGCGTCCATTGCTCTGGTCCTGATACACAAACTATTCTAGACCTGTGAAATATAACTGGCAAGACAAACCCTGTAGGACGACTCATCTTCATTTCCTTCAGTCTTTATTTAGGTTGAGAACGTTTGGGGGGAGGGGGGGGGGAGAGACGATAGGCGCAGAGTATATAGAGAAAGAACACATTCGACAATTTAACAGCACCATAGTTAGCCCCCGTGCAGCACTGAACCTGTATTTGGAGAGTTGAAGTGTTCGCTTCAGTAACTATGGTTTTACCTTGTGAGGCTGCTAACACTATGCACACCCCTGTGATGTTGTCTTTTGGGACAATCCTTAATAGTTACAGTTGCCCTACACTTTTCAACCATGGTACCGCTCGAGTTCGTGTAGAACGTCAATCAATCAAAATATTTTCAGCTCCCTGCGGAGCCCATGCCTTCAATAAATACATGCCTAGTCATTAATTTGTTAACCTGTCTATATATTTTAAAGGTTTTGTAGCTTTTATTATTTACAAATAGAGCTAATCAGCTTCATACACAACCTTTATTTATCGCCTCTAACGACATCTGTGATAAGTTACAGGGGTACTAACCTTAACTGACGTTTTGGCCTTGATAATACTTGAGGTGTGTGTAAAGAGCATGCATAGATTAATTGCGTCCCTCGTCGCTTGTATAGCTGCTCATGACCTTCTCAGGCGAGCGTCCAACTGTAGTCAATCAACCATTGAGGTGGACCCGTTTCCCTGCTATAAATTTGGTCAACCAACCATTGATGTGGACCAGTTTTCCTGCTATAACTTTAGTCAATCAACCATTGAGGTGGACCCGTTTCCCTGCTATAAATTTGGTCAACCAACCATTGATGTGGACCAGTTTTCCTGCTATAACTTTAGTCAATCAACCATTGAGGTGGACCAGTTTCCCTGCTATAAATTTGGTCAACCAACCATTGATGTGGACCAGTTTTCCTGCTATAACTTTAGTCAATCCACCATTGAGATGGACCAGTTTCCCTGCTATAACTTTAGTCAATCAACCATTGAGGTGGACCAGTTTTCCTGCTATAACTTTAGTCAATCAACCATTGATGTGGACCAGTTTTCCTGCTTTAACTTTAGTCAATCAACCATTGATGTGGACCAGTTTTCCTGCTATAACTTTAGTCAATCAACCATTGATGTGGACCAGTTTCCCTGCTATCGTTATCTCCACAATGACAATTTTCTGGTGAAAATGTCCACATGGCTCATCACTAACCATGCCATAGTTGTCGGGGAAGAAATCAAAGTGTGGATGGAAAACGTGGACGCAGCCATGTTTGTGATGCACAGAAAACATGTCCTCAACCAACTGCTGGTAGTGTTCTGTCCAGGCACTTCTGACCGACGTTAGATGATACCAAAAAAACTCGGCCTATCATTTCTCTCATCATTCTCAACCCGCTTTTCATATCGTCTCAGAAGAGTTCGTGAACTGATGGCTGACAACAATTTCCTCTTTATTTTTTGATTCGCTGATACGAGGAATCTGTCATCCATATACTGACAGCTGGCCCAGTAGGGTCTATAACTTCTCATCACACCGAATGCGATGTGTAGTACTTGTAGGTTCTGCCAGAGATGTGTGTCTCAAGTGCTTCTTTCTTCATAGATCTTCTTTAAAGTCAGTTTGTCTGTGGGTAGTACAAAGTCTTTGTTCGGCTGTCCCATTCACACAAAAAGCAACAGTATTTCGAATATCCACACTGCTGGACCAATCAACAAAAAGCAACAGTATTTCGAATATCCACACTGCTGGACTAATCAACAAAAAGCAACAGTATTTCGAATTTCCACACTGCTGGACCAATCAACAAAAAGCAACAGTATTTCGAATATCCACACTGCTGGACCAATCAACAAAAAGCAACAGTATTTTGAATATCCACACTGCTGGACCAATCAACAAAAAGCAACAGTATTTCGAATATCTACACTGCTGGACCAATCAACAAAAAGCAACAGTATTTCGAATATCCACACTGCTGGACCAATCAACAAAAAGCAACAGTATTTCGAATATCCACACTGCTGGACCAATCAACAAAAAGCAACAGTATTTCGAATATCCACACTGCTGCACCAATCAACAATGCCACTCCTTCAAGTCACAACATGGATGCCAGCGATACTTGACTGCACTGAAAATGGTTGAAGATCTGGTCAAGGTTATCGTAAGTTTCTCTCATGTACACAGCGTGTCCAACTGGAATGGATTAAAATCAGTTTCCATTTTGTATCAACACCACCTCGAGACTCAGTTTAGAGGACTCAGTGAAAAGTCGTCATTCTTATGGGTCGTGTTTGATTCCTGCGGTATTCACCAGACCATCTACATCGAAGCAGAACACAAGGTCATCTACATCTGAGCAGAATACAAGGTCATCTACATCCGAGCAGAACACAAGGTCATCTACATCCGAGCAGAACACAAGGTCATCTACATCGAAGCAGAACACAAGGTCATCTACATCTGAGCAGAACACAAGGTCATCTACATCCGAGCAGAACACAAAGTCATCTACATCGAAGCAGAACACAAGGTCATCTACCTCCGAGCAGAACACAAGGTCATCTACATCGAAGCAGAACACAAGGTCATCTACATCTGAGCAGAACACAAGGTCATCTTCCTCCGAGCAGAACACAAGGTCATCTTCCTCCGAGCAGAACACAAGGTCATCTACATTCGAGCAGAACACAAGGTCATCTACATCCGAGCAGAACACAAGGGCATCTACATCCGAGTAGAACACAAGGTCATCTACATCCGAGCAGAATACAAGGTCATCAACCTTTTTTGAAGTAAGAAGCAAACTGCTCATGGTGACTGCGGAATGAATTAGCTCGAATATATTTCCTGAGAACATTCCATTGTTTCAAAGTCTTGATCCAAGTAACTCCGCTTTGGCATCTGAAAGCTCCAGTTCATGAACAAGATCGTTCAATTCTTCTTTGATGAGAATGTGTGGCGCAGATGGCATAGTGTGGCAGAAGTATGAACTACCAATAGATGTGGAAGGCTGGGGACAATCCTCCTGTTATCGATGGAAGATTCATTTGTTTGTTCGTGATAAAAAAGTCATTCGTCTGTCCCAACTGGTCAGACAGCAGAATGTGTATTCTGGTACTCTACTGTCCACTTATATTTTCCCGGTGACGTCTACAGAAACAGTTGGAACCATACATAACTTATCTGCAATATTAGCACCATTATAAATCATTACTACTGATGGCTTTAAATTCCAGGGATCACTTGAGTTGTGCTTTTGAAGAACGGGTACATGGGAGTCGATCGAATAACTTGTTGACTCTAAGAGCCTTCACTTTCAACTAGTGACTGCATCATTGTCACCAGTGATCGTAACCTCTTGGTGTCACGACTCAACTACATTGCATCAGGTCTCGCAATACGGTCGAGTATGCTGTGTTTATGCGACTGATGCAATACGACGCATTACGTCGCAATTTGAAGATTGAAATACATCATTGCGAAATGGTTTACTGTATACTCAATGTGAATCGAGTCGTTATACATAACAATATATTCTTCTCCAAAACAAGAGCTAAATGACAAATTGTATTATACTATTCGTGTTCAGGTGCAGTATATTTGTAAAAATGGACTTTTTTATTTTTCATTTCAAATGCAATTTGTGTGTTACCATTAGTATTTATTTAAACTGTGTTCATAATTGTTTAAAATATACTGAGTTGATTCCCCTAGGACATGATTTTATGCAGCTCTCTCCCTTTTGTCCGAGCCCTGCTAGATTAGTCCATTTTATTTTGTTCTCGCCTTTATATTTTGGAATTACTGGCGTAGCTGACAAACTAAGTTGTATGTCTTTGCTGCTTTTCATCACTTTCATGCAGGCTTACACAGATATATGGATACACGATCCATTAGTTAACCCTAGGACTCTTTATGGTGGGGCAAAGTAACTAAAGAAAGTTGTGCATGGGGCTGGTTAGCTCATCAACCAAACTGCTCCAGAAACCAGCACTTCTTTAAGCACGCAACGGGCTTTGGCGCAGGCTTCACAAGGAAGATCTATTGTAGTGGTGGCCCTTTGCTCCGACTGGAGTGAAAGTGGAACAAGGGAAGACAATGGCTGGATTCACAAAGGAATAAGGGACAAACATAACAAAAAAATCAAGACAAATATGGAATACATTTAATGAGCATCTTGCAAACCGACATGTATTCCTGACTTCTAATTCCACCGACATGTGTTCCGGACTTCTAATTCCACCGACATATATTCCAGACTTCTCTTTCTTTTCTAATTTGTGCTCAGGATTTTCTGGTCATGCTATATCTGCAGGCCAGTCGCCATGATGAAGTCTGTAGTCTTCACCAGGTCGGAGCGGCTGCCTTACAGCTTTTGTCTCAGCTCTGCACCCTCTGTCCAGGTCTGGCATCTCATTTCCCTATAGATTGGGCATTCCTGTAGAATATGCTCAGGGTTCTGGCATCCTGTTCCACATGGGCACTCATCGGTGTGTGAGATCTTCAGTCGGTACAGATGTTCTAGTAGTCCGCAGTGTCCAGTTCTCAGGCGAAATAAGGTAGTTTCTTGATTTCTTTTGAGTTGGTGAATTGGGTCTGGTGTACTGCTTATGTTTCTGTCTTCTCTCCATTGGTGTATATACTGATTTCTGATGATGTTCCCACTGACATGTATTTCTAGCTTCTAGTATTCAGAGAGGCAGATTGTGCCTTCTGCAAGGTATCTGGAGACTATTCATTGTATGTTTTTTTTTTATATTGCAATGTTTACTTACTTCGACTTACTAGTCCTGGGGGATATTAGATTGCAGATTTTGATCTTTTTCATTGCTTTTAGAATTTTTAGATCAGCGGCTAGCGGCCTTCGCTTATCAGTTTTTCACTACCATGAGTTCTTCCACGTGCACAGAGTGTATACGGTATTTCCGTGAATTTCGCCAATCTCTAAAATGACTCAACGCTGGTGTCCTCTCCATTGAGACCAGAGGACGTTTGAAACTTGTGGGAATCTGAACTCTCCGGCGTTTGGAGTTTTTATCCGCTTAAGAGTAAGCGCATTTACCTCTCAGCTAAACAGCCAACAAGCATGTGCAGATACCATTCCACAGTAATGGTGGGTAGGACAATTTCTCGAGTTCTGCACGATTCAACAACAATTATAATAATAATAACAAAGTCATTACGTAAATTCAACAATCTTTTGGTTATAAATAGTTAGAACAGAGTGGCCAACACAGTTTGAACAAAACAGTTAGCCAATGCCTAGCCAATGTAGTCATAGGACAACTCATAAACCATTTATCTATCGCTTCATCAATTTGTTTGCACAAGTTCTTGCTCATTCCTGTTCAACTGTGTTTACATATCAATTATCTGTCTGAGAAATCATGAATCAACCACTTCATCAATTTGTTCAAGGTTAATTTTGCGTTCTGTAATGCCAGTTCTTTTGTTAGTGGTTTTACTATGTATGCCTGGAAGCATTGTATTTTCTCTGGCCGTGCAGCTCTGCAGATAGACGTTTTCGTTATTTGTTTGATGTGATTCCCCTGGAATATTGTGAGAATGTTGGACCGACGAATTGTTGCCTTTAGATGTTAAGGGCATCCTGGGAAATATTTCAGGGTCACTTGCAGAATGTTCACCGTTTTCATGCATGATTTTACTGTAGTTCAAGGAAAGTGGACTTTCAGAGCCGTGACCCAAGAACCATGTTTGTGATCCATCTTCTATTCTGCTGATATCATTTTGAACCAACTTATCGATAATTTTCAGTTTTGAGAAGAACAAAGAATTTGAGGTAGGCTGCTTCTCCAGATCCGCATGTGAGCTTGAAGGGATCATTTGGTCAGACCCCACAAGAAAGAGATCTCCCGTATGGGACAAAGCGCTTAAAGAGGAGGAATCCATGGTTAACTGTGATTTCTCAAATAGGATATCCGAATACTGAACGTTTGTAAATTTCTGTGACGCTTTCGCGGTTACATGCATACTTTCGTCATTTAAACTGTCAACATCGTGCATGTCTTTAACAGTATAAGCACGCGCTTCATCTTCTAATCCATCGCCTTTGAAACTGGAGTTACTGTGGCCATGCCCAGCCCCTTTTGCGCACAAATAGCCCATGTCGTCTCTACTTGTATATAGGTTTTGATGGTTGTGACCATCGACAACAATATCTATCTTATCTGGGCAGCCAACAACATACGTGTCGATATCTAAACATGTTAACGACTTATCGCTGTTAGGACCTGAATCAGAATATCCTTGTTGATGTTGCTGATGTTGTTGTGTCTGCAGTGGCTTGATCAAAATGTTTCTGAAGTCGGTTAAGTATTTGACCAGTCTCTCAAAGGTGATTCTCTGCTTTGGATCCCGTTTCCAACAACCCAACATCACGTGGTACATAGTAGATGGGCAATCGTCTGGCCTCTGTAGAATGATACCCTGATCCAGAAAATGGATGACCTGCGGTAGAGAATAAATCTGCCTTTGATAACACATCAAATGTGACACTGACTAATTGATAACTAACACAAGTCACGGATGAATCTTTGACCAAAGGGGCACGAGTTCAAACTCCCAATAAGACTTATTTAAACAAAGTATGTCCCGGGTAAAACAGAAATCCACCTTGCACACCCCGGAAAACTGCAGATACTAGATTCTACAGGCCATAAACTCCCAGATATCAGCCACCCAAACCACTTTCGGTGACGTTGCAGATACTGCATAGTTAAGATAATGAACCGGTAACATGTTAGTGGATGAAAAACATGTTAGTGGATGTCCAACATGCTAGTGGATGTACAACACGTTTATGGATGCTTGACATGTTAGTGGATGTTCAACATGTTAGTGGATGTCCAACATGCTAGTGGATGTCCAACATTTTAGTGGATGTCCAACATGTCAGTGGATGCTCGACATGTTAGTGGATGTCCAACATGTTAGTGGATGCTCGACATGTTAGTGGATGTCCAACATGTTAATGGATGTCCAACATGTTAGTGGATGTCCAACATGTCAGTGGATGCTCGACATGTTAGTGGATGTCCAACATGTTAGTGGATGCTCGACATGTTAGTGGATGTCCAACATGTTAGTAGATGCTCGACATGTTAGTGGATGTCCAACATGTTAGTGGATGCACGACATGTTAGTGGATGTCCAACATGTTAGTGGATTCACGACATGTTAGTGGATGTCCAACATGTTAGTGGATGCTCGACATGTTAGTGGATGTCCAACATGTCAGTGGATGCTCGACATGTTAGTGGATGTCCAACATGTTAGTGGATGTCCAACATGTTAGTGGATGTCCAACATGTCAGTGGATGCTCGACATGTTAGTGGATGTCAAACATGTTAGTGGATGCACGACATGTTAGACGTGTTGAGGATTCCAGAGTTACCTATTTCGTCCTGACAATTAATTTTGAGCAGCCTACTGTGACAGCCCATATGGAAATAATGATGTACCAGGCATGTCTCCTATACGCTGTCCATGTTTCTCTGGCATGCCGAGCATACATTGCATCTCATGTTGAAGAAAACACATTTCAACATTCCTATCCTCTTCCAGATTTCTTTCTGTGTCTTCCATTTTCCGTTAAGGTATTTCTTAGAAACTCGTGTCCAATTCCAGTGTTTGACTGTCTATTCTTATCTGTATAGCACGATTTCTCGTCTACTTCTCTAATTACCGTAGTTTTAGTTTTTTTCCAGTGTAAATGTCTAATCAATATACCTGACTTTTGTTCTTTACTTGAATCACGAATTCCTTTAATTCTTGTTGGCTTTCAGCCAGCAGAACTGTGTCATGAGCATATGGGAGATTTTGTATTGGTACTTTATCGATAACGAGTTCTGGCATTTCGTTTATCTGTTTACAGATGTGTTCTGTGTTAATGATAAACGGACAAGGAGGGAGGCAGTACGGATCCTGAGCATATACTTCTGATAAACGGACAAGGAGGGAGGCAGTACGGATCCTGAGCATATACTTCTGATAAACGGACAAGGAGGGAGGCAGTACGGATCCTCAGCAAACTCGTCTAATAAACACATAATGAGGCAATGTAAATCCTCAGCATACCCTTCGGTTTTCAGTGTAGTGGTCGATCACTCGCTTTTCAAAGCAAATGTACGGGGTTTAACTCCCGCTACCAGCACGCTTCCGTAGATGCGGCTGTTTCGATCAATCAATCAATCATTCAATCAATTTAAACGTTTTTTAACTACCCTGTGGAGCATAGGTCCTTAACAAATAGTCTCCCTGTCATAGTTTCTAGCTTCCCACACGTTTTTCCTGCCGTTTTTATGTTTGTCTCAACTTACTCACCGGAAAAAAACCCCATGAAACGTCACATTCCACCGCGGACTACATAACGGAACTCATATTGTGTCAAGGTAAACAATTAATCCATGCTGCACACAGAGAAATAAAACAAATTCACGGAACAAAACACAATAAATCACTGTTGAGAGTGATCCTTTCAAAGAATCCGGCTCTGAAATAAATTGCATATCCATCTTTGTTTCCGGAACACGCTCGTTTCACTAATGGTGGGCACATAGAAATACTGTCATTTAGTTAGCCTTACAATGCTACGTTTCAAATGGGGTTTTCCGTGAGTCAAATGGCCTGCATCTACAATAGGCTGTTATTTACCTCTGCCCCTACTTCTCTTGCTCTAATGATTAAAGAGCAGTGACAGACGTGTGATGTTTTAAACTGGTTTCTGTACTGTGCCTCCTATCCATCGCCAACTCGTTCTCTTTACTTCTAGTCCGATTGGCATTCGTTCCCACATATCTATATTAGTGACTTTATCATATCATTGTATTCCATATATTCAGTGCAAGCATCCATGGATAAAGTTTGTACCTATTTAGTTGTACTTTCTTTTGTTCCCCATGTCACAGAGCCAAACAATAAGACTGACTTGTCATTGGAGTTGAAGATCTGTATTTCTTTCGACTTTCACAAATTCCGTAGAGCGAAAAAAGCCTGCCTAGTCTTCTATTCTCCTAATTTCATATCTCTACCAGTACCTTCGACTCTGTTCACATTACTAACATGATATTTGAATCAATCTGTCTCTTGTAAGTACGGTGTCTCGCAGAACAATCTGATTCTCGGCAGATGATTGAATTCTCATTTGATTGTTCTCTACGTACCCTCAGTCCTAATGTCAGTGACTATTCAGTAAGTACATTTATTACATGTTACATTTGATTGTCGTTGAAAGACAGAAGAGCCAAGTAATCTGATTGTCGTTGAAAGACAGAAGAGCCAAGTCATCTGATTGTCGTTGAAAGACAGAAGAGCCAAGTCATCTGATTGTAGTTGAAAGACAAAAGAGCCAAGTCATCTGATTGTAGTTAAAAGACAAAAGAGCCAAGTCATCTGATTGTAGTTGAAAGACAAAAGAGCCAAGTCATCTGATTGTAGTTGAAAGACAAAAGAGCCAAGTCATCTGATTGTAGTTGAAAGACAAAAGAGCCAAGTCATCTGATTGTTGTTGAGAGACAAAAGAGCCAAGTCATCTGATTGTAGTTGAAAGACAAAAGAGCCAAGTCATCTGATTGTAGTTGAAAGACAAAAGAGCCAAGTCCTCTGATTGTTGTTGAGAGACAAAAGAGCCAAGTTATCTGATTGTAGTTGAAAGACAAAAGAGCCAAGTCATCTGATTGTAATTGAAAGACAGAAGAGCCAAGTCATCTGATTGTTGTTGAGAGACAAAAGAGCAAAGTCATCTGATTGTAGTTGAGAGACAGAAGAGCCAAGTCATCTGATTGTAGTTGAGAGACAAAAGAGCCAAGTCATCGCGAAAGTTGAGGTCATCAAATATTTTTTCTCAAAAGCCACTACATTCAGTTCCATTATCGTTAGTAGACTTGTTTATCATAATCTAGTCAACTAACAGCACGATGAGGAATGAGTAGGATGTTCATTTGTCAATGGGGACTTGACCTTCGGGAAGGAAAGGCAACGAGGATGGAAACTGGCCACTCCACCTCACACAAGTTATGGCTCAGTGCAATGAAGTCTCAAACACTTCATCCCCGACGACAGATTATGATGTGAGATTTAATTTATACATGGGGAGTTAATTCTGTCAGATCCTACAGTTATAGCTTGTCCAGTCGCGATGAGATAAGTAGACCATTTTTTCCTTATATGTTGATTTGCTTGTTCAGCATTATTGTTTTTGTTGTTGTCCATGATGAAAACCTATTGGTCGTAACGTAAGTTTTGTTTATGTTCTCGTCTCAGTGCGGTATCTAACCATACCTATTTTAAAATTTTATTAAACTGAACTATTATCAGCTTTAAATATTTTTTTACATTTATTTTTTCCCCAAGCTTGGTCACAGTAGAAGCTATTGATTGTTTGTGTGCGTATTTGTTGAGGATGTGTGCTCCGTGGGGAGCTGAAAGGTATTAATGATAAAGTCAGTGATGATGAGAATGATGGTGGTAGTTGTGATGGCGATAATCGTGGTGATGGTGACGGTGGCAGTGGTGATGGTGGAGATGGTGATGGTGCAGAGGATGATGGTGGTGAAATAATGATAGTAATGATGGTGGTGAAGGGGAGGTTGGAGGGAATGTTGGTGATGGTGGTGATATTAATTATCAAGAAGCTGGTGAAGTCAATGACTGTGATGATGGTAAGGTGATAATGATGGTAGTGGTGATGATGCTGGTGAGGATAGTATAGGTGGGAATGTTAATGATGAATAATGTGGAGATGTCAATGATTGTGGTGATGGTGGGGTGATGAAGATGGTAGTGCTGGTGATGATGGCGACGATTGTGGTGATCATGATGGTAGGGGTGATGGTGATGATAGTGATGGTGACGGTAGTGATGATGAGGGTGAGGTGATGGTAGTGGTGATGGTGATGGTAGTCGTGATAGTCATGGTAGTGGTGATGGTGATGGTAGTGGTGATAGTCATGGTAGTAGTGATGGTGATGACAGTGGTGATGGTGATGGTAGTGGTGATGGAGATGGTAGTGGTGATGGTGATGCTAGTGATGGCAGTGGTGATGGTGATTGTGATGGTAGTAGTGATGGTGATGGTAGCAGTGATGGTGATGGTGATGGTAGTGGTGATGGTGATGGTAGTGGTGATGGTGATGGTAGTGGTGATGGTAGTGGTGATGGTGATGGTGATGGTAGTAGTGATGGTGATGGTAGTAGTGATGGGGATGGTGACGGTAGGGGTGATGAGGTTGATAGTGATGGTGATGGTAGTGGTGATGAGGGTGATGGTGATGGTAGTAGTGATGGTGATGGTGATGGTAGTAGTGATGGTGATTGTAGTGGTGATGGTGATGGTAGTGGTGATGGTGATGGTGATGGTAGTAGTAATGGTGATGGTAGTAGTGATGGTGATGGTAGTAGTGATGGTGCTGGTAGTAGTGATGGTGATGGTAGTAGTGATGGTGATGTTAGTAGTGATGGTGATGTTAATGGTGATGGTGATGGTAGTGGTGATGAGGGCGATAGTGATGGTAGTGATGATGGTGATGGCGACGATTGTGGTGATGATGACTATGGAGGGGGGGGGGGCGATAATCGTGGCGATGGCATTGATGTTGGTGATGAGACTGACGAGAGTGAAGGTAGTTTTGGTAGTGATGTTGATGGTGGTGATAGTGGTTATGACTATGATAGTGATTGTAATGCTGGTGGTGATTGTGGTAATAATAGTCCTAGAGGTGACGATGATGATTGGGATGGCGATGATGATGGTAGTGGTGATGGTGGTGATCGGGATTCTGGTAACGGAATGACAATGGTGGTAGGGCTGCTGGTGATGGTGATGATAGGTAGTCTAACTACCAACCTCTTCATTTGTATGTCCGCAATAGGGCTGCTTGGCGAAGCTGAAGATCTCCCATAACACAACTCCATACGCCCAGATGTCCGACTCGCATGTGAATCGACCATATTTGATGGCTTCTGGCGACATCCACCGTACCGGCAACATTCGAGAGCACCCAACCTGTGGACGGTGAAGCGAGGGTGCGGTGGTTAGAAAGCTGTGAAGTGAATTTGGAAACAGAGGAGGCGGCTTGGTTAAGCAGTTAGTGTCACAACCTTAAACTCTCATATGCTCGGATTCGTGAAACAACAATGTTGTATCAGTATCAGAAGAAAATCTGTAAACAATTGTGGGATGAATCCAAATGGACTGGGCCGTTGAAAGCAACACAAAGCATATCGCATTCTTCATTAAGAAACAATGCGGACAAGAAACGTAGAACAAAGAAATGGAAGTAATAAATTCCAAAAGAAATGCCCTGTCGTTGTATGAAATATTTAAACTTATTCAGCAGCTTATTTCTACAACAAAATGTTACAGTTCTGTTTGTAAGAATCGACATCACTGAACTCCGGGCATACCCATAGGTACTCAGTCTCTATCTGTAAACGGTATGTGTACTGATGGTTCCTGCAGCTCGTTGGTTGTACACACTGCTGTTCCGTCCTCTCTTGCACACCAGTCGTACAGTATCAAAGATCTGCAGTCTATGAATTGCTGACTCATCTATCGTCGTGTCGTCATCTAACAGGCCGTCATCGAAAGACTTCAAGATGTCACTCCTTTCCATAGCTAGGGCACCCGCAATTGGTACCTGCTCCCTCGCTGTTCTGAACCACAGCATGACCAGGGCAGTAGATCCGCATCAACCCGGACAGGTTACAGTATAAGCGAATAATTACCAAATGGATGCAACTAATGAAAAAAACTACGAACACAAATATTGAAGTTCATCCAAATAAATGCCTTGCAGATGATGTTAGTTCCCATTTTGTTTAACACCGTTTGTCCTTTAATCCCAAACTCTACTGTTTCTTTTGTTGCTTAGTCGCAGTGGATGTTGCAGTATGTTTTACCTGACCCTAACATGTCTGATCAGTATGTTTTACCTGACCCTGACTAACATGTCTGATCAGTATGTTTTACCTGACCCTGACTAACATGTCTGATCAGTATGTTTTACCTGACCCTGACTAACATGTCTGATCAGTATATTTTACCTGACCCTGAATAACATGTCTGATCAGTATGTTTTACCTGACCCTGACTAACATGTCTGATCAGTATGTTTTACCTGACCCTGAATAACATGTCTGATCAGTATGTTTTACCTGACCCTGACTAACATGTCTGATCAGTATGTTTTACGTGACCCTGACTAACATGTCTGATCAGTATGTTTTACCTGACTCTGACTAACATGTCTGATCAGTATGTTTTACCTGACTCTGACTAACATGTCTGATCAGTATGTTTTGTCTGATCAGCCGTTAGTCTTCCTTTCTTCAGATGCTTTTAGAAATGCTGATGTTCAAACAGACATATAATACTACAACATGTCGTATACTCTAGTTTCAAAACGCCATTAATTGTAAAACCAATCCCTAAATATCAGAATCTACGAACATATACTAATAACATGTGCTATTCTAGGACATTTAGTTAATGTGCTATTTTAGGACGTTTAGTTAATGTGCTATTCTAGGACGTTTAGCTAATGTGCTATTCTATGACGTTTAGTTAATGTGCTATTCTAGGACGTTCAGTTAATGTGCCATTCTAGGACGTTTAGTTAATGTGCGATTCTAGGACGTTTAGTTAATGTGCGATTCTAGGACGTTTAGTTAATGTACGATTCTAGGACGTTTAGTTAACGTGCTATTCTAGGCCTTTTAATTAATGTGCGATTGTAGGACGTTTAGTTAATGGGCGATTGTAGGACGTTTAGTTATCACACAAAATGTTAGTCATTATAATAGTAATCAGTTTACTAAAAATAGTATTATTTAATAATTCATATGTTATATATCACTTCCTTCTGAATCGATATCGGTGTCAACTTCGCATTAAGATTAGGATTATTCTGAATATATTGTCGAGGCGTTGATATCTGCATTGTTCCTTAATAAATCGCTATCTAGCCATCGAGAGCTTTGCACGGAAATATATCATTACGATCAGTTTTCCGACAATGAACTAATGTAATGCTCCACAAATGTAACATGTTTTCTCCATTTCAGTGTTCTTCTGCAGAAACAATAACTTTCTTTTTTTTGTGTGTACATTGCTTGGTATTGCAATCTTTCTGATTGCATTTTTAATGGCAGGAAAGAATAAAATGGATTGAAACTTAAATGTGACATTATAACAAGACAACGCTGAATGTTTCACTACCAAACTTACGCATGCAAATGATAATGAGGTTACCTGGTCCCGGTCATCTGACGCCAGACAATTTCTTTAAGCTATAGTAAGACGCCATCGATTGTAAGACGCCTGCAATTGTAAGACGCCAGCAATAGTCGCCAGCGATGGTAAGACGCACGCTATTCTAAGATGCCCGTGATTGTAAGACGCCCGCTATTCTAAGATGCCCGTGATTGTAAGACGCCCGCTATTCTAAGATGCCCGTGATTGTAAGACGCCCGCTATTCTAAGACGCCAGCGATTGTAAGCACTATTTTGGAGACGTGAAAGCAAAATTCCGCCAGGTTCGAAGAAATAGCAATTGAGACCTAAATTCAAGTACTCCACCTAGGCATACAGGACTGTCCTGACCCTAGTTTATGGCAGAGTCCTAGGCCCCATACAGCGCAGGGAGTGGAGGCGATGTCTAAAGAAGAAGGAGAAGAAGAAACACTGACAGATAGGGCATACAGTAACGCAATCTCTTATATGATTCCCTCACTACATTGTAAAGGTCGTTCCATATTAGATACTAATGTAGAAAATAAAGTGTTTAAGATACTTTATTGTACACATTCTCCTTCTGTAATACTGGGTGACCATTTCTCTTCCGAGTTGACTTGCTTTTCTTAACAATAACTTCGGTACCAATTCCTCCGCTGTGTCGACTAGGGCGTATCGAGAGCGGGGATTGAACATGGTAGCTTTACAGTGAGAAACCAATATGAACATTATGCTGATGAGGATGGTGACCCGTGTAGCTCAAAGCCAATCACTTCCGTCGGTCCCTATACAGTGATTATGTATCAAAGCATTTGCAGCAGCGATTTCATGAGACTGATGAGGTTGCTAGCCTTATGCGCAACCTCCTTCGTGAAAGTGACAGTGGTTTTGTTCTTTCTGTAATAAATACCAATAATTTGTAGCAACGTCCAAAGTTATGCCTGGCACCGAGCAACCGTTTTGTTACCGCTGCTCCACTGCAACTCAGTTCAGTTCAAGTGACATCTCCACGCTTACAATTTCCTACCTTGATGGTACAATCTCCCAGTCTTTTCCTGTCCATCTATTGATGTTCTCCTTCTACGTATATCGCTGCTAACATCTGGCACGTTCTTCCCCACCTTGACGTCCAGTTTTTTTTTCCCAAGGTTGATGGGACCAACAAATCGGAACCGTCTGACTCTGATCTCAATCATTGATTCTCATTGCTTCCTTTATTTCTCCAAGACTTTCTTATTTATGTTCTCACCTTTCTAAAATATGCGCTACATTTTTCTATATATTCACATTTGTAAGAAATTAGTTCTTCTCTCCAACTTTTTATTCATTGCTCATATTTCTAACCCATACAGTAAAGCCGCAAGTGATCCACCGGGTATATGACAAGGACATGAATAACAGCACTGTCCCACATATAGCATATCGTAAAAGGCGACTGTGTGACAAGACAAAAAGACCAGCCATGGTAAGGTGGTTTATTAAAAGCAGCATAGATGGTGCCTAACAGGCTGCGGATCTATTTTGCTCTAGTGTTGGAGTCTATTAAGATGAACTCTCATATCAGTGAACTAGCCTCCGTGGCACTTGTCCGATCGCACCGAAGTAATAAGCTACTCGAGCCTAGCCGCTAAGTAGGACATCCTTCTCTCGACTACATCAAACTCAAGGGACGGCGTGGCCTAGTGGATAAGTGGCACGGCTCACAATCCGAAGGTGCTGGGTTCGATCCCCGTCACAGCACCGGCCGTTACCCCGGGGAAGCAAACCCTTAGAAAATGCAGGAGAAAGCAGACCCTTACATAAAATGCATGCTGAAGTCGGATGTATTGGGCCGACAGGCGCAAAATAAAAACCACAGTGCAACGCACACCCGCCTTGGGGATTAGAGAAATAAGGCGAACGCAAAAAAAAAACAAACTCAAGCCAGAGCTGAGACCTCCACATGGCCATCCACCCCAATAGAAGTACAGGTCGAATAATAAAGTAAAGCGAGTATTCATAACACATGAACTCTCTCATATTAAATTTGTCAGTTAATTGTTTGATTGCGAATAAATAGCTCTTGTTGATGAAAGTATGTGTGATCACCCCTTTTCTCTTCCAGATTTCCATTATCAGTTACTATATTTTTAAGAAAAGAGAAGCGCTGTACCTGTGTCAGTGTCTGGCCGTCTTTTGTTAACTGTACAATGGGAAGGAAGACTAACATCAGGTCAAGCAAAATATACTGATCAGACATGTTAGAGTCAAGCAAAATATACTGATCAGACATGTTAGAGTCAAGCAAAATATACTGATCAGACATGTTAGAGTCAAGCAAAATATACTGATCAGACATGTTAGAGTCAAGCAAAATATACTGATCAGACATGTTAGAGTCAAGCAAAATATACTGATCAGACATGTTAGAGTCAAGCAAAATATACTGATCAGACATGTTAGAGTCAAGCAAAATATACTGATCAGACATGTTAGAGTCAAGCAAAATATACTGATCAGACATGTTAGAGTCAAGCAAAATATACTGATCAGACATGTTAGAGTCAAGCAAATTATACAGATCAGATATGGTAGGGTCAAGCAAAATATACTGATCAGACATGTTAGAGTCAAACAAATTATACTGATCAAACATGCTAGAGTCAAGCAAATTATACTGATCAGACATGTTAGAGTCAAGCAAAATATACTGATCAGACATGTTAGAGTCAAGCAAAATATACTGATCAGACATGTTAGTCAGAGCCAAGCAAAATATACTGATCAGACATGTTAGTCAGGGTCAAGCAAAGTATACTGATCAGACATGTTAGTCAGGGTCAAGCAAAGTATACTGATCAGACATGTTAGGGTCAAGCAAAAATATACTGATCAGATATGGTAGTCAGGGTCAAGCAAAATATACTGATCAGACATGTTAGAGTCAAGCAAAATATACTGATCAGACATGTTAGTCAGAGCCAAGCAAAATATACTGATCAGACATGTTAGTCAGGGTCAAGCAAAGTATACTGATCAGACATGTTAGGGTCAAGCAAAATATACTGATCAGATATGGTAGTCAGGGTCAAGCAAAATATACTGATCAGACATGTTAGAGTCAAGCAAAATATACTGATCAGACATGTTAGTCAGAGCCAAGCAAAATATACTGATCAGACATGTTAGTCAGGGTCAAGCAAAGTATACTGATCAGACATGTTAGGGTCAAGCAAAACATACTGATCAGACATGTTTGTCAGGGTCAAGTAAAATATACTGATCAGACATGTTAGTCAGGGTCAGGCAAAATATACTGATCAGACATGTTAGTCAGAGTCAAGCAAAATATACTGATCAGACATGTTAGTCAGGGTCAGGCAAAATATACTGATCAGACATGTTAGTCAGGGTCAGTAAAATATACTGATCAGTATATTAGAATATACTGATCAGACATGTTAGTCAGGGTCAAGCAAAATATACTGATCAGACATGTTAGTCAGGGTCAAGCAAAATATACTGGCCAAGACCCTCACCTCGTCTTTCCCATAGCCCTTCCTTGATAAGGCTGTTTTCATGATTTGTCCCCAATACTGAGCCTGACATCTCCTCTATCCCTTGAACCGCTTGTTCTGTGTAACTAACGCCCCTCAGAATCGCCCACTCTCAGCAACTGCCCACGATCGAATTTATTCACTTGACTTTCCCACGTAGTGCTTAAACATCTCAAGGAAATGCCAGATATCCAAGGCTTGTTCTCGCCCCCTAGTTCCAGTTTCATTTCGTACAATCAGATTAATGGATTCGCTGTGTCATACAAAATCTATTCTTTTACGGCTCTAATTTAACACGTGGATTGACTAGATTCACTAATGGTACATCCGTCCTACTCTCTTTCTCTTTCTCTCTCTCTTCCTCTTTAGCTCTTAATCCCTTTCCTACTGTTCCTTCATTCACTTCTCTCCCTTCACCATTCTTCCCTTGTCTGTTTCTCCACCTTTCCTACCCTCTAATTATCTCTCTCTTCCTTCATCTCTCAATCCCTCTCCCCTATCTTTATTTTCATCTCTCAATCAATCGCCTCGGTCTCTATCTATCCATCCATCCATCCATCCATCCATCCATCCATCCATCCATCCATCCATCCATCTATCTATCTATCTATCTATCTATCTATCTATCTATCTATCTATCTATCTATCTATCTATCTATCTATCTATCTATCTATCTATCTACCTACCTATCTATCTATCTATCTAACTATCTATATATCCATCCATCCATCCATCCATCCATCCATCCATCCATCCATCCATCCATCCATCCATCCATCCATCCATCCATCTATCTATCTATCTATCTATCTATCTATCTATCTATCTATCTATCTATCTATCTATCTATCTATCTATCTATCTATCTATCTATCTATCTATCTATCCCACTGTTTCATCATCTGTGTCTACTCAGGAACTGAACTTAACTTCAACTTTCTTGCCTCTGAGTGCCACCTCACGATTTCCTACAATTATTGATGAGAAGTATCAATTACCTTAATGTATATCCTAAAGAAGGGCCCAGTAAACATCTCTCTGGCAATGACCACCAAACTTCACCCTGGCAATGACCACCAAACTTCATCCTGGCAATGACCACCAAACTTCACCCTGGCAATGACCACCAAACTTCATCCTGGCAATGACCACCAAACTTCATCCTGGCAATGACCACCAAACTTCACCCTGGCAATGACCAGCAAACTTCTCCCTGACAATGACCACCATATTTCTCCTTGACAGTGACCACCAAACTTCTCCCTGACAGTGACCACCAAGCTTCTCCCTGACAGTGACTAAGCAAACTTCTTTCTGACAGTGACCACCAAACTTCTCCCTGACAGTGACCACCAAATTTCTCCCTGACAGGGACCACCAAACTTCTCCATGACAGTGACCACCAAACTTCTCCTTGACAGTGACCACCAAAATTTCTCCCTGACAGTGACCACCAAACTTCTCCCTGACAGTGACCACCACATTTCTCCCTGACAGTGACCACCAAACTTCTCCCTGACAGTGACCACCAAACTTCATCCTGGCAATGACCACCAAACTTCACCCTGGCAATGACCAGCAAACTTCTCCCTGACAATGACCACCAAACTTCTCCCTGACAATGACCACCAAACTTCTCCCTGACAGTGACTAGCAAACTTCTCCCTGACAGTGACCACCAAACTTCTCCCTGACATTGACTAGCAAACTTCTCACTGACAGTGACCATCAAACTTCTCCCTAACAGTGACTAGCAAACTTCTCCTTGACAGTGACTACCAAACTTCTGCCTGACAGTGACTAGCAAACTTCTCATTGACAGTGACTACCAAACTTCTCCCTGACAGTGACTAGCAAACTTCTCCTTGACAGTGACCACCAAACTTCTCCCTGACATTGACTAGCAAAGTTCTCCTTGACAGTGACCACCAAACTTCTTCCTGACAGTGACCACCAAGCTTCTCTTTGACAGTGACTAGCAAACTTCTCCCTGACAGTGACTACCAAACCTCTCCCTGACAGTGACCACCAAACTTCTCCTTGACAGTGACCACCAAACTTCTCCCTGACAGTGACCACCAAGCTTCTCCCTGACAGTGACTAGCAAACTTCTCCCTGACAGTGACCACCAAACTTCTCATTGACAGTGACTACCAAACTTCTCCCTGACAGTGACCACCAAACTTCTCCTTGACAGTGACCACCAAACTTATCTCTGACAGTGACCACCAAGCTTCTCCCTGACAGTGACTAGCAAACTTCTCCATGACAGTGACCACCAAACTTCTCCCTGACAGTGACCACCAAACTTCTCCCTGACAGTGACCACCAAACTTCTCCCTGACAGTGATCACCAAACTTCTCCGTGACAGTGACCACCAAACTTCTCCCTGACAGTGACCACCAAACTTCTCCCTGACAGTGACCACCAAACTTCTCCCTGACAGTGACCACCAAACTTTTCCCTGATAGTGACCACCAAACTTCTCCCTGACAGTGACCACCAAACTTCTCCCTGATAATCAGATTGTTTTCTCGTCTAACCCAAGTGAACACTAGTTATCAGATGGTTTTCTCGTCTAACCCAAGTGAACACAAGTTATCAGATGGTTTTCTCGTCTAACCCAAGTGAACACTAGTTATCAGATGGTTTTCTCGTCTAACCCAAGTGAACACTGGTTATCAGATGGTTTTCTCGTCTAACCCAAGTGAACACTAGTTATCAGATGGTTTTCTCGTCTAACTTAAGTGAAAACTAGTTACCAGATGGTTTTCTCGTCCAACCCAAGTGTTCACTAGTTTTCAGATTGTTTGCTAGTCTAACCCAAGTGAACACTAGTTATCAGATTGTTTTCTCGCCTAACCCAAGTGAACACTAGTAATCAGATTGTTTTCTCGTCTAACCCAAGTGAACACTAATAATCATATTGTGTCCTCGTCTAACCCAAGTGAACACCATTTATCAGATAACGTTCTAGTTTAAACCAAGACATCCACCAGTTGTCAGATAGCTTTCTCTTAGAACTTCCATGAAAGCTAGTTTTTAACAATCTTAATGATCATGTTGATCATGTATTGCTTCTAAAGCTTTCTTTCATACTTAAAATGCTATTCCACTATATATATATCTCGCTCTCTATCTCTGTCTCCCTTTCTCTCTTCAACTTTCACTGTATTTACGCATTGATGTCGGCAGCAGGGGATGAATAAATAGATAGATCATATAGTAATTTATATCAGACAATCTGGAAAGTGAAGAAGGAGCCATCGCGGACAACCATGAACAAAGAAAGGAAAGCGTACAAGACGAAGAAAGAGTACAGGGCCCTTTGAGTTGGGGGAGAGGGGGGGGGGGGGGGCACAGAAACGAAAAAAGAGACAAATAAATGTAATTCTGTACTTCTCCACGACAAACACACTCTTTAAGTAACACTCTAAACGACGATATACCTGAACTTTACCAAACAGGAATTGTAGCAACCGAATAAACTACATTGATATGCAACAAAGATGGAGGTCATGGGTACCATCCCCGAAGAACTACCAGGTGCTGACTGTGGTTCAGACTAGCAACTTCTAGATGATGATGAGAAGATTCAGACATAGGCCACGTCGATTAGACGTCAGCAGTATACAGCATTAGTACGCTATAGAAGTACAAAGCAAATTTGAGATGTTTATGACTGTGCAAGGCGATATGACAGAAAGGAACAACATGTATTTTTTTCTCATCAGCACGTAGCAAAATACATAGAAAACGACACAAAATTCATAATAGAAAAAGAACCTGCAACTCATAGATAGAAGAAAAGAGCTAAAACAATACAGGATGAAGCGCAATATTGCCATGTACAGAAACTGCATGAGGGAAAATTAGAAGAAAAATTAGGAAGGACAAGAAGAAACCTATATTTGACACATGCAATATGCAACATGCAACATGCAACATGGAAGAAGAGTTGCAAAGACAAGGAAAGGAAGGTGACACGCTCGAAGAAATCAGAAAACTCACTGGCGAGTTCAAAACATTTCCGCGTGTAATACACGATGATGATGGTAATACACAGACTGACAGCAAGGATATACTCCAAAGATGGAAGCATTACACTGACTGACAGCAAGGAAATACTCCAGAGGGAAGAAATACACTGACGGACAGTAAGGATATACTCCAGAGATGGAAGAAATACACTGACGGACATCAAGGATATACTCCAGAGATGGAAGCAGTACACTGACGGAGAGACGGAGATCGCAAGCATATACTCTAGAGATGAAAACAATATTGTAAAGACATGTACAAGACAAAGGGAGAAACACCAACATCACGTCGGAGACCCAGGACATATAGCAGGGACTTACGTTAGATAAGGTTTGACTAGCCGTCCAAGGTTTGAAGAATGGACTATCACTGGGATGTGATGATACACCGACTGAATTCAGACAAGCAGGTGGAGACGCCATATTCAAGATCTACCAGGAATTATGTAAGAATATCTGGCACAACACAACAGGGCCAAGCGCGGGAAAAGATATGTACATGTTCAAATCTCAAAGACCGAGGATCTCAGACCATGCACTAACCATCAAACCTTCGCATTGATTAATCACCCTTGCAAAATCTTCCTGCGGATCATCATGGAAGGTTAGAAAACCAAAATCCACTAGGAAGTCCAAATGGCTCAGACAAAGTTTTAGACAAAGAAGATGTCCGATGGTTAACATCTTTAACAAGCAGAATATTGAAAAGTGCAGAGAGTACAATGTCGGTTTACACACCTGCTGCATAGCCTATAACAAGACTTTTGACTGTGTGGGATTCGACAAGCTATGCTAATCGGGACAGACACAGGGTTCACGAGGCAGCACCTGCTTCAACTGATCGATACACTAGATCGGAACAACAAGCAACAGAATAGTTGGAGAGACATCGAACTGGTTCGAGGTACACAGGTGAGTAAGACAAAGATTCACAATATTCCCATATGTGTTCAATAGCTAGGCAGAAAACATAATGAGGAATGTCAAGAATGACAGTATGAACAGTTCGAACCGTTCACAAACGGCGGGAATGAAATACCAGAACTAAGATATGCAGATGATATAGTTGTCCTCTCGAAGATCGCTGAGGAGCTGTAACATATGATCATATCAGTTTAAACTTTCCAGCGAGGGACACAAACTATTCGTGAACACCGTCATATCTCAGACAGTAAGCACTGATAAAGCGAAAACCAGACATTAAGTTGGTTCTTAATTCCAGGAACTAACATCATCACACAGGGGACATTCCCATTAGTGCCCCCTTCTCCATCCAATCAGTCAGCGAAGCGTATATATATCAGAATCCCAGTCAGGTGTTGATTTCGTGGTCTTCGGATCTTTCCAGACAGAAACACTTTCTCCCTTCTCCTTCAGTCACTCCAAAATCTATCATCCTCTGCACATATGCATTTTTGAGACTCTCCATCTTGTTATCATTCTGTAGACTGTCTATGACTGCCATAATCAACTCAATCATGTCTCATTCTGCAGACTGTCCATGACTGCCCTTATCAACTCAACCCTGTCTCTCGTCATTCTGTAGACTGTCTATGACTGCCAAAATCAACTCAATCATGTCTCATTCTGTAGACTGTCCATGACTGTCCTAATCAACTCAACCCTGTCTCTTGTCATTCTCTCGACTGTCCATGACTGCCCTTAACAACTCAACCCTGTCTCTGGCTTTCACCACGTCGTTCCCCATAGCGCGTCCCACCACTGCACCAACTCTTGTTGCCACAAACACCTGCATGTCCTGACAGTAGATCTATGTGACACCCTGTACACCACTTCGTTCTTAGCATGCACTGTTCATACTCCGTTAGATAGAACAGATATAACGTTATCCTAGAGAAACGAATAGTTCAGAACTTCATGAGTTTTGAATATCTCGGTATGGTTATAATCAACAACAGAGATTGCCGAAAATAAGTAAGGAGTAGAATGGGTACAGCACTACAGAGGTTACCTAAAATGAAAACCGTATTGCAGAACACTAACAAACTGACAGAATTAAAGATCCTGAGTATTTGCATCTTCCCGGGAGCAACGGATGGATGCGAGACACGGTCAACCATACAAACCCTACGGAAGAAGATTAAAACCATCGATATAAAATGTTACAGGAGGGTGTTCAAAATACCGTGGATAGCGGAACATAAAAATGTAGAAATCCTACAGAAGCTCGATATAGAACTAAATTGGCAAGTAACCATTACGTCTAGGAAATAAACATAATTTGGCAGAATCAAACCCCATAAAGGTATAGAAAGAACGATACAGATGCCCAAAAGAGGCAGAGACAGGCCGAATAAAAAATGGACACGTGGTATTACAGAGGCTCTAGGGTTGACAATGGTAGAGGGGGATAACTTGACTAGGGATGGAGTGTCTTACAGATCAGCTGTCATGAGAGCGATTTTTGCGAAGGACATGCTACATCATCATGATGATAACAAACACATTCCCATACAAGCACCAGCATACACACATAATCACACCCTTCAACAGAAAAAACAATCATGCACAATGATTGACTCGCTAATTTACACAATCGTTTAGAATGACAAACACGCAGACACGGTCACTGATTCACACAACCACTCAGTATGTATCTCCAACACTCCCACACATCCCTCCTTGCCTTGAATTATAAATCTCAATTCTACCATTTATTAGTCCTTGCCTTGAAATTTGAATATCAATTATACCATCTATTAGTCCTTACCTTGAATTATAAATGTCAAGTCTACCATCTATTAGTTCATACTTTGAATTATAAATGTTAAGTCTACCATCTATTAGTCCATACCTTGAATTATGAATCTCAAGTCTACCATCTGTTAGTTCATACCTTGAATTATGAATATCAAGTCTACCATGTATTAGTTCATACCTTGAATTATGAATCTCAAGTCTATCATCTATTAGTTCATACCTTGAATTATAAATCTCAAGTCTACCATCTATTAGTTCATACCTTGAATTATAAATCTCAATTCTACCATCTATTAGTTCATACCTTGAATTATAAATCTCAATTCTACCACTTATTAGTCCATACCTTGAATTATAAATCTCAATTCTACCATCTATTAGTTCATACCTTGAATTATAAATCTCAATTCTACCACTTATTAGTCCATACCTTGAATTATAAATCTCAATTCTACCATTTATTAGTCCATACCTTGAATTATAAATCTCAATTCTACCATCTATTAGTTCATACCTTGAATTATAAATCTCAATTCTACCATCTATTAGTCCATACCTTGAATTATAAATCTCAAGTCTACCATCTATTATTCCATACCTTGAATTATAAATCTTATTGATACCACCCATCAGGCCTTACCTCATTTTCATTATCAATCAGTTCGCGCTGCGTTTCAATTTTGCTAGCCTTTTCCGTTGGTTAAAGTTGATTCACTCTTTCTCTCTCTCTCTCTCTCTCTCTCTCTCTCTGTTTCTTCAAAATCACTCTTTCTCTCCCTCATTCTCGTTTTCTCATTATCTAACTCTCTCTCTCCAATATCTCTCTTTCTCTCTCGCCTTCTCTTTCTCTCATTATCTTACTTACTTTCTTTCCCTCTCTCTTTCCAAAATCTCTCCTTTTCTCTCACATTTCTTTCTCTCAATATCTTACTTTCTCTCTATCTCTTTCTCACTCCCATTTTCTTACTCTCATCATCTTATGTTCTCTCTCTCTCTCTCTCTCTCTCTCTCTCTCGCTCTCGCTCTAATCCTTTCTCTCACTTTATCTATGTATCTGAGGAGAAAAGACTAACGTCATAGTCAGGTAACACCTACTCTTCAAAATCCTATTTTAAGTCCCCAATGGTTTCCGTGGCAACAGACATCATCACAGCAGTCTGGCCAACGAGGTGGGCATCGTCAGTAGGATTTCCATAATGGTGATCTTACTAGGAAGCCTCGCATTGCACTATAGTACATCCAGAAGGATGACCGTCCTCATTCTCGAAGGTCCTCAAGTTGTTAGAAGAGCCACTGTAACCCACAACTAAAGAAATGTCGTCAAGAATAACCTCAAGTTAGCACGAGTAGCTTCTAACACCAGTAACGTACCACTCTCAGCACCTATATTTTTCTTTCCATATGATTCTTTACATATTTATGTCTCTCTTTCTAAATGACTCTTTAAATATATATGTCTCTCTTTCTATATTACTCTTTACATATATATGTTTCCCTTTCTATATAACTCTTTACATATATATGTCTCTATTTCTATATTACTCTTTGCATATATGTTTCTCTTTCTATATGACTCTTTACATGTATATGTCTCTCTTTCTAAATGACTCTTTAAATATATATGTCTCTCTTTCTATATTACTCTTTACATATATATGTTTCCCTTTCTATATAACTCTTTACACATATATGTCTCTATTTCTATATTACTCTTTGCATATATGTTTCTCTTTCTATATGACTCTTTACATGTATATGTCTCTCTTTCTAAATGACTCTTTAAATATATATGTCTCTCTTTCTATATTACTCTTTACATATATATGTTTCTCTTTCTAAATGACTCTTTACATATATATTTTTCTTTCCACATGATTCTTTGCATATATATGTCTCTCTTTCTATATTACTCTTTGCATATATGTCTCTCTTTCTATATGACCCTTTACATATATATGTCTCTCTTTCTATATGACTCTTTACATATCTATGTCTCTCATTCTATATGGCTCTTTACATATATGTCTCTCTTTCTATATGACTATTTACATATATATATGTCTCTCTTTCTATATGACTCTCAGCATGTCTCTATTTCTATATAACTCTCTGCATCTATATGACTCTCATTCTATATGAATTTCCATTTATATATCTCTCTTTTTACATGACTCTCTGCATCTATATGTTCTTTTTCTATATGACTCGCTCCATCTATATGTCATTCTTTCTATATGGTTTTCCATATATATGCCTCTATTTCTATAGGACTCTTTCCATCTACATGTTTCTTTTTCTATATGGCGCTCTGCATCTAGATGCCTCTATTTATATATGACTCTGCATCTGTATGTCTCTCTTTATATGACTATTTCCATATATATGTCACTGTTTCTATATGACTGTCTCCATTTAAATGTATCGCTTTCTATATACTCTCTGCGTCTAAACGTCTCTCTTTCTATATGGCTCTCTGCATCTAAATGTCTCTCTTTCTATATGATTATTCACCTATATGTCTCTTTCTATATAACTCTCTTTATCTATATGTATCTCTATCTTTTTGATGCTCTCTATCTATACGCTCGCTCTGTCTATATGTCTCTCCTTCTATATATCTATCTTTCTATATGCCTCTCTCCATTTATCTCTCTCGTTCTGTACGACTTTCTAAATCGCTTTCTTTCTCCTTGCTCCTTCTTCTCTGATCGCAATCTCCAAATTACTATCATCATCATCATGTAGCATGTCCTTTTTAGAACGTCGCTCCCATCACAGTCTGTCTGAAAGAAACTCGTTTCCTTGCCAAAACACAAGCTTCCGACACTTCAGGCACTCCTGGATATCTTGGTGCCATCGTCTTCTTGGTCTACCCATTCCTATTTTGACTGGCACCATACCTTCCATCACCGTTCTCTCAACACCGTTGTGTCTCTTGATGAGACCAAAGTATTTGCATTTTCTAGCCAAAATGGAATTGATAAACCAGTTCTCCTCTATGCTCAGCTCTTGCCGACTGTCTACATTTGTTCTTTTCTCTGTCCATGGTATTCTGAGGATCTTTCTGTAACATTTTGACTCGAAGGATTCGATTCTTTGTCTAGAAGTTTTGATAATCGTCCATGCTTCACAGCCATAAGCTGCCACAGGAAAAACACAGGCTCTCAAGACTTTTACTTATATCGTTTTGTTGGTGCCCTGCCATAATTTCTTCAGGCTGTTCAGTCTCTGCATTGCCATATATAGTCTTCTTCTGATTTCTTTCGAGCACTCACCATTTTTGTCAATTCTTGAGCCCAGATATTCAAAATGTGTAACCTGATCTATTTCCTCACCATCCACTGTAAATTTATGCTGACATGGTGTTTTATCGGTGGTCATTATCTTTGTTTTGTTTATTTTTATGAACAGATTTTGATCTTTACTATGTCCATTAACGGCTGAAAGTAGCTGCTGTAGCCCTTCCGCACGTCTTGAAAGTATCACTGTGTCATCTGCGTATCGTAACTCTGGAATCTCGTACCCCCCAATCGTAAATGGGACGAAACTTTCAATGTTCTCATCTTCTCGTACATTTCTCATTATACATTCCGCATATATGTTGTACAGATAAGGTGAGAGGATACATCCTGTCGGACTCCCTTTTCTACTGCAAACCAATCTGATGTTTGCCCAGATACTCAGACAGCGGCTTGTTGATCTTGGTATAATGTTTCAATGAGAGGGACTATATGCAAAGGAAACCCCATTTCCTTCATGATTCTCCACAGATTTTGATGTTTTACCGTGTCGAAGTCCTTAGTGTAATCAATGAAACATGTGTACATGTCTACATTAAACTCTCTACATTTTTCATAGATATTCCTTAAATTGAATATGTGGTCCCGGGTCCCTCAGTCTTTCCTAAAACCTGCCTGGACTACGTGAATTTCAGATTCAAACCAAATTACTATACAATCAACAATTACGGTTTTAGAAAGGCCAGTAGCCAATGCAACAATTCATTAAAAATAATGTACACCTTTTTTTCCTTTTAGATTTATGACCATAACATCACCATATCTTATTTTATAAATTAACATTTATATACTTGTTATATGTGTTATTTACGTGTGCATAGGTTAACGTCAAAGTCAAGTCAACTAAACTGACCAATTCAATAAGACTGCTGTGGATCTAAAATAAAGTGTAAAAACATGGATCGACGACAGTTTGTCAGTTACACCTGTCCCTGGTTGTTCCGCTACACCTGTCCTTGGTTGATCCGTTACACCTGTCCCTGGTTGATCCGTTACACCTGTCCCTGGTATATCCGTTACACCTGTCCCTGGTTGATCTGCTACACCTGTCCCTGGTTGATCCGTTACACCTGTCCCTGTTTGTTCGGCTACACCTGTCCCTGGTTGATCCGTTACACCTGTCCCTGATTGATCCGTTACACCTGTCCCTGGTTGATCCTCGCGTTGGACGTCACCAGTCGTATTAGAGGGCACCGAAGTCATCCTATGTAAAGTCAATGCATATGTCTCTCTATGCAATTCCAAGCTTCGCGAATGTTGGTCTGTTTAAGGATGCAGTTCATTACGGGTAGTAAAGATCCCAGGATAAATTCCACAAAGTAAATATGTGCTGTCCTCGGTGGCCTTGACTATCAGGTCTCGCCACTTAAGGTAGCTCATCTCAAGGTCAAGTCTCGCCACTCAAGGTAGCTCAGCATAAGGTCATATCACGCCACTCAAGGTAGCTCAGCTCAATGGCCTGTCTCGTCACTCAAGGTAGCTCAGCTCAAGGTCATATTTCGCCACTCAAGGTAGCTCAGCTCAAGGTCATGTCTCGCCACTCAAGGTAGCTCAGCTCAAGGTCAAGTCTCGCCACTCAATGTAGCTCAGCTCAAGATCAAGACCCAGGTTAATAGCGACTTGAGTCATTCGAGTGATGGTTTGTTCACTGATGATGGATGAGCAGTTGTGGATGGCGTCAAAGTGCTACTACCAGTGCTTTAAATGTTAGACCTTGTCAGTCAATATCGCCGTACCGTCACGAGATGACTGATAAAAAAAAAAGTAAGTAAAGTAACCCATAGCATTACTGCCGTAGGGGTGTGAGGTGTTAGCGATCTCACATTTCAAAGGCTCGGCTATATGAGGGCGGTAGCCATCTCCTCTCCCTCGCCGCTTTTACTTCCCGGACTGAACCGGTACCCATGTAAGGCTGGGTCGACACGGGAGCCGTAGCGGTCTGAAAAAACATGACCGCCTCAATTGGGGACTAAACCCAGGCCACTCAGATGCGAAGCCAGCACGCTAACCACTGCGCTATGCGCTCCCTGAAAGGAGGGAAAGGAGAGTCAAAATCTGGACCTTGTCAGTCAGTTACGATGTGCCATCAGCACTAAGCACAGGAGATGACTGATGTGACCGAGGGCGGTAAACCGCAATCATCTCCCCATGCTGACAGATCGCTTTCAGGACACTTAACAACCCCATCGGGTTGTTGGAATCAACAAACCATTGAGCGTCAATCGCATTTTTGTTGAGCCAGACATCCTGCTTAACATAAGACTTGGTTGCACTACAGCACATATGTTGTTGAATTTATCACTTCTGGCTGGCGAGTTTTGGTTCCTTTCGAGTAGTCCATGCACAATTTCGATAGATACGTCCTTTCCGTCAAGGCAGTCAACGTTTGCGAATCAAGTGTCCCATACACTCCGTTACAAAGAGGTAGACTGCGTCTCTTTGGAAGCCTCATCTTTCATCTACGACTATAATTGAGAGATTATTAAGTTTACTGACGAAGGTCTCCGCCTGTGTCCTCGTCCACTGTAGCTTGGAGGTGTTGAACCTCTTCGCAGGTTACCGTCTCCAAATACAACCTATAGGTTATACGTGAATGTTAAACTTGGAGACAATATACCGATAGTCTGTCCAGCACTCCGGTCGACACACGGCCTTAGTCGTGTTTCCTGATTGATAACATGGTCGATGAGACAGTCTATCCAGCCCTCAGGTCGACACACGGTCTTAGTCGTGTTTCCTGATTGATAACATGGTCGATGAGATAGTCTATCCAGCCCTCAGGTCGACACACGGTCTTAGTCGTGTTTCCTGATTGATAACATGGTCGATGAGATAGTATATCCAGCCCTCAGGTCGACACACGGTCTTAGTCGTGTTTCCTGATTGATAACATGAGACGAGACTGTATAGATCGAGGGTGCATTCACGATGTTTTGTTTCGGGTGGGCAGAGGAAACACGGTGTTAGTGATGAGAAGGCCATGTAAGAGACAGAGGTTAAGCAATAGTTGACCATTGCTTGTGCCCTAATGCTTCCAAGAAATGATGATCAGAGTTACGAGCTTACTTGACTGGAGACGGACAGATAGAAGGTGTGGAGAATCTCGCACAATATATTCTTTGCCTTCTTAGGGTTGTCATTGTCGGGGCATTTGCATCTCCTCCTCCGACCCAATGAGAGCCGGAGACATCCTCCTGTTATTGACATCCCTGGTGAACACAGCAAGCTCTCGGTCCAGTCGGGATCTAACAGCGTTTCCGACATTAGTCTCGTGCCGTTCTGAGTGGGCACGGCCACTCCAGAAGAGTGTGTGGCCGTTCTAAGCTTCTGTAAGCTGCCACTTGTTGATAGTCATGTCTCGCTAGGGACATCCACTTTCCCCCTGGTAGTGTGGAGCGTTTCCTTCGTTCCGGCCTATCGGTACTTGTACTGTCCAGCAATAGGGCGTGCGTTCTAGTCACTTAAGATAAGAACCAATTGTAGGTAGTCTTTGAAACAACAACAACAACAACAATAGGGCAACACATTAAAAGAGCTGTTATGTGAAAGTAAACAGCTTAAGGGTTGTTGGACTACTCTATATTTTTTAGCAAGGCTTCCTTTTTTCAGCCATAGCCATGTCCTATGTAGTCATATATGTACAGAACTTACCCTATAGTAGTCGTTAGTGTATATGTCCCTGGACATTCCGAAATCTGCAATTTTAACAATCAGACCCACACCAACTAAACAGTTCCGAGTAGCCAGGTCACGATGAACGAATCGCTGCGCTGCAAGATAACTCATCCCATTGGCTATCTGAACGCTGACTTCTACAAGGTCAGCCTGTACATGAAAAATACAAAGAAACACCGATGGAAATGGTATCTGTGGAAATGGGTCGCTGAAGGCAAATTCATATGTAATTTAGAGACCAATGTCATTTGGAGTTTAATTAGAATCGAAACCGAGACGGGATGCAAAAAAGGCATGATACCAGATGACACTTAAAAGGCACGAACTAAAGGTGGTGGCAGACTTGCATCTGAGGAGTTTATTTAATTACTCGTAATACTATATTTCTTCTTTTTCTTCTTCTTCATCGTCATCATCTTCTTTGTTTTTTTCTTTTCTTCTTTTTCTCTTCTTTCTATTATTATTATTATTATTATTATTACATTATTATTAATATTATTATATTCTTATTCATTCTCTTCTTCTGCCGCTTATTTATTTCCTCATTTCTCTTTATTTTTCCATCGTCTGTCTCTTCTTTTTATTCTGGTAATTATAAGTATTAGACTTTATTATTATTATTATTACATTATTATCATTCCTTTTCTCTTTCTTCTTCTCTTCCTTTTGGGATAAAGATGATGAGCAGCGCATGAGCTGCAGTGGTCAGCGACCCATAGCTGACTGCTAGCCTCAGGGCCAGCGAACCAGAGCTGCCAAGACCCTTCTACACCTCCACGCAGTGATCCTGGATAACAGGCTGCAACAGAGCAGACTGGTTAAGGAGAAGGGACCGAAGAGGGAATGCTAACCCAGTACTAAAAAATGCTTACTGAAGTCGGATGTGTTGGATCGAAAGGTGCAAAATCGCATTCAAGCTGTAAACTACGACACAACGCATTCCATTCTCTGAACTACATTCTGCTACTTAAGCCCTTTCAGGCTTTGGTAGCGGGAGATTGAGAACGAACGAAGCCAATCCAAGCCAAATTCTATTCTACTTTTTAATCTGATGTTCTTAAAACATTGTTATATTTGAATCCTACTTTTTGATATAATGTTCTTAAAACATTGTTATATTTTATCTTACTTTTTTATCTGATGTTTAAAAAAAATTGTTATATTCTATCTTAACCTCAAAGCATCCTGAAAACCAAATGAAGACAGTTCCACATTCTTTAGAAAAGTGTGGCATGTCGAGGTTTCTATGCCCTCTCCTAGTTACACGTTGTATTTTGCGTAGTTGAATGCCCACCATTTGGTGCCCGACGTGGAAGGAATATAACTACTATAGCCTGCCCAGCTTATCTTGAACGATGTCTACAGAAGGTTGCAGCCTCAATATATTTTACCTTTGCTATCGAAACTGTCACAACAATGGTCGATAACGTCTCCTTGTAAGGTTACAAACGTAGTGTTGGTATTATGATTCACCTGGAGCGAGAAGGTAAATGTAGAATAAGTACATTGTTCTTACTGGATAACGCACCAATATGGCGTCTAACCGACTGCGGTCTAGTCGTGTTCTCCTGTTTTAGTCCATTATGGATGGAACTAGGCCACAGATTTAACTGGAATCGCACTAGTTAATGACTTACACTTGTGCTCACGGACACGGACTGTGGTTTTCCATTTGGATTAGTTAGTTCGTTCAGTTTGTGGTGTTTTTCCCTTCGATTATACTAGCATGGTCTTCAGCTATTTAAAATAGTATTTTGGTTACCCTGTGTTGTATTACCACACGGCTAAACTTCACGATATTTAGCGTAATTCGCCTTGTTTGCTGCCAGTGCCGGTTTGGATGTGCCTGGGAAATGTACATACGGGCCCATAAGGAAAATGGTCCAACACATCGCCTTGGATAGATTGGGCCCTGCCTGGTGAGCAACAGGGCCATGATGCATCGCTCACACGGTGAGTGATATTGTCGGAAGATAAGATACTCGTCTGTCAAAACGATGTACGGAAACGGTGAGCGATCGAATCCCATAAGTTTCAAGGGAGTTGGAGCCATAATGTCTGCATCCTGTGTTACCTCCAGTCGTCTCGACTTATGTCTTGCCACTGGTCCAAGGTAGCGCGGGACCAGAAAGTAAGGTCGAAGATCTGCGAAGTTGCTTCCTCGCCATAATCCAAATACAGCGCGTTACATCATCAAAACAAAACCGTCTGATGGTGTCGCCATCACCGCTTGCGACGAGCTACTAACTAATAGTTTATATTAACTTGTATCTCTCATTGTGAGGACCACTTAGGATACTGACTGAAGAGAAAACATTGGCACATTATCTGGGGCCCACGGATGCACGTTTCAAATCACATGTGTAAGGAGACTACAGTTCTATGGTCGCACTATGATTTGCTTGAAACGGGCAACCACACGGGGAAGTAAAAAGTTATGATTGAAACAGCGGTCTCAGAACACGAGGTCCTGAGATCTCCCATAGTCTGGTATAGCGGATTAGCGGCACTGAAATCTCTCATAGTCTGGTATAGCGGACTTGTGGCTCTGAGATCTCCCATAGTCTGGTATAGCGGACTAGTGGCTCTGAGATCTCCCATAGTCTGATATAGCGGACGTGGCTCTGAGATCTCCCATAGTCTGGCATAGCGGACTAGTGGCTCTGAGATCTCCCATAGTCTGGTATTGCGGACTAGTATCACTGAGATCTCTCATAGTCTGGTATAGCGGACTAGTATCACTGAGATCTCTCATAGTCTGGTATAGCGGACTAGTATCACTGAGATCTCTCATAGTCTGGTATAGCGGACTAGTATCACTGAGATCTCTCATAGTCTGGTATAGCGGACTAGTATCACTGAGATCTCTCATAGTCTGGTATAGCGGACTAGTATCACTGAGATCTCTCATAGTCTGGTATAGCGGACTAGTATCACTGAGATCTCTCATAGTCTGGTATAGCGGACTAGTATCACTGAGATCTCTCATAGTCTGGTATAGCGGACTAGTATCACTGAGATCTCTCATAGTCTGGTATAGCGGACTAGTATCACTGAGATCTCTCATAGTCTGGTATAGCGGACTAGTATCACTGAGATCTCTCATAGTCTGGTATAGCGGACTAGTATCACTGAGATCTCTCATAGTCTGGTATAGCGGACTAGTATCACTGAGATCTCTCATAGTCTGGTATAGCGGACTAGTATCACTGAGATCTCTCATAGTCTGGTATAGCGGACTAGTATCACTGAGATCTCTCATAGTCTGGTATAGCGGACTAGTATCACTGAGATCTCTCATAGTCTGGTATAGCGGACTAGTATCACTGAGATCTCTCATAGTCTGGTATAGCGGACTAGTATCACTGAGATCTCTCATAGTCTGGTATAGCGGACTAGTATCACTGAGATCTCTCATAGTCTGGTATAGCGGACTAGTATCACTGAGATCTCTCATAGTCTGGTATAGCGGACTAGTGGCACTGACATCTCCTATAGTCTGATAAAACAGATTAGTGGCTCTGAGATCTCCTATAGTCTGGTATAGCGGACTAGTGGCTCTGAGATCTCCTATAGTCTGGTATTGCGGACTAGTATCACTGAGATCTCTCATAGTCTGGTATAGCGGATTAGTGGCACTGAGATCTCCTATAGTCTGATATTATAGATTGAAACAAGAAGTAAGATTATGGTATTAATTCCGACAAATCATTGTCTGATGCTAGGTAGCCAAAGTTAACATTTTAGTATGCAAATTTATTTGCATATATAATGCATATGACAAATTCTTGGAGTAACAATAATGGATAGATTCAGACACGAAGATATTATATTAGGAGACAATTAGGCAAATCACCAGTGCTAGCCTTCATGAAAAGACAGCAAATCAAATTGTTCTGCCACGTGACTAAAGCCAGATAGTATCTGTCAGAAAACAATGCTCTACATAAACAATTGATACAGAGCTAAGAACCGCCATTGCAAAAGATGGATAACAGAAATAACATAAGTAGTAAAGCTTCCGGTATTCGAAACACATACTAGGGCCCGATCATGAAACCTCTTAATAACCTGCCGCCGAAAACATCAGGAGGACACTTGCGAGAAGAAAGAAGATGTAGTTTGGGACGAATAGGAAACAAGACATGACATAATTCGTACCTTATTAGAAATCAGCACTTTCCCATTGGGGCTCCTTAGAACTGGATCATTCTTCCTTAGAAGCTCAGCGAGATCGCCGTGGTCCATGTATTCGAAAATCATGTAAGGGCTTCCATCAGTTCCTGGAGACAATGCCCAATGGAAATAATAATATGAATTAAATTTTTTGTTTCCTAGATTAGAACGAAGGTTAAAAGATATCAATCTAAATATTTGACTACCACCTTTCCTTCCAGTTTTGTTTTCACCAAGACATTATGTCCGTTAATATAACAAAACAAATTAACTGTCTGACTGAATTCCTTAATCAATTGTTTTTGCACCCCTTATGTATACAAGACGTTCTTAATTGTTTTACGTTCTTTCCACGAGTGCGATCCATTCTTCATTATATCCATTATTGTAAGGTATACATTGTCTTCCCCAGCTTTGTGCCAATTGCTCGCCTTTCTGCTCCATACACTAAAAGCGAGCATTTGTAACACGTGATCACTCTCATTTTAAATGTGTGACTTATTTTTAGAATGTCAATATATGACTCATGTTGGTTAATATATATTTTGCTACATATTCGTCTCTTGATTTCCATTTAACATTCACCATTTACCATTTTTATATTTCTAAGATAAGAAAAACTCATGACCTGTTGCAGTATTTGACCGTCTATTTTTGTCTGTAGAGTAGTTTTCAAATCTACTTTGTTAATTATCAAAGTTTTCGTTTTCTCAGCGTTAATCTTCAATTCATATACCTGACTCTTGTTTTGTATTTCTTTTACCAGTTGTTGCTCAGCCAGCTGAACTGTGTTATTTGCATATCTGAGATTGTTTACTGATACTCTGATGATAATGAGACCTAACCTGTCCAGTGCATGTCGAAAAACGGTGTTTCATATAAATGCTAAAAGACAAATGAGCAGTGCTCATCTTTGGCGTACTTCTAACTGCTACTGACATGCATAACCTCATCAGGTTGGTTAGCAAAAAGTTTGCTTTCTGTGATTGAAGAAATCACTTCTGCTAAAATTAACATTCTCTCTTTCAGAGAAGTGGAGTTGTGAGGATGTCTTCATGTGTGCCCCAACGACCTCACCGGTTACGGGAGGACCTGACCTTTCAGAACCCATGTACGGACCTTTAAAAGCACTAGACTCAGTCTGGTGACTTCTTTCTGGTTACATGTGATTTCTACAATTTTCCCCCATGCTTGTTGACCAATTAGTCACCAATGGCATGCGGCTTCTTGCTTGGAACAATCAAAAATACCATGTCAAGTCAAAGCTAGTTTTTGGTGATCAACGTTGATCAAATGTACCCTTCAATTTGCTTTTAAATCTCTGCTTATAGATAGCTCTTTCCAAATTCTCAGGGATCAAGAAGCTGAGCAGTGCAGGAGCTGTAGCGGTCATCGGCCCAAAGCTGACTGCTAGCGTCAGGATCAGCGACCAAAAGTTGACTGCTACGTCAGTGTCATCAACCAAAGGCTGCCAAGACCCTTTGCAGCCTCTTCGATGTGATCCCGAATAACAGGCTGCAAGAGGACAGAGTAACTAGAGTAGTGATCAAAAAGGGATGGCTACTAACTCCGTTCCCAAAAGTGCCATGCTGAAATCGGATGTGTTGGACCGAAAGGTACAAATATCACAGTCAAGCTGTAAACTACAATACAACTCATTCCGTTCTCAGACAACATCTTTTTACTTGCAAAGCCCTATTTGAGGCTTGGTAGCGGCGGTTTGAGAGCGAACGACGAAGAAGGAGCAGAACATATTCTGAAGGTATTCCCAACGATTTAGAAGACAGACGTGAGTGCACATTTTTCAAGTGGTATTTCGGCTGATAATATATGAACTACTCTGCAGTCAGCACTTTAAATATGATGACATAGTGTAAATCCATTTTTCCTTTCTATTTCTGCGAAACCATCACGAGGTGTCATGTGTTTCCTTTTTCTGTTTGATGCCATCTGATTTGTAACAGTGGTAATCATTACGAAAGGGAAAATGTAAACAAAATATTGACATAATTGATACGGATATTTTTAGGAAACGATCAAGAGTTTTCATAGTAGAGACACAAGGAAGTATACGTAGTTCGAGTAACGATTGCATTGTGTTAAATTGACGACGTTGTGTATATCGTTGGTACTGATTGTAATGCCGATCAGGGTATGATTTTGACAAGATAAATGTACATGGATTGAAAGGTCTTGTTAAATAACTTAAATTGTAACGTCAAAGCACGGATATTTTGTTAATTGTAAGTGGCTTCCAGTAGATTGTAAGTGGCTTCCAGTAGATTATAAGTGGCTTCCAGTAGATTGTAAGTGGCTTCCAGTAGATTATAAGTGGCTTCCAGTAGATTGTAAGTGGCTTCCAGTAGATTATAAGTGGCTTCCAGTAGATTGTAAGTGGCTTCCAGTAGATTATAAGTGGCTTCCAGTAGATTGTAAGTGGCTTCCAGTAGATTGTAAGTGGCTTCCAGTAGATTGTAAGTGGCTTCCAATAGATTGTAAGTGGCTTCCAGTAGATTGTAAGTGGCTTCCAGTAGATTGTAAGTGGCTTCCAGTAGATTGTAAGTGGCTTCCAGTAAATTGTAAGTGGCTTCCAGTAGATTGTAAGTGGCTTCCAGTAGATTGTAAGTGGCTTCCAGTAGATTGTAAGTGGCTTCCAATAGATTGTAAGTGGCTTCCAGTAGATTGTAAGTGGCTTCCAGTAGATTGTAAGTGGCTTCCAGTAGATTGTAAGTGGCTTCCAGTAAATTGTAAGTGGCTTCCAGTAGATTGTAAGTGGCTTCCACTAAATTGTAAGTGGCTTCCAGTAGATTGTAAGTGGCTTCCAGTAAATTGTAAGTGGCTTCCAGTAGATTGTAAGTGGCTTCCAGTAGATTGTAAGTGGCTTCCAGTAGACTGTAAGTGGCTTCCAGTAGATTGTAAGTGGCTTCCAGTAAATTGTAAGTGACTTCCAGTAGATTGTAAGTGGCTTCCAGTAGATTGTAAGTGGTTTCCAGTAGATTGTAAGTGGCTTCCAGTAGATTGTAAGTGGCTTCCAGTAGATTGTAAGTGGCTTCCAGCAGATTTTAAGTGGCTTCCAGCAGATTTGATCAAATGTTATAAACCCGGGTAGCTGCTATTTAAGCCTACGGCAGAGTCCATGTACTCGTATATACAAACACGAGTTTGTCAAAATGTTAGGGTCGTTCCAAATCTGATGATATAACTAATAACAGGCAATACTAAGGTCTAACATCGTCCATACAAATGTATAAAGGGAGGATGTTTTCACATATCCTGTCTCAATGTTGTTTCTGAGTTACTGTACCGATGTAAATAACCAAACTGATCTATTATAGATGTGTTTGTGGTTTGGTTATGTGTTATCTGATTTGCAAATTCAAAAGTTCAAGTTTAAGATGATTCGCGTCACTTTAATTTAACATCATTTGACCTCCATGAGATGTTTGATGTATGATCAACAGGGCTGAATAAACAAAATAATACTATCGATTTCTAAGATGTTCGTAACTTGCATGACATAAAACAGACTACACATTTGTATACTTTTATCTGTATCTTTTCAAGCCTTCATGTTTCTCAATATTTCCATTTGTATCCCATTGAGATAATTTACGGTTGTTATCTGTTTCTAGCTCCTCTAGATCATCTAGCAATTCTTTGTTATTGTTCCCATACCTGTTGCTTACCGCTTTCGTACATCCTTGATTTTTTTTTTCACCTCTGATCTGAGAATGCTCTGGGCGTCATAATTACAAATTGATAAGCTGTCACTCTGTTGTTGTGGAAGACTTGACTTTAAATTCCGTCCGGTATCAAGATGCTGAGCAGCGCATGAGTTGCAGGGGTCAGCGACCCATAACTGACTGCTAGCGTCAGGGCCAGCAAACCAGGGCTGCCAAGACCCTTCTACACCTCCACGCGGTGATCCTGGATAACAGGCTGTAGCAGGGCAAACTGGCTAAGGAGAAGGGATCGAAGAGGGAATACTAACACGGTATTCAAAAAATGCTTGCTGAAGTCGTATGTGTTGGACCGAAAGGTGCAAATATCGCAGTCAAGCTATACACTACGACACAACGCATTCCGTTCTCTGGACTACATTCTGCTACTTAAGCCCATATTCCGTCCATTTGTTACATATATTTCTAATCAAACAAGAGGCGTCCTGTCCAGAGGACCTATCCACACACACACACTCTTACATAACTCTAACACGCGCTCTCAGTTACTGTTTTTTTTTTTTGCGTTCACCTTATTTCTCTATTCTCCAAGACCGTATGTTTAACACTTTATTGTTTTTTTGCGCCTGTCGGGTCAGAGCATCCAAATTCTACATGCATTTCATGTAAGGGTCTGCTTCCTCCTGCATTTTCTAAAAGTGTGCTTCCCCTGGGTAACGGTCGGAGATGTGATTGGGGATCGAGTTGTGAGACGTGCCACTTAACCACTAGCCGACACCGTCTCATCGCCCCCAGGATTGAGGCTCTTCTATTGTACTTTGGTTGGGCTTAACCACTGACGTCGCCATAACTATCAAAGGTACATACAGACTCACACACGCACTGGTTAATACATCCTGATATCGCCTAACAGATAACAGTCCGGTGTTAAAATGGGCGTGCTTCCGTCAGTAGAAAGGCAAACCTTTTACCAAAAAAAACAAAAAACAAAAAAACAAAAAACAAAAAACACGTCCTTTCTTGTCTTTAATGTACGCTCCTTCTCGAGCCGGCTTTGACGTATTTGAAAGATGATTTATTTCTGTCTTCATAGCTTTCTTGCTGTGCTTCTTTCCTATGTCATATATTACCTTGTTTTGTACGTATAGTACTGTTCGGTAACTTTATTGTGGTGTACTTTTCCTCTTTTTCTTTTCCTTCATTTTGTTTGCAGTGTATGTCATCCAGACTTAAAATTTCGTTATCTCTTGTTTTGGTAAATTTATTTTCTACTTGTATGTCTGTTTTTAAACAGTTCCACTTAATGCTTCCATTCTATTCTGGGTTTTCCTTGTTGTATTGTTTCACATTTTCTGAAAGAAGTCCTTAATTATTTTTAACTTCCGCAACATGTAACGTCTGGCTTCGGTCTAATGTCTGGCTTCTGTGTAATGTATGTCTTCTGTGTAACGTCTGGCTTCTATGTAATGTCTGGCGTCCGTGTAATGTCTTGCTACTGTTTAATGTCTGGCTTCCGTGTAATGTATGGCTTCTGTGTAATGTCTGGCTTCTGTTTAATGTCTGATTTATGTTTCACGTCTGACTTCTGTTTAATTTCTTGCTTCTTTTTAATATCTGCTCATATATCTATTTGGGAGTACTTTGAATATCATCTTTCAATATTGTTTAGTCAGATGACTATTGTGAACAGAATTGATGTCTCCATCTGGGTACGTGGTTCCCCAGTGTCACACCATTTTTGAATTTCAGCTTTATGATAATAAGGTCAATTTGATTTGGTGTAACATCTCCCGGGGCAGACCATGCGTTTAATCTAATTGACGCTTGTTGGAAAAATACGTTTTACGCATAACAAATTTGTGTTTTTCTCAAAAATGTTTCAATATATCTTCTTTGTTGCTTTTCTCCACAATCCAAAATGTCCTGCTTTGTTCTTGTTTTCCTTTGTCTTGTTTGGAGGTTATATCTTCTTTTTTTCAGCGTTAATCTTCAATCCATATAGCTGAATCTTGTTCTGTATTTCTTTTACCAGTTTTTGCTCAGCCAGCTGAACGGTGTTATTTGCATATCTGAGATTATTTATTGATACTCTGATGATAAAAAATTGGTGTTTTTCTCAAAAATGTTTCAATATATCTTCTTTGTTGCTTTTCTGCACAATCCAAAATGTCCTGCTATGTTCTTGTTTTCCTTTGTCTTGTTTGGAGGTTATATCTTCCATTACTAAAACAACAACCGTGGATCCCGAGTGTTCCCCCGGGTTCTTTGGGTATGACAGGACAAGAGTAGCACCATCACCCCACAGAGAGTATGTTGTGAGATGAGCCTAACTGTCTGTGTGACATGGCATTGATTAGGTGGTTTGTTAAGAGCAGCATAGATGGCGCCTAACATGCTGCGGGTCTACTTTATTCTAGTGTTTTAGTCTTAAGGTGGACTCGCACATCGGTTAACCACTCTGCGCGGCACTTGTCCAAAAGCAGCAGAGTAATAAGCTGAACGAGCCTAGCCCGCTAATCACATAATATTTCTCCTAGTTACATCCAGTTCACGTATCTACCCGTGTAGAAGTACAGGTCGACTAAGACTAAGACTAAAAAACATAAAAACATCCACCTTCTGGTTGAATTGAAAGACCAGAGAAGAGGCAGTAGAAGATAGTGATCATGATGATGACGAAGAAGAAGCTGAAGAACAGAAGTAACGTTAACACAAACACGTTACAAAAGAGATTCAATAAAGTTGCAGCAGGATTCAATCAACAATACAAATAAAAAAAGAGGAACAAAAAACAGTAAAAGAATAAGCTGAGACGCTCGATAGTGATACTCAGGAAAAAGAAGAAGAAATAGTTTTCATAAAGAACAGAAGAACAAATCCAAACAAAAACCATTTAGAGAGGTAATCAAACCACGGTAAATAGAAATGTGACAGAATGTTTTATGCATATTTTTATTTTGTTATTCTGTCTTAATTTGTCGAGCCACGCCATTTTTCAACTTCACATTTGCTTCTTTTGGTTAACTCATTGTGTGGCAGCCAGCCAAGCTGGAATATAGTCTTGATAATGGCTGACTTATTTTGTATTACTATCTATCTATCTATCTATCTATCTATCTATCTATCTATCTATCTATCTATCTATCTATCTATCTATCTATCTATCTATCTATCTATCTATCTATCTATCTATCTATCTATCTATCTATCTATCTATCTATCTATCGATCTATCTATCTATCTATCTATCTATCTATCTATCTATCTATCTATCTATCTGTCTGTCTATCTATCTATCTATCTATCTATATATCTATCTATCTATCTATCTATCTATCTATCTATCTATCTATCTATCTATCTATCTATCTGTCTGTATGTCTGTCTGTCTGTCTGTCTGTCTATCTATATATCTATCTATCTATCTATCTATCTGTCTGTCTGTCTGTCTGTCTGTCTGTCTGTCTGTCTGCCTTTCTTTTTATCCATCTATCGTCTTGATTCAGAATGTAAAATGCGCTACTCTGTGTTTTATAAGTCAACGAAATGAGTGCATAAAAAAACCAGGCGGGTTTTTCCATTTACATTTACTGCACATTATAATTCGATCTTAGACTAAAGCTGTGCTACTATCCACTTTTCCAGCCCCCACTCCCCCCTTTCCATAACCTGAATAGGACACATTCTGTTAGTAAACAACATATAGGCTGTTTGTTTACTCCCCCCACGTACATGAATGATTTGTGTTGTTGCTGCACGCTGCTCTTCCTGAGATTGGGTTACGTTCTTACATCTCGCCGAACTTCAGAAAAGGGCCCAGAGTCATTCTGGCTGTAGTGAAGTGCCATGCACGTCAGTAAGGTCACCTCCCCTCCATCCTCCCTTACGGGGACTACAGTGTCGATCCCCACCTTGTTGGACAGGCTGCTGAGACATAGCATATTGAAACTAGCACCAACAAGTACTTGAGGTATGTTTTAGGCCAGTGGTTCATCTGATCCTAGATACTCAATGTTGTCGTTATACTTGTGAAAAAGATGGACTGAAGAACTTCTTCTGCCTCTTCTTCGTCCATCGACAGATCAAGATCACTGTTTACATTACAAAGAACACCGTTGTTTGTAAGGCTGTTTTATCTCTGAACAGCTTTAGTCTCAAACATGTCACGAGAGACCAGTATTGTTCTTTCTATTATAGCGTGAACATACAGCTTTGTAGGATGTGGTCTGCGGTCATTGTATGTATAGATGTCATCTGTCCCATTCCTCATTGTGTTGTAAAGATGACATTTGAGTATATTATGCCCAGTTCTCAGACAAGATGATGGCTTGCTCTTCTCTAGTTAAATCATAACGGTTGTCTTATTTTCAGAAGTGAAGGTGTTAATCAGTCCATTTTCTCCTGAAGTTTGCTTTAACTTTTGTCTTGGCTTCATTATACGAGATGCTCAGGTCTGTTGTGGGGAAGCTCCTCCACACTTTGATAATAAAGATAACAAAATGAACAGAATGAAAGACTCACCGTGAACAACAACTCCCAGCAACTTGAGAATGTTGTCGTGATCAAAGGACGCCATAATTTCTGCTTCTCTTTCAAATTCTTCGTGGACCTCGATTGAGAGAATATTGGGATAATTTTATGATGCTGAGTAGTTTGACAGGTTTTGTAGAAATGTTGGAAGGAGACAAACAAATACTGAGATGAAAGAGATGGAGAGAGAGAGAGAGAGAGAGAAAGAGAGAAAGAGAGAAAGAGAGAAAGAGAGAGAGAGAGAGAAAGAGAGTTAGAGAGAGAGAAGATCAAATTATATCAATGTAGATAGATACAGGTCAGGAGATAGACACGGAGAGAGAGAAAGAAAAAGGCAGAGAAAGAGAGAAAGAGACAGAAGAGCAAATGATAGAAATGTAGATAAATATAGGTCATGAGACACGGAGAGAGGGATAAAACGAGTAAGACAGCGTCAACGAAAAAGAGAGGTAGAGACAGAAAGATAGAAAATAATACAAGTGGAGATACATATAGATGTAGGTCGTGGAGTGACAGTGAGAAAGACAGTAATACAGGTGGAGACATATGTAGATGTAGGTCGTGAGTGACAGTGAGAGAGAAAGTAATACAGGTGGAGACATATGTAGATGTAGGTCGTGAGTGACAGTGAGAAAGAAAGTAATACAGGTAGAGACATATGTAGATGTAGGTCGTGAGTGACAGATAGAAAGAAAGTAATACAGGTGGAGACATATGTAGATGTAGGTCGTGAGTGACAGTGAGAGAGAAAGTAATACAGTTGGAGACATAAGTAGATGTAGGTCGTGAGTGACAGTGAGAAAGAAAGTAATACAGGTGGAGACATATGTAAATGTAGGTCGTGAGTGGCAGTGAGAAAGTAATACAATTGGAGACATATATAGATGTAGGTCGTGAGTGACAGTGAGAGAGAGAAAGTAATACAGGTGGAGACATATGTAGATGTAGGTCGTGAGTGACAGTGAGAGAGAAAGTAATACAGTTGGAGACATAAGTAGATGTAGGTCGTGAGTGACAGTGAGAGAAAAAGTAATACAGGTGGAGACATATGTAGATGTAGGTCGTGAGTGACAGTGAGAAAGAAAGTAATACAGGTGGAGACATATTTAGATGTAGGTCGTGAGGGACAGATAGAAAGAAAGTAATACAGGTAGAGACATATGTAGATGTAGGTCGTGAGTGACAGTGAGAGAGAAAATAATACAGGTGGAAACATATGTAGATGTAGGTCGTGAGTGACAGATAGAAAGAAAGTAATACAGGTGGAGACATATGTAGATGTAGGTCGTGAGTGACAGTGAGAAAGAAAGTAATACAGGTGGAGACATATGTAAATGTAGGTCGTGAGTGGCAGTGAGAAAGTAATACAAGTGGAGACATATATAGATGTAGGTCGTAAGTGACAGTGAGAGAGAGAAAGTAATACAGGTAGAGACATATACAGATGTAGGTCTTGAGTGACAGTGAGAGAGAAAGTAATACAGGTGGAGACATATGTAGATGTAGGTCGTGAGTGACAGTGAGAAAGAAAGTAATACAGGTGGAGACATATGTAGATGTAGGTCGTGAGTGACAGATAGAAAGAAAGAAATACAGGTGGAGACATATGTAGATGTAGGTCGTGAGTGACAGTGAGAGAGAAAGTAATACAGTTGGAGACATAAGTAGATGTAGGTTGTGAGTGACAGTGAGAAAGTAATACAGGTGGAGAAATATGTAGATGTAGGTTGTGAGTGATAGTGAGAGAGAAAGTAATACAGGTGGAGAAATATGTAGATGTAGGTCGTGAGTGACAGTGAGAGAAAGAAAGTAATACAGGTGGAGACAAATGTAGATGTAGGTCATGAATGACAGTGAGAAAGAAAGTAATACAGGTGGAGACATATGTAGATGTAGGTCGTGAGTGGCAGTGAGAAAATAATACAAGTGGAGACATATATAGATGTAGGTCGTGAGTGACAGTGAGAGAGAGAAAGTAATACAGGTGGAGACAAATGTAGATGTAGGTCGTGAGTGACAGTGAGAGGGAGAAAGTAATACAGGTGGAGACATATGTAGATGTAGGTCGTGAGTGGCAGTTAGCGAGAGAAAGTAATATAGGTGGAGACATATGTAAATGTAGGTCGTGAGTGACAGTGAGAAAGTAATACATGTGGAGACATATTTAGATGTAGGTCGTGAGTGACAGTGAGAAAGTAATACAGGTGGAGACATATGTAGATGTAGGTCATGAGTGACAGTGAGAAAGAAAGTAATACAGGTGGAGACATATGTAGATGTAGGTCGTGAGTGACAGTGAGAAAGTAATACAGGTGGAGATATATGTAGATGTAGGTCGTTAGTGACAGATAGAAAGAAAGTAATACAGGTGGAGACATATGTAGATGTAGGTCGTTAGTGACAGTGAAAGAGAAAGTAATACAGTTGGAGACATAAGTAGATGTAGGTCGTGAGTGACAGTGAGAGAGAAAGTAATACAGGTGGAGACATATGTAGATGTAGGTCGTGAGTGACAGTGAGAAAGAAAGTAATACAGGTGGAGACATATGTAGATGTAGGTCGTGAGTGACAGATAGAAAGAAAGTAATACAGGTGGAGAAATATGTAGATGTAGGTCGTGAGTGACAGTGAGAGAGAAAGTAATACAGGTGGAGACATAAGTAGATGTAGGTCGTGAGTGACAGTGAGAAAGAAAGTAATACAGGTGGAGACATATGTAAATGTAGGTCGTAAGTGGCAGTGAGAAAGTAATACAAGTGGAGACATATATAGATGTAGGTCGTGAGTGACAGTGAGAGAGAGAAAGTAATACAGGTGGAGACATATACAGATGTAGGTCGTGAGTGACAGTGAGAGCGAAAGTAATACAGGTGGAGACATATCTAGATGTAGGTCGTGAGTGACAGTGAGAAAGAAAGTAATACAGGTGGAGACATATGTAGATGTAGGTCGTGAGTGACAGATAGAAAGAAAGTAATACAGGTGGAGAAATATGTAGATGTAGGTCGTGAGTGACAGTGAGAGAGAAAGTAATACAGGTGGAGAAATATGTAGATGTAGGTCGTGAGTGACAGTGAGAGAAAGAAAGTAATACAGGAGGAGACAAATGTAGATGTAGGTCGTGAGTGACAGTGAGAAAGAAAGTAATACAGGCGGAGACATATGTAGATGTAGGTCGTGAGTGGCAGTGAGAAAGTAATACAAGTGGAGACATATATAGATGTAGGTCGTGAGTGACAGTGAGAGAGAGAAAGTAATACAGGTGGAGACAAATGTAGATGTAGGTCGTGAGTGACAGTGAGAAAGAAAGTAATACAGGTGGAGACATATGTAGATGTAGGTCCCGAGTGACAGTGAGAGGGAGAAAGTAATACAGGTGGAGACATATGTAGATGTAGGTCGTGAGTGGCAGTTAGAGGGAGAAAGTAATACAGGTGGAGACATATGTAGATGTAGGTCGTGAGTGACAGTGAGAAAGTAATACATGTGGAGACATATGTAGATGTAGGTCGTGAGTGACAGTGAGAAAGTAATACAGGTGGAGACATATGTAGATGTAGGTCATGAGTGACAGTGAGAAAGAAAGTAATACAGGTGGAGACATATGTAGATGTAGGTCGTGAGTGACAGTGAGAAAGTAATACAGGTGGAGACATATGTAGATGTAGGTCGTGAGTGACAGTGAGAAAGTAATACAGATGGAGACATATGTAGTTGTAGGTCGTGAGTGACAGTGAGAAAGAAAGTAATACAGGTGGAGACATATGTAGATGTAGGTCGTGAGTGACAGTGAGAAAGTAATACAGGTGGAGATATATGTAGATGTAGGTCGTGAGTGACAGATAGAAAGAAAGTAATACAGGTGGAGACATATGTAGATGTAGGTCGTGAGTGACAGTGAGAGAGAAAGTAATACAGTTGGAGACATAAGTAGATGTAGGTCGTGAGTGATAGTGAGAGAGAAAGTAATACAGGTGGAGACATATGTAGATGTAGGTCGTGAGTGACAGTGAGAAAGAAAGTAATACAGGTGGAGACATATGTAGATGTAGGTCGTGAGTGACAGATAGAAAGAAAGTAATACAGGTGGAGAAATATGTAGATGTAGGCCGTGAGTGACAGTGAGAGAGAAAGTAATTCAGTTGGAGACATAAGTAGATGTAGGTCGTGAGTGCCAGTGAGAAAGAAAGTAATACAGGTGGAGACATATGTAAATGTAGGTCGTGAGTGGCAGTGAGAAAGTAATACAAGTGGAGACATATATAGATGTAGGTCGTGAGTGACAGTGAGAGAGAGAAAGTAATACAGATGGAGACATATACAGATGTAGGTCGTGAGTGACAGTGAGAGAGAAAGTAATACAGGTGGAGACATATGTAGATGTAGGTCGTGAGTGACAGTGAGAAAGAAAGTAATACAGGTGGAGACATATGTAGATGTAGGTCGTGAGTGACAGATAGAAAGAAAGTAATATAGGTGGAGACATATGTAGATGTAGGTCGTGAGTGACAGTGAGAGAGAAAGTAATACAGTTGGAGACATAAGTAGATGTAGGTTGTGAGTGACAGTGAGAAAGTAATACAGGTGGAGAAATATGTAGATGTAGGTCGTGAGTGACAGTGAGAGAGAAAGTAATACAGGTGGAGAAATATGTAGATATAGGTCGTGAGTGACAGTGAGCGAAAGAAAGTAATACAGGAGGAGAGAAATGTAGATGTAGGTCGTGAGTGACAGTGAGAAAGAAAGTAATACAGGCGGAGACATATGTAGATGTAGGTCGGGAGTGGCAGTGAGAAAGTAATACAAGTGGAGACATATATAGATGTAGGTCGTGAGTGACAGTGAGAGAGAGAAAGTAATACAGGTGGAGACAAATGTAGATGTAGATCGTGAGTGACAGTGAGAAAGAAAGTAATACAGGTGGAGACATATGTAGATGTAGGTCGTGAGTGACAGTGAGAAAGAAAGTAATACAGGTGGAGACATATGTAGATGTAGGTCGTGAGTGGCAGTTAGAGGGAGAAAGTAATACAGGTGGAGACATATGTAGATGTAGGTCGTGAGTGACAGTGAGAAAGTAATACATGTGGAGACATATGTAGATGTAGGTCGTGAGTGACAGTGAGAGAGAAAGTAATACAGGTGGAGACATATGTAGATGTAGGTCGTGAGTGACAGTGAGAAAGAAAGTAATACAGGTAGAGACATATGTAGATGTAGGTCGTGAGTGACAGATAGAAAGAAAGTAATACAGGTGGAGAAATATGTAGATGTAGGTCGTGAGTGACAGTGAGAGAGAAAGTAATACAGGTGGAGAAATATGTAGATGTAGGTCGTGAGTGACAGTGAGAGAAAGAAAGTAATACAGGAGGAGACAAATGTAGATGTAGGTCGTGAGTGACAGTGAGAAAGAAAGTAATACAGGCGGAGACATATGTAGATGTAGGTCGTGAGTGGCAGTGAGAAAGTAATACAAGTGGAGACATATATAGATGTAGGTCGTGAGTGACAGTGAGAGAGAGAAAGTAATACAGGTGGAGACAAATGTAGATGTAGGTCGTGAGTGACAGTGAGAAAGAAAGTAATACAGGTGGAGACATATGTAGATGTAGGTCCCGAGTGACAGTGAGAGGGAGAAAGTAATACAGGTGGAGACATATGTAGATGTAGTTCGTGAGTGGCAGTTAGAGGGAGAAAGTAATACAGGTGGAGACATATGTAGATGTAGGTCGTGAGTGACAGTGAGAAAGTAATACATGTGGAGACATATGTAGATGTAGGTCGTGAGTGACAGTGAGAAAGTAATACAGGTGGAGACATATGTAGATGTAGGTCATGAGTGACAGTGAGAAAGAAAGTAATACAGGTGGAGACATATGTAGATGTAGGTCGTGAGTGACAGTGAGAAAGTAATACAGGTGGAGACATATGTAGATGTAGGTCGTGAGTGGCAGTGAGAGGGAGAAAGTAATACATGTGGAGACATATGTAGATGTAGGTCGTGAGTGGCAGTGAGAGGGAGAAAGTAATACATGTGGAGACATATGTAGATGTAGGTCGTGAGTGGCAGTGAGAGGGAGAAAAATGGCGAGAGGTGGACATTCAAAACAAGAAACAACATTAATGAAAACAGACCAAACTGCAACAAGGGAGCATACTTACGATGCGCATGGTGACTTCATTTCTGGGCAAACAGCACATACCAATCGTCAAGTTTGTCAAATTTCATTAACCTCCGACAAATAGTGAAGAACTGGACAACGATTTTTAAAGAAAGACTTGAGTTAACGAAAGATCTTCCGATACCAGGTGAGGCGCATTTTGTTACGTAAAGTCACGTCCTTCTTTAAACATCGTTGTCCAGTTCTTCACTGTTGTCTTCGACACAGTTTTGTCAGCATACTCTGTTTGCCTTTTGCGACGAATGTCAACTGGTCAACATCCTTTAGCTGTTAGAAACCGAATCACCGCTCGATGATCCATATCACACCGCCATGTTTTCAACGGTCTGCTGAGGAAACTATGAGTCAGAGGATAATGAGATTTGGCGAACTGGACCGTTGGTATGTGCTGTTTACACCGAAAGTGACGTCATCATGCGCATCGTACGTATGTTCGCTTGTCACAGTTTGGTCCGGTTTAATTTGAACACGCCTCGTAGAATTAGAAAATATCGCACATTTACAGGGAGTGGAATTAAGAGGAAAGGAGAGAGAGAGAGAGAGACAGAGAGAGCTAGCAGGAATGATCGATAAAGTTATAAGATAGAGACAGTACGATAGACGGGGAGAGAGCGAACGAGAGCGATGGATATAGATTACGAGTTCTAGAAGATGTGAGAGAAATAGGCAGAGAAGGAGAGTGAGCGAGATCGGACGAGAGAGTTGTGAGAGAAATAGGCAGAGAAGGAGAGTGAGCGAGATCGGACGAGAGAGATGTGAGAGAAATAGGCAGAGAAGGAGAGTGAGCGAGATCGGACGAGAGAGATGTGAGAGAAATAGGCAGAGAAGGAGAGTGAGCGAGATCGGACGAGAGAGATGGAGAGAAACTGGGCGAGACAAATTTAAAGAAGCAGAGATATTGAAGAGGAGATTAAAGATAGTCACATTGTAGACACTGTTATCCGGGATGAATTGTTAGATACTTCATTGTACTAGTTCATGACTTGTTTATGAGATGCGGTGGTCAGTTCCCTTCCATAGTGCGTTTCCTTCCTAACAGGAAGTCTGGTACCCAATTACATCTTGGTCGATTGGAGCATGACAGAAAAGGGATTTGAACACGTAAAAAGCGAATACTCTACAACTTCGCTAATCAGAACGAGAGAGAGAGAGAGAGAGAGAAAGAGAGAGAGAGAGAGAGAGAGAGCGACATATTATGAGAGGTAAGGCAAACGAGAGACATGAAGATAGGGAAATTAGCAAATAAAACTCGGAGGCTAGAGAATTTGTAAGAAACTAGTGCCAACAATCGTAAAGAGAAGTTATTTGAAGCACTCGGAAAACACTTATAACAAACAACAACAAAATTGCAAACGGTTAATCGGGAATCAAACTGGTTATCAAGGGCGTTACATACACACGTACGCATAGACACATACATTATATACACACGCACACATAGACCCATATAAATACACGCCTGCATTACATACGCACGCATACAAACAGAGTCGAACAAACAGAGATACACACACACTTGTCAAACACGAACACATTACACACACACGAGCGCACGTTTACACATATATCACACGTAAACATATACATATACTACAATCAATAAACTGAAACCGTTTAGCTCCCCGTGTAGCACAGGTCTTCACCAAATATCGCCAAGTTCTAATGTCCTGAGCTTAAGGTTTCAGTTTTGTTCGCTTTTCCCATGTTTGTTCGATGCTTGACGCGAGCTCAGTTTCAAATTTGTGTTTTGATCTGCCTCTACTTTATTTTTCCCAGGGGATTCCAGAGCGGAGACTCCCTTGGAATGGTATCATACGGTTTCCTTAATGTGTCGTCAATCGAACGCCTGGGTTTTATCTTCGTGGCATGTTCCCTTGGCATCTGTCTGGTCCTCCCCAACAGTTCCACATCATTGATCTTATCATATCATTTCAATCTCTCTATTCTGTCTGGTCCTTCCCAATAGTTCCACATCAGTTATCATATCACACCATTTCAATATCTCTATTCTGTCTGGTTCTCCCCAACAGTTCCACATCAGTGATCTATCTATACTGCAGGCTCCATTCGTTAAAGTCTGTCGGTTTTACTGTTGCTGTTTCACATACACATAAATATATTCAATAACACAAGGAGTTACGTAACCTACGACTTACGTAATAAATCAGTGATGTAAATTGTAAAAATTAATAGCGATTCTGAGAACCTCAAAGACACCGCGATAACTCATTTATAATCAATTGATCCCTGAGCGCTTCCAGAAAGTTAGCCCCAGGATCTATTCTGATTTCATCAGCTACAAGGTCATCAATGATGACAAGAAGCGTGGGACCACACAGTCTGCTCCAGACTTGTTCGGGAGATGCCGCTCACAACACAACCAAGAGGGCAACTTGGACGACCCCACCCAGCCTCATTGTTTAACAGCAAGGTGGTGGGGGAGGGGGGGAGGAAGAAGTCTCCACGAACAGCATTCCTTTCCACCACCAACCACGCGTGCTGCTGATGTCAACACCGGCAAAAATAAATATGTTACGTCCCAAGACATTTCTTTGAAGTGAACAGTGAATAGTGAACACTGAACGCTCCAGTGTGTGTTTAAGTAAAGAGTGGTTAGTGCACAGACTTCCCGGTCAAGGGATCACGGTTCAATTGCTAGTTGGTGCATGATTTGTTCTCGATCGCTAACCAGCCTATGTATTCATCTTCCTCTATATATTTGCCATGCTTATATCATATATGTCAGAGTCAATGCCGCCACAGGATGTCTCTCTTATTACCGGTATGAAAAATTCAGTTCGACTTACGCAAATGCGAGTTACGTAACTGATCCCAAAATGTAAAACTTACGCAAGTCGGGTAGTTACTGTACACACACGCTGACACACACACACATAGACTCGGTCGGAAACACACACATACACACACACACATCTGACATACACATGTGTATAGAGCGTAGGAAACCCTAACACGTATTAAACCTCAGCAAATGAGAATGGACGACTGAAACAGTCCAAGCGAAGACCAGTGAAGAACAGTGGTTCGTGGGACTGATCACAAACCAATCTGACATGTTTTGGGATTCATGAACCAGCAAGGTCGTACCCATACGGAAAGATAACCCCCTAAACTGCGTGCTGGAGTCGGATGTACTGGCCTAAACGGCACACAACAGTACAACTCACTCCACTTTAAGAAACAAGACGAACTACAGAAACCTGCAACGTATTTGTGTAAAACAGAATGCTACAGAAACTTGCAACGTATTTGTGTAAAACATTGCTCTAAAAACCTGCAACATATTTGTGTAAGACATTGCTCTAGAAACTTGCAACGTATTTGTGTAAAACAAATTGCTACAGAAACCTGCAACCTATTTGTGTAAAACATTGCTCTAGAAACCTTCAACCTATTTGTGTAAAACAGATTGCTAGAGAAACCTGCAACCTATTTGTGTAAAACAGATTGCTATAGAAACCTGCAACCTATTTGTGTAAAACATTGCTCTAGAAACCTGCAACCTATTTGTGTAAAACAGATTGCTATAGAAACCTGCAACCTATTTGTGTAAAACATTGCTCTAGAAACCTGCAACCTATTTGTGTAAAACAGAATGCTATAGAAACCTGCAACCTATTTGTGTAAAACATTGCTATAGAAACCTGCAACCTATTTGTGTAAAACAGATTGCTATAGAAACCTGCAACCTATTTGTGTAAAACATTGCTCTAGAAACCTGCAACCTATTTGTGTAAAACAGAATGCTATAGAAACCTGCAACCTATTTGTGTAAAACATTGCTATAGAAACCTGCAACCTATTTGTGTAAAACAGAATGCTATAGAAACCTGCAACCTATTTGTGTAAAACATTGCTATAGAAACCTGCAACCTATTTGTGTAAAACAGATTGCTATAGAAATTTGCAACCTATTTGTGTAAAACAGAATGCTATAGAAACCTGCAACCTATTTGTGTAAAACAGATTGCTATAGAAATTTGCAACCTATTTGTGTAAAACAGAATGCTATAGAAACCTGCAACCTATTTGTGTAAAACAGAATGCTATAGAAACCTGCAACCTATTTGTGTAAAACAGAATGCTATAGAAACCTGCAACCTATTTGTGTAAAACAGAATGCTATAGAAACCTGCAACCTATTTGTGTAAAACAGATTGCTAGAGAAACCTGCAACCTATTTGTGTAAAACAGATTGCTAGAGAAACCTGCAACCTATTTGTGTAAAACAGATTGCTAGAGAAACCTGCAACCTATTTGTGTAAAACAGAATGCTATAGAAACCTGCAACCTATTTGTGTAAAACAGATTGCTAGAGAAACCTGCAACCTATTTGTGTAAAACAGATTGCTAGAGAAACCTGCAACCTATTTGTTTAAAACAGATTGCTAGAGAAACCTGCAACCTATTTGTGTAAAACAGATTGCTCTAGAAACCTCTGCTGCAAGACCACACGGCGCGTTGTCGCATGCTTCCAATGATGGTCCTTGCTTTGAAAGTAGCGAAGCTGCATCAGTAACAAAAATAAGAGGCCCTTACAGTAGCACGCTGTTAGTACCTCACAGTTAGCTCTGTCCTTGAGAACCTTGACCGCAACTTGTTTCAACGACTCACTGTCCGGAATGTAGAGCTCACCTGGAGGTAACAGAGAAACAATATTGCGTTATGGGTGTGAATCATGTATAATGAATATATAAGCAGACATGTGTTTTTGTGTGTTACGCCTCCCGATATGGGAGAACAAAATAGTAGGACTGTAACCTGCCATGTATTTTGTAAGATGTGACTAAGAAAGGCTAGACATTGGTATAAACCATCAATCAGTCAATAAAAACATATTCAGAGCCCAATGGAGTACAGATTGTTAAGAAAAAATTCGCCTAGTCGACAAATAATGACGTCCATTTTGCTTTCTTTTCGCTGTTGTCTTGATTGTGCCTTCCAGCGTCAGGTTATGAAGAGCTGTTTCTTTTATCTTTACTTGTTAATGTCCAATTCTGGCACGGACTGCACATTGTCTAAGCAAGTATGAGTAAGAGGATACAGATATTTTGCAGCTGCTATGTGCTGTTTACATCAGAAGTGACGTCATCATGCACATCGAATGTATATTCACTTGGTGCATTTAGGTCCTGTTTCATTTGAACACGCCTCGTATATTAGTCAAGGTCAGGGAAAACATATTGATATGACAATGTTAATCAGGGTCAGGCAAAACGTACTGATCGGACAATGTTAGTCAGGGTCAGGTAAAACGTACTGATCGGACAATGTTAGTCATGGTCAGGCAAAACATACTGATCTGACATTGTTAGTCAGGGTCGGGCAAAACATACTGATCGGACAATGTTAGTCAGGTTTTTGTTGCACGACTGCCATGAAACAGGCAGTGGTGATGGTAATCACGGATCTGTGGTCATGATCACGACAACAACTAATGCAACAGGCAGTTGGCAAGAGAAAGTACACATATGACACACTCTCGGACGGAGGCCGGGCAGTATAAACAGATGTGTGTATACACTTACCTCTGAGCACCTGCCCAAACGTCTAATCGGGGACACTTACATATGAACACCTGCCCAAACGTCCAATCGGGGACACTTACATATGAACACCTGCCCAATCTCAGACATTTACCTCTCTTGCACCTGCCCAAACGTCCAATTGGGGACACTCGTGTATTAACACCTACCAAATCGCACACACTTATCTTTAAACACCAGCCCAAACGTTCAAGTGCAGACGCTTACCTCTGAACACCTGTCCAAACGCTCAACCGCAGACACTTACCTCTGAGTACCTGTGCAAACGATCAATCACAGAGACTTGCTTTAAAATACCTTTCCATATACTCAATCGCAGACAATCACCTCAAAATACATGTCCAAGCGCCCAATCGCAGACAATCACCTCAGAATACCTGCGCAAATGCTGAATCACAGATAATCACCTCATAATATTTGTCCAAATACTCAATCGCAGACAATCAGCTCAGAATACCTGCCCAAAGGCTCAATCGCAGACACTCACCTCAAAATACATGTCCAAATGCTCAATAGTAGACACTTACCTCAGAATACCTGTCCAAATGTTCAATCGCAGACACTCACCCCTGAACACCTGTCCAAATGTTCAATCGCAGACACTCACCCCTGAACACCTGTCCAAATGTTCAATCGCAGACACTCACCCCTGAACACCTGTCCAAATGTTCAATCGCAGACACTCACCCCTGAACACCTGTCCAAATGTTCAATCGCAGACACTCACCCCTGAACACCTGTCCAAATGTTCAATCGCAGACACTCACCCCTGAACACCTGTCCAAATGTTCAATAGCAGACACTCACCCCTGAACACCTGTCCAAACGCTCCTTCCCCGACTACCTCCATTAGCTTGAGATGCTCACTCATCACCTCTGGGACGTTAGGTCGTCCGGAGATAGCGATGTTGGTATGGAAATAAGTTGGGTTCATGTTGACATTGTTCATACGGTCAAGCAGCATAATTCCGTCCCCGGTCCTAGGGAACGACAGGTGAAAATGAGAGAAAATTGGCAAAACTTATTTGTAGAGCACTCACTGCTCACGACAAAGTCATCGCGTTCGATCATTGTTGTCTAAACGCTCCTATCGACACATCTGTAAACGGGTAACTGACTTACTGTTATGAAAGGAAAGACAATAAGAAAGGAAACTGATTACCTTATCTCTTTCTATTATGTCCTGTTTATATTCGACTTCACTGCACTCCAGGCACACCTATAGGCGCTCAATTTCTATCAGCACATGTCGAAGGTTACAAATACTAATAGTTCCTGTCGCTAATTGGTTGTACACATTTCTGCTCCGTCCTCTCATTCGCCATTCCGTTCAAAAGTCGTTTGATTTGAAAGCGTTGCAGTTTGAATCGCTGATTGATCTACTGCTATACCATTATTCATCAGGCGGCCATTGATATACTTAAAAATCTAATTCCTATCCTTGTATCTAACGCTTAAGAAGTTAGGCCAAGTACAATAATACGTCTACCACACCATCCCTGACAGCAGTCTCTCCTATCAGGCTACGTTTGCTTCCCTTTATGAAATACCAGAGCATCCTTTTCTTATCTTATGAAATAGCAGATCACCTTTTTCTCACCTTCTGAAATAATAATTCAGTCTTTACCCCATCTTATAAAATACTCGATCGCCATTTACTTGACCTCATGAAATACTAGATCATCATTTACTTGACCTCATTTCACACTAGAAAACCCTTTACTTGACCTCGTGATAATCTAAAATACCATTTACTTGACCTCTTTTCATACTACATTACCCGTAAAATTGATGTCAGGTCTCGTCACTTCAGAGATCCGTGTATCAAGAATCAAGACAGGCGTGTAATGGATAACACATAAGTTGAGAACAGTTTGACACATGACCGCAGCCGAGGAGATGGTCAAGAGAAAGAACATTGTCCAAACCTTCTCAGACGTATGTTGCCATACAGCGAGGAATCAGATTAGGGTTTCTCAGCAAAACTGAGAGCTCAGGTGGTTGTTGAGTGGATCTGGGCATACAATACAACAAACGGAGATGTAGGCAGTGCCGTCAGCTCAGGGGTGACTATCTTCAGTTCAGTTCAGTTCAAATGTAATCTCCGCATTGAAGATCGGCTGCAATGTATATCCAGTGTACTGTATCTCTTACTGGAATGGTGCAATCTGACAGGCTTATTTAAGTCAATAGCCTTATGTTATCCACCGACGTACAACGTTGTCTGCCTCTTGAACGATTGTCTTCCACATTAGGCTGTAGTATGGTTTTAAACAACGACGTATGTCTTGTTGCATGACCAAAATAACTGAACTGTCTGATTTCGGTCAGATGCGCTTTTCACCCCCAAATTAGTTTTCTTTTCTTTTCAAGAAATGCACAGTAACCTTCTTTATACATACATTTTAAAGATTTCAAAGTAAGATGGCCGCGCTCTCGACTCGCTCCAGTATTGGTGTCGAGTTTTCTGATATTTGGTGGTTCATGTTCGGATTATAATTCACAATTCCTTCACCAGGTGGTATCGGGGACTTTGTTCTGTGAAATTGATGTGCTTTCGATCGGTTATCCTGTTTGTTATGCTGCATGTTGCTGCATTTCATGCCTGTCTTAAATTATGGAAGGCCAGTCCATGATGGAGATCGGCGTTCCGTTTGGCTGCACATCAGAGCTCGGTCCAGGTTATCACATCTCAAAGACTTTTATGCTCGGCCTTATTCCTGCCCGCCCCTCCCTCTACAGAAGGTTTCACGATACCTCTCCCAACCTCGTATTCTCAGCACAGCAAGGGTCGCGCTGACCAACAGGTGGACACAATCTAGAGGACTTGAGAGCGGAACACGAAAAAAATCTGGAAGTTTTACACGAATAGACAAGGAAGTCCTGACACAAACATTTTTCTAACACACTCCTCACGTCCCTCATTCCAAGGCAGCGGAGTACTCAGCTCCACCTGAGGAGTCTGTAGGGATTTCGGTCGACACGCTACGCATTAACACTGCTCCAACAGTTGAATATGGTAGTAGTCGTTGGACGCAACGGGCTTTTGACGCCTCCACGAACATTATTATTATTAATACTCTTTCCAAGTCTGCTTTTCGTCAGTGTCCATGTTTTTGCTGTCTTAGACCCCTGCAACAAGGACAATCATTGTGTCAGACACCCAATCCTCAATTAGGGAGGTACAGAAGGGCTGGCTAAGGCAGCTGTAGAGACCTCAAACCTTCAGGGGCTGGTGTGGATATTCTGTCTTGGTTATGTGGGGGCTCAAGGCATCGGAAGAGCTGAAAGCCTGGCTTGAAAGGCATTCCTCATGGCACACTTGATATGCCTAAGCGTGACATTTTGAAGCCTACCAATGACATAGTTAGTTAGTTGCCATCGCTAGAGAAGATAGCGACAGCGTCAGACAATGTTTATTCAGACGTGACTGCATGTGACTATACAGTCCGATCTGAGCGTGACAAACTCGACCACACGTAGGGCACACATGAACAGCGTGACAAACTCGACCGCACGTAGGGCACACATGAACAGCGTGACAAACTCGACCGCACGTAGGGCACACATGAACAGCGTGACAAACTCGACCGCACGTAGGGCACACATGAACAGCGTGACAAACTCGACCGCCCGTAGGGTACACATGAACAGCGTGACAAACTCGACCGCACGTAGGGCACACATGAACAGCGTGACAAACTCGACCGCACGTAGAGCACACATGAACAGCGTGACAAACTCGACCGCCTGTAGGGCACACATGAACAGCGTGACAAACTCGACCGCCCGTAGGGCACACATGAACAGCGTGACAAACTCGACCGCCCGTAGGGCACACATGAACAGCGTGACAAACTCGACCGCCCGTAGGGCACACATGAACAGCGTGACAAACTCGACCGCACGTAGGGCACACATGAACAGCGTGACAAACTCGACCGCACGTAGGGCACACATGAACAGCGTGACAAACTCGACCGCACGTAGGGCACACATGAACAGCGTGACAAACTCGACCGCACGTAGGGCACACATGGACAGCGTGACAAACTCGACCGCACGTAGGGCACACATGAACAGCGTTTGTGGCTTGGGTAGTCTTGCATTCTTTTCTTTCGTTCAGCTAGCTTTTCCTGCGCTTCCGTAATGTCCCTATGCTCAGCGGTTCAGGCACTATGTGTGACGGCCGGGCGCCAGGCTGAGCGGTTTGGAGCAAGCAGATCCCAATCAGCGACATCAATGGAGAAACTATTAAAAGAAACTTTTAGAATGACTTTGTATCGTTTCTCCCGTATCCCTCCCCTCCCCACTACCAACTCCTCTGCGAGCGTTGTCCTGAGCTCACCACACAACAGTTGTTTATGGAGGCGGTCATCCGACATGCGAACAACATGCCCTGTCCATCTGATCTGGGCTCTCCGCAGCAGCGTATGAATGCCAGAGAGTCTCGACCTGCTGAGGACTACAGGGTTGGGCACTCTGTCCTGCCACCCGATCCTGAACAGTCTGCGGAGACAGTTTACATTACATGGAAATTATTAAGTTTTCTTACACGTCTACTATAGACTGTCCATGTTTCGCATGCATACTGAAGGGTGGTTAGCACAACATCACGATACACACTCATCTTTGTGGCAACACTGACTCCCTGCCGGTCCGAAACGTTTTCTCGTAGACTTCCTGAAGCAGCACTCGCCTTGGAAATCTTGTTGTGGACCTCAGAGTCAATATTGCCTTCTCTGGTCAAGGTACTACCAAGGTAGGTAAAGCTAGCAATGTCCCGGTACAGTGACGTTTGGTTCGTGGTAGGACTTTCCGGGCGCAGGTAGAAACATTATCTACGTTTTCTTGGTGTTTACAGTAAGACCAAAATTAGTGCACACAGTTGAGAACTCATTTATGGTTGCGTGCATATCCTGTTCTGAGCACGTGTTAATTAGGCAGTCGTCGGCAAAGAGGAGATCTAACATAGTTGCTCCTTTCATTTGTGTGAGGGCGATTAGACGCCTCATAGTGAATGGCCGATATCTGATATGTATGCCAGTGTCACAGTCACGTGTTGCATAAGAAAGTATTGATGCAAATATCACGGTAACAAGTGTTGGGGCAGCACACAGTCCTGTGTGACTCCATTTATGGTGTGGAATGTTTGAGAGAGTTCACCATCATTCAGTACGCGGGCTGACATACCATTATAAAACTGGCGGACAATTGTGATTAATTTTTTCGGGAAAACCGAATTTCGCCATTATTTCACCATGATTTTGCCAGGAGTCCGTCCCAGTTGACGGTTTCAAAGGCCTTTGTCAAGCCAACAAAAGTTGTGGACAAATCGCGATGCTATACCTGACATTCCTCTTGGATTTGACGAGCTTAAAAAACATGTAGCCATTCCACGACCAGCTCGGAAACCACATTGACTCTCTGGGAGTAGGTTCTGCTCGAGATGGGTTCTTGAGTGGTTGAGCAAAATTCGAGCTAACATTTTTTCTAGTGATCGACAGGAGAGAGATTCCTCTGTGGTTATTACAAGATTGACGATTGCACTTGTGCTTGTACATTTGGACAATGGTGGTATCTTTCACTTCCTGCGGCATATGACCTGTATCCCAAATTGAGAAAAAGAGTTTTGTTAACTTGTGTAGCAGCACAGAGCCTCCTGCTTTGTATAGCTCAGAATGAATATCATCTTACCATGGGGCTTTGCCACTGGACATTAAACTGATTGCTTTCTCAACCTCATCTCTAATGGGCGGGATACCAAGCCTGTCACTGACTTCAACTTGAGGCATATGTGTAATGGTTAATTTACTGACAGTCGATGGACAGTTTAGGATAGCACTGAAGTGCTATGACCATCGCTCCAGAATGTCGACTTTGTCGGTCATCAGTGCCATGCCATCAGCATTAGGGACAGATAATGAATGATAAAACCTGGGCAAAAGATCGTTTTCCTGGCATCGTAAAACCTCTTTGAGTCATTTGTGTCTGTGTACCGCTGTATTTCATTTGCTTCATACAAACGCCTTCTGCATGGAGCCCATTTTGCAGTTTGCAGTAAGTCTCTTCTCATGTTTTCGACCCTGGTAAGGTCGCCGAGGCTCTATGTAGAGGTTACACTTTGACACAATGAGTCTGTGATCTGTCCAACACTCGGCACCACACACAGCCTTTGTCACTCGCACATCTCGTCTGTCCCTCTTTCTGGTGAGTACATAGTTAATAAGATGCCACTGCTAAGAGCGGATATGCATCCACGACGCCTTGTTGCGAGTGGACAGCCGAAACATGGTGTTGGTTATGGAGAGATCATGGGTGGACAGCTTAAACATGGTGATGGAGAGATTATGGGTGGCACAGAGGCCCAGCAATAGTATCCCATTGCTGGTACCATGTACCAAAATACAACTTCCCAGGACTGACGGTCGGCCTTTACTCTGGCATTGACGTCACAAGGGATAACAACCTTATCGGACTTTGGAACCGACAAGATGAGGAAGTTCTTCTTCTTCTTTTTCTTCTGCGTTCGTTCTCAGTCTCTCGCTACCAAACCCTGAAAGGGCTTAAGTAGCAGAATATAGTCAAGAGAACGGAATGCGTTGTGTCGTAGTTTACAGCTTGACTGCGATATTTGCACCTTTCGACCTCCGCAAGCATTTTTTGAGTACCGGGCTTGCATCCCCTCTTCGATCCCTTCTCCTTAGCCAGTCTGCCCTGCTGCAGCCTGTTATCCAGGATCACCACGTGGAGGTGTAGAAGGGTCTTGGCAGCTTTGGTTCGCTGGTCCTGACGCTAGCAGTCAGCTATGGGTCGCTGACCACTGCAGCTTATGCGCTGCTCAGCGTCTTGATCCCTGAGAAAGTTCAACTCCTCATAGAACGTATCCTTGATTTCCTCAGGATTAATCATTGTCAGTGCATAGGGCCAGTGAGAGTTGGACAGTTATTAGCCGATCAGTGATACCTTGTGGTGGTCGAACAATCGCGCGGACTAGATGAGATCTGATTGCGAATCCAACACCATTCTCTTGTCGTTTTGTTATGTCGCGCCCACTCCAGAAGAACGTGTATCCGTCCACAACTTCTGTGATCTGACTCTCTCCAGGTAATCTGGTCTCGCAACCACATCCACATTGTAGCGTGCCAGTTCTCTGGAAACTAGTGCCGTTCTCCTTTCGGGTCTATCGGCCTTGGTGCCGTTAAGTTATGTGCGCACGTTCCACGTGCCGAAGGTAAGAGCCCTCATCAACCACACGGTACATCTGATATAAATGTCTGGCACTGTGACTTACGCTTAAATATATTTAAATGAGGATGATTTGAGTTGTCATCAGCCTCACTCTCTCGTCCTGAGCCAATCTGGATCAGTGGCAAAACGTAGGCAGGACTGCTAGAGATAGCACAGAATGCAGATTTTACCTCAGGGGTTACTCCCGACATCTTTCCCGCTTAACAGGTAACCCACGAGGCAGCGTGGGACATTATTAAAACATATTTTATAGCAAAACACATATATACCAGTTGTTAGTTAAATATAGACAACTGAAATGCATACATACATAAAATCATACATAATTTTGCAAATATCTAGCATAGAGAAATACACTGGTCTTAAACATCTAATACAAAAAGTACATAGCTCATGAATATCTAGTAAAGAGAATTACATCGATCTGAAATATCTAATACGGAAAGAATACATCATCTTAATCGTCTTCGTCTTCTTCTTCTTCTTCGTACGCAGTCAGACAGTAACCATTATTGTTTCGAAAAAAGCGGCGGTCATCCTGAGGCTGTCGCCACTGCCATAGAGCTTGTCTTGCAGTTCCACTGGTGATGGCCACATCTGCTCTCTCTGATCCTCGTATGTCGGGCAGTTCTGCAGCAGATGTTCAGCGATCATTTTACCAGTACCGCACGGGCATTCGTCGGTACACCCTATCTTCAATTTGTTGAATAGGTGGTACCTCAGTCTATTGTGGCCAGTGCGAAGTCTGAAGACAACGACCTGCTCTCTTCGGTTCAACTGGTAAAAGGCATCGTTTTTAGTGTAACCAGTATGTTCGGTCTCCCATTTGGTCATGTATCTGGCTTTGATAAGCCGTTTTGACTCTTCGTACGTCATACTAGTATCTGTTTGTGGTAGTCTTGCACCTTCTTTTGCCAGTCTGTCTGCCTCCTCGTTGCCTTGGATGTTGCAGTGTGATGGGACCCACTGTACCACTACACTTTTTGGTGCGGACTGCTGGCACAGTTTGCAGAGTGCTGCTCTTATGTCATTAAGCTCAGTGTTTTTCTGGCTTTTTAGCGCTGTGACTACGGCGAGAGCATCTGTAAGCAGGACTATATGGCTTTCATTTTCACTGTGTGTCACCATTTCTTCCACTGCCGCCCTCAGTGCCTCTGCCTCCGCTCTGAAATTGCTTGTGTACTTACCAGTAGCAAATGACAGTGTTATTTGTCTGCCATTTGGTAGGTTCAGGAATGCTCCTGCCCCTCCGTTCTGTGTAGTGTTTGTTACAGAACCGTCGGTGTATGCATGGGTCCAGTCCATGCTTGGGTAGCTTTTCGATATGAACCTTAGGGTAGTATCTCTTCTTTCTTTTTCACTCTGGCAGTTTTTGTTTGCAATACCTGGTATATTTTCTACCACCTCTGGAAATATATCCTGCCTCCAAGTAGGTTTTCGTACAGTAGTGATGGGTTTTGGTGTTGTTAGTGCGTTTATGGGATCTTCGTGCATCTTTGCTTTGGCTATTTCTGCAAAGTTTCTCCGCTTTAGTTTCCCATTTCCCAAATTGTTTAGTCTCTGGTGCATTGGATGGTCAGTCAGTCTTCGGAGTTTCTCTGACTGCAGCTGGGCTCTGCAGTCTCTTCTATCGGTCATGGATTGCAGTTTTGTAAACTTTTCAAGTTCTACAATTGGCGTTGACTTCCCATGCCTTCTTTTATAACTCTCATGGCTTGGTTTTGAAGTTTGCAAACGTTATCGAAGTTCGCCTTTGCTGCTGTTGTCCATGCCGCAATGCCATACTCGAGAACTGGTCTCACTCTTCCAGTGTACAGTTTCTTTAGTATGCCTTCGTCTGCTCCCCAGCTTGTGCCAGCAAGTTTCCTCATGATTGCCATTCTTTCTCTGGCTCTCATTCGGTTTCTCTCAATCTGACTTGTCCATGTCATGCGCCGATCAAATGTGACTCCCAGATAGGTTGGGTTGTCGTTTGGCTGCAGGAATTTGCCATTTAGACTTAATTTGGTATTTTGGGGTTTTAATGAAAGCGAGAATATTGTGCATGTGGTTTTCTCCTCGTGTATTTTGACTAGCCATGAGGTCACCCACTCTTCCAGCGATGTTAGGGCCGTCTGCATCTGATTTCTTGCTATGGTGAGATTCTTTTCAGAGGTCCACATAGGCAGATCGTCTGCAAACATTGAGCTATGGACTCTTCTTGGTATATTCTCTGTAATGTCGTTTATATATACCAGGAAGAGTGTGGGTGATAGTACTCCCCCTTGGGGTACTCCCTGCTCGAGTGTCACCTTTTTGCTCATCTGCCCTTGTTCTTGGACTCTGGCCGTTCTTTGTTTGAGGTAGTGGTTGATCCACTTGTAAATTTTCCCACAAACATCACTTCTTCTTAGCTTGACTCTAAGTCCGTCTTTCCAGACTTTGTCAAATGCCTTTTCCAGATCCACCCAAACAGCTACTGTGTGTTTCTGTGCCTGGTAGGCATCTTCTATCTCCTGGGCTATGAGGATGACCTGGTCCTCAGTGGATCTGTGCTGTCTAAAGCCGGCTTGCTGTGGAATTAGTATTCGTTTTTCTTCCAGATGCCACATCAGTCTGGTGTTTATCATACGTTCCATCAGCTTGCCGACACAGCTCAGTAGGCTGATGGGCCTGTATCCATTTGGATCTGTTTTGTCCTTTCCTGTTTTTGGTACTGGTACCAGTATTGCGTCTTTCCATGCTTGGGGTACAATTCCCCTTTTCCAGCTTTGGTTCAGGACCGATAGCAGTTTCCTCTTCGCTGTTTGGCCCAGCCCCATCAGCATTTCGTTTGTTATCCCGTCTTTTCCGGGAGATTTCCTTTTCTTTAATGTTCTCATAGCCTCTTCCATTTCGCTCATTGTTAATTTGGCCATCATGTGCTCTTCAGGTGCCGTATTCATGTTGTCGTGCCCCTTTAGCTCTTCGCTAATGTTTGTATGCTTATCTGCAGGGACCTCGATGTGGTTTGCTCTGGCATAGTGATCGACAAAAGCGTTCTTACCTGCGAGCAAGTTTTCGCCCTGCTTGATGGTAATTTGTTTATTTGACGGGGTTTCGTCGTTCATGGCTCTGACTAGCTTCCATAGCTTGTTCCCGTCTTTGTACAGGTTTAGGCTTTATGTTTTATTTTTCCAGCTTTCTCTTGCTGTTTGCTTGAGAGTGTGTTTGTATTTCGCCGTGGCGGCTTTGAGGGCGATGTTTGCCTCCATTGATTGTTCTCGCTCTGCCATGTTCCTAGCATTTGTTAATGCATCTTCCGCTTTCTGCAACTCATCATTCCAGTAGGGCTTATAGTTTTTCCTAGCTGCTCTTGGGATGGTTTCAGTGGCGGCTTGCATTATTGCCTTGCTTAGGCTTTCCACCATGGGCTTCATATCTTAATCGTCTAATACATCTAATTACATAAGCCAAACTTAGTGTATTTAAGAGTACGTCGGGTAGGCATTAGTAGTGTAGTTTTTGAATTGTTCTTGTGTCAGAAGCTGGGAAATGTTCGTTTTGTGTGTAGGAATCTGACAGTGCAGGTCTGTGAACGTAGTGATAAGATACACTGCGATCTGGTACCAATTGACGAGAAAGTGCGATTCAGGAGAGGTTATATCAGCCGTCAGCGGATTCCGATTAATGTGTGATGGTCTTAACACGGTGTTGTACCTAGGAGGATTCTGAATCTGGTTAACTTTCATCTCAACGACAGCTTGGAACAGTCTTCCCGATTGTCAATAGGTTTGCAATACAGCCTTCAATAAAACTGTCTTCCGCTCTCACTGTGGGTTTCTTTTGTTTTGGGTTCTGCTTGAATGATTACTTCTACAATGACACCGCAATTGTTGAATCAACAACTCACAGACTGCTGGACTGTGGGATAAAACCAGGGTCGAGCAGCGAGTAGTGATATGAGGAACGGAGCAGAAATGTGTACAACTGATGCGCTACAATAACTATCAGTATCCACGTTCACCTCCCTTAACTGAGAAAAAGACAGAACACCTATGGGCATGTCTGGAATACAGTGAAATGAGGAACGGCGGAAAACATCCATGAATATGTCCCAAAGACGATATTACAGCACTGTTCACAACCACAGATACGTTTGGGCAGTGAATCATTTCTGATCATGGTCTAAATACACAATTTAATATACATTAGACGATCTACCACTGTGTCGCATTGTCTCATGAAATATTAAACACCAAAATCTTTGAACAGAAACAATCAGGTGTCTATCAGAGTCCGCACATGCCACACTCAAAAGTAAATACCACTTTAAGTGGCACAATAACGCCAATAGATAAACACAGAAAAGTCTGATAGATTGTACCATCAAAGCAAAAGGCAAAAGACATTGCAGATCCTTTGCCGAATGGCCATCGATATTGAGATAGTACTTGAACTAAACAAAACCACAACCGATGTCCTAGCACCTTAACTTAACAAAACAACAACCCACATCCTAGCACCTGAACTAAACAAAACCTCAACCCACGTCCTGGCACCTGAACTAAACAAAACTTCAGCTCACGCATTAGCAACAGAACTAAACATAACCTCAACCCCCGACGTAGAACCTGAACTAAACAATACCTTAACCCACGTCCTAACAGCTAAAATAAACGAAAGCTCAACCCACGTCCTAGCACCTAAACTAAACCTCAATACACGACCTAGCACCTGAACTAAACAAAATCTCAACCCACATCCTAGCACCTGAACTAAACAAAACCTGAACTCCCGTCCTAGCAACTAAACTAAATAAAACCGCAACCCCCGACCTAGCACCTGAACTAAACAAGAGCTCAACCCACGTCCTAACACCTGAACTAAACAAAACGTGATCCCATGTCCTAACACCTAAACTAAACAAAACCAAAACCGACGTGGCAGCACCTAAACTAAACTAAACCTTAACCCACGTCCTAACACCTAAACTAAACAAAACCTCAACCCACATCCTAGCACCTGAACTAAACGAAACCTCAACCCACGTCCTAGCACCTGAACTAAACAAAACCTCAACCCACGTCCTAGCACGTGAACTAAACAAAACCTCAACCCACATCCTAGCACCTGAACTAAATAAAACCTCAACCAACGTCCTAGCACCTAAACTAAACAAAACCTCAACCCACGTCCTATCACCTAAACTAAACAAAACCTCAATCGACGTCCTAGCACCTGAACTAAACAAAACATCAACCCACGTCCTAGCACCTGAACTAAACAAAACCTCAACCCACGTCCTAACACCTAAACTAAACAAAACCTCAACCCACGTCCTAGCACCTAAACTAAACAAAACCTCAACCCACGTCCTAACACCTAAACTAAACAAAACCTCAACCCACGTCTAAGTACCTAAACTAAACGGAACCTGAAACCACGCTCGTCTCGATTTTTTTGGAAACAGACTGTAACAGCAGTCAAGCCAGCGAGGTGTGAATCAATAATGTGATCCCCATTGTAATGAGTTTATTGGTGTGCCTTCATTCCTCCACAACCTTTTCAAGTGCGCCTCGGGGTGTTAGAAGAGCCACTGAAACCCGTCACAAAAGAAACGTAATAGTATAAATGAACTCAATGGTCTCTACAACAACACCAACACGACCTTCTCCTGTCAGATGTAAAGGTTACCTTTTCATTAACCTACGGCTCATAGTTCCCCGACACGATTGTCTGCTGGGGGCGGCACTTTACAATTTTGTTTTTACACGAGAACAACAATAGATGAGTTAGATCCTGCCCACATAAACAACTGTGTCCATTACTGTTGTTGATGTTGTCTGAGTTCATTTTACTCCTGACTTTTAAAAAGAAAACAGATTACAGTGAACAAGAACAAGAGAAGCAGCGTTAAAGTCGGAGATTTGAACAAGACAAAGGATAGTATGAGAAATGAGATGGGCATTCAGAGAGGGCCTGATATAATGAAATACTCCAAGAAAAACTGGCTGTAGATTAGATCGATTGTTTAACTCCCCGAGGCATGAAACTTGATGATGATAAGAGCGTAGTGCCCCATCCCTATATGTCCTAGGATACACGCGTTAGATGGTGGGGGCTTTTGTAGAAAGGGCCGTGTGGCGGCTTCACATTATAACTAAACGTAATGTTTGCTGCTGTTGTTGTTGTTGTTGTTGCTATTGTTGTTAATGTCATTGTTGTTATTGTTGGTGTTCTTGTTGTTGTTGTTGCTGGGATTGATACAGTTGCTTTTATAATATCAGTTGGTCTTCATCAGTTTGTTTCATATCACGTGAGGCAGGGTCTTGATCAGTTTTTTTAAACTGATTTCAGGTAGGGTCTTGAACAGTTTGTTTTAACTGATTTCAGGTAGGCCCTTGAACAGTTTGTTTCACCTGACGTGAGGTAGGGTCTTAATCAGTTTGTTTTAACTGGCGTGAGGTAGGGTCTTGAACAGTTTGTTTCACCTGCCGTGAGGTAGGGTCTTGATCAGTTTGTTTCACCTGGCGTAAGGTAGGGTCTTGATCAGTTTGTTTCACCTGGCGTGAGGTAGGGTCTTGAACAGTTTATTTTAACTGATTTCAGGTAGGCCCTTGAACAGTTTGTTTCACCTGACGTGAGGTAGGGTCTTAATCAGTTTGTTTTAACTGACTTCAGGTAGGGTCTTGATCAGTTTGTTTCACTTGCGGTGAGGTAGGGTCTTGAACAGTTTGTTTCACCTGCCGTGAGGTAGGGTCTTGATCAGTTTGTTTCACCTGGCGTGAGGTAGGGTCTTGATCAGTTTGTTTCACTTGCGGTGAGGTAGGGTCTTGAACAGTTTGTTTCACCTGCCGTGAGGTAGGGTCTTGAACAGTTTGTTTCACCTGACGTGAGGTAGGGTCTTGATAAGTTTGTTTCACCTGCCGTGAGGTAGGGTACTGATCAGTTTGTTTCACCTGGCGTGAGGTAGAGGTCTTGATCAGTTTGTTTCACCTGACGTGAGGTAGGGTCTTGATCAGTTTGTTTCACCTGACGTGAGGTAGGGTCTTGATCAGTTTGTTTCACCTGGCGTGAGGTAGGGTCTTGATCAGTTTGTTTCACCTGACGTGAGGTAGGGTCTTGATCAGTTTGTTTCACCTGGCGTGAGGTAGGGTCTTGATCAGTTTGTTTCACCTGGCGTGAGGTAGGGTCTTGATCAGTTTGTTTCACCTGGCGTGAGGTAGAGGTCTTGATCAGTTTTATTCACCTGACGTGAGGTAGAGGTCTTGATCAGTTTTATTCACCTGACGTGAGGTAGGGATTTGATCAGTTTGTTTGACCTGACCCTGACACTAGTCACATAATGCCATCAATGGCTGATTGTAATTCTTTGTTTCCTGCTATCTTAACATATCCTGATTTTCCTCACATTTTTCGCTTATTTTACTTATTTTCCTTCTTCTTTCTTCCTGAAAAAATACATTGTGTTGTTGGTTACAATGAGGCTGCAATACCTGCACCTTTCTACCCAATACATCTTGTTACAGCTTTTTTTTTAACCCACATTATCTTCGCAAGACTACATTAGTGCAGCCTTCTTACAGGGCTGCAACTTGGAAACAGATTAGTCTCTTCGTCATCTATGAGTCAGTGTCTGCTGTCGGTTCATTCCCTGTTTCGCGTCTTCACCCCCTGTATCTCAGTTTTGTTAATATCAATTAAAGATAAACACACATAAAATAAATTAATTGTTAAGAAACCAGACTTAATTACCTCACGAAACTGTCCACATTTCTTTTCACGTAGTATTGTTTAATCATGTATCGTCGTCGATAGATGAAACTGACGACCACAACGGTGATGACGATGAATAATGAAGCTATGACAGGAAGTATAATCTGAGGCCACAGTACAACAGATGCGGACCCTTCCGTCGAAAGCCGAAGCATCGAAGACGTCTGATTGGTAAATAAAAAATGCAGTGTTAAAATATTTGTAAACAAAATAGTTCGTATCAATCAGTCAACCAATTATACGTTCAATATTTCATTCAACCAATCAGACAAATTAATCAAGTAGTAATTTAATCAGGCAATCAATCAGTCAATCAATTAATAATTTAATTAGACAATCAATGAGACAATCAATCAAATAATCAGTCCATCAAGTAATTAATCAGGCAATCAAGCAATTAATCAGTCAGTCAAGCAGACATTCGATCAGTCAATCAATCAGTTAATCAATCAATTAGTCATTCATTCAGTCATTCAATCGGTCAATCAATAGGTCAATTAATCACACCAGTGATCCTCAACCTGGTCGCTACCGCCCTTTAGTGAGTGATGTAAACTTTCAGGTGGGTGGTAGCATAATAATGACATGGTGTATTAAAAACACAACCTGAGGAAGCTATTTCAGAATATCAGCAAACCAACAAAAGTGCAAATTTGAGTCGGTCTAATTGAAATGTTATAGAAAGGTCCTCAGAAAAAAAAAGAATGCAAATATTCGACAGGAGTTGGGCATAGAGGAGAACTGGTTCACAAATTTCATCCTGAACAGAAAATTGAAATACTTTGGCCACATCAAAAGATATATCGGCCTAAAGAGAACGGTAAATAAAGGTGTGGTGCCGGAGTCAGTGACAGACCAAGAAGGCAATGTCAAGGAATACTTAGGCAATAAATCAGTCAATCAATCAGTTAATCAATCTACTACACCCATTTTATCTTCTGGTTTAGATCCTATCTCCAACAAGTACAGGCACGCAATCAAATGTTGAGCTGGCCATATCAACTGACGTTTGTATTGATAACTTTTCTATTGGATGTCGTAGCCAGCCTAGCATTCCTTAGCCACCTCTCACGATATGCAGGTAGGTGCAGGCCTCCTATTACTTCTACCCCGGTAAGGGACTCTAGGATCCACTCAGTGAAATTATTTATATTTGCTACTGAATAAATATATTTTGGGAAATATTTTGGAATTTTCTAATCACGTTAAAAATGAATGGCCAATCCCAAGAGGGAAACATCATTTTATGTCGTCTGTTCCAGAGTAGGCGGTTGGTCGCAAATAGAAAGAAACAAAATGGGTTTACATGTGCATCATTATGGCGCGTATTGCATAATCTTATAAATCATAAGTTATTTTGAAAATCTTTGAATATACTATATTTAGGCATTTAGGTATTTATAAATATAACAAAATAAAACCTTTAGTTCACTGCGGAGTAAAGTCCTCCAAGCAACAGCCTTCAAGTATGTCTGTCATGCTCTTTTCATCACGATAGTGCGCAACAGTCCTGTTTCTTTCCTGTTTCTTTCCAGTTCTTTTTATGCAAGTGCGTTTTGGTCAGTCCTCATTCTTCTTTCTCCTGGGTTCAGGAACAGTGTCTATCATGCAATGCTGTCTCTTTTAGCAAAGTATGCCCTATCATGCGCTAGTGTCTTCTGTTTATCTTGCCTTCCACTTAGATCCATCTAGAACATTCCTGCAGCCGACGTTGGTAGCCTTATCTTACCCTTTTAAACCATGCATACTGCGAAATATCTGATATGAATGTTTCATTGTTCTGATGATTCTGAGCTTCTCAGCATCAGTTTTGCGCAAGTTCCACAACTCGCGTCCACAAATCATTGCCAAAATGGCCATGGAGTTGAAAGTGTATGCTTTTGCCGTGGTGTCTTTGATCTCTTGAAGTTTTAGCTCAATGGAGTTGAAAGTGTATGCTTTTGCCGTGGTGTCTTTGATCTCTTGAAGTTTTAGCTTAATGGAGTTGAAAGTGTATGCTTTTGCCGTGGTGTCTTTGATCTCTTGAAGTTTTAGCTTAATGAAGTTGAAAGTGTATGCTTTTGCCGTGGTGTCTTTGATCTCTTGAAGTTTTAGCTTAATGAAGTTGAAAGAAAACCAAGCTGTTTTTAGTCATCTAGAAATGTTATGGTCGATTTTGTGGTTGGCATTTATCTCCTGAAGAATTTCGATACATGATAAGATCCGAAACGAAGAAATTCGACATCAAACACTGTGGAGGAAGCGATATCACGCATTCATTGTTGGGCTGGACATATGGTACGCATGCCTGACAAGAGATGGACAAATAGACCAACATGTTGGTGGCCATATGCCTATACATGTCCACGAGGTCGCCCACCTAGGCGATGACGAGAAGGACTGACCAAAGACCTCAAAGACTAAGACCCACATTGGTACAGCGTTGCAAAAGATCCGGAGGGACGCCGAGGATAATATGATGTGTGATATGATTGTTTGTATCTGATTTATGGTCCCGTAAATGAAGTTAATATGTAGTCAGTTCGCGTGTACTCTTACATATGCGACGTCAGGAGCCTAACTTGCCACACCATGGCTAGAAGCATGGCGTCTGACATCATCAATCCGTGTCGCTAGAAAATCGCCTTTACGTCGTCAATCCACCCCTTCGGTCGCACTCGGTCAGATGCTGGACCGTCAGTCATTTTAAGCACGCACGGGAAACTGATTAGGGTACATTCTCATGAGATGGACATCGGCAGGTGGGATGGAACCTACCCTATTTTTCGATTGTCCTCGTTCCTGAATCTGTCTTCCCTGGAGACGCTGGCGTCCGTACATAGACATCTCATTTCGCAAGTGGAGATTTTGCTCACCCGTGCTTTTGACGTTACGCATGTATGGCTTTGCAGCACTGATGTGATATGAAGATGGGAACCCTTATAGCAATACAGACTTTACATTCAATTTGAAAATTGTTATCCTGGTGTCAGGACTTAACTTATTTAGAGCTACTTATTTTTTCCCGATGTGAGATGTTATAACACGCAAATGATTATATATATCGTTTGATGTGACAGATTATGTTCAGTTAATGTTAAAATCGAACGTTTCAATGAATAAAGATCTATATCTATGAATAGACAAAATTCCTCAGATAACTAAGCTAAGAGAATGCCATTTCCTGGTAGAGCTAGAACACATAGAACATAGCAGAGGACCGTCACTTCACAGTTGATTGATTTGTATCGATAATAACCATCGCAGAGACAATAACTTCAAACGTATTTGGAAAATGTACACGCTAGATAACATAAGATATACACACCAGACAACAGAAAATATGCACACCAGATGACAGAAAATATACACACCAGACAACAGAAAATATACACACCAGACAACAGAAAATATGCACATCAGACAACAGAAAATATACACAGACAACAGAAAATATACACACCAGACAACAGAAAATATACACACCAAACAACAGAAAATATACACACCAGACAACAGAAAATATGCACAGACAACAGAAAATATACACAGACAACATAAAATATACACAGACAACAGAAAATATGCACAGACAACAGAACATATACACAGACAACAGAAAATATGCACAGACAACAGAAAATATACACAGACAACATAAAATATACACAGACAACAGAAAATATGCACAGACAACAGAACATATACACAGACAACAGAAAATATACACAGACAACAGAAAATATACACAGACAACAGAAAATATACACAGACAACAGAAAATATGCACAGACAACAGAAAATATACACAGACAACAGAAAATATACACACAGTCCTCCCTCACCCACCGGCGAGACGCTTATGTTGCAATCTGTGCAGGTCGACTTAGTCCAGCAACATCCACAAGTTTTGAGATTCCTTGAGAAAATGTATCGACTCATCTGTGTACCACTTAACGAGATACAAACACTTCACGAGGGACAAACACTTCACTAGGGACAAACACTTCACGAGGGACAAACACTTCACGAGGGACAAACACTTCACGAGGGACACACAATTCACGAGGGACAAACACTTCTCGATGGAACCAGGAAGCATTTCCTTATGAATATTATTTTCAGAAATTCCTTTTGCCCCAGAAAACGCACAACAGCGCGTATTTTCTTTGATTGCACACTCTTTGATTGCACGCTCTTTGATTGCACACTCTTTGATTGCACACTCTTTGAGCTCGAACGCTAATTTTAATAAGAGCGGCACACGTGCATGCGAACCAAGCTTCTGCTACGTACAGTAATTACAACGATAGATATTTGCTGCCAACTAACGACACCATTATAAACTTATTATTTTGTCGTCTCACTTCTACCGGGTTGTAGTCAAGTGTCGTAGTATATGATTGTCTTTGGCCTCTCTCGTGGCCGAGTGACACTGATCCCCACTTTAAGGCAGGTCTCGTTCACGCTGTTTCATCCTTCCTATTGGTGTTCTCATGTAGAAGCTTGCATGAACAACGTCGTCTAGTTGCATTATACAAATATGGTAAAACTATTTCATTCTCTATTGCTCGATGTAATTTAGGCAGGGAATTGTTCCAACCTTCTCTTGAATTTTCATATTTGTGATTCTGTCTCTTCTGGTGTTATTAGTGACCTTTCGAAGGTACTGTATTTCGCATCAACTAGTTATAGTTACCATCTTTCCCATATCATATTTTAGAACTACTTACTGACTTTCCCTCGTAGTTTTCGAGAAAAAAAATATTTTAAACTAGAAAAGCAATTCAACAAAACAAAAGAGTAAACAATATAATCTATTTGAGACAGTTCAGCTTAAATAAACAACTGATAAAACTAATACCATCAAAGTATGGACAATTCAAAGCTTGGAAGATTGCACGACCCCTAAAAGAGACAGAGAACTCTGGAGATGTATTGCAGCCGACCTTCGTTGTGGAGATAGCACTTAATTTACCTGAGACCTTTTACTTTTACCAAGGATGTAACTACTTCCAGACCCGCTTCTCATTCGTGACACAGACGAGGAAAGTCACAACGCGGGGAATTAAAAGCCTATGAAAAATGATTAATACCATGAGAAGAATAAACAATAATGACGTCGGTTATAATATGGGAGCTACTCGATGAGCTGACGACATAGCAAATGGGAGCTGGTTTTTGAGCTGAACACATAGAAATGGGAGCTACTCGATGAGCTGACGATATAGCAAATGGGAGCTGGTTTTTGAGCTGAACACATCGAAATGGGAGCTGGTTGATGAGCTGGACACATAGAAATGGGAGCTACTCGATGAGCTGAACACATAGAAATGGGAGCTACTTGATGAGCTGACCACATAGAAATTGGAGCTACTCGATGAGCTGAACACATAGAAATGGGAGCTAATCGATGAGCTGACGACATAGCAAATGGGAGCTACTCGATGAGCTGAACACATAGAAATGGGAGCTGGTTGATGAGCTGAACACTTAGTAATGGGAGCTACTTGATGAGCTGAACACATAGAAATGGGAGCTGGTTGATGAGCTGAACACATAGCAAATGGGAGCTGGTTGATGAGCTGAACACATAGAAATGGGAGCTGGTTGATGAGCTGAACATATAGCAAAGGACAACAAAGTTAAGTTCGGTCAACTAACGAGCCGTTCTTCATCGTATCTGATTGCTCGGAGCTCTGCGATGGTATGAAAATGCTTCTCTCTTCGATGCCAAATAAAGAAAACAGGTTGTATGATACTAAAAAACAACTAACAAACTCATGCAGATACCAGTTTGTGGTATTGGGCCGAAGGGTGAGAACCTGGATGCTGCTGGACCCGTAACAACAAGAATAGAAAAGCAAAGATAACAATCAGAACATTCCATTTAATGGTATACACCGAGATAAATTATCTCATTGAAGAATAAATGTCATTTGCTCTATAAGGTGCAACTGTTTTTTTAATTGCTGTAAATTGTTTGTCTCTCTGTATCCTACTGGCGGAGGCATGTCCTGTTCCACCCCGAGATGCAGCGATTTAGGTGACATCAGGATGTATTAACCAGTGCTAGAATGCATGTTTGTGTCTGTATGCTGGTCTCAGAGGACAACCAAAGCAAAACACAAAGAAAGGGCCTCACTCAACACGAAGGCGTGTGTGAAAGTTTTGTAAGAGTGTGATTGTTGGACAAAGTTGTGTAAGAGTGTGACTGTTTGATAGAGTTGTGTAAGAGTGTGATTGTTGGACAAAGTTGTGAAAGAGTGTGATTGTTGGACAAAGTTGTGTCAGAGTGTGATTGTTGGACAAAGTTGTGAAAGAGTGTGATTGTTGGACAAAGTTGTGTCAGAGTGTGATTGTTGGACAAAGTTGTGAAAGAGTGTGATTGTTGGACAAAGTTGTGTCAGAGTGTGATTGTTGGACAAAGTTGTGTGGGAGTGTGATTGTTGGACAGAGTTGTGAAAGAGTGTGATTGTTGGACAAAGTTGTGTGGGAGTGTGATTGTTGGACAAAGTTGTGAAAGAGTGTGATTGTTGGACAAAGTTGTGTCAGAGTGTGATTGTTGGACAAAGTTGTGAAAGAGTGTGATTGTTGGACAAAGTTGTGTCAGAGTGTGATTGTTGGACAAAGTTGTGTGGGAGTGTGATTGTTGGACAGAGTTGTGAAAGAGTGTGATTGTTGGACAAAGTTGTGTGGGAGTGTGATTGTTGGACAAAGTTGTGTGGGAGTGTGATTGTTGGACAAAGTTGTGTCAGAGTGTGATTGTTGGACAAAGTTGTGTGGGAGTGTGATTGTTGGACAAAGTTGTGTCAGAGTGTGATTGTTGGACAAAGTTGTGTGGGAGTGTGATTGTTGGACAAAGTTGTGTCAGAGTGTGATTGTTGGACAAAGTTGTGTCAGAGTGTGATTGTTGGACAAAGTTGTGTCAGAGTGTGATTGTTGGACAAAGTTGTGTCAGAGTGTGATTGTTGGACAAAGTTGTGTCAGAGTGTGATTGTTGGACAAAGTTGTGTCAGAGTGTGATTGTTGGACAAAGTTGTTTGGGAGTGTGATTGTTGGACAAAGTTGTTTGGGAGTGTGATTGTTGGACAAAGTTGTGTCAGAGTGTGATTGTTGGACAAAGTTGTGTCAGAGTGTGATTGTTGGACAAAGTTGTGTCAGAGTGTGATTGTTGGACAAAGTTGTGTCAGAGTGTGATTGTTGGACAAAGTTGTTTGGGAGTGTGATTGTTGGACAAAGTTGTTTGGGAGTGTGATTGTTGGACAAAGTTGTGTCAGAGTGTGATTGTTGGACAAAGTTGTATAAGAGTGTGATTGTTGAACAGAGTAAAATTAAACAGAGTGTGGGGCAAGAAGAGAGAGTGTTGACCTCGCAGACACAACACAGTGTACAGGATGTTTTTATTGTACCCCTTTATAAAATAATATATCGCTTTTTTCGTGGTAACAGAGTGTGAGGAAGACCACATGGCAGATGATGCAACAGAAATAATACAACAGGGTTTTCGAATTGAGCAAGTTTCCAGCGAATTCTATTCTCGAGAGAAGTGAGATTGTCGCCTAGACCTTTCGGAGACGGACAATAAACTGGATGCACCACTAAGGAACCGAAATTGGGGAAGAGTATTGACGTCTTTGAAATTTGGGTATTCAGACGACTTGGATGAGATAGGAAAACCACTAGTCAGGTTCTGGACCAACTCAAGGTTTAGAAAATATTTCTGAAGGAAATCAAATATCTTGGCCATGTCAAGTGATATGACATTCTGCGTAATGTTATTTAGAGGGAAGAGTAGAGGGCATGAGGACATGGAGTGCGGCAGAGGTACTGATGGACAGACAACATCAAGATGTGGTCAGGACACAAATCCAAGAGAACTGTTAGCCGCTGTCTAGCCAGAGATAGAGGAAGTCTTAACCAATAATGGTTTCAGAAATATAACAGCCATTCCAACACTGAAAGACATATCAGACGAAACACCTGCTTGCAAGAATAAACAGAAACCAGGATCTCTACACTCCCAGTGGTGGACGAAGGGTGACTAAGAAAAGAGTTTATCAATCACCATTGTTCCCTAGCATGACGACACTCCTTCCTAATATACGTAACGGCCATCTTTGATTCGCACATACACACATCGTTATCTGTCTACATTTTCATTATTGAATTAGTACTACTCATCATCATCAAATGCCGCCTCCGCAACAACGGTTGGTGATAGTGGATCTCCATCTGTCTCTGTCTCGCGCCATGCTGGTACACACAAACTGTGTCCCGACCACATCTTGACGTTGTCTGTCCATCTGTACCACTGACTCCCTTTTGCTATCTTGCCTTCTGCTCTGGCCTCCAAAATAATCTATAGCAGACTGTCATGTCCTTCAGAAGTGCCTGTTCCACCTGGAGTTGTTCCAGAACTTCACTATTGGTATTCCTATCTTTTCAAGAAACTCGTCCAAATCTTTTGAATACCAATATTTCAAAGACTTCGAGACCCTTCTTTATCTTCTTTGTCAGGTTTCAGGGAGTATCTAGTGTGCCCGGATGAACACAAATAGTCTATGTCTGGTCACATGTTTATATTGATTGGTTACATTTTATTGATACCTCATTAGTGACTCTGGTAGATGTGGCGTTTCGATCCGGTGCCAACAGAATGCCTTCCAGATGGTGATGATGGAGTACGCCATTTTTTATTTTGTCATGATGATGTCCTGGGGAAACAAATTGTGCAGATATTTATTAGAATAATTGCGACAGTGTTTATTCAGCTTGCTTGGTTAATGTAATTCCATAGCAAAATACTGCTGTCGAGGATGAAGTGTTACAGACTTCATTGTGTTAGGTCTCGTATTTCTAAGATGGAATGACCAGTTCCAACTTCCTCGCTGCCTTTTCTTCCATTGTTGTTATTGAATGCCTGCAATGAGTAGATTTACTCTTTTGTGCGCCCTGAAAAGGATTTCAAGACGCGGTACGTTATAGCTTTCCTCATTTCCATAGTATGCTGATGAAGTGGGTGGACCAGGGTCTTCCAGGCGGTTTTGCTATGCTTGGCTTCATCTGCGTGTGGCTCACTAGTCCAGGGATCACGTTGATTCATCACCTCGTTAGCCAGGCTGCCATGGAAACAGCCCGTTATCAGGGATGACTACGGGGAAGTTGAGGTGAGGGCCTTGACCAGTATATGTCTTCGCTTCGTTCGTTCTCAATGTCCCGCTACCAAACACTGAAAGGGCTTACGTAGCAGAATGTGGTTCAGAGAACAGAATGCGTTGTGTCGTAGTTTACAGCTTGACTGTGATATTGGTAACCTTTCGGTCCAACACATCCGACTTCAGCAAGCATTTTTGAGTACCGGGTTAGCATTTCTTCTTCGATCCTATCTCCTTAGCCAGACTGCCCTGCTGCAGCCTGTTATCCAGGATCACTGCGTGGAGGTGTAGAAGGGTCTTGGCAGCTATGGTTCGCTGGCCCTGACGCTAGCAGTCAGATATAGGTCGCTGACCGCTGCAGCTTGATTCCTCTAACATTTCCCATAAGTATGCTTTGCCTGACTATACATTCGTCTTCCTCCCCTCTTCGTTACCACTAAGCTATGTACTATTTACAGCTGGATCGACAGCATATTGTCAGTAATTGGGATCGAGCCTTGTACTTGTATTGTGAGAAGTGACTGCTCTACAACTCGTCCACTCAGACTTTAATCATGTACTCCTACAAACATCCCTGAAATCTTAACAGATACATCAGGAATATTTAAAACCGGGAAAAGCACAGGTCTTTAACAAATACACACCATCATCATGTCCTGAATCATCCCTTCCAAGTCTGTCTACGTCTTACCTGTTTTGTGTATGATTGTCTCGAGCTTTTAATCCATGTTTGCTTTGGTTTTCCTCTACCTCTCTTTCCCTGTGGGTTCCATGGATGCTGATAGCATGTTTTCTGAATGTATATCCTTGCGTGTCCTCCTGCCTCTGGTGTTGAACTAATGCCGCTCGTATTTGAGCTAGATACTCTTGATAACTTTCTTTAGTGGCAGGCTACAGTAGCTCTCTTTACCGTACTTAAGTAGGTGGACCGACGTCCTCCTGGCTATAGTATAATGCGCAGTTCCGATCCCCGCCCGGTTGGCGAAACTGTTTAGCAAGGACAACTGCTGGAAGTTAGGTGGGGATTTGATCAGTATGTTTCACCTGCCCCAGAATAACATAGTCTGATCAGTATGTTTTACCTGACCTGACTAACAAAGTATGATAAATATGTTTCACCTGCCCCAGAATAACATAGTCTGATCAGTATGTTTTACCTGACCTGATTAACAAAGTATGATCAATATGTTTCACCTGACCCTGACTAACATAGTCAGATCAGTATGGTTCACCTGAACCTGACTAACAAAGTATGATCAATATGTTTCACCTCACCCGACTAACATTGTCTGATCAATGTGTTTCACCTGACCTGACTAACATAGTCCGATCATTATATTTCACGCCATCCAAACTCACGAAGTCTGATCAGAATTGTTTGCATGACCAGACGTTAGTCTCCTCTCCCCTTCTCCTTCTAATATCTGCATATCTAGAATATTGGCCTATTAACTATATGACAATCACAAATAGAACTCGAGACATGCGAATTACTAATCGAGATTTGACAAACATTCGGGACAAGCCAAGTGCAGACTGTTATAATCACACAAATATGGGACACAATTCCTGCCAAGAAGGCTTGATCACGAAAATGTCAAGCTATTATTTCACTATCTAACTTTCATTTGAATAACAGACGCGTTGGTAGCCTGGCGCGCGTGCCCGTCAATGTAATATTTCCACCGAAGGCTGAATGCCTGTTTGAAATGAAGATCACTGTGAATGTTTATTTTGAACTAATATTTGATACGGGGTTTACCCATTTTTTTTCGTCCTCAAAACTACTCTCCAGAATTAATCAATCTTAGTGAATGTCCACTTATAGCGAATTTGTAGTGTCTTACATCACGGGACGTACTGTAGAGCGATACAAGGATTCCCTGCAGCCTGACTTCTATGGTCTCGATTTCTACCTCGGTGGTCAGTTCTATAGCGACGTGAAACTGACCACATCATCCATTATGTTCCGTGGGTCATCAAATAATATGGGCCTAACGCTATATTTCCTATAGGCCGAATAACCAGAAACGGGATGATTACTTACCTGTTAATATCAATGTATGTTGCCGACTGAGCGACCTGGCGTGTTAATCTGACGGATACGCACTGCTTACACACAGCTACAACACTTAACTTAACTTAACGTTTTTATCCTGGTTTAGAAGACTCGTCAGAGTCTGTATTCAACCAGTTACATTTGCATTACCCTGCTCTAAAAGCTATGCGCATACAATCTACGCTTAAATGTACTAACTGTCACTACCTCCACTACCTCCACTACCTCCACTTCCTCCACTACCTCCACTACCTCCACTACCTCCTGGGGCAATGCATTCCAAGCATTTACCACTCTCTGATTTAAAAACTATTTCCTAATATCTAATTTGGACCTTTCTTTAGTTAATTTGTAGCTGTGCCCTCTTGTTCTCGTTGGTAGTTGTATTTTGAAAAACGTTATAATCTAATTTAACATTTTCTGTGATTATCTTATAAACCTTTATTAGGTTACCTCGCATTCTTCTCTTTTCTAGACCATGTAGGCCGGTTATTCCTCATAACTGTAATTCTGGAATCCTATTATCACTATATTTAATATTTCTTTTTATCCTACCTAACATTGCATTTGCATTATTCACTACTACCTGGACCTGCTCACTCACTTTACCTGTACGCTCTATTATAAACCTTAGGTCACTTTTATTATCTATCATTCTAATAGTGTTCTCGCCATTTATGTAATTATGTTCCATATTTGATCTACCCATGTGGATGACTGTACATGTATCTATTTAAAACTCCATTTGCCATCTCACAGATCATTCTCGAATTGTATCTAAATCCAGCCTCAATATATCCACTTCTGCTTTATGCGACACTCATGCATAGTTTTGTGTCATTATTTATGTGTATAGTTTCCTATGGAACATAGAATCGCGTCATATGCTCTACGTCTGTTCCTACCCCTAGTCACAAGCCATGTCTCAGAGCCAAACAGCAGGACCGTTTTTACTAGATAGTCTGATCTTTTTTGTTTTGTCTACGGAGAATGCGGATGAGTTCCATATTGGACAAAGAGAGCTGAAAGCATTTCTGGCCTTGTTTATTCTGGCGTTAGCATCTTAGTTTGTCCTTCCGTCTTTATCAATTTTACTTCCCAGAAAAGGTAAGATGTTGCAGATCTTTAATGATCTAACCACTAATCTGGACCATTACTAAGAAATTGGGGAAGAGTATTGACGTCTTTGAAATGTGGGTATTCAGAAGACTTGGACGAGATAGGAAAACCACTAGTCAGGTTCTGGACCAACTCAAGGTTTAGAAAATATTTCTGAAGGAAATCAAAAATCTTGGCCATGTCAAGTGATATGACATTCTGCTGAATGTTATTTATAGGGAAGAGTAGAGGGCATGAGGACATGGAGTGCGGCAGAGGTACTGATGGACAGACAACATCAAGATGTGGTCAGGACACAAATTGACTGAGTGTCCCAGCCTGGAACGGGACAGAGATAGCTGGAGATCCTTCACCGTTAATTTCCGAAGCGGAGACGGCACTTGATGATAACGATGAATTTATGGAAGTCTCTTTGTTTTCCTTTTTGTTTTAATTTCCAGTTTTATTCACACTAATTTGTAATCCCACTTTTGCTGTTGCAAATGTTAGTCTGTCTATCTTTCTGTGTACACGCATGTCTTCATACTTACGTGACGACACACACATCAGTTCAGCCCACATGCCATCTCTACATCAAAGGTCGGCTGCAATGAATCTCTTGTGTGCTCTATCTCTTGTTGTAATGGTGTAATCTGACAGGCTTATTCCAGTCCATCTCCCGATATTATCCACCGACTTACAACGTTGTCTGCTCTTTGGACAACTGCCTTCCATCCTACCCTTAAGTTTGATCTTCAACGTGGATAAAGCAATAAACCTCGGCTGACTCCTGATTACTTTAAATATGTACAATTAGACACGAAGAAAAAGCAGAAGAAGAAGAAGAAGACGAAGACAACGATGAAAAAGAAGAAGAAGAGTAAGGAGAAGCCTGACAAAACTATGAGGTGAAGGAAGCATAATCCAACACCTAGAAACGCTTACAACCTATAAATACCATTTGCACACTCAACAATAAAAGCACGTAACCAACTCAACAACATACACACCGCTCTAGGCGCCTGACCTTGACTGGGAGAGGGGCAAATCCCCGTCTTGGGGTCCGGTCGCTCAAGTACTTTGACACACCAACATTGTTTCGGCTGATTCGGGCTAAGGGAAACACATTCGGCCGACAGTCCACACTGGACATCCTGCTCACAAGCCCTGATATCAGCATCGTAACTGTTGCTCTCAATGTGGACTCCTATCCCCTTCTCCTCCCCATCCTCTTTGGTAATATGGTCCTCCACCTTGTCGGTCAGATGTTTCTGAACCAGAAAAAAATTTGTAACTGTGCTAGAGAAGATTGGAGCATGGACTCGTCTGTACCTTTTAGAGAAAGAAGAGAAAACGCAAAGGTTATCAAATTTACAAACGATCGTCGTGACGTTGATATATTAAGCAACCAATGGTGCCCTTATCGGGGATAGATCGATTTAAATAAATGTGTGCTGAATACGGAAACTCTTGACCGTGAGGTTATTATGGTTGTTGTTGTTGTTGTTGTTGTGAATGCTCATAATGAGAAGATTGACTCTTTTGTGCGCCCTGAAACGGATGTTGAGTGGCGGGTTGCTGTAGCTTTCCTCACACCCCGAGCGTGCTGATAAAGGTAGACCGGAGTCTTTCAGTTGGTTGTACTTTGCTTGGCTTCTTCTGCGTGTCACTCATTACGACGGAGATCACGTCGATCCCACACATTGTTAGCGAGACTGCCAAGAATAACAGCCCGTTCCCAGCGAGGGCTTCGTGGAAGTTGAGGTAGGGGTCTTGGCCGGTATATTTTGCCTGATCCTGCCTAACATGTCTGATAAGTATATTCTGCATGGCCAGACGCTAGTATTCCTCCACTGACAGTAATAGACGTCCATTGAAAGCAATGATGACAAGAGCAGTCAGACATGTTGTGTTGCAGCTCACCGGTGAGTCCGGAGGCGGCTGTATAGCTCACTCCTGGCACGATACCCCTTCCACACGTGTAGCCTTTCAGGTCAGAATTGGACCTGAGTGTCAGTTGTTTTGTCTGGACACCTGAGTGTCAGTTGTTTTGTCTGGACACGTGAGTGTCAGTTGTTTTGTCTGGACACGTGACTGTCAGTTCTTTTGTCTGGACACGTGAGTGTCAATTGTTTTGTCTGGACACGTGAGTGTCAGTTGTTTTGTCTGGACACCTGAGTGTCAGTTGTTTTGTCTGGACACGTGAGTGTCAATTGTTTTGTCTGGACACGTGAGTGTCAGTTGTTTTGTCTAGACACGTGAGTGTCAGTTGTTTTGTCTGGACACGTGAGTGTCAGTTGTTTTGTCTGGACACGTCAGTGTCAGTTGTTTTGTCTGGACACGTGAGTGTCAGTTGTTTTTATCTGGACACGTAAGTGTCAGTTGTTTTGTCTGGACCCGTGAGTGTCAGTTGTTTTGTCTGGACACGTCAGTGTCAGTTGTTTTGTCTGGACACGTGAGTGTCAGTTGTTTTGTCTGGATCTGAGTGTCAGTTGTTTTGTCTGGACACGTGAGTGACAGTTATTTTGTCTGGACACCTGAGTTTCAGTTATTTTGTCTGGCCACGTGAGTGTCAGTTGTTTTATCTGGACACGTGAGTGTCAGTTGTTTTGTCTGGACACGTGAGTGTCAGTTGTTTTGTCTGGACACGTGAGTGTCAGTTGTTTTGTCTGGACACGTGAGTGTCACTTGTTTTTATCTGGACACGTGAGTGTCAGTTGTTTTGTCTGGACCTGAGTGTCAGTTGTTTTGTCTGGACACGTGAGTGTCAGTTGTTTTGTCTGGACACTTGAGTGTCAGTTGTTTTGTCTGGACCTGAGTGTCAGTTGTTTTGTCTTTTCAGAAAGTGCGTTTCTTCTGTGCTTTGTAGGTCTGTTGTTCCTCAGCAATGGAAGTGCCTCTGATTGTTGTTTTCCCGCCATGCCTTGCGGTCCTGCGCGAGGCATTGCATGAGTTGTAATTGATGTTGAAGGGTGTCAGATATACGTTGAGGGAGTCTTTGAAGGTGTTTTTTTTCTGCAACAGACTAGACGCAGGCTGCTTTCAGCTCACCATACATTAGTTATTTGGGGATACGGTTGTCATACATGCGCATTACGAGGCCGGCACACATAATGTGAGTCTTCTGCAACAAGTGTGTGGATGCCCGTATTCTTGTCTTCATGAGCATCTCGGTGTCTGGTACCCTATCCTGCCATTATATTTTGAAGAATCTACGGAGGCAACTTGTATGGAAGTGATTTACTTTCCTGGCATATCTGCTGTACACAGTCCATGTCTCACTGGCATTTAGAAGGGTGGGGAGCACTACGGCTTGGCAGACTTTGAGTTTCGAACCAAGGCTAAGACCCTCCGATCCTAAACTGTGCTGCACAACCTCCCAAAGGCAGCACTGGCCTTGGAGATTACGTTACTGACCTCTGAGTCAAAAGTAGTTTCCTGGAAAAGTTTTACCTAGATAAATGAAATTGTCTACTGATTGGAGTTGCTCGTTTTTGGCTTTGATATCTGGGTCGCGATATGCTTTACTCGGGGCAGGCTGGAACGTGACTTCGTTTGTTTGCTTTTTATTTATTGTAAAACCGAACATGGCACAGGCTGTAGAGAACTTGTACACATATGTATGTATGTCTGTTTCGGTGCTGGCAGCGAGAGCACAGTCATCAACAAAATGCAAGTTTGAGATGGTTGTGTCCTTTACCTTGGTGTGAGCTTGCAGTCGCCTGTGATTGAAGAGTTTTCCGTCAGTTCTGTATTTAATTTCCACTCAGTTTTGAATACAACCCTGATAGCTAACACTGAGCATGACAGCAAACATTATGATGAAGAGTGTTTGGGCTAGAACACAGCCTTGCTAGACGCCATTTGTCACAGGAAATTCATTCGACGTTTCCCCATCACTCAGCACATGACCATTCATACCTTCGTGGAATTGTTTGACGATCTTGAGTGATCTGATTGGTCATCTGCATCTCCCCATTGCTTTTCAAAGTCCATCTCTGTTGATCGTATAAAAAGACTTTGTCAGGTCCGCGAAAGTCATGTACAGCTCACGAAAGTCATGTACAGCCCACGAAAGTCATGTACAGCCCACGAAAGTCATGTACAACCCACGAAAGTCATGTACAGCCCACGAAAATCATGTACAGCCCACGAAAGTCATATACAGCCCACGAAAGTCATGTACAGCCCACGAAAGTCATGTACAGACCACGAAAGTCATGTATAGCCCACGAAAGTCATGTACAGCCCACGTTGCTGCTTTTGACATTTCTCATGTAGTTGCTGAACCGCGAATACCATATCCACAGTTTCGCGACGCGATCTGACAGAAGACCATGTTCTAGGTGAGCGATCAATCTGTGTAGACCATGTTCTAGGTGAGCGATCAATCTGTTGAGGAGAACTCGTGCCAGTATCTTGCCAGCCGTGGATACGAGGGAGATTTCTCTGTGGTTGTTGCAGGATTGACGGTTTCCCTTTCACTTGAATAAGTGGAGGATGGTAGCATCCTGCAGTTCTTGTGGGACATTCTCAGTGGTCCATATTGTGTTGTGGGCCAGTCTCAGTGGTCCATATTGTGTTGGGAGCCAGCCTCAGTGGTCCATATTGTGTTGTGAGCCAGTCTCAGTGGTCCATATTGTGTTGTTGGACAGCCTCAGTGGTCCATATTGTGTTGTACAACTCAGTTAGTCTCTGTGTTAGGACACGACTACTTACTGTGTAGATCGCAGTCAACCCTGTCACTTCGGCGTTATCACATTGGGGTACGTAGGGGATCAGCCAAACCTCTTTCTTCGCCTTTATCATCTTGAGATACAAAGACCATCGAACAACGTTCTCACACCGTCCTCATTATTTTCGAGTACATGAGCCCCATCTAACCCCTTCCAATCAAATCGGTCCTGTGCTATTTCCTCAGTTTATTCAGCTTTCTCTTACATTTTTTGAATTCGTCCTTGGTTCTCGTCATCCTTTGTCATCATTTGCCTCTTTTTCTCACTAGGTTCCATAACAGTGGTCCTTCTTTTCTCTTGAGGTAAATATGGGTTGTAGCAAGTCAGTCTATACCTGAACCAAAAACTTTCATTAATATAACGTCACTATACTTCTTACAACACAGGCGTACTGAGATTATGGTCTCAATTCGTTCCAGGCTAACCGACTGTACATGGGTAACTCATTTGCTGTTAGGGATAGCAATACAGCGAGGAAGACAGACTCGGTCATTTCACACCTAAGAAAATGAAGTCTCCAAAACTTCATCCCCGAATGCAGAGTCTGCTATGGAAATCATCGGCTGATGTAAACATTAATCAATAATCAACTGAATCTGGAAACGGTTCTGAATATTAAAAGTTGATAATAACATTGGTACATCTAGCTAGGACACAGTTGTTTTATTCTGGATGTTCCTTGCCACTAACGAAGACCATTTGGTCAGAGTTTAGTTTCTGTTCTTGTCTGTTAAGAATCAGCGTCACTGAACCCTTGGTAAACCAATAGGTGCTCATTCTCTTTAAGGAAATAGCCAAGAGTGTATATACTGATGATTCGTGTAGCTCGCTGCTTGTACACGCTCCAGCTCAGTTCACGCATGCACCTCTCTATGGCGCTCATCTCTGCTGTCCTCCCTTATCATTTCAACACTTTGTGATCTGTGAATTGCAGTGTCATCTTCCAAGAGGCTGCCAAATGTAACCATTATACATTTGTGATATCCTCACTACGGGTTCCTACGTGGTCAGGTTGCCATCTCTTTAATTTCCGCAAACTCCAGCATGATCAAAACATGAAATCCTCACGAGATAACGAAGGTTGAATGCTTTTATGTTCCTTATTCACATATGTCATATCCAGCCCTGTTGTACATTCCGAAGTAAGAATGCAGTCCGAAACGATGCGACGCATATTATAAAGATATCAGAAATACACCCTAGTGCCTGGTAGGTTTCGTTTATGTTTATGCTCAGACTCGGTAACCGTCTGTGTTATCATGAACTGTCTTAAGTTATTGTTGTTGGTGGTAATAATGTCCATGGAAGGTACTCTTACTGAGTTCATTGAACTCTTTATGAAGTGTCTTTTGTACCGGGCTGCTGTTGTTTTCTTTACATACTGTGGCGTACTTGCGAAGGTGGGCCTGGCTCCTCCTGAATGTATAACAGTGGCTCCTTAGTAAGCCCACCACTATGGAGATTGCAGTATCGATCTCTACTTCTTTGGTCAGGCTACCGTGGCAGCCCGTATCCACGAACTACGGCAAGGATGAGACATGGGGTTTGGATCAGTGTGTTTCATCTAATAATGACGCACGTCATGCCTTCCATCTCTATGTGAATCCTGGTGTCCCTTATTAGAGAGAGACGGCTAGAATAACTGACCTTAAATCATCATCATCAGTTTTGTAACCTGAAAGGTCAGGTTGGCACCAATTATTGGATACAATTGTTGGACCAATGCCACTCTACTCGGCTTTGTGTCAGGATACCGAATCATCCGTCTGAATGAGTTAACCTCAGTAGTATGATTGTCATTGTTGTGTAATGAGACGACTGGCGCATTTCTAGTTGTTCTCAATGCTTTCTGCAATAGCAGTGTGTCTTGGGCCATTTTGCATCTGGAGGAGCCGATCCCTCTCCAGGCAACGTGTCCCTACCCATTTTGAGTTTTTCTATGATCTCCCTGTCTTACACTAGCATGGCGTCACTAACTCTGAAGGTAATGCTTTTCCGTATTCTTTTTCCTACCTCGTTTTCATCTTGGCTGTTTTCTGTGTTGGACTTTATCCTATAATATGTCGATCGAAATACATCTCAGCTTTGGCGGGCACAAGTCCAAACTGGAAAAACGCCAATAGAACAGAATAATCTGTAACACTGGAATCGTAGAAGCAAAGATCATGTACAAACACTCATGATTCAGGAGCGAATCAGATCAGCAGCTATGTTGGCACTAGACCAGGTAGGACCTACAATGCATGTTGTAAAAGATAACTAAATGGTATTTGCCTGTAGCTAGCATTCTCGTCATGTACTATCAACTTCTGCGGAACCCACCCCCCAATGCCAGATCACACAAAATGCTAATGACAGGTTTCATGTAAAAGACAATATCTAATAGGGGCCTTATACTCCATAAGAAGCCTAGCCAAGAATTAAGCAAAATATAAATAGGGAGAAATCTACACATAAGCTGCACATTTATGTCCACGTAGTCTGTAATAGCATTTACTTGTAATCGGTAAGTGTAGTATCGTGTAAGCGATATGTTCTCCGTCTTGACAGTCTGTTAGTCTTCCACAAACACCACTGTAAATGTCAGACTCGGATAATAGGGGGAAACTTGTCCCTTGAGAGGAATCGATTCTTCCGGATTCAAGACTCCATTATACTATGGTAACATTGTGAACTACGCAACTCGTTACATGTGTTCCCTCTTATTCTTCTTTGTCAGTCGGTTACATTTGTTAGTTCTTCTTGTCCTTGTTTGTTTTGTCAGTCGCTTACATTTGTTAGTTCTTCTTGTCCTTGTCCTTGTTTGTTTTGTCAGTCGCTTACATTTGTTAGTTCTTCTTGTCCCTGTTTGTTTTGTCAGTCGCTTACATTTGTTAGTTCTTCTTGTCCTTGTTCTTGTTTGTTTTGTCAGTCGCTTACATTTGTTAGTTCTTCTTGTCCTTGTTTGTTTTGTCAGTCGCTTACATTTGTTAGTTCTTCTTGTCCTTGTTCTTGTTTGTTTTGTCAGTCGCTTACATTTATTAGTTCTTCTTGTTCTTGTTTGTTTTGTCAGTCGCTTACATTTGTTAGTTCTTCTTGTCCTTGTTCTTGTTTGTTTTGTCAGTCGCTTACATTTGTTAGTTCTTCTTGTCCTTGTTTGTTTTGTCAGTCGCTTACATTTGTTAGTTCTTCTTGTCCTTGTTCTAGTTTGTTTTGTCAGTCGCTTACATTTGTTAGTTCTTCTTGTCCTTGTTCTTGTTTGTTTTGTCAGTCACTTACATTTGTTAGTTCTTCTTGTCCTTGTTTGTTTTGTCAATCGCTTACATTTGTTAGTTCTTCTTGTCCTTGTTCTTGTTTGTTTTGTCAGTCGCTTACATTTGTTAGTTCTTCTTGTCCTTGTTCTTGTTTGTTTTGTCAGTCACTTACATTTGTTAGTTCTTCTTGTCCTTGTTTGTTTTGTCAATCGCTTACATTTGTTAGTTCTTCTTGTCCTTGTTCTTGTTTGTTTTGTCAGTCGCTTACATTTGTTAGTTCTTCTTGTCCTTGTTCTTGTTTGTTTTGTCAGTCGCTTACATTTGTTAGTTCTTCTTGTCCTTGTTCTTGTTTGTTTCTTCAGTCGCTTACATTTGTTAGTTCTTCTTGTCCTTGTTTGTTTTGTCAGTCGCTTACATTTGTTAGTTCTTCTTGTCCTTGTATGTTTTGTCTGTCGCTTACATTTGTTAGTTCTTCTTGTCCTTGTTCTTGTTTGTTTCTTCAGTCGCTTAGATTTGTTAGTTCTTCTTGTCCTTGTTTGCTTTGTCAGTCACTTACATTTGTTAGTTCTTCTTGTCCTTGTTTGTTTTGTCAGTCGCTTACATTTGTTAGTTCTTCTTGTTCTTGTTTGTTTTGTCAGTCACTTACATTTGTTAGTTCTTCTTGTTCTTGTTTGTTTTGTCAGTCACTTACATTTGTTAGTTCTTCTTGTCCTTGTTTGTTTTGTCAGTCGCTTACATTTGTTAGTTCTTCTTATCCTTGTTTGTTTTGTCAGTCGCTTACATTTGTTAGTTCTTCTTGTCCTTGTTTGTTTTGTCAGTCGCTTACATTTGTTAGTTCTTCTTGTCCTTGTTCTAGTTTGTTTTGTCAGTCGCTTACATTTGTTAGTTCTTCTTGTCCTTGTTCTTGTTTGTTTTGTCAGTCGCTTACATTTGTTAGTTCTTCTTGTTCGTTTGGTCAAGTGATTACAGTTCCTGGTTCCTCTTGTTCGTTTGGTCAAGTGATTACATTTCCTGGTTCCTCTTGTTCGTTTGGCCAAGTGGTTACAGTTCCTGGTTCCTCTTGTTCGTTTGGTCAAGTGGTTACAATTCTTGGTTTCTCTTGTTAATTTGGTCAAGTGGTAACATTTCCTGGTTCCTCTTGTTCGTTTGGTCAAGTGGTTACATTTCCTGGTTCCTCTTGTTTGTTTGGTCAAGTGATTACATTTCATGGTTCCTCTTGTTCGTTTGGTCAAGTGGTTACATTTCCTGGTTCCTCTTGTTCGTTTGGTCAAGTGTTACATTTCCTGGTTCCTCTTGTTCGTTTGGTCAAGTGGCTTCATATCCTGGTTCCTCTTGTTCGTTTGGTCAAGTGGTTACATTTCCTGGTTCCTCATGATCTTTTGGTCACGGGTTACGGTTGTTAATTCTTCTTGATCTTTTTCGTTTGGTCAGGTGGTTACACATGTTTAACCAAAGGTTCTTCAATTTCTTGGCTCCAGCCAAGACTTATTCGTTTTAGGTGATCATAGAATATGGTACTGGATTCCTTCCTTCCTTGCTTCTCTAACCATTGTGGTTAAGACATATTTAGTTATGAACGTATCTTAAAGTTACTGAAGGGGTCTTGGTGTGTCTCTGAAGGTGTTCTTGAGAGTATCTGCAGGTGTCTTGAAGAGTAAAAGAGTCTTAATCTCAGAAGGAGGCATAGTGAGTCTCTCAATGGGTCTTAGAGAATATCTAAATGAGGCCTGGTAAGTCTCTAAAGAGGTCTTTGATAGTCTCTTAATGTATCGTGGAGTCTATAAAAAAGTGTTGAAGAGTTCCTGAATGTGGTTTAAAGTAGAAGAATTTATAAATGCCTCTTAAAGAGTCTCTGAATGTGAATTGAAGAGTGTGTAAAAGGGTCTCGAAGAGTTTCTGATGAAGTCTTTAAGTATCTGAATGTAGCTTTAAGAGCCTCTAAAAATATCATGAACAATTTCTGAATGTAGCTTTAAGAGCCTCTAAAAATATCATGAACAATTTCTGAATGTAGCCTTAAGAGCCTCTAAAAATATCATGAACAATTTCTGAATGTAGCTTTAAGAGCCTCTAAAAATATCATGAACAATTTCTGAATGCGGCATGAAGAGTTTTTTCAAAAGGGTGTGTGAAGGTGTCAGGATCTCAGCAAGAGGCGTTGGAGAGTCGCTGAGTTGGTCATGAAGAGGTTTTGGAAAATCTGAATGGGGGTTGTAGACTTTAAAGTGGCCCAACAAACCCACACTGAGAATCGTTGGCTAAACCACAAACTAAGTTTGGTTTGCTGCCGTTTTTATTTTGGTTCGGTTTCAATTTTGGGAACAGACTCTGTAAATAGGAAAATGTTTTTGTGACATTTCTTCATACAGTAAGACCATAATAAACTTTCGGAATTACCCAGTCGCCATTTTCCAATATTCTTAATCATGTGAAATTTTCCGGCCAGTTGGAGACCACAGTCAAATGATAGGTACAACTCATCATCATGTGTCATGTCTCGGGTCGTTGACAACTTTCTGTTTGTTGAATATGTGAGCAATTCAGATGTGCGGGGGACAGTCATTAAGTAACAGCAACTGTATTAAAGCTATTTTTACAAGAGTGTGAACCAGAAATTTGTTATGTCTTATTTTTCGACATAGTTCAGTGCCAGCCAACACACTTGGTCCACCTGTCCACTAGCTTGTGGATGCCCTCTATAAACATTTTTTACCGCCTGCACTTTCTCGTTATAAGCTGACTTGGGACCTATCTGCTACACCCCTTCATATAATCGAGGTCATCATGGACCATTTTATGCTCATCGCCGTGTTAAAATATATTGATATGTCATCAATAGTGACTCGCCTGTTACCACGGACTAGCTGGTCAATCTGCTGTTTCAGTGCGTCAGTAATCACGCTTGCTGGTCTCCCGCGCCGCGGTTCATCAATAACATTTTGTCACGTTTTGAAATCTCATTCATACAATCTCTTCTGACTCAAACAACTGTCTCCACTCTGAACCTTCATTCGTATGCAGATTTCAGAAGGTTTCACACCCTCTGACCACCAAACAAAAAGATGAATAACGCTTCGTTGTTTTTCCATGGTGTAAGTCGACAGGGAGGCTTCCATGTTGTATGCTACATTTGGCATGTGCATACTGCTCACGCATGGTCCTCATAATCCCTACACGGAATATTCCTAAAGAGCCATTTTATCTCCTGAAATAAAGTTTTCAGTTGCATATAATCTTCTATGCACTTTATAATAAACAATTGTTAATTAACAACTCTCCCTTGTACTTTTTGTTTTCCCATCCAAAGGTGTTATTCTGCTATATCTTTCTTCTCTTTTTTTCCTTAATTTTTATCCAGACTGTGTTTGCCTTTTCAAGGTTTCAAGGAAGTGCGTGTCCTAGGGGCGAAGCGTCTTTTTACGATCCCAACATTCTCGGTTTGAATCACGCTCGTGTCAAATTTGGCAGACATGTTGTTTTTTTTCGCTTCTCCACGAACGAAAAATAATGGCAACTTACCGTACTGCACACCTGCTAAGAATCATATAACGGCCAAACAGGTTGGTGGTTGTAAGAAGTGAGGTTCTGTAAGGAATATGCTACTTACATCCTCTGAATAGATGTATTATTTAAACATTTCTTGAACATTATATGTATGTAAAGGTGGTATATTAATATTGGTTTATTGTTGTACGTAATTAATGACCCTCATAGAGTATTTGCTTTGCACATATTTACTGTAGTAACGATATTCAAATGGCCTCATCTCTTCCACTCTTTATCTCCCGTATCTCCATCTGTCCAACTATATATTGGTCTCCCAGTGTCTCTCTCTGTCCAACTATATATTGGTCTCCCAGTGTCTCTCTCTGTCCAACTATAGATTGGTCTCCCAGTGTCTCTCTCTGTTCAACTATATATTGGTCTCCCAGTGTCTCTCTCTGTTCAACTATATATTGGTCTCCCAGTGTCTCTCTCTGTCCAACTATATATTGGTCCCCCAGTGTCTCTCTCTGTCCAACTATATATTGGTCTCCCAGTGTCTCTCTTTGTTCAATTATATATTGGTAAACCAGTGTCTCTCTCTGTTCAATAATATATTGGTCTCCCAGTGTCTCTCTCTGTCCAACTATATATTGGTCTCCCAGTGTCTCTCTCTGTCCAACTATATATTGGTCTCCCAGTGTCTCTCTCTGTCCAACTATATATTGGTATCCCAGTGTCTCTCTCTGTCCAACTATATATTGGTTTCCCAGTGTCTCTCTCTGTCCAACTATATATTGGTCTTCCAGTGTCTCTCTCTGTTCAATTATATATTGGTCTCCCAGTGTCTCTCTCTGTTCAATTATATATTGGTCTCCCAGTGTCTCTCTCTGTCCAACTATATATTGGTCTCCCAGTGTCTCTCTCTGTCCAACTATATATTGGTCTCCCAGTGTCTCTCTCTGTCCAACTATATATTGGTCTCCCAGTGTCTCTCTCTGTCCAACTATATATTGGTCTCCCAGTGTCTCTCTCTGTCCAACTATATATTGGTCTCCCAGTGTCTCTCTCTGTCCAACTATATATTGGTCTCCCAGTGTCTCTCTCTGTCCAACTATATATTGGTCTCTCAGTGTCTCGCTCTGTCATACTATATATTGGTCTCCCAGTGTCTCTCTCTGTCCAACTATATATTGGTCTCCCAGTGTCTCTCTCTGTCCAACTATATATTGGTCTCCCAGTGTCTCTCTCTGTACAACTATATATTGGTCTCCCAGTGTCTCTCTCTGTCCAACTATATATTCGTCTCCCAGTGTCTCTCTCTGTTCAACTATATATTGGTCTCCCAGTGTCTCTCTCTGTTCAACTACACATTGGTCTCCCACTGTGTCTCTCTGTCCAACTATATATTGGTCCCCCAGTGTCTCTCTCTGTCCAACTATATATTGGTCTCCCAGTGTCTCTCTTTGTTCAATTATATATTGGTAAACCAGTGTCTCTCTCTGTTCAATAATATATTGGTCTCCCAGTGTCTCTCTCTGTCCAACTATATATTGGTCTCCCAGTGTCTCTCTCTGTTCAACTATATATTGGTCTCCCAGTGTCTCTCTCTGTCCAACTATATATTGGTCTCCCAATGTCTCTCTCTGTTCAATTATATATTGGTCTCCCAGTGTCTCTCTCTGTTCAATTATATATTGGTCTCCCAGTGTCTCTATCTGTCCAACTATATATTGGTCTCCCAGTGTCTCTCTCTGTCCAACTATATATTGGTCTCCCAGTGTCTCTCTCTGTCCAACTATATATTGGTCTCCCAGTGTCTCTCTCTGTCCAACTATATATTAATCTCCCAGTGTCTCTCTCTGTCCAACTATATATTGGTCTCCCGGTGTCTCTCTCTGTCCAACTATATATTGGTCTCCCAGTGTCTCTCTCTGTCCAACTATATATTGGTCTCCCAGTGTCTCTCTCTGTCCAACTATATATTGGTCTCCCAGTGTCTCTCTCTGTCCAACTATATATTGGTCTTCCAGTGTCTCTCTCTGTCCAACTATTTATTGGTCTCCCAGTGTCTCTCTCTGTCCAACTATATATTGGTCTCCCAGTGTCTCTCTCTGTCCAACTATATATTGGTCTCCCAGTGTCTCTCTCTGTCCAACTATATATTGGTCTCCCAGTGTCTCTCTCTGTTCAACTATATATTGGTCTCCCAGTGTCTCTCTCTGTCCAACTATATATTGGTCTCCCAGTGTCTCTCTCTGTCCAACTATATATTGGTCTCCCAGTGTCTCTCTCTGTCCAACTATATATTGGTCTCCCAGTGTCTCTCTCTGTCCAACTATATATTGGTCTCCCAGTGTCTCTCTCTGTCCAACTATATATTGGTCTCCCAGTGTCTCTCTCTGTCCAACTATATATTGGTCTCCCAGTGTCTCTCTCTGTCCAACTATATATTGGTCTCCCAGTGTCTCTCTCTGTTCAACTAAATATTGGTCTCCCAGTGTCTCTCTCTGTTCAACTATATATTGGTCTCCCAGTGTCTCTCTCTGTCCAACTATATATTTGTCTCCCAGTGTCTCTCTCTGTTCAATTATATATTGGTCTCCCAGTGTCTCTCTCTTTTCAATTATATATTGGTCTCCCAGTGTCTCTCTCTGTCCAACTATATATTGGTCTCCCAGTGTCTCTCTCTGTTCAACTATATATTGGTCTCCCAGTGTCTCTCTCTGTTCAACTATATATTGGTCTCCCAGTGTCTCTCTCTGTCCAACTATATATTGGTCTCCCAGTGTCTCTCTCTGTTCAATTATATATTGGTCTCCCAGTGTCTCTCTCTGTTCAATTATATATTGGTCTCCCAGTGTCTCCCTCTCTCTACTCCTCCCTCCCTTTCTATCCGTGTGCCAATTTATAGTCTTTCCCTTATTTAACATCTCCGTTAAATCACTCTTCTTTTCGGTTTGCCTTGATTATTTTAGCATCTTAGTGGCAGAGGGGTAGAACGCATGTTTCGCAACGGTATTGGGTTTCGTCCCAGGTATCGGTACATTCTAATGGATCCAGCAACAGCATTAGTAGTACTATTAGTAGTAGTCATAGTAATAGTAGTAATAGTATTAGTGGAAGCAGTAGTTGTAATAGTAGTAGTAGTAGTAGTAGTAGTAGTGGAAATAGTAGTAGTAGTAGTAATAGTAGTAGTAGTAGTGAAAGTAGTAATAGTAATATTAAAAATAGTAGTAGTAGCAGCAGCAGCAGTAGTAGTAGTAGTAATAGTAGTAGTAGTAGTAGTAGTAGTAGTAGTAGTAGTAGTAGCAGTAGTGAATGTAGTAATGGAAGTAGGAGTAGAAGTTGTAGTAATGAGGTGAAGGATATAAGGATATGGTAAAACAAGAAATAGTACAAGTAGTAGTAATAGTAGCAGCAATAGTAGTAGTAGTAGTGGTAGTAATAGTAGTAGTAGTAGTAGTAGAAGTAGTGTTGCAATAATAGCAGTAATAGTAGTAGTAGTGTTGCAATTATAGCAGTAATAGTAGTAGTAGCAGCTGTATTAGTAGTGTTGCAGTAGTAGTAGCAGTGGAAGTAGCAGTAGTATTAGTAGTGTTGCTAAAATAGTAATGACAGTAGTAATAGTAGTAGGAGTAGTAGTAGTAGTAGTAGTAGTAGTAGTAGTAGTAGCAGTTATAGTAGTACCAGTAGTAGTAGTAGTATTAGTAGTAGTAGTAGCAGTATTAGTAGTGTTGCAATAGTAGTAGTAGTAGTAGTAGTAGTAGTACCAGCAGTATTAGTAGCGTTGCTAAAATAATAGTAGTAATGGCAGTTCAAACTTCCGCTTTGCTGATGATATTGATGTATTGGCAGGCACAGAGAGGGAACTCCAGGAGTTGATTGGTAGATTGGATAGAACGGCCCTGAGATTTGGTATGGAAATAAATGCTGATAAAACAAAGCTCATGACCAATAACGTTGCAGGGTTTCAATCTGTCATAGAGGCAAATGGGCGGGTACTTGAGGTGGTGAAAAGTTTCAAATATCTTGGATCGTTGATCAGCGAAGAGGGATCGAAGCCAGAGGTAATTGCCAGAATAGCACAAACAACAGCGGCGCTGACTAGGCTGCAACCTATTTGGCGAGACAAGCGCCTCGCCCTCGGCATAAAAGTCAGATTACTGCGCTCTTTGGTGCTGTCAATATTTCTGTATGCCTGCGAGACCTGGACCATTACAGCAGATATCCAGGGCAGAATACGTGCAATGGAAATGTGGTGCTATAGAAAACTCCTATATGTTACATATAAAGATCGTGTAACGAACGTAGACATCCGTCAGAGAGTTGAAGACGCCATTGGTCCTTTTGAAGATCTGTTCACAGCTATCAAAAGACAACAGATGGCCTGGTGCGGGCACGTCGCGAGGTCAAACGGAATTCCCAACTCGATACTCTTTGGATCCGTACCGGGTCAGAGAGGGCGAGGACGTCCAAGGAAGATAGGGGTGGACAACATCGCTGAGTGGTCAGGACTTCGTCCCGGTGAGATACGTCAGGCGGCGACAGACAGAGAGAGAGCTGACGTGGGTTTTTCATGTCTTCATGTGTGCCCCAACGACCTGATGGGTTATGGGATGAACTGAACTGAACTGAACTGAATGGCAGTAGTAGTAGTAGTAGTAGAAGTAGTAGTAGTAGTAGTAGTAGTAGTAGTAGTAGTAGTAGTAGTAGTAGTAGTAGTAGCAGTTGTAGTAGTAGCAGAATAAGTGGCACTAGAATAGTAGTAAGTGATACAGAATATGTCACACCGGGAGAAACGATCGAAAAAAGAAATGCATAAAGAAAAATGAGAAGAAGAACATAGAGATAAGGTAAGTAGTTCGCATAGGCGACAATGGTCTATAGCTCTGACCGTCCACCATTACTATGAGTGCTAGGCTGTATGCAATGAGGATGATGCCTTTCCGATTTGATCTTACGAGGTAGTGCGGGGGTGGGACTAGGACGGAGATGGTCAGTTCCCGTCCTTGATGACAATGGTCTGTTTTAAGAGCTGGTGGGCTGGAATTTACTAGGCAAAACAGATCGCATGTTCAAAAATAATGAAACAGCGACGGTCCAGCATGGTGAAATAAATTTCGAGGCTTGTCCGTCGGGTGACTTCGCCATCCGATATCCAGTAACAGCAGTAGATCGCAAGAATGCATATCTCCATAGCAGAGTCCAGGTTTTGAAATCGTGCAGACGGATGTGGATAACACAGGGAAAGGCTGCAAGGTTCCAGACTCGATGAAAGGAAGTTCATAAAGGCGTCAGTTAGGCCGACTCTTGTGAATGAATTTCGAGAGACTTCGTTCATCATAATTTTGTTTGCTCTACATATAAATAAAACGATCACTGGAATTGACATAGCAGCTATCTACAATAATTCTTGTCCATGCGGCTTTGCAGCCAAGGTTTCGTATGTTGGATTTTGAAGAAAAACAACACCAAAAATATCAAAAAGAGGATCACTGACAAGACGAAAAAAATAACAACTGAAAAGTCTATTATTATAAGATAATTAACTGTTTCGCAATAGTCTGACATTGTTATGTTTGGGATTCTGAATGCACTTTGCTACTAACTAAGAAAAAACACAATTTGAAATACCGTTCATTAGTGACCAGTCAAGCTCACTAATAACATCTACTGCATTAGGACTGGATCGATGTTAGCAGAAAGAAGAGAGGTTAAGAAATATGTAAAGAAATAGTGGTATAGCCTGAACTAGTTATCGGAACAAGAAATATATTAGCATTTATAAATGTACTACTTAGGCAGTGCGGATATCATTGCCACATGTAAAGTCCACCGAGGATTTGATTTACATGTACAGCAAATGGTATAGAGTAAAGTTCACTGAGGAGTTCATTTACCTGTACAGCAAATAGTATAAAGTAAACTTTACTGAGGTATTGATTTACCTGGACAGCAAATGTTATGGATACAGAATGTTCCTGTAGCCCTCTGGTAGTACCCAGTCTTGCCGCGTGCAGTCAGTCGCCCCTCCCTCGATCACGTTTAGATTTACAACTTCTTCTAGTGTCTGTGATTTATCAATTGATAGCTTTCAGTGTCATAAACCAGGGCATGGTCATTGATTGATTTTAAAATGTTCACATTATCCATAATTAATGTTACCAAAATGGCTGAGTGTTAGCAGTTCATATGCGAGAGCAAACGGTAATGACTGTTACATGAAACATGATGATGATGATGACCTCTACCTCTAGTCCTCGTTCGTGCGCATGAACACAAGGCGTGTCACAGCTGTTTTCCTAACGAGTACGGATAAATACTAAAATTCATATTATGGTGACTTTACTGTGGAGTCTATCATCGCACTACAGCCAGGAGGACTACATTCCCCTTCTCGTGTAGGACTCGGCATGTTAGAAAAGCCACTGTAGCCTGCTACCATAGAAGTATCTATAAGACTTAACTCAGGACGAGCAGCTTCGAGCAACAAGAACAGCAGCTGTTCTGTCATTATTGTCAATCCAAATATGACCAGGACAATACATCTGCGCCTTCATATCCGCTATCCGCTCATGCCATAGCCATCTGTTCTGTGCCCTCTGAAGCAGTATTCTAGAGCTACTACCAAGGCGCCTTGATTAAAGAGGTCTCAGGTAACTATCTCTGAACTAAAGTACCTTGCTCAATCCCCACTATCATAAAACGAATTGATGCCATGTACTCTCTGTTTCGTCCATCAACGACCATGCGTCTAATATAAAAGTCCCATTCTGATTTCTAATCATGCATCACATATCCATCCTTTAGCACACCCTGGTCTATGCTGATTTGACCAACTCGACCTACAAAATCGGAATTTAAACATTTTTTTTTTTTTTTTTTTGAACGAAGACCCTACCCATAGCCATTTTTTAATATGCTGAATACGTCACCATTTACACACGATATTTTGCCGGTAAAAGTACCTGATGTTAGATTACAAATGGATTTTGAACAATTTTTTTTCTTATACGCCGATTGGAGCAAGCCGACTTTTTGCGAAAGGTGAAGTACGTTGTTGGGAAAGATCTTTATCGAGTAGATCTGTTTATTTAATTTGTTTAGATGAAAGAACTACGTTTGAATTGGAAACTAACCTTTATGTCGATATTGTAAATACAGTATCGATATGTTGTTGTGGTTTCCATGGATTTCTATCGGAGCAACATGGCCTAGCCGTCGAGTCCAAAATTGTTGTTCGGGTTTTCCATAAATTTTCAACTTCATCTTTTTGTATCTCAGAAACTAACAAACACACAACAAAAAGAATAACACCCATAAGTTCTTTAGTTCTTCATTCAGTTGTGTTTCTACACACAAGAAAATCATATTTATTGACAAACAAACAGAAATGTTACAAATTTAGAAAGTCGACTACGATAGCGAGATATAAAGTTGCGCAAATTTTCGTAAAAATAATGGAGTGTGCTAAAGGGCGTTATCTATGACATACCACCTGTCTCTCTGTATTCCTTGCCAACGATTATGATACTGGAATCCCAGTATTCCATCCGGCAGATGTGTCTGTAGCCAGGTAGTCAGAAGCTATCATTTTGTTCTGTAAGTCTGTAAGGGCCTGTATAAGAAGCCGTCCCATATTTTCCTTTGTTGGACCGAAATGTACAAATATCGCAGTCAAGCTGTAAACTACGACACAACGCATTGCGTTCTCTGGACTACATTCTGCCACTTAAGCCCTTTCATGGTTTGGTAGTGGGAGATTGAGAACTAACGAAGACAAGACAAACATACACATGTAGGTGTTGTTGCTGTTGTTGTTGTTGTTGTTTTAGTTGTTGTTGCTGTTGTTGTTGTTGTTATTGTCGTTGTTGTTGTTGTCGTTGTTGTTGTCGTTGTTGTTGAATGCCCACAATTATTAAATGTACTCTTGTGTGTGTACTGAAAACGGCGTTAAGAGGCGGGATGCTGTAGCGTCCCTCACATCCAGAGTGTGCTAATGAAGTTGAGCCGGGGTCCTCCAGGTGGGTATGTTATGTTTAGCTTCACCTGCGTGTCGCTCGCTAATGCGGGGATCAGGTCGATTCTCCACTATATGGCCAGTCTGTCATACAACTTTCAGTTTCCAGGTGCCGGTCTTGGTCAGTATATTTTGTCTGACCCTGACTGGCGTATTCTAACGGTATATTTGGTCTGACCCTGACTTGCGTATTCTATCAGTATATTTTGTCTGACCCTGACTGGTAGATTCTATTAGTATATTTTGCCTAACCCTGACTGGTATATTCTATCAGTATATTTTGCTTGACCCTGACCTGCGTATTCTATCAGTATATTTTGTCTGACCCTGACTGGTATATTCTATTAGTATATTTTGCCTAACCCTGACTGGTATATTTTCCCTAACCCTGACTGGTATATTCTATCAGTATATTTTGCCTACCCTGACTGGTATATTCTATCAGTATATTTTGTCTAACCCTGACTGGTATATTCTATCAGTATATTTTCCCTAACCCTGACTGGTATATTCTATCAGTATATTTTGTCTGACCCTGACTAACGTATCTCGAGTGGTCCGCCGGGGTCTTCGTGTATGACGAAAACAAGAATAGCACCACTGTCCCACACAGAGCATGTCGAAAGAAGCGACTAACTCTGTGACATGGCATAACACCCGAGATGGTTAGGTGGTTCGTTTAGAGCATCATAGATGGTGCCTAATAGACTGCAGGTCTACTTTGCTCTAATGTTTGAGTCTGTTAAGATGGACTCGCACATCATTTAACCACGATCTAAAAATCTGGTTGTAAATAGAATCTGCACAATTTACTAACCCAGTATAAAGATTCAATCAGTTAGTTTTGTCTGACCCTGACTGACGAATCTTATTAGCATGTTTTGTTTGACCCTGACTGACGAATCTTATCAGTATGTTTTGTCTGACCCTGACTGACGAACCTTATCAGTATGTTTTGTTTGACCCTGACTGACGAATCTTATCAGTATGTTTTGTCTGACCCTGACTGACGAATTTTATATGTATATTTTGTCTGACCCTGACTGACGAATCTTATCAGTATGTTTTGTCTGACCCTGACTGACGATTCTTATCTCTTTGTTTGCCTGCCCTCTGACTGACCTATCCTATCTCTGTTTGCCAGATCCCTGATCTGACATATCCTTTCCATATGTTTTGCCTGAGTAGACGTTAGTCTCATCTCCCCAGCCTACCTATCATTAACGGGCCTGATCTCTACCATTTGCGTGGCTGGTAACCGATACGCTATCATTTTATAAGAGCTCACTACTGATTGGGCTATTCCAACCTACATTTATATCAAGATCAATGATATTTTGGCAGGAATATGTCATTCAATCACCAGCACACACACACACACAAACACAACACACATACACATAAACACGCATATATATATATATATATATATATATATATATATATATATATATTTGTAAATATAAATATTCGTTCATTATGGAGCTTTGCATCACAACGTCGTTCACATGACGTCTTGAAAGAAACTCGATCTCTTGCCAAATCTCCAGCATGCTATTGAGTCATGCAAAAACATTCCTTTGCATCTTGATGCCATAGTCTTTTCCTATTGTGTCTCTGCCTTTTATGTATGTGTGTGGGAATACAGTGAACTCGGGGTAGAGTTGCCGCCGCGGATGTCGGAAGTCGCGGGTTCGAATCACGGTGGAGACCGGGATTGTTTGTCACGTGAATCTTCTGGTAATAATTTACCTGGTCTCTAGAGAATGTGATCGGAATCAATGTCTAGCAGGTTAAAAATCCCTTGGGATAAATTTTAAAAAGAAGGCTTATCGGCTAAATTTTAAATTTATAATGAAAGATCTACACAAATTATTTGTTCGTTTCCCCAGGCCTAGTAATCCGGAGGACGTTTACAATACCTACTACGGATAGTCTATAGTCTTCGGCTTCCTGCTAACATACAATAACATGCCTGTTTGAATATCAGGATTCCGTGTATTCCACGTATATATATATATATATATATATATATATATATATATATATATATATATATATATATATACACACACACACACAAACACAAACACCCACACGCAAACTAATGCCGTACATGTTACCATTGAACACCGCATGGATGTCACAAGGAATGCTTGTGGATGTGACGTATTGTCGAACTACCCAAACGTCATCAAATATAGAATAGAAGCGAAAAGACAACTCAATCATCCAATCCATATGAAAGTAAACTGTTAAGAGTGTTAAAGAGGAGCTTATGTCAAACATAAAGGGAGTAAGACGGGCGAAAAGCTGGATCGGATTGCTCAGGACAGTAATTTTTTTGTAGCAGAATCGGTTTTGATTGGTTGCTAATATCAGTTCCTGGCTTGCACTTCGTGATCCTTGGCTGAGAGGAAGCAATAAACACGCAGCATTTCCTTGTCAGTAGTAATAGTAGTAATGTGATAGACGTCGGTAAGTATGTCACGTACGCTATTTTTTTTTAAATTCATGGGATGCGATCTTGAAAATCCTTTATTATTCCACTTATATTATCCCTCATTTCGCAACATAATTTCCACCAGCATTAATACACTAATCCCATCGCTTGATCAGTACAAGCGCTGACTGATTCTGTTAATTTTGTGTTCGTTCGTCAGTTGTCCGGGTATCCACCGTGAGCACACCTCCCTGAAATTCAATCAATCATACATTATGATGTAGGCTAATTATGTAAACACCATAATGCAGTTGCTGCTCTGCCTATCGTATTGGTATGTCTCCTGGAATCATCTCTCCTACCCGCCGCATATGTTTCTGTTGCAATCTGAACAGGCCGACCAGTTCGGGTTTCATGAGCAATTTTTGAGCAACATCATCATCATAATCATCATAATCATCATCATCATAATCATCATAATCATCATCATCAATTCACTTGTGTCGTTAGACGACATTGGAAGGTGTAGTTTTCTGTCGTGTGGCAGCTTTGTCGCCGATGGTGTAATTCCGTGTCTCTTTAGTGTCTCACTGACACCATATATCCATCTTTTACGTGGTCTGCCTCTTGCTCTGCAACCCTGGTATTGTAGATACGAGCAGCTGGTAACTTTGGTTACATTCTCGTCAGGTGTCCTAACCATTTTATTCTCTGCCTTTCTATGTATTCCATTCAGCGTGCTGCACCCACCGCCTGTCTGATTATTTCGTGTTCCAATCTGTCCAGTTTTGTGACCACCACAGCCTTTCTCAAACAACCTATTTCGCTTACCATGATTTTTCTGTCTTGTGTCTTTTTGAGAGTCAATGTCTGACACTATTAGCAGACAATTGTTATAAACATATTATTTTGTCACCTGTCTCTTTGTTTTCGCTGGAAAATGTTTGTGTCTTAGTAATGGTGAGAGCTGGTAGAAAACCGCATGAGCTTTCTGTGTTCTTGATTCCACCTCTCTATCTAGCCTTCCATCTTGTGAAAATACGCTGCCAAAGTATTTGAATTCCCTGACGTTAAACGCTGTACTTTTTATCTGCATATTTAGTGTTTTATCTATTCTACTGATTTTCATTGCTATTGTATATCTATTGCAGGCAGTGTCGGGGGCATTCAGATGTTCCTAGAGGTTTTGTTCATGGGAATGAAAGAGACTCTGATCATCTCTTGTGCGTCCTTGAGAAAATCTATCTACCCAGTTATGTCCCACTTTACTCGGCAAACTCTTCTCGCCGTAAACAGGACACGCGTTTGAATTCCTTTGCAGAAAGTATTTTGCTCGAAACGTACAACAGCGCGATGTTCTTTGATTGGACACTGTTAACATGAACGCCATTTTGCAATAGATGTGCGCACGGGCAGGCGATATCTAGCTTCTGCTATGTACAGTAATCACAAAGTGGATGAAAGTAGTCTTCTTCTTTCGTTCGCTTGAAAATATGTCAATATGTGCAATGTTTCTCTTGTATAAACTTCACAATCTTTTGTAGTTCCCATATAGGTCAATAAAGTTTCTCTGCCAGTGTTGTTTATATAAGCCAGTGGGATTTTCTCTGTATATCAAATTCGGGACAGTTCTGTAGTATGTGCTCTGCAGTCTGGGGTGTCTGTCCGCATGTACACACACCTGAGTTGCCAATCTTCATTGTTGTGCACATGTGGCTGCGGAGTCGATTGTGTTCTGTTCTAAGGCACAACACAACCGTTTGTTCTTGGGTGAAAGTAGTAACAGTAGTAGTAGTAGTAGTAGTTAGTACTAGTTGTAGCAAGGGTAGTATTAGTATTAGTAGTAGTTGTAGTGGTAGTAGCAGCAATAGTATTAAAAAGGCGGTTCATGAATCTAGCAACCTCTGCAAGTAAAACTCGTTGCTTCAGAAACTACCATTGCAGAAGAACTCAAAGTGTGCTAGAACATACATCTTGTAAGGGGGCCATCAACAGAGAAAGTCCATCTCTTTGTAGAATTGGATGTTGCTAATGAAGTGTTCAGTTCAGTTTAGATAAAGTGTCATCTCCACATTGATGTTCGCCAGCAATTGATCGCATCTGTCTCTGCAATGAATAAAACAATATGTCAGATGTCTCCCTGTCAATCGTTCAACAATCTGTCAGATATTTCCCTGTCAATCGTTCAACAATCTGTCAGATGTTTCCCTGTCAATCGTTCAACAATCTGTCAGATGTTTCCCTGTCCATTGTTCAACAATCTGTCAAATGTTTCCCTGTCAATCGTTCAACAATCTGTCAGATGTTTCCCTGTCAATCGTTCAACAATCTGTCAGATGTTTCCCTGTCAATCGTTCAACAATCTGTCAGATGTATCCCTGTCAATCGTTCAACAATCTGTCAGATGTTTCTCTGTCAATCGTTCAACAATCTGTCAGATGTTTCCCTGTCAATCGTTCAACAATCTGTCAGATGTTTCCCTGTCAATCGTTCAACAATCTGTCAGATGTTTCTCTGTCAATTGTTCAACAATCTGTCAGATGTTTCCCTGTCAATCGTTCAACAATCTGTAATCGTTCAACAATCTGTCAAATGTTTCCCTGTCAATCGTTCAACAATCTGTCAGATGTTTCCCTGTCAATCATTCAACAATCTGTCAAATGTTTCCCTGTCAATCGTTCAACAATCTGTCAGATGTTTCCCTGTCAATTGTTCAACAATCTGTCAGATGTTTCTCTGTCAATCGTTCAACAATATGTCAGATGTTTCTCTGTCAATTGTTCAAAATCTGTCAGATGTTTCCCTGTCAATCGTTCAACAATCTGTCAGATGTTTCTCTGTCAATTGTTCAACAATCTGTCAGATGTTTCCCTGTCAATCGTTCAACAATCTGTCAGATGTTTCTCTGTCAATCGTTTAATGTTATCCTTACACTGATATCAGTGTTTACTTCTGACACGTTTGCTCTTCATTTTGCCTTCATTCAACATGATACATGTCCTTTGCAGAACATCGCTCTCATGACAGCCTGTCTGTAGGAAACTATGTCTTTCGACAGTCTTCCGACCTGTTCCAAGGTCAAATCCAGTGTCTCCTTGATGTCCTTAGTCCATCGTATTCTCAGTCGTCCCCTGCCTCATTTTACAGTGACCATGTCCTCTATAATCACTGTCTCCATTCCGTGGTGACGCTTAACAAGTCAAAAAACCTAAGATTTCGGGTCATTACATCATTTATGAGCCAATTATTCTCCACATTCAGGTCTTGCCGGATGGATTTATTTGTTTCTTTCTTTGTCCACTAGATTTTCAAGGCTCTTCTGTGGCACTGTGTTTCAAAAGCACCGATCTTCTCTTATTGCTTTTGTAATCGTCCATGTTTCACATCTATAGGTTGCCACAGGAAAAATGCATGTTCTTAGGATCTTTAGTTTTAGTTCCTTGTTTGTGTTATGCCATAGGTTCTGCATATTCCTTATCTTCTGCATTGCCATTGTCAGTCGTCTTCTTACTTCCTTCATTACAACTTTAAAAGAAGTATAAAATGTCGGTCATCAAATCTTTTGCATCTCTGATATCTCCAAGACTCACATATATTTCCTTTTCTTTCCATAAGATACACCGTAATCTTCTGTTCTTTCCACATTTCAAAGGCATCAATTCTCTTCTCCAATCCTTTGTTATCGTAAAGTTTCTGAGCCAGACAGTAAAGACGAGTGTACATAAGACCTCATTACTCTCATCTCTTATTTATGAGCGGTTTCCTTGGATACCAATAAAGGGCGTGTTGTTGAGATCACATGTTGGCCATACTTTCTCTCTTTCTTGTTCCAATTTCGTAACTTTTTTTTTACGTTATTATATTAACAAGGTAGGAGAAGCTCTTGGAATGGACCAGTATTTATCGTCTCTTGTTATCTGTAGAGTACACATTTTGTCTCCTTCGCCAATGATCATAATTTTCTCGTTTTCCCACTGTTATTATCCACTCATTTTCTTAGAAAATTTATGAACATTGTCTGGCAGGAATTCATAACCAATACAACAATTAAAGATGTCAAGAATTTACAAGATGTTTCTTATGAAAAAAAAAACGGTGGACATTCATCGGACATGTTCTGAGAATGGACAGCTACACTCTCTTCAGTCGTTTATGTGCCAGACGGCAACAGGAAAAGAGGAAGACCGAAAGAAACTCTCGGCAGAAGAATCGTCAGACAAGGTTCATCGATGAGCTTGAACAACATACAAGAACTGACAAGAATGACGTCACACATATCACAACTGGAGAGCACTGGTTTCTGCGTTACGTGCCGTGTTTGGCACTTGGTGTGCAATGATTGATTGATATTCGTGACGTTTGTTCTTCATTTGAGTCAACATAACTTAACATATCTTTACTATATTGGTTTAGAAGACTACAGAGTATGTATACAGTTAGTTTTTGTCTTGTTTTTCCTGTAACCGCAAGAGTTTGTAGGGGCATCACTCAGCGTGCGAGTGATGTATCTTGGGCATCTTGCTAATCGGACAGAACCCAATCTCTCCCAGTTGATGTGTCTTGGGCATCTTGCTAATCGGACAGAACCCAATCTCTCCCAGTTGATGTGTCTTGGCCATTTTGCTAATCAGGCAGAACCCAATCTCTCCCAGTTGATGTGTCTTGGCCATCTTGCTAATCGGGCAGGATCCAATCTCTCCTGGGTGATGTGTCTTGAACATCTTGCTAATCGGAAAGGACCCAATCTCTCCTGGTTGATGTGTCTTAGACATCTTGCTAATCGGACAGGACCCAATCTCTCCTGGGTGATGTGTCTTGGACATCTTGCTAATCGGACTGGACCCAATCTCTCCTGGTTGATGTGTCTTAGACATCTTGCTAATCGGGCAGGATCCAATCTCTCCTGGGCGAAGTGTTTTAGTTCATGATTGTCCCTTGTGTACATTTCACAGCCACACCAAAACCGAAGAGTGTTAATTTCGTGAAATGCAGCCGTGTGCATCAGACCGTAGATATACGACACGGGGTAACCGACCACCACCACCAAACCTTTATAATCCTCCAAAGAGACACAACGTTGTCCGTCCAGAATGTGGTCTGAAAAGTGTTGCATCCTAGTCTGTCGGTGTCCGACTCGCGAGGTCAAAATCAGGACAATACAATATTGCAATACAAAGAGAAGACATATGATACTTCCAGTACTAATTACGTCAGAAATAACCGCCATTGGTTAATTGCTAAAATCTGTCTGGCCACTAGACGCATTTACATTCGAGTCAGTTCTGCGGAAAACAATGGCTTTGACATCCAGATTTCGAGTGATTTATGTTGTAGAGATCAATGTAGAAGTTGCTAATTATCTCACAATGGTTGAAGTTATTTATACTGTAAAGGTTGCTAGATAACACACAATGGTTTAAGTTAGTGATACTGTAAAATTTGCTAGATAACACACAATGATTGAAGTGAGTGATATTGTAAAGATAAATGTAAAGGACTTATCACACATTGGTTGAAGTGAGTTATACTGTAAAGACTACTACATATCATACATTCGTTGAAGTGAGTTATACTCCAAATGCTGTTACATATCACACAATGCCATAGTGTGTCAAGTATCATATCCAGTTTTGTACTAGAACTCAGCTTATTGATGGGAGCTGTGATGACCTGCTCTGTTCTCTCCCCCAATAGTGTCACACATTAGTTGCTTTCTTCTCTGTCTAGTCTGAACATCAGGTATCCCAAAAACGCCAGGCAGTTATCCTGTATTATCGCTTGGTTTAGGGTAACATGTCGGAGACACTACGTCTTGACTTTATTGTGAGGTTTTGAAACCTATACATTTTCCAATCCAATGTAACTCTTCCCGACTTTGTATTTAAATGTTGATGTATTTAATATCTATTCCTCATACACCACAATATTGCTACCAAGATAGAGTGTCAAACCCACGTATAAGTATTTCCCTCACAATCGTATCGGTCTGCTCATGGCTTGATTACCTATTAGGTCTAGTAAACTGAACAAATAGGCCTGGGGCACCTGTGGCCCGTTCACAAGCTAAAATAATTACTATATCGAGTTGTTTCACTATGTACAAAAATAGTATTTTACATTTTGCAATGACGTTAATACATAAAGTTCTAAATAATTCGGCTTTGCAGACAAAATGCACATGAGCAAAATAAAAACGGTCCATTCAAAATTGTCGTCTCCATATCTGTAATGAACCTGTGCACTAATTTGAGATTTAGTATTATTTGCTATTTTTTAATCTTCGTGCTTTCAAAGGGGCGTGCCCTGCAAGATAGGCAAACAAAATGTAAAAACATACGTGGGGATAAAGATGCTGAGCAGCGCATGAGCTGCAGTGGTCAGCGACCCATAGCTCACTGCTAGCGTCAGGGCCAGCGAAACAGAGCTGCCAAGACCCTTCTACACCTTCACGCGGTGATCCTGGATAACAGACTGCAACAGAGCAGACTGGCTAAGGAGAATGGATCGAAGAGGGAATGCTAACCCGGTACGCAAAAAATGCTTGCTGAAGTCGCATGTGTTGGACCGAAAAGTGCAAATATCGCAGTGAAGCTGTAAACTACGGCACAACGCATTCCGTTCTCTGGACTACATTCTGCTACTTTAGCCCTTTTAGGGTTTGGTAGCGGGAGATTAACAACGAACGAAGCCAAGCCACAATGTACGTGTACAAATCTGGTTTAGAAAACTTAATAAAAAGCCACAATGTGTTTAAGGAAACGCCAACTGGATGTCATGTTACAGCAATACGCTTGAGCCACACTTCCGGTACTGGGGAAGTTAACCGCTGCACCAGACCTTACTTAAGTAGATACATGGTGCTGTATGTACACCTCGTTGTCCATTGGGCAGTGATGCAGTTGAGATATGTGTACAGTTTATTGCGATGAAGGACCACACTGCTTCAGAGGTTGCACAAAATATTTGACCTTTTTGGAACATAAATATAGTCATTAAATCAACTTAACTTCTTTATACTGGTTTAACAGACCCTGCAGAGTATCTATACAACCAGTTTTTTTTTACATTCACTTGATCTAAATATAACTGCGCATCCAATGTATTCTTGAAGGCATTAATTGACCATACCTCCATTATTTTCTGTAGCAATGCATTCCAAGCATTCTCCAGTCTCTGACTAAAAAATATTTCCAAATGCCTAATCAGCATCTGTTTTAAGTTAATGTGTAGCTGTACCCTCATGTTTTTGTAGACGACTGTATTTTCAAAAACTTGGTAAAGTCAAATTTATCCTTTTCGTTGGTTATCTTATAAACATGTATTAAGTCACCCCGAATTCTTTTCTTTTCTAGACACCGCAGGCCGGTTTTTCTGAGTCTTTTCTCAAAACTATAATTCTGGAATCTTACTTTCAGTTGAGTCGCTCTTCTTTGTATCGTTTCCAGCATGTTTATATCTCCTCTACGATACGGACTCCAAACCTGTACACAGTACTCCAATCTACGTCTAACTAACGCTTTATACAATTTGACTAGCACTTCATTCAATCAATCAAAAACCTGTCAGCACCTTGTGGAGCATATGTCCTCAACAAATACGCTCAAAGTCGTCCTTTCATGAGGCATCTGGTAGCTTTGTACATCACGCAATCGACTTCGTAGACACGCCACAGAAATGCCTGAAATTGATATTCATTTAACAACTGTGCCAGAACAAAAACCCTGGAGAGATCAGTATAGAGTATCAGTACGAGTTCAAACAGCCATTCAGGGAATACTAGACAAAGAGGAACGAACAGTGTGCAACGTAAGACAATTGCTCTAAGTTTCTTGGATGAAGAATATCCACAGGATCTATGGGTCCGAGTATGCACAGATAGATCAGCACAGAATGCAGTAAAGAATGGAGGAGCAGGAGTGTATATAGAATACCAAAATAACACTATGGAAACAGTTTCAGCACCAACAGGAAAATTCTGCCATAATTATGATGCAGAGATACAAGCGATGAAATTGGCGACGGAAAAATTGCTGAACATCAACCTTGGCCCGTATCCTGTGGCATTTCTGAAAGATACAAAATCAGTCCTACACGCGCTATCCTATACGCGCTATCTTCCGGGAAGCTGTCAGATCTACAAGTTTTATTGTCAACATTGAGCGTCCAATGCAGAATCACGGCGCAGTGACTGCGGAATACCAGGAAATGAGAGATCTGACACACTGGCGAGGAAAGGTGCCGCAGACGAGCAACCAGATGTACCAGTTACATACGATCAAAAGAAAAAGATGATGAAATCAATGAGAGAGCTTCCAACACAAATACAAGATGACTATCATAATATAAGTTGGTAAGAGAAGATTGTCATACTGCGCCTCAGAACGGGACACAACCGTCTCCGTAGGGACATGTACACAAAATTTAGGATTGGCAGCTCAAGTATGTGTACATGGGGACAGGCACCCCAGACTGCGAAGCATATACTTCAGGACTGTCCAAAGTATGAGATACTGAGGCGGACATACTGGCCAAGAGAAATAACACTGGAAGGGAAACTATATGAACCTATGTATGAACTGAAGAAGACAGTGAGGTTCATACAATAGACAACATTGCAGATGCAGACATCTCCAAGCAAACGAAAGAAGAAAACAACAGAGCCATCTGAGCCAATTCTGTCGAAGTCATGTTTACTGCCCTTACATTTGCTTCACGTTCCCTCTTCCACTAATGTCTCGGTCATCTTCTTCTTAAATTAACTAAAGAAAGATCCAGATAAGATATTAGGAAATATTTTTTTAGTCAGAGAGTAGTGAATGCGTGGAATGTATTGCCACAGCAGGGACAATTATTGAATTTAAGAATAGATTGGATGCCCATAACTTTTAGTCAAGGTAATCTAAATTAAACTGGTTGTACAGAATTTGCAGAGTCTTCCGAAGCAGTATAAAGACGTTAAGTTAAGTTCTCTTGCCCTGTTGATTCCAGAACAGAGATTGTCTGGTAATGTATCCACTGGTTTCTGTGATATGTGGCATATCCATCGACATTGCCTCTTCTGTATTTGTCCCGTATTTCTCCTCAGTTCTTCGTTGGTCTTTGGTATCAATGAAGGACGCAGTAGCATTGATGTTCGCTTTCAACCAATCATTCCCAATGGTAGCCAGTGCAGTGATATGGGTGGTGTTTCGGAGATGTTCCCAGATTTTTGTAACAGAGGTGCTACTATGCATGATATTGAGAGCTAGTGAGAATCAGACAAGGCTTGTAAGACTTGTCGGTTGTGCATTTCACAGACCTCAGTTCTGGACAATCCGCTGAATTGACAGCAACCAAAGATGTAAGAGGAGCATCTAAATGAGCAGTCTCGTAGTCTATCTCTCTGTCTCTCTCTTTCTCTCTCTCTGTCTCTCTCTCTCTCTCTCTCTCTCTCTCTCTCCCTCTTTCGATAATTGCTCATGAAGGTTACATTAAAAAACGTTTTATAAATTAAATTGGTTATAAGGGTCGGCTATAGCCTCCTGATATAAAGTGAGGTCTACCCTGAGGCTCCTCAGGTAACACACCAACAAAAGTCTTTGAGAAGATTTTGTTTCGAAGCTCAGTACCAACGATCAGATTTTAGCAGACTGTCAGAAACCAGCCAGTCAAGCCACACAACCAGAGGACGAGGACGACTACGAGACCACCAGATAGATAGTTAATCAATTATAGACAAAGGCAAAGCAAAAGCAAAGGCCACCGTCCATCGTAGACGATGATGGCATAATTTATTTTGCTAGCGCTATTTTGAGTAAGGATTAACTGCGCTACTTTTTATCCTCACTCTCTCGTCTCGTGCTGCCCGACCCCAGTGGCAAGTCAAGGACAAGACGACTAGGGGGCGACTACGAGATGCAGGGGACTCCGCATTAATCACCCGGAGTCCGGAGTCGAACCCACACCACCTGATCACGAGGCCGACGGCTTTACCACTTCGCCACTAAATCCCTTATAGAATAAATGATATAACAAGCTGCTTATTGCTAGGAAGTAATAGTAAGACGTTTATGATAGACAATAGAAGTGAGTGTTGGATCCAGAGGTTCCATTCAGGCTCATGCTAACAAGCTTTGAATTGAAAAGATTAGAGATACTGAGTCTCAGTTGATAATTTTGTAAATGACAAGATACGAATAAATCGTATCCATATGTTTCATTTATAAAGAAGAAGTTTTTTCTATGTTCAGTCATGTTTTCATGGAAAGGGAATAATTCAGAAAAGGGGTAAACAATCCACTAGACAGCACGTTATGATAAATCCATTCACGTGACAGCATGATGTTCTTGATCCGTTAGTTTGACCTCATGCACTCATTGGTCCATTCACGTGACATCATGATGTTCTTGATCCATTAGTTTGACCTCATGCACTCATTGGTCCATTCACGTGACATCATGATGTTCTTGATCCGTTAGTTTGACCTCGTGCAACTTTTGGTCACTTTAGGTGAACTCAGACAGTTCTTGGTTCATTAGTTCAGGTCATTCAATTCGTGGTTTATTAGTTTGACATTAGACAGCCGATGGTGCATTAACTAAACGTCATGTTATCGTAGTCCATTAAATACATGTCATGCAACCTTGGACCACTAACATGACTTCAGACAGCCTGTTATCCGTTAAATTGACATCAGACATCTTTTGATCCATTAACATGACCTCAGTCAGTCTTTGTTCCATCAACTTGACATTAGACAGTCCTTAGTACATTAACTTGACATCAGACAGATTTTTGGCTAATCAACTTGACCTCAGACAGCCCATAGTTCATTAACTTGTGCTCAGACAGCCCTGCATTCATTTTCGTGACCTAATACAATGCTTGATCAATTAACTTGACCTCAGACAGATTTAAGTCCATTAGTTTGACCCCAGACATAGTCTATTATCTTAACCTCAGACTGCCCTTGGTTTATTATCTTGACCTTAGATAGTCCTTTGTTCATTAACGCGTCATAAAACAGTAGTAGTCTATTAAATTTACCTCAGCTAGTCATTAGTCTTAACTTGACATCAGACAGCCCTTGGTTCAATATCTTGACCTCAGACCTCCCTTGATTCATTACCGTGACATAAACCAGCCGTAAGGGCGACCCTTAGAGACGATGTGGCTAAATCCAGTACCAAATAAATGATGCTAAAAGCAAACAGGTCGACCATGGAGACCATATATCTATCAAGTTACCAGCTCTTTGTCACGTGTCGTTGTGAACACACGTTCTCCGCTTACCTCTCTGCTGTGTTTGGAACTGTCCCTTCGCAAACCCCAGATCGATATGAAAATATTGAACATGCCAGGAGACCATAACACTTAATTTAGTTTCTTCCGTAACAAAGTCTTCTTGAGTTGGTTACTTATTTTTCCATCTGTCGGTATGTTTTAGTTACCTAGCCCTGACGTATAGCGGGGTCCTTCGCATTATGTTTTACACAACCCTGACGTATAGCGGGGTCCGCGTTATGTTTTACATAGCCCTGACGTATAGCGGGGTCATTCGCATTATGTTTTACATAGCCCTAACGTATTGTGGGGTCATTGGCATTATGTTTTACATAACTCTGACGTATAGCGGGGTCCTTTGTTTTATGTTTCACATAGCCCTGACGTATAGCGGGGTTCTTTGTATTATGTTTCACATAGCCCTTACGCATAGCGGTGTCCTTTGTATTATGTTACACATAGCCCTGACGTATAGCGTGGTCATTAGCCATTATGTTTCATATAGCCCTGACGTATAGTGGGGTCATTTGCCATTATGTTTCACATAGCCCTGACGTATAGCGGGGTGATTTGCCATTAATTTTAACAAAGCCCTGACGTATAGCGGGGGCCCTCTGTGATTATGTTTCACCTATATATATATGCGTCATGCGTATACCATCCCCGCATATATGATGTGAAATTGGAAATGACACCAAATCATTTCTCGTTTTATTCTTTTTTGAGGTTAAACTTCATAGTGAAAGCTGACCTGGATGGTATGACCTACAAAAGCTAACGTTTGGTAGAGCATTTCATGTTGGAAGGCGTTAAGACACGGACTTGCACAACTAAGCGGTTATTCCAGATGTGGTAAATGGCTGTATTTAACAGAACCTAACTAAAGCAAGGGCTGAAAAGCTTCGAGTTAATAAAAGCGAAAGGAAACGAAGAACATGGATTCTTTCTACGGGACCAAAATTGTACCCTGACATCCGATGTCAAATTTCATTCATATTTGTCATACATACCGTGTGGTTAAGAAACTACAGATGGGCCTGCAGATCGCCGAGTGGTTTGCTGGGGTGTATGTATATGACAGGGACAAAAATAGCACAACAGCCCAACAGAGAGCATGTCATAGCAGGCGACTATCTGTGTGACATGGCATAACACCGGTCGTGGTTAGGTGGTTTGTTAAGAGCAGCACAGATGACGCCTTACAGGCGGTGGGTTAACTTGGCTTTACTGTTTGTGTCTATTAAGATGGACTCGCACATCAGTTAACCACCCTCCACAAGGGAGTAATAAGCTGCTCGAGTCTAACCCGCTAGAGTCTCCTCCTGACTATATCCAGCTAACATCAGAGATGAGACCTGCACATGGGGCTAATGCCCCCGTATAAGTACAGGTCGACTAAGACTGTGCGTGGTGTGCGCATGGTGACAATACGTGTACGTTAGAAATGACCTTGCTTGTGGTCCTACAGCTGTTATCGTGCAGACAGTTGATCGTCAACAAGTGAAATGGAGAGATGGACTCAGTGAAGCATGTGTGCCAACATTGCACTGCAGGACAACAGACCGAAATGATTTTAAGCAACTATTGGCTGCTTGACATCTGATAAATGATGTATGATTGTAATATCAGGAATACAGATATATTGAAATGGCGACGCCACTTGGCTATTATTAGCGGGTACGACGTCAGAACTATTTTTCAATCTACTATTATAGTTTCAATTTGTTCTTCAATATTCTTCAGTAACCTGTGACATATGCTCAGAACATATTCATCAAGGTCCCCAAACATGAGCAGGGAAAGAGTGGGGCCTATAGGTTGTCAGTTTGCTTTACAATCCCGAAGTATCAGGCTCAAATCACGTGCTTCTAACGATTTCACAGACAGATCATGTCATGCGATTTGACAGACAGATCATGTCATGCGATTTCACAGACAGATCATGTCATGCGATTTGACAGACAGATCATGTCATGCGATTTCACAGACAGATCATGTCATGCGATTTGACAGACAGATCATGTCATGCGATGTTATGTTCGCTTCTCCAAATTGACCGAGCTGTGAATGAGTACTTGACGAGGTCAAATAATCTTTTCGGAGATCCGGTGGAAGCTACATAGTTAGTACTCTGTCGATCTCAACAAGGAAAGGACTAACCACACATGGATCCCTCTGGTGCAGTGAGTTCAGTTCTGTGAGCCATTTTCCCCCCATCTTCCTATCCTGAGTCATCCGTCCCAGATTTCTGCTAGTCTCCCTGTCTCCGTTATGTCTTGTCTGGATAGCTTTTCGCTACTTGCGTCATGATATCACATTATTTCTTTTACCCTGGAGATTCCAGAACAGAGATTGCCAAGCAATGCTATCATTGAGTTTTCTGAACGTCCGGCCCAAGGGTGTTCAGTCTTTTAAATTCATTTTAAATTCATGGGCCCAATTGTCAAATTTACCCTACTTTATGTCAAGTTTTCGATTCGTGTACGTAACCGTTTGTTCATGATGCTTACAGATTTTGGCGACATTGTCTCCTTCCCAGAAGATGGTGACCCAACTCTTAGGGAAGGTTGGCCATGTGGATAGCAACCTCACCATGTGCTGTTGTTGTAGCTACTCGTGTGGAGATAACTCTTGACGACATGTCTTTGGTATGGGTTACCGTTAATAATAATTCGAGACGTACTTGAGAAGGTGGTCATGGGTCCTCCTACATGTAGTGCAAGACGAGGCTCCTCAGTTAACTTATCAATATAGGGATTACATGGTCAACCCCTACTTCTTTGACTTAAATGCGTATATACAGTATGCGTCCAGCAGCACAAACAACGACATGAGTCAACATGTTTCACCTGGCCCTGATCACTCTTCGCTACCGGGAACTGATAGGCTAGTCCGGTTAGGCACAACATATTGACCAGGACGTCGCGTAAAAATCATGCAGGGGCGTAGCGAGGTAAGGGCGGTCGCCCCTGGCACCAACCTGTAGCGGTTCAAAACTAAAAAAAATTGTTAACTACCTGAGGAGAAACTTCAGTTTCCGGTACATCATTGGTACAGAATACTAGTTCCTATACTAAAATAGTACACTATGTCCTACTACACATACATACACAGAAATATATGTACACTAGATTTCTACTTTTTTGTTCAGCGTTTCAAAAAGGATAAGATCGACTGGGATTTATGTTGTAAATGTAATACAATTATTTTGTTGTCTTTTTTTTCTTTTACTTTATGATTTTGAAATTCCTGCAAAAAAGCTGAGTGATGCTCTACGACGGAGAAGAGATAGAGAAGTCGACCTTAGGGCCGCAAAGTCAAGCTTATTAATGACAACCATTTTAAAACGAAGAAAGGCTACACATGAAGAGATGCTTCCGTACCGTCTACAAAATCAATATGCGAAGAAAATGACGAAGACGGAAAAAATGAGAACTTGTAGAAGAGCAACATGCAGTATTGTATAACGAGAAGAGCAACATCCAGTATTGTATAACGAGAAGAGCAACATCCAGTATTGTATAACGAGAAGAGCAACATCCAGTATTGGATAACGAGAAGAGCAACATCCAGTATTGTATAACGAGAAGAGAAGAGCAACATCCATTATTGTATAACGAGAAGAGAAGAGCAACATCCAGTATTGTATAACGAGAAGAGCAACATCCAGTATTGGATAACGAGAAGAGCAACATCCAGTATTGTATAACGAGAAGAGAAGAGCAACATCCAGTATTGTATAACGAGAAGAGAAGAGCAACATCCAGTATTGTATAACGAGAAGAGCAACATCCAGTATTGTATAACGAGAAGAGCAACATCCAGTATTGTATAACGAGAAGAACAACATCCAGTATTGTATAACGAGAAGAGCAACATCCAGTATTGTATAACGAGAAGAGCAACATCCAGTATTGTATAACGAGAAGAGAACAGCAACATCCAGTATTGTACAACATGAAGAATAACATCCAGTATTGTATAACGAGAATAGCAACATCCAGTATTGTATAACGAGAAGAGAACAGCAACATCCAGTATTGTATAACGAGAAGAGCAACACCCAGTATTGTATAACGAGAAGAGAACAGCAACATCCAGTATTGTATAACGAGAAGAGCAACACCCAGTATTGTATAACGAGAAGAGAAGAGCAACATCCAGTATTGTATAACGAGAACAGCAACATCCAGTATTGTATAACGAGAAGAGCAACACCCAGTATTGGATAACGAGAAGAGCAACATCCAGTATTGTATAACGAGAAGAGAAGAGCAACTTCCAGTATTGTATAACGAGAAGAGAAGAGCAACATCCAGTATTGTATAACGAGAAGAGCAACATCCAGTATTGTATAACGAGAAGAGCAACATCCAGTATTGTATAACGAGAAGAGCAACATCCAGTATTGTATAACGAGAAGAACAACATCCAGTATTGTATAACGAGAAGAGCAACATCCAGTATTGTATAATGAGAAGAGCAACATCCAGTATTGTATAACGAGAAGAGCAACATCCAGTATTGTATAACGAGAAGAGCAACACCCAGTATTGTATAACGAGAAGAGAAGAGCAACATCCGGTATTGTATAACAAAAAAGAGCAACATCCAGTATTGGATAACGAGAAGAGAAGAGCAACATCCAGTATTGTATAACGAGAAGAGCAACACCCAGTATTGTATAACGAGAAGAGAAGAGCAACATCCGGTATTGTATAACAAAAAAGAGCAACATCCAGTATTGGATAACGAGAAGAGAAGAGCAACATCCAGTATTGTATAACGAGAAGAGCAACATCCAGTATTGTATAACGAGAAGAGAAGAGCAATATCCAGTATTGTATAACGAGAAGAGAAGAGCAACATCCAGTATTGTATAACGAGAACATTGATTTATATCTTGAAAATAACAGCGATGATGAAGACTAATAACTTGACTGATAACGAAATTTCAAAATCATTGAATGGTGAGAATGCGGATGATAACAAAGGTGATCAGGATCAAGGTAATGGTTTATTGCAACAATATCTCCCAAAATCAATGTTTCTTGGAGTTTCATCATGGCGGATACATTGATTTTGATAATACATCACAGCTATCAACACTACATCACAGCTAGCAACAATAATACATCACAGCTAGCAACAATACATCACAGCTAGCAACAATAATACATCACAGCTAGAAACAATAATACATCACAGCTAGCAACAATAATACATCACAGCTAGCAACAATACATCACAGCTAGCAACAATACATCACAGATAGCAACAATAATACAGCACAGCTAGCAACAATAATACATCACAGCTAGCAACAATAATACATCACAGCTAGCAACAATAATTCATCACAGCTAGCAACAATACATCACAGCTAGCAACAATACATCACAGCTAGCAACAATAATAAATCACAGCTAGCAACAATAATACATCACAGCTAGCAACAATAATGCATCACAGCTAGCAACAGTAATACATCACAGCTAGCAACAATATATCACAGCTAGCAACAATAATACATCACAGCTAGCAACAATATATCACAGCTAGCAACAATAATACATCACAGCTAACAACAATACATCACAGCTAGCAACAATAATAAATCACAGCTAGCAACAATAATACATCACAGCTAGCAACAATAATGCATCACAGCTAGCAACAGTAATACATCACAGCTAGCAACAATTTATCACAGCTAGCAACAATAATACATCACAGCTAGCAACAATATATCACAGCTAGCAACAATAATACATCACAGCTAACAACAATACATCACCGCTAGCAACAATACATCACAGATAACAACAATACATCACAGCTAACAACGATAATACATAACAGTTAGAAACAATATCACAGCTAGCAACAATACACCACAGCTAACAACAATACATCACAGCTAACAGCAACACATCACAGCTAGCAACAATACATGACAACTAACAACAACACATCACAGCTAGCTACAATACATCACAACTAACAACAACACATCCCAGCTAGCAACAATACATCACAGCTAACAACAACAGCTAGCAACATCACAGCTAACAACAATACGTTACAGCTAGCAACAATACATTACAGCTAGTAACAATACATCATAACTAACAACAACACATCACAGCTAGCAACAATATATTACAGCTAGTAACAATATATCACAACTAACAACAACACATCACAGCTAACAACAACACATCGCAGCTAACAACAACACATCCCAGCTAGCAACAATACATCACAGCTAGCAACAACAGCTAGCAACATCACAGCTAACAACAATACATTACAGCTAGCACCAATATATTACAGCTAGTAACAATACATCACAGCTAACAACAACACATCACAGCTAGCAACAACACATCACAGCAAACAACAACACATCACAGCTTGCAACAATACATCACAGCTAGCAACAACACATCACATCAAACAACAACTTATCACAGCTAGCAACAACACATCACAGCTAGCAACAATACATCACAGCTAACAACAATACATCACAACTAACAACAACACATCACAGCTAACAACAACACATCACAGCTAGCAAAAACACATCACAGCTAGCAACAATACATCACAGCTAACAACAATACATCACAGCTAACAACAACACATTACAGCTAGCAACAACACATCACAGCAAACAACAATACATCACAGCTAGCAACAACACATCACAGCTAGCAACAATACATCACAGCTAACAACAATACATCACAGCTAACAACAACACATCACAGCTAGCAACAACACATCACAGCTAGCAACAATACATCACAGCTAGCAACAATACATCACAACTAACAACAATATATCACAGCTAGCAACAACACATCACAGTTAGCAACAATACCAGAATAATTGCGAACAGAGATGATTAACCGTGGTTCTCAATTCTTTAAAAACAAAAACATCCCGTTGACATTCAATAGTGGGCGTTCAATGACTCTCGAAGGGTGTGCACGTCGACTGGGGATGAAGTAAATATATCGTGATTGCTGTTTTCGGCTTTTAATGAATCAGTTCACTGCTTCTGTTGTTTTACTGTATACATCATCAACCCAGAATAATAAAGCAATCTTTGAATCTACGTCTGGATTCAGAAACTGGCGACAGACAGAGCGGGTGCAGAATCAAGAAAACAGCACTAGTCTTCATAAAGCATTTACTACATGGAAAGGAGCATACATAAGATTATGTCAGGGAGGAGGAATTGGTACCGATGTGCAAATACAAATTCAGTCAGAAAAGCAACGATGGGGAGATATTTTGAAAAAAAAGTACTACCCTGTATCATGTTTATATCATCTCCAAATGTAGTATGCTGTGACCATATAGAAAGTTTACATGCTGATGATAGAACATTGCATGCAGCTTCACCAGGAAACAGGCTGTTTTCAACGTAGTCTACCTAACGAGATGGGGATCGAAGTGATCCGCATAGAAGTGAGCGAGACGGAGACGAAGACAAGTATAACACAACCGCCAAGGGAAACCCGATTCACCTTCATCAGCACGTTTTGGATATGAGGAAAACTTCTGCAACCTAATGTGATTTTCACGGCACACGAAAGAGCAAACTTACTCATTGTAAGCATTCAACAACAATAACAATAACTCTTCTCTTCCTCCCTACTATGCAAATACCGCTACTAATGAAGGCCACATCAAACAATTGGATACAGGACTCTTTGAAAATCTGGTCAGGGAAAACCAAATGTATTATCAGCTTGTACTCTGTCATTTGCTGTGATAGCTACATTCTGGGAATGATAGATCTGTAGACTGAACCAGCCAAGGCAAAAATAAATGTGTTTTTGATGTTCAAAGGATGTTTTGTGGGGATGAGGGGAAGTGGGAGGCAAACAATCAAGTCCACGTGAAGTAATGATGGGATGAGGGGGAGTGGGAGGCAAACAATCAAGTCCACGTGAAGTAATGAGGGGATGAGGGGGAGTAAGAGTGAGGGGAGGGGAGGGGGAGGCACACGATCAAGTCCACGTGAAGTAATGAGGGGATGAGGGGGAGTGGAGTAAAGTGGGAAGGGGAGGCACACGATCAAGTCCACGTAAAGTAATGATGGAATGAGGGGGAGTATGAGGGAGGGGAGGGGGAGGCACACGATCAAGTCCACGTGAAGTAATGATGGGATGGGGAGGGGGGAGTGGGAGGGGAGGCACACGATCAAATCTACGTGAAGTAATGAAGGGATGGAATTGATCACGCCACAGTAAGGCGGTGGTTAGTACTGGTTAGTGCATTAACTTCCCATCCAAGCGGTGACGGTTCTGTCCCCAGTTGGTACAGGATTTTTTACAGATCGCAAACCAGCACCTTGGGTCGATTCAGGCACAGAAATTAGATACCAGAAAAAAATAAATGAAGTACCCATGTAACGACCACATCAGCCATTATGAGCCGTGGGTCACCATTTTTATGTGCTGAACACCATATTTCGCAAACACCCCATGTCGTGAAAAGGAATCTTTACTTTTTACTTAATTTTTAAACGTGACAACGTACATTTACCTGGACCAAGAAATGTGAAACTCACACGAAATACATCTTTAGGGATCTCTAGGCATGATGGTTCAGGTTCCATCGCATTAGGCCCGTACTTCAACAGATGAAAAACAGAGAAGGCAGAGCTCCCCTATTCATGGTCATTCGTGCCACGGCATGATGGGTCAGGTTCGATCGCATTAGGCCCGTACTTCAACAGATGAAAAACAGAGAAACCAGAGATCCCCAATTCAACATGGTCATTCCGGCCACGGCATACGGTTTCGAGGTGTGAAACTTACTAAAATTGGGCATAGAGCGGTTCCGAGCTCCTAAACAGCCGATGGGCTGTAGAACTTTGGCTATCTCACTATAAGACCACATCTGCAAGACCATCATCAGGAGCAGAATTGCTTCAATGACATCGTAATTACGACGTTGATTGCTGTTGTTTAATGCCCACAATGAGTTTGTATACTCTTTTATGCGCCCTAAAATGGGCGTTAAGAGGCCGTTTGCAATAGCCTCACATCCTGTGCGTGCTGATGAAAATGGACAGCGGGCTTTCAGGAGGTTGCTCTATGCTTCGCTTCATCTGTGTGACCATCACTGCTACGGGGATCGAGCGGCGTTGGTAAGAAAGAACTGGTAGGTCGGCCAGGTGGTACGTTTGCATGGCAAGAGATAAACACGTAAAAAGGAGTCATGGTAGGCCTTCACCTTTAATCTCCTATCCACAACCGACCCAGAAGAAATTAAAGTCAACAATCCCTCCATTCTCCACCACCACTATAAGTGAATCAAACAATAGCGCAATTCTCCACCACTATAAGTGAATCAAACAATATCTCCATTCACCCCCACCACTATAAGTGAAGCCCACAAACCCTCAAGTCTCCACCACTATAAGTGAAGCCAACAAACCCTCCATTCTCCACCACCACTATAAGTGAATCAAACAAAATCTCCATTCACCCCCACCACTATAAGTGAAGCCCACAAACCCTCCAGTCTCCACCACTATAAGTGAAGCCAACAATCCCTCCATTCTCCACCACCACTATAAGTGAATCAAACAATCCCTCCATTCTTTACCACTATAAGTGAAGTCAACAATTTCTCCATTCTCCACCACCATTATACGTGAAGTCAACAGTCCCTCCATTCTTTACCACTATAAGTGAAGTCAACAATCCCTCCATTCACCACCACTATAAGTGAAGTCAACAATCCCTCCATTCTCCCCTACCACTATATGTGAATCAAACAATCCCTCCATTCTCCACCACCACTATAAGTGAATCAAACAATCCCTCCATTCTTTACCACTATAAGTGAAGTCAACAATTTCTCCATTCACCACCACCACTATAAGTGAAGTCAACAGTCCCTCCATTCTTTACCACTATAAGTGAGGTCAACAATCCCTCCATTTTCCACCACTTCTATAACTAAAGTCAACAATCCCTCCATTCTCCACCACTATAAGTGAAGTCAACAATTTCTCCATTCACCACCACCACTTTAAGTGAAGTCAACAATCCATCAATTCTCCACCACTATAAGTGAAGTCAACAATCCCTCCATTCCCCACCACTATATGTGAAGTGAACAATATCTCCATTCACCACCACCACTAAAAAGTGAAGTCAACAATCTCTCCCTTTTTCACCACTATAAGTGAAGTCAACAATCCCTCCTTTCATCACCACTATATGTGAAGTCGACAAACCCTCCATTTGTAACAGCTTTAGACTTGCCAGATAATTCGTTTCTCAGACTAGACAGTTCTTATTCACTTGAAAATACAACAAGAAAAACATACTCCAGATTGCCGGCTGTGCACACATCCTAATGAAACTGTTGAATACCATCTTTTGAATGCCAGACCTTGTTGGCCAGGATGCTGTGACACAACGTGTTCACATAAAGATGGCGGAGACATTAGTTGGGATCATCTTGCATTTGATCCAACATTACCCATACCATCCTCAGTCCTCCATATAAACGATGTCAACTACAAAGAGGTACGAAGTTACTGAACCGACACAGAAACGAAGCTAAACTCACGTTACAGTCACACGACCTTGGTCGGGGGACAAAGAACAATCTAAAACACTTGACGAGTCATTAAATAAATAAAGACAATTGACTAGTGACCGTCCGTATATCAGCAGCTTCGCTTTATTTTTAAGTGAGCATACGACATTTCAATAGAAATGAAAAGAGGGTCAAATGATCTTTAATTTCTTCTTCCAAGGTCAGCTGTCATTGATATTCAGTGTCTGCTACGGTGGTGCTGATCTAGGGGTATCCATACACCTTGGAGTAGGATAAAGGTGAGCTCATATCTGACACTGTCGTTGGGTATGAAGAGTTAAACTTTACTGCACGGCCAGTCAGGTTTTATAATCTGAATTAGGCCAGGTCCCTTCGTTCGTGTCTTGGGTCTCTGTGGCGAAGTGGTCAAGCCGTTTGTCTCGTGTTCAGGCCGTCGGGGTTCGAATTCGAGCTGCGACTACGGTTTATGATGTCAGTTTTTCCGGAGATCCCTGGGTTCATAGCTGGAGATACGGAATTCGTGCTTTGTACGATGCTCTCAGCAGGACGGGATACCTTTCTGCTGCGAGAGACTGACTCATATCGGGAAACCCAAGACGATGAAGTCGAGACCTCGCCTTTAACCTTTAACCTTTCCTTCCCTAACAGTAAGTCAGGTACCCGTTCACATCTGGTTCAACCGGTGAGTGTTGGTAAAGAATTAAGTCGTGATAATCCAGCACTGAACAGCGATGTTACTCAGACATTTGGAGTGCGTGGGAACTAAAATAATTCCTCGTGGAACTCGATCTCTACGCAATTTACTTGTATTACAAAAAAAGTTATCGAATTACAATTAACTGTCTTTGTAAACTGTACAAATGAGGACTGAAACAACATCTTGTCAACAAGACAAAGGGAGGCAGAGTAAGGTCTAGTTAACAATACAAAGGGAGGCAGGGTAAGGTCTAGTTAACAAGACAAAGGGAGTCAGAGTAAGGTCTAGTTAACAATACAAATGGAGGCAGGGTAAGGTCTAATTAACAATACAAATGGAGGCAGCGTAAGGTCTAGTTAACAATAAAAATGGAGGCAGCGTAAGGTCTAGTTAACAATACAAATGGAGGCAGCATAAGGTCTAGTTAACAATACAAATGGAGGCAGCGTAAGGTCTAGTTAACAATACAAATGGAGGCAGCATAAGGTCTAGTTAACAATACAAATGGAGGCAGCGTAAGGTCTAGTTTACAATACAAATGGAGGCAGCGTAAAGTCTAGTTAACAATACAAATGGAGGCAGCGTAAGGTCTAGTTAACAATATAAATGGAGAGAGCGAGTACACCTTGTCAACAGTACAAATGGAGAGAGCGAGTACATCTTGTCAACAATTCAAATGGAGAGAGCGAGTACACCTTGTCAACAGTACAAATGGAGAGAGCGAGTACACATTGTCAACAATTCAAATGGAGAGAGCGAGTACACCTTGTCAACAATTCAAATGGAGAGAGCGAGTACACCTTGTCAACAATACAAATGGAGAGAGTGAGTACATCTTGTCAACAGTACAAATGGAGACAGCAAGGACACCAAGTCAACAGTACAAATGGAGTGAGCAAGGACACCATGTCAATAGTACAAATGGAGTCAGCAATGACACCATGTCAACAGTACAAATGGGGACAGCGGGGACTCCATGTCAACAGTACAAATGGAGTCAGCAAGGACACCATGTCAACAGTACAAATGGAGACAGCAAAAACACCATGTCAACAGTACAATGGAGAGAGCCAGTACACCTTGTGAACAGTACAAATGAAGACAGCAAAGACACCATGCCAGCAGTACAAATGGAGACAGCAAAGATACCATGTCAGCAATACAAATGGAGAGAGCCAGTACACCTTGTCAACAGTACAAATGAAGACAGCAAAGACACCATGTCAGCAGTACAAATGGAGACAGCAAAGACACCATGTCAACAGTACAAATGGAGAGAGCCAGTACACCTTGTCAACAGTACAAATGGAGACAGCAAAGAGACCATGTCAACAGTACAAATGGAGAGAGCCAGTACACCTTGTCAACAGTACAAATGGAGACAGCAAAGACACCATGTCAACAGTACAAATGGAGAGAGCCAGTACACCTTGTCAACAGTACAAATGGAGACAGCAAAGACACCATGTCAACAGTACAAATGGAGACAGCAAAGACACCATATCAACAGTACAAATGAAGAGAGCAAAGCTGCTAAATAATTACCTATCACATGACCAAATTTAACGACAATCTGCTTCTCAGAATGGTCCTAAAATCGGCTACAAATATGTCACTAAATGTTGCTATCTTGTGTGTTTTGGGATTTGGCCTTTTTTTCTATCAATGAACACGATAAAATCTTTCTGATTTTTGTTCACATTTTATATTCTTAGCTACTTCGTCTTTCTTTCTTTTCACTTATCTTGTTATGCCTTTCAGGTTATAAAAAGATCTCTAGAACGAGTCTGTGTACCTCATACACAATAGCATTTACTGCCTCGGGTATTTCTGTAAGCCACCTTTTTCGTGTGTGGTCTGCATTTGGCTTTGAATCCGTTGTATCTAAATCGTATTGATTGTTGAGGGTAGGGGTGGGGTGGCGGTGTGGGGGTGCTGTGTGGTGGCAGTTTTGTTACGTAGCCAAACCATTTTAGTTATTGTGCTTTAGTGTAGTCCAATATTGGTGTTGTTCCAACTAGTTTCCTGATGTCATCGTTTCTGATTATGTCTCGCCTTGTTACGCCCAATATTTTTCGCGAGCATTTCATTTCTGTTGTTACGATGCAGTGTTTTTTATTTGATGTTAGTGTCTAGTTTTCACATTGATAACATTGTGTCGGGTCGAAAATCGTATTGCATAAAGATCTTTTGGTAGTTATTGTTACGTTCTTGCAATTAAGTATTGGAGTTAATTGTCAAATGATCTGGTTTGCCTTATTGCATCTTTGTTAGATTTCCGCCGTAATTGTTTCGTTTTCTGATAACGTGCTCCCTAAGTATGTAAAATCTTTCACCTGTTTGATTTGCTAATTTTCAATGGCGATGTTGATGTCTCCGGCTATTCTAGATATTTTCATGACCTCAGTTGTTTCTACATTGATTTTCATGCTGTATTCTTTCATGCTGTATTCTTTCATGCTGTATTCTTTCATGCTGTATTTAGTTGATCAATTTGTTGTTGCAAGTGTAGTTCTGAAGTTGCTATGACGGCTTGACCGCCAGCGAAAAGAAGTTCATTTAAGAGTTCACAAATGTTGCTACCTTCATTTGGGTTGACTGTTTTACATATGTAGACCATATTCGTGATCTACTTATGTAATGAACAACACAGGGGATAGCACACATCCTTATCGTACTCATGATTTGATATTCTATTTTGCTGAGTGTCCGGTTATTGTTCGAATAGAGCCCTTGCTATTGGTGTACAGACTTGTGCACTGGTTAATTAGGTGATTGGTTACTCCATATTGTGCCAATATTTTTCCATTGATGACGTCTATCTTCCCTATCAAAAGCTTTTTCTTGATCTCCAAACGCAACAAAAAGTTCCTGGTCGTATTCAATTGTTTTCTCCATCAATTGTCGGAGTGTAAAAATTGTGCAGCTTCTGTTCTTTCTAAATCCCATCTGAGTATCGTTACGCTGAGGTTCGATATTGTAGCGTTATATTTTTTTCCAAGATGTAACCACATATTTTGCCAGTGTGACTCAGGAGCGATATTTCTCTATATTTTGTGCAGTCTGTTTTCTTACCTTTCTTTTTCCATTTTGGAATTATTATTGCATGTCTCCAATCTTCCCGCCATTTCCTGTGTGGTCCATACTAGGTTATACAATCTATGTAGCCACAATATCCATACCTCATTGGCTTCTCTAATTAATTCAACAAGAATTTCGTCAGATTCTGGCCATTTGTTGGATGGAGCAGTTTGTAAATCATATCTGATTTCTGAAAGTGTGATGTTTGTTTCTAGCTTCATGCATACGTTAACGTTGGTATCTTGTTTGTTATTGATCCCAGTTGTTGGTAAGTTGAGAAGTTGTTTAAAGTATTCGTGCCATTAGTCGAGGGTCATTTACTGTGATTCTATTGTCGTTGTTAATAGTTTCTGTTGGGTTGTAACAATCCTCTCTTTCTCTCATACTTTTGATTTTCATGAAGAAATTTCTTGTTGCATTTTTGTAATTCGAATTAAGAAGTACCCCAAACTTTTTCCGAGATTTAGATTTAGCCTCCTTAATTATCAACTTTGTGTTTCCGTGTTTCCTGATAGTCGACATAATCTTGCTCCTTTTTGCTTATATCCCATGCTTTGTATCTAATCTTCTTCTCTTTCGCAGCTGTACTTCACTTCGTCGCTCCACCACGCTGTTTTTAACGATCTTGAACATCTTGACTTTACAGTACAACATGTTTCTTCGCTGCTTTTATTAAACTACTTTTAAACGTTGCCCATTCTTTTTCAACTAATTTCATATCTGTGGACAACCTACCACAGCTCTCGACAATTATTTAGCATAGGCTGTGTTGATGACCGTTTCTTTAAGTTTGATTGTATTGCTTGATTCTTTTGCTAACATACCCTTTCGTTGTGGATGCTTTTTGTCTTGAACTTTCATAACCAACATTACTGCTTTGTGATCAGTATCTACACATAAATTTGGTTTGGCTCTTAGCTACATTCGTGTAAAATAAAACAAAGCTGTTGACCTCTGTGGAAGTCATTCTGGTGCCTAACTGTGCTCTAGATCATTGCTGTTTTGACAGTCCGGCTAAGGGAGCATGGGGGTTTATTTAGAATAATCTAGGGGATGGAGGTCTTGTTATAGTATTAAAGTTAAGAACCCATAGTCCACAATCTCAGAACTTGATCGTGTAATCGGGCACCCTTTTTCCTTTCTTTCCCTTGTACTCATGTGGATCTTGATATATTAACTTGACTTATAACAAACCGCCATACATTAACTTGACTTCTGACAACCCTTCAAACACTACCTTGACTTCTGGCAACCCTTCATACATCAATTTGACTTCTGGCAACGCTTCACCCATTAATTTGACTTCTGGCAACGCTTCACACATTAACTGGCGTTAGTCAGCTCTTGATACATTAACTTGCTTTCTGGCAACCCTTCGTACATTAACTTGACTTCTGGCAATCCTTCACCTATTAACTTGACTTCTGGTAACGCTTCACACATTAACTTGACTTATGGCAACCCTTAACACATTAACTTGACTTCTGGCAACCCTTCACACATTAACTTGACTTATGGCAACCCTTCACACATTAACTTGACTTCTGGCAACCCTTCACACATTAACTTGACTTCTAGAAACTCTTCGTACACTAACTTGACTTCTAGCAACTCTTCGTACATTAATTTGACTTCTAGCAACTCTTCGTACATTAACTTGACTTCTAGCAGCTCTTCGTAAATTAACTTGACTTCTAGAAACTCTTCGTACATTAATTTGACTTCTAGAAACTCTTCGTACATTAACTTGACTTCTAGCAACCCTTCGTACATTAACTTGACTTCTGGCAACCCTTCGCACATTTACTGGTGTCAGACAGCCTTAGGTACAATTACTTGACCTCATATAATCATTGGTGCTTTAAGTTGTCGTCATTCACACCCTGGAAATAATATCCTCTAATATCCGTATTTCTCTGGCACGCTAGTCCGTAATGCTTCCTTCCCGTACGATTCTCAATAAATTATATAATTCAAACTTTATTTAATTAATTATCTCTTTCTGCTTCTTCGACGTTAGTCCTGAAAACAAGTTTCGTTACGTTGCGTTGTAGTTTACAGCGAAGCTGCGGTATTTGCGTCATTCGTTCTAACATATCCGGAATCAGAGCTGCACATGTTTGGGATCCCAGTCCCGTTGGTTTAAAGGAAACACCCCTAGAGGATATCGATGAATATGTCTACCTCGGACATCTCCTCAACGTCGAATATAACCTGGCCTGAATTTCACAGGCGCCGACGAGTGGGCTGGACCGCTTTCAACTCGATCAAAATGGCAACAGACGGCACGAAAAACACCAGACTACGAGCAGACCAATTCGATGCAGTGGTCATACCAGCGCTATGCTACGAAAGTAAAACTTGGTTTTGAAATACTTTTTGGGCGGTCTTTTTTCACTAGCCTTCCCTGAGTCCATGTTTCACTGCCGTGCAGTGCTGCGGCACATATATGTGTCAGGAAACGTAGTGGTGGCCATTTGAACTACCTCCATAGACTACTCAAGGGGATCAAGATGATGAGCAGCGCATGAGTTGCAGTGGTCAACGACCCATAGCTGACTGCTAGCGTCAGGGCCAAAGAACTAGGGCTGCCAAGACCATTCTACACCTCCACGGGGTGATCCTGGATAACAGGTTGCCAGCAGGGCAGGCTGGCTAAGGAGAAGGGATCGAAGAGGAAATGCTAACCCAGTACTCAGAAAATGCTTGCTGAAGTCGGATGTGTTGGACCGAAATGTGCAAATATCTACGACACAACGCATTCCGTTCTCTGGACTAGATTCTGCTAAATAAGCCATTTCAGGGTTTGGTAGTGGGAGATTGAGAACGAACGAAGCCAAGCCAAGCCAGACTACTCAAGATCGGTTGGCAGGACAGAGTACCCAACTCTGAAGTTCTCAGCAGGGGTAGACTATCTGGCATCCATACGCTGCTACAGAGAGCCCAGATCAGATGGAGAGGGCAGGTTGTTTGTATGTCAGATGAGCGGCTCCCTAAACAACTGTTGTACAATGAGCTCGTGACAGGACAGCGCTCGTAGGGAGACAAAAGAAAAGATACTGAAACACTCTGAAAGTTTTTTTGCAGAGTTTCTTCATTGATGTTGCTGACTGGCAGCTGCTTGCTCCTAACCGCTCAGCTTGGCGCACTGCTGTCACACATGGTGCTTGCACTGCTGGACAGAGGACCATCACGAAGGCGCAGGAAAAACGAGCTGCACGACAGAAAAGAATAAGAGACTGCCCAACTACAAATGCTGTTTACGTGTGCCCTACGTGCGGTAGAGTTTGTCACGCTCAGATCAGACTGTACAGTCATATGCAGTCCCAGCTGAATAAACATGTCTGACGTTGTCGCCATCTTTGCTTGCGATTGGTAACTAACTAATGTGTGGTGATTATTTTTATCCAGATCTCATTGTCGATATTACTTGGCATTCTAAATCGTGCTTCTAACGGAAATTCTTTTGTGTACTGCGTTCTAAGATCTGATTTCAACTTCACAACGGGTGGCCTAGGTGAAATAATTTGATACAAATATGAACAACTTTGCTCTCTATGCTGAAATTTTTGTTTGTTTGTTTGTGTCTTTCTTTCTTTTTTTTTTGGTTGCCCGGTATCATCGGTTTTGGTTTATTAGCATTTATCTTCATTCTATTTACTTTGTCTGCATCGTAGTTTTAGTGAGTTTGTTGAGCTGTTTTTGCAACGATTTTTCTGTTTCCTATATACATTATCCGGTATTCGCAAATTTGATGCTAAAAATGTATCAGACTTAATCCTTCCTTTACTATCGTCCCCCTCTTCGCCCACCCACTCAAGTAGCACTTTCTTACAGCTTCTTTCATCATCACATCCACAAAAAAGCTTTCACACTTAACGTAATAATAAATATCCATGTCTCGCCCCTTTTATGATTTGAACCCAGCTTGTATTTCCCTATAAAGCAGCAATGAGATTGCATCACACACGATTATCCTCATTTTTTAATGGGTTTGTTATTTGTTCTGATGTCAGCATTTGTCTCCTGAATCTTGAATATTATGTTTCTGTTTCTAAGAAACGACAGCACTGCACTCCGGGCATACCAATAGGTGCTCAGTCTCTCTCAGCAAATAGCCCAGGGTATGGATGCTTATGGTTCCTGTAGCTCGCTGGTTGTACGCTCTCCTGCTCCGTCCTCTCATGTGACCTACTTGACTCAAACCTCGTTTAATGTCGAAACTTTGGAGTTTGTGGATTGCTGCTTCATTTACTGCGGTGTCCTCATCTAACAGGAGGTCATTGGTTGATTTCAAAATGTCTCTTCTATCCATCCCTATCCGTCGTCGAAGAGGCGTTCTACGTACGCGTATAGGTTGTAGATTCTCCATTCTTGGTGGTAGATTGTCGATACAATCCCTTGTAGCTCGACATCCTCAATTTTACATGTGCTAGTATCTATCCATGTATGGGGAAGTTCTTGCTTCCCATACATCGCCAGTCCCCGCTCGTCGGGACAACATGGATTACTGTAGCACCTGTATCCTGGGCACTTGATGGCAACATTCTTCTTCAAGCAGGTCGACTGGATCATGAAGATGTCGAAATCGTACACCAATTTTTGGAGAATGACTTCGCGTTGGGTGGCGTTGCGGCTATTCCAGTAGCCTATAGGGACATTTTCAAACCAAAGTCTATCCGACTTTCTTCGACATTTTCTTTTTCCAGCTCTTTTCATTCTCTCTCTTCTCTTGTCTCCCCTTCTTCTCCTTTTGCATCCACCTTCCTTGGCGCCATTTCCTGGAGACGTCGACGTAAGAGCACGATCTCCGTAGCTCCCGCGATGACTCTTATGTGTGGTTTGTCATCAGAGTTTTCCTTCTCCTGGAAGCGTTGCCTGCGGGGCTAACGAGTCTCCTCTACTCGGTTTGTGGTCGGTTGTCTCCGCCATTTTTGTTGTGGTATCACATTATTGTACGGATATCAATAAAATCCGACCAATCGTGTCTTCAAATTCATGGTCAGCTATGTTACGAAATCACGACACACGTGATGGAATCTTTGCTGACTATCACTTGGTACACACTGGATCTGTTATTTTGTTTCTTCCTACACCATAAAATGTTGGTATTAACTACCGCTATTGGAGAACATATACTCCTTGTCAAGGTACAGATAACGCTGAACCTCGACCACTTGTGTCATCCTAGTAAATCAGTTTTACAACACGATCACGACGATAATCCGTAAAAACTAGCTAACCGATGACTTGCGAGGAACTAGCTACACACTGTCTTTGATATTTCACCACTATCTACACCACAAATGATGTTATTAATTACAACCAATAACGAAACTGTTGGAGCACATTTAATCTTTATCCGCCATTAAGGGGACACCACTTCCAACTTGAAAATAGTTTTCTTTGCTCCTATGCTCTTCCTCGTGTCTGTTCCCATATCTACTGTTATTATATTACCAAGATGTGAGAAACCTTCAAACTTCTCTGCTGCCTTATCGTATATTCTTATATGTAGAGCAGATTTCGTGGCTACCATGAGCAGATTTCTTGGCTACCATAAGCAGATTTCTTGGCTACCATAAGCAGATTTCTTGGCTACCATGAGCAGATTTCTTAGCTGTCAATCGCATAATTCTTAGCTACCATAAGCAGATTTATTGACTATTAAGATCAAATTTCTTGGCTACAATGAGCAGATTTCTTGGCTCCAAAAAGCACATTTGTTAGCTTCCAATAGCAGGATTCTTGGCTACAAAGAACATATTTCTTGGCTACCATGAGTAGATTTCTTTGCTATTGAGAGCAAATTACTTGTTTACCATGAGAAAATTTATTTGCAGTCATGAGCAGAATTCCTGGCTACAAAGAGCAGATTTCTTTGTTACCATGAACAGATTTCTTGGCTATTTTGAGCAGATTTCTTGGCTAGCAAGAGCAGATCTCTTGGCTACCATAAGCAGATTTCTTGTCTACCAAGAACAGTTTTCTTCAATATCATGAGCAGATTTCTTGGCTTCAAAGACGAGATTTCTTGGCTTCAAAGAGTAGATTGTTTGGCTTCAAAAAGTAGATTTCTTGGCTTCAAGGAGTAGATTTTTTAGCTTCAAAGAGTAGATTTCTTGGCTTCAAAGAGTATATTTCTTGTCTTCAATAAGTAGATTTTTTGGCTTCAAAGAGTAGATTTTTTGACTATCAAAAGCAAATGTCTTGGCTATTAAGAGCATTTTTCTTGGATACCAAGAGCAGAATTCTTGGCTACCGTGAGCAGAATTCTTGGCTACCGTGAGCAGAATTCTTGGCTACCATGAAGGGATTTCTTATACGCTGCTCAGCGTGTTGGTCCCTTATTATTATTAAAACGTGTATTTCTATTGATCTGGTCCACCGGGTGGATTTAAAACGTTGGGGCAGCCGAAGACGAATGTGTCGGATCGAAAGGGGCAAATATCGCATTCAAGCTGTAAACTAACGACACAACGCATTCTGTTCTCCGGACTACATCCTGTTACTTGCAAAGCCCTGTTCATGCTTTATTATCGGGGGATTGAAAAGAATGAATGAAAAAGTACAAGATGAATATGGTTGAGGAATAAAGACCGCTTAAACCTGTAGTCGCCACGCATTGCACAAAGTAAGGTTTTGTCTTACCTCCGATCTTTAGAAAAAATTTGCCCTACTGAAGGTTTGAACGTACTTCCTTCTGGTCAGATGACCGACATCCACTCGGTCAACCATTCTTTTGAACTGTGTCATCCACATTTTTGTATTGCCATTCCATCGATAATGACTCCTGGCAATTATTCTATGCGTCTGACATTTTCAATTAGGAAGACAAATAATAATGTTGACAAACGGCCACTCAGCTGTTAGTGCAAATGATCTGTATTTGTTTGGAAAAACCCGATAATTGTTTATTTTGTTCTGATGGTATTTTTAATTGTGTGTTTTGTTCGTTTTCTTTTGTTTTTTGGTAGTGGTGGAAGGTATTGGTACCCGATTCTGATTATTTAAAACATTGCGTCCAACAATTATCTGTGATATGGCATTGGTTATTTGTCTGGTTATATGAAAACGGCGACCGGAATCTCAAACTCAAACTAAACGGAAGTAGCATGAAGTCAAGACAGTAGGCCTAGAGCCACATGTTCTATATTTCAGTAATCTAGGTAGTTCATAAGTCATAATTAGTTTTATAACTACGCAACACTTCATGATTTCAGCTAACGATATTGCTTGGAGCATATACACAACTTTGATTTCGGCTAGCGATATTGGTGGAAGAATGGGGATTAAGATACTGAGCAGTCCATGAGCTGTAGGGATCAGCGACTCAAAGTTGACTGTCAGCATCATTGTCAGCGACCCAGAGCTACCAAGACCCGTCTCCACCTCCCCGTGATGATCCTGGATAACAGTCTACAATAGGACAGACTGGCTAAGGAGAAGGGATCGAAGATGGAGGGCTTCTTCTTCTTCATCGTACGCAGTCAGACATCAACCTTTATTTTTTCGAAAAAAGCAGCGGTCATCCTAAGGCTGTCGACACTGCCATAGAGCTTGTCTAGTGTTGCTACTGGTGATGGCCACATCTGCTCTCTCTGATCCTCGTATGTCGGGCAGTTTTGCAGCAAATGCTCAGCGGTCATTTTCCCGGTACCACACGGGCATTCGTCAGTGCCACCTAGAAGATGGAGGGCTAACCTGGTACCCAAATGTGAGATGCTGAAGTTGGATGTGTTGGACTGAAAGGTACAAATATAGCAGTAATGCTGTAAACTACAACACAACGCATTCAGTTTTCCGGACTAGATCCTGCCACTTCCAAAGCACTTTTCAAGACTTGGTAGGGGGAGATTGAGAACGAAGAAGATGAACAAGAAGAAGTATGCTAGTGTTACGCAACTAGATGGACTGTTTCCATGATGGTACATGTCAGTCGTTGGTCCTCAATGATTCCCCAGTTTGTCTCGTGTTGTAACTTTCTTTGGGCCAGATCTTCTCATGGGAGCTTTGATGCAGTGTGCATGTTTGCAAGATATGTTCTAGTGTCTGGGGCCCCATTTAACATGTACATTGTGCAGTCTGTGCTGTTTTAATTGTGAACAAGTGTGCAATTAACCTGCAATGACTCGCTCAGAATGGATACTTTCACGACAGCTTATATGGAGGATTATTGGAAAAGCTGGCAAAGAAAGAGGGCAGCTTTACACACCATCACCATGTGTCGTGTCTAGTAAAGATCAGCTCATACTGCGACAGTTCTAGCTGAAGCATATGTGTTTAGGGCAGGAGAGATTGGGTTGCGACTCTTAGAACAAAGTTCGACTCTAGGTCGACAAAGGAAACGAGGGGTTTAGATGGAAGATTTTATCTGGTACAAGTGTGGGTGTTTGGAGCAGAGGTGGGGGTTCGGAGTTGACCACTCTGGGTTTAAGATATGGCGTAGATGTAGGTTGGTGGCAGTATGATGCTGCCACGACCGGCTACGACATTTAGAGTGACAGTCATTCATGAATAGTCAATCAATAACAATTAGTTGCAGATAGATCCAAATTAGAGTGATGGCAAAGTCAGACAACCAATAGAACCACATTAGACAGCCATGTTACTGCTTGAGACTATAAAATACTCAGCAAGGACGAACTCAGAAGCCTGGCTAAGAGGAAGGCTGAGAGTGAATCTGGGAGGGAGTGAGTTTGTAATGTGACTGGACCATCATGCACCTCGAGTTTTCTAGTCACGCTCAATAGGTGTTTATGATGGACACCCTGTGAATAGTAAGAAATCTGAACGTGTGTTGTACGTTCAGGACATCAAATGAACGATGCGTGATCTAATTACAAATGAATGTACAGATTCGCGTGAATAGATGAAGTGATCTACGTATTTGTGAATGCAGAGATCGTCTGATCGTATGTGAATGTATAGATTCGTCTGAGTATGTAATCTTATCGCGAGGACGAGTTTGTGATTGTACAGATAGGGGAGTGCAGCAGCAAGAATCTGGGTTATGTAGTTTACAGGAGTAAGATCAAAAGCTAGTGCTTAAAACCATATATATATATAATGATTAGTTAGATTAGATGTACTTTTATATTTGTTAATACTGCGTAACTATTAAATAGTATTGTTTTGTTTTATGATCAGGATAGTGTTTACCGTGTTTTCCTGTGTGAAGTCCTTGTCGTGGTGTAGATACATGTTGTAACTCTTTAGATAAGTAAACTAATCAGCTAAACATAGACCTTACCGCAATACTGCCATAGCCGGGAGTGGAGTTTACGATAATCCCTCCAATTGAACTAAATACCAACAAAGTCTCTGACAGCATCAACTCTGCTGCCAGTCGTCTTGTCGTGAGAGATCTTACTATAACAGTAGAAGGGGCGTGTTGCGAGTTTTAGATGCACTTAAACCAGAATATTCCGTGTCAGATGAATTCCTTAGATATATGGAGTAACTCATTTAAGAGAAGAAAATAATTCGCCCTCAAACAACTTGATCTACTGCTGGCAGTGTGGCGTTACTATAGATTTTGGAGAGTTTACCAAAATAAAACAAATGCGGATGTGCCGGGCTGGAATGGGAAGCGATCATAGTACAACTGTAACAACTTCCACAACGCAATAACGAAGAAAGTGGTTTAGACGAAGAAGAATTTCATATATATCCATCTGTAAACTTGTAAGCTCTTTGAAAGAACTGGGAATAGGGAATAGATATAGCCACTTAGAACCAAAACGAGGCAGGGGAATTCGAATGACAATGGACGAGATTTGTTTGCACGTGACGAGCTGCTGTTTATAAAAGATATTTGGGTGATCCAGTGACTGCAGTTCTATGATAAAACGGTTGGTAAAACCAAAGTGACGGTAATTCGATACCCGACAGGCAACAAGGTGGTAGTTGCACTTTAATCTCAGCTAACGATATTAATAGGAGCATACCAAGTGTTAACAGGGCCCGAGAATGGAGCTAAACACAGCAACACTGTAACCTGTCAAACACGTCGTAAGAGACAGCAAAGTAAGGTTGGGTATGGGACGATTAATTCAACCTGTAGAAATATTAAGCCACAAAAACGTCATCAGATATGGACAGGTCTGTTTGCAAGAATAATACAGCCAAACCATCCAAGACAGCAACGTTTTTTCTGTCAAAAGAGCGACTGACTTGATGCAAAGAAAGCCGCAAGGAATCTAATTGGCTGAGTTACCTATTTTGTTCTGGGCATAAAGGAAACAGGAAATACGTGGACAGAGATGGAAAGGGTGGTCCAGGACATGATGTCTGGTGTGTATTTGTTGAAGACATATGCTCAATGGGGAGCTGAAAGATGCTGATTGATTGACTAATTGAAGTAATTGTAGGTTTCAATGGTCCTACCAAAGAAGGAAACTCACTTGGTACGGTCACATATCGAGATCAAATCGTCTTGCAAACACAATCCTCCAGGGAAAGGTGCATGGCAGACGATGAAGAGACCGGCCCAAAAAAGAGATGGGAGGACAACATAAAAGAATGGAGCAGTCTCCGACCAGAAGATTCACAGGCAGCGGCATCTTTATGAGAGCAGATTTAAACTTATACAATGCGTACTTCTTCCAATGTTGGTTCAGGTTCTTTCTCATCCTTTGGTAGGATTATAACTGAGCGCTTTGTGCTATCTCCATACATGGTTCTGCAGTACTCTCTCCATCTATTCAGTATGTCTTTGGTTTATGTTAATGTGTTATCCTCTTTGTGATTTATGACATGTGGAACGGAACGGAACTCTTTTGTCGGTGTTCTTATTGCTTTAAATGCATCTCTCTCTCTCTCTGCCTCAAAATGGAAAGAAGTACGCTCTGCAATTAAAAGCCTGAAAAAGGGAAAGTCCCCAGGATGCGATGATATCCCAGCAGAGCTAACACAAGCAGGAGGGAAGGCATGTGCTCGAGTCTATCACAAGCTGTGCAAACAGATATGGCACAGTGCAGAGTGGCCAGAAGCATGGAAGAAATCAATTTATAATCCCCTCCCCAAAAAAGGCAACCTGAAGCTGTGCATGAACTACCGAACTATCGCGCTGATCAGCAAGGCTAGCAAAATACTCTTGCGAATCCTATTAAGAAGGATATAGAAAAGGTTTGAATCTGAAATTCACGTAGTCCAGGCAGGTTTTAAGAAAAACAGAGGGACCCGGGACCACATATTCAATTTAAGGAATATCTATGAAAAATGTAGAGAGTTTAATGTAGACCTGTACACATATTTCATTGATTACACTAAGGCCTTCGACACGGTAAAATATCAAAATATGTGGAAAATCATGAAGGAAATGGGGTTTCCTTTGCATATAGTCCATCTCATTGAAACATTATACCAAGATCAACAAGCCGCTGTCCGAGTATCTGGGCAAATATCAGATTAGTTTGCAGTTCGAAAGGGAGTCCGACAGGGATGTATCCTCTCACCTTATCTGTACAACATATATGCGGAATGTATAATGAGAAATGTTCGAGAAGACGAGAACATTGAAAGTTTCGACCCATTTACGATTGGCGGGTATGAGATTCCAGAGTTACGATACGCAGATGATACAGTGATACTATCAAGAAGTGCAGAAGGGCTAGAGCAGCGACTTTCAGCCGTTAATGGACATAGTAAAAATAAAAATCTGTTCATAAACATAAATAAAACAAAGATAATGAGCACAGACAAAACACAATGTTAGCATAAATTTACAGTGGGTGGTGAGGAAATAGATCAGGTCACACATTTTGAATGTCTGAGCTCCAGAATTGACAAAAATGCTCGAAAGAAATCAGAAGAAGACTAGCTATGGCAAACAGAGACTGAACAGCCTGAAGAAATTATGGCAGGGCACCAACAAAATGATAAAAGTAAAAGTCTTGAGATCCTGTGTTTTTCCTGGGGCAGCTTATGGCTGTGAGTCATGGACGATTACCAAAAGTTCTAGACAAAGAATCGAATCCTTCGAGTCAATATGTTACAGAAAGATTCCCAGAATACCCTGGACAGAGAAAAGAACAAATGCAGACATTCGGCAAGAGTTGAGCATAGAAGATAACTGGTTTATCAATTCCATTTTGGCTAGAAAATGCAAATATTTTGGTCACATCAAGAGACACAACGGTCTTGAGAGAACGGTGATGGAAGGTATGGTGCCAGGCAAAAGAGGAAGGGGTAGACCAAGAAGACGATGGCACCAAGATATCCAGGAGTGCCTGAGTATGACTGTGGCGGAAGCTGGTGTTTTGGCAAGGGAACGAGTTTCTTTCAGACAGACTGTGATAGGAGCGACGTTCTACAAAGGACATGCTAAATGATGATGAGAATGCACATCTTCCTGTCACGAGCTATCCTATTAAGCTTTCTTTGTTATATATTTTATATGTGTTTCTTATGTGTGTTTATGTGTGAAAATCTTAAAAGTGTGGGGGGGGGGGGGGGGGGGGAGCCATACATTTGTATTGTCACCGGTTAAGGGTGTCAAGAGAGTCATGCGCGTATCATCACGGTGCAGACAAACAACAGAACAAATATGGCCACCCAACTATTGACATGCACCAAACAGGAGCAACGCTGTTATCGTTTGTTTTGTTTGTTTCAGCAGCGAAGGTAATAGTCAGGTGAGACTCGCTGATCATGACCCCCCCCCCCCCCCCGCCCCCTCCCCCTCCCCTGGATACAACTCGGCTTGTTGTTAAGTGACACGGCTCACAACTAGAAGGTGCTGGGTTCGCTCCCCAACACAGCACCCGCGTTACCCCGCCGAATCGAACCCATAGATATTGAATTAGAAAGCAGACCATTACATAAAATGAATGCCGAAGTCGGATACACTGCGCTGACAGGCGCAAAATAAAAACGTAGTGCAACGCACACTGCATTGGGAATAAAATAATAAGGCGAAAGCAACTAGACAACAACAAAAAAATGTCACTTTCCTCACGTTCTCATAATTGCTCCTTAATACCGGCTGTGTTACAGCAGCCTGACCAACGAGGTCAGGATTGAAAAGGTCTGTGTTTCAGCAGCCTGGCCAACGAGATTAGGATTGGTACTGTAATCCTCATAATTGTGAGCTTACTAGGAAGTCCTACATCGCACTTCGGAGATGAGACTCTGGTCCACCTTCTCAAGAATACCTCCAGACTAATAAGAGCCACTGTAACCTGCTAACTAAGACATATTATGACAATTTACTATTCTAAGTGTTGGTACCATCGAACAATAATAACAACAACATCCCATAAAGTACTGACCGCAAGACAAGGTATGGCGGGCCGTATGGGACCAGAGGCCCGCTTGTCTGTGACCCAAATGTAGCTTGTAGAATTTCTATTTTGAAGCTTTTCAAATAAGCAAACTATAACTGTAATTGAAATAATATTTTTATAGGAACTGTTTTAAAATACTTGCAGAAATAGCTTGCTTCTCGCTGACTGTAATTTCCATTGACCCAAGCAGAAAATATGGGCTCTCCGGTTATTTACCGAATAGCATGTTCATTATGTAGTGAATCAGTGTAATTGATTTCGTGTCTGGCCAGGATTACTGCATGGATTGCAGCTATTATTAGCTTGTGTGATAGTAGCTTATAGTAGCTAGTACGGCAGCATAAAAAAGCTGTGTAGAAGGACCCCTGATAAGTTTTTCGAATTTCATATTGTTGTTGTTGTTGTTGTTGTTGTTGCTGCGGCGAATGCCTACAGTAATAAAGTTTTCTTTTGTGTGCTTTGGAAGGGATTTGTTGTGGTGGGTTGCAGCTGCTTTCCTCAGATTCCGAGCGTGCTGATGAAGGTGGACTGTAGTCTTCCAGGCAGTTTTTCTACGGTAGAATTTATCTGCATGGCGCTCACTACTACGTGGAACACATCAATTCCCCATCTCGTTAGCCAGGTTGTCCAGAAGAACAGTCCATTTCAGGGAGGACTACGAGGGAGTCGAGGTGCTAGTCTGGCCCAGTATGTTGTACCTGACCCTGACTAACATGTCAGAACAGTATGTTGTGCCTGACCCTGACTTACATGTCTGATCAATATGTTGTGCCTGACCCTAACTGACATGTCTGATCAGTATGTTGTGCCTGACTCTAACTGCCATGTCTGATCAGTATGTTGTGCCTGAGCCTGACTAACATGTCTGATCAGTATGTTGTGCCGTTCCCTGACTTATATGTCTGATCAGTATGTTGTGCCTGAACCTGACTTAATGTCTGATCAGTATGTTGTACCTGACCAGACGTTAGTCTTCCTCCAAAATTTCATGTAAAAGGGAGAACCGCCCGGCAAGCTAGAGGACTCTCCAAACGAGAAAAACCTTCTCTTTCCTCTCCTTCACAAATCTGCTTTCTCAATCACTCACTCTGCCTTCTGAAACCGCTCACTCCCTCTCTCACTAGTTCTCAGATCGCTCCCTAACACCTAACACATATTACCTTTCTCTCCCACCCTCTCTTAATCTCTTACGTCCTCGCTCTTCATTTAAACAGCATCTCATCTTTCGGAGAAAAGAGACTAACGTCTGGTCAGGGGGAGGGCAGACTAACGTCTAGTCAGGGGAGAAGCGACTAACGTCTGGTCATGGGGAGGTGAGAATAACGTCTTGTCAGAGAAGAGGAGACAGACTAACGTCTGGTCAGGGGAGAAGCGACTAACGTCTGGTCAGGGGGGGGGGGGAGACTAACGTATAGTCAGGGCAGAGGTGACTAACGTCTGGTCAGGAGAGAGGTGACAAACGTCTTGTCAGAGGAGACTAACGTCTGGTCAGGGGAGAAGCGACTAACGTCTGGTCAGGGGGAGGGGAGACTAACGTCTAGTCAGAGCAGAGGTAACTAACGTATGGTGAGGGTAGAGAAGACTAATGTCCAGTCAGAGAAGAAGAGACTAACGTCTGGTCAGAGGAGAAGAGACTAACGTCTGGTCAGGCGAGAAAAGACTAACGTCTGGTCAGGGGAGAATAGACTAACGTCTGGTCAGGCGAGAAGAGACTAACTTCTGGTCATAGCAGAGGAGTCTAACGTCTGGAGAAGGAGAGGAGACTTACGCTCTGTCAGGGGAGAGGAATATCGTCTGGTCAAGGAAGAAGATTCTAGTAAGAGAGAGGAGACTAACCTCGGGTCATGGGACAAGACACACGTCTGGTGAGAGGAGAGGACACTAACGTCTGGTCAGGGGAGAGTAGACTAGCTTCCAGTCAGGGGAGAGGAGATTAACGTCTGGTTAGAGGAGAGGAGACTAACGTCTGGCGAGCGAAAGGAGACATACGCCTTGTCAGGATAAACGAGACAGTCTAGTAAGGGAAAAGGAGACTAACGTCAGGTCAGGGGAAAAGAAACACATTTGGTCAGAAGAGAGAAGACTAACATGTCGTCAGGAGATAAGAGACTAACGTCTGGTCACGGGAGAAGCGACTAACGTCTGGTCAGGTATAGGAGAGACTAACGTCTAGTCAGGGCAGAGATGACTAACGTCTGGTTAGGGGAGAGGAGAATAACGTTTAGTCAAAGGAGAGGTAACTAACTCCTGGTCATGGGAGAGGGAACTAAAGTCTGGTCAGGGGAGAGGAGACTAACGTCTGGTCATGGTAGAGGAGACTAATGCCCAATCAGGAGAGAGGAGTCTAACGTCTTGTGAGGGAAGAAGTGACTAAAGCCTGGTCAGGGGAGATTTGAATAACCTCTGGTCAGGAGGAGACGAGTCTAACGGGGAGACTTCAGTAAAGTCTGGTAAGAGGAGAATAGACTAACGTTTGATCAGGGGAGAATAGACTAACGTCTGGTCAGGCTAGAAGAGACTAACATCTGGTCGGGTAGAGGAGAATAACCTCTAGTCATGGTAGAGGAGACTAGCTTCCAGTCAGGAGACAGGAGACTAACGTCTGGTCAGGGGAGAGGAAACTAACGACTGGCGAGAGAGAGAAGACTAACGCCTGGTCAGGGGAGAGGAGACTAACGTCTGGTCAGGGGAGGTGATATTAACGTCTTGTCAGAGGAGAGGGGACTAGCGTCTGGTCAGGGGAGTAGCGACTAACGTCGGTTCAGGAGGAGGGGAAACTAACGTCTAGTCAGGGTAGAGGTGACTAACGTCTGGTCATTGGAGAGGTGAAAAAGTATGGTCAGGAGAGAGGAGACTATAGTCTGGTCAGACAAGAGGTAACTAGCGTCTGGTCATGGGAGAGGTGACTAACGTCTGGTCAGGGAAGAGGTGACTAACGTCTGATCAATGGGAGAGGAAACTAACGTCTGGTCAGGGGAGAGGAGACTAAAGTCTGGTCAGAGGAGAGGAGAATAGCGTCCAGTCAGAGGAGAGGAGACTAAAGTCTGGTCGGAGAAGAGGAGACTAATTTCCAGTCAGGGAAGAGGAGACTAACTTCTGGTCGGGTAAAGGAGAATAACGTCTGGCCATGAGAGAGGTGACTAACGTATGGTCAGAGGAGAGGAGAATAGCGTCCAGTCATTGGAGAGGAGACTAAAGTCTGGTCAGGGAAGAGGTGACTAACGTCTGATCAATGGGAGAGAACACTAACGTCTGGTCAGAGGAGAGAAGACTAACGTCTGGTCAGAGGAGAGGAGAATAGCGTCCAGTCAGGGGAGATGAGACTAAAGTCTGGTTAGAGGAGAGGAGACTAATTTCCAGTCAGGGAGGAGGAGACTAATTTCTGGTCGGGTAAAGGAAAATAACGTCTGGTCATGGGAGAGGTGACTAGCGTATGGTCAGAGGAGAGGATACTAAAGTCTGGTCAGAGGAAAGGAAACTAGCGTCTGGCGAGGGAGAGGAAACTAACGTCTGATTAGGGGAAAGGCGACTTACGTCTGTTTATCGGAGAGAAGTCTAGTAAGGAAGAGGAGACTAACGTCAGGTCATGGGAGAAGTAAACGTCTGGTCAGATGAGAGGAGACTAACATCTGGTCAGGGAAGAGGAGAATAACATCTAGTCGGAGGAGAATCGGCTAACGTCTGGTGAGGGGAGAAGCTACTAACGTCTGGTTGGGAGAAAGGAGACTAACGTCTGGTCATTGGAGAGGAGACTAACGTCTGGCTAGGGAAGAGGAGACTAACATCTGGTCAGAGTAGAGGAGACTAGCGTCCAGTCAAGGGGAGATAAGACTAACTTCTGGTCAGAGGAGAGGAGACTAACGTCTGGCGAGGGAGAGGAGACTAACATATGGTCAGGGGAGACGAGACTAACGTCTGATCAGAAGAGAGTATAGTCTAGTAACGGGAGAGGAGACTAACGTCATTTCAGGGGAGAAGAAATACGTCTGTTCAGATGAGAGGAGACTAACATTAGGTCAGGGGAGATGAGACTAACGTCTGGTCAGGGGAGGGGAGACCCACCCTTCCAACACCTCTATGTCACCCCTCCCTCACCCCTCTCACCAGTCTTGGAATTTCAAGTCTATTTTCATAGTATGACCTCTTCTTCCAGATGCCATAGCTGTTAACAGATACCTGTAGAAGGCAAGGACAATTTGTGCACAGTACCTGCACGAATGTAAGTATTTCATGTACTGGTGGCCCTACTATTCTCTACGGCTCCCTGGGCGTCCGCCAATGAGATAGAGAGATGGCATGCGAGAGGTTCTTGGTTCGACTTTGGTTCTCCAAGGCAAGGGACATTTGTATTTCGACATAATTTGGCTACCTGGCATCAGACATCTAATGTTAGAAGTTGTAAGTTACAAGTACCTGCTCTGTCGTCGGCACTTTCGCGATGAGAGGGACAGAGCACATTTTGGGGCGTCATGGCTCAACGAAGAGGGTTCTATGAACCATTGTCTATGAGCCATTGTCTATGAGCCATTATCTATGAGCCATTGTCTATGAACCATTGTCTATGAACCATTGTCTATGAACCATTGTCTATGAGCCATTGTCTATGAACCATTGTCTATGAACCATTGTCTATGAACCATTGTCTATGAACCATTGTCTATGAACCATTGTCTATGAACCATTGTCTATGAGCCATTGTCTATGAACCATTGTCTATGAACAATGTTGTCATTACTTTAGTTTTGAGTGTGCTGCCTATTTATTTTTGTATTCTCTCTCTCGCTTTATCTTTCTTCATCTCTCTCACTCCATCACTCTTTTTCTATCATTATCACTACCTTTCTCTCTCTCTCTCTCTCTCTCTCTCTATAACAATCTCTCTATCCTTCGCGACCTATCACTTCATCTCCTCTCTCTTCTTTATATATCCATCACTCTCTATCTTTCTATATCGCTCCCTACCTCTTTCTCTCTCTATCGTTCTTCCTCAATCTCTAACTTTCTCTCACTCCCTCGATTAATCTCTATCAATCTATATCTCTCTCTGTTTCCCTATCTAGCTTTATCTCCTCTTTAGCTATTAATATCGTCCTCTATTCATGTTTCTCTCTGTCAATCAACCTCTATCTCCCTATATCTTTCTCACTCTTTCTCTCTCTCTCTCTATTTCCTTATCTCTCTACGTTCCTCTCTTTCGATATCTACATCTCCCTCATTCGCTCTCAATCTCTCTATTCATCTTATTTCCATTCTAAGGGGTATTCAAAAAGTGATCCTAATTACGACATATTGTGTTGATCAAACAAAAAATGCCAGGTTGCATATTGACCTCTCGTGCCCTGCAGACTTTGAGTCAACATATAAATAACGAGTTCTTATACTCATTTGTATCCTGGTTCCCTTTTGATGTCGATACGCCATTGAAACGCAGATAGAAATGACAGCAAAAGAGATAAGAGAATTTACAGTGAGAGGAACGTACAAATGAGGGATTTGAAACATAAGCCTTGGTATTAATGGAGCAGAAAATATACACAGGGTCTCCACAAATATTTTTTGTCACTGTAGTCCAATTTAAAACGACAACCTGACTGTAAAAATAGCAATACCTCCTATTTTTACAGAGTTGTTGTTGTTGTTGTTGTTGAATGCCCACAGTGAGTAGAATTACTCTTTTTATGTGCCCTAAAAATGGCGTCTAGTCGGGGAGGGGAGAGAGGGTGTAGCTCTTCTCACATTCTGAGCGTGCTGCTGAAGTTGTACCGGAATTCGCCATGCGGCTGTGCTATGTTTGACTTCATCTACGTGCCGCTCATTACTAAGGGGATCACATCCATTCCCCACTCCGTTAGCCAGACTGCCATGAAAACAGCTCGTTTGTAGGGAGGACTGCGGGAAAGTCGAGGTTGTGGTCTTGGCCAGAATATTTTGCCTAACCCTATCTATCCTATCTAATCAGTATATTTTGCCTGACCATCTCAAACATGTCTGATCAGTATTTTTTGCCTGACCATCTCAAACATGTCTGATCAGTATATTTTGCCTGACCATCTCAAACATGTCCGATCAGTATATTTTGCCTGACCCTCTCAAACATGTCTAATCAGTATATTTTGCCTGACCCTATCTAACCTATTTGATCAGTATATTTTGCCTGACCCTAGCATGTCTGATCAGTATATTTTGCCTGACCCTAACTAACATGTCTGATCAGTATATTTTGCCTGACCCTAAATAACATGTCTGATCAGTATATTTTGCCTGACCATCTCAAACATGTCTGATCAGTATATTTTGCCTGACCCTAGCATGTCTGATCAGTATATTTTGCCTGATCCTTACTAACTAACATGTCTGATAAGTATATTTTGCCTGACCCTAAATAACATGTCTGATCAGTATATTTTGCCTGACCCTCTCAAACATGTCTGATCAGTATATTTTGCCTGGCCCTAACTAACATGTCTGATCAGTATATTTTGCCTGACTCTAAATAACATGTCTGATCAGTATATTTTGCTTGACCCTCTCAAACATGTCTGATCAGTATATTTTGCCTGACCCTAACTAACATGTCTGATCAGTATATTTTGCCTGACCCTAACTAACATATCTGATAGGTATTTATTGCCTGACCATGCAGTATGTTGTGCCTGGCCAGACGTTAGTCATCCTCTCCATCCATTGTACTGAGAAACGCATTCATTCTTAATAAAATATATAACTAATAGGGGTGTGGGGGTGTGTCGCTATTGCTGAAGGCGTCGGTGCTTGACTGAACCAACGAAAGCAATGAGCAGTGGGATTTCGAGTTCCTCAATTTTTAAGCGAGACGTGAGATTTCAAGGGAGGTCAGACCTGCTCCTAATCCTGTATGAGACGGACGATAAACTTGGAGGTCTCGTGTGCCCGCTAAGCAAGTTGAAGTACCCAAGCAGTTGAACATAAAAATTGGATCAAGATTCTGAGCAGCGCATGAGCTGCAGTGGTCAGCGACCCATAGCTGACTGCTAGCGTCAGGGCCAGCGAACCAGAGCTGCCAAGACCCTTCTACACCTCCACGCGGTGATCCTGGATAACAGGGAAGACTGGCTAAGGAGAAGGGATCGAAGAGGGAATGCTAACCTGGTACTCAAAAAATGCTTTGTGAAGTCGGATGTGTTGGACCAAAAGGTGCAAATATCGCAGCCAAGTTGTAAACTACGACACAACGCATTCCGTTCTCTGAACTACATTCTGCTACTTAAGCCCTTTCAATGTTTGGTAGTGGGAGATTGAGAATGAACGAAGAAGAAGAAGAAAAGAAGAACATAAAAATTCCAGGTTCATATTTGCTGTTAGTGCAAAGTTTCTGAAGGTAACGAAGTTCCTACCAAATAGTGTCCCACATTAACACCAAATGAAGTTATCTCAGCCACCATCCGATAAACAATACAAACCTGCACACTTAATTATACGGATACTTTAAAGAAAAAATCGTTACACCCCCAGGGGTAGAAGAGGAGAGAATAAGACGAAGGAATGCGTTTATAACCAGACAACAGAAAAGAAGGGGAGCAATCCGACGTGTCCTGTTCAAAGAAAGATGTGGGTTATGGCATAGATGACTAGCAGCCCATAACATTACTGCCGTAGGGGTGTGAGGTGTTAGCGATCTCACATTTCAAAGGCTCGGCTATGTGAGGGCCATAGCCCTCTCCTCTCCCTCGCCGCTTTTTACTTCCCGGACTAAACCGGTACCAATTTGAGGCTGGGTCAACCAGGATGCCGTTGCAGTCTGAAAAAAAGTTCTCCCTTAACTGGACAATGAACCCAAGACCACTCAGATGCGAAACTAGCTATCTAACCACTGCTCTACGCGGCTACACAAATAAATGACTAGACACTCCCAAAAAATTGTATTTATTAACTTTATTTTTAGTTTTACCTAGTCTTATGCCAATTAGTTGCAACTAATCAATAAAGATCTAGATTGATCTTAGTCCGTTTCAAGCCAATTAGTTGCAACTAATCAATAAAGATCTAGATTGATCTTAGTCCGTGTCAAGCCAATTAGTTGCAACTAATCAATAAAGATCTAGATTGATCTTAGTCTGTTTCAAGTCAATTAGTTGCAAGTAATCAATAAAGATAATGATCCTAGTCTGTCTCGAGTCAATTAGTTGCAAGTAACGGACTATAGACCCGGATTGATCCAGACATTTGGATATACACACTGTCTTCCTAACTTTCCTGTCAGCAAACAAACATTGTTCTCCAGATATAATAATTTTGCAATGTATGGTTTCACTGAGTAAGGACGATAATTGCATGGTTTCATTTAGAAATAACGATAATTTCATGGTTTCATTTAGAAATAACGATAATTTCATGGTTTCACTAAAAAATGACGATAATTTCATGGGTTCTCTGAGACGTCACAAATTATTTCAAGAGTTCCTGCAGACTTGTAAAATGGTAACTGTTCAATTCCTTATTCCTTATTCTAGATGAATAGTTACTGCAAGGGTTTATATTATTTAGTTAGCAGTCCACTTGTTCTCTGGTGAGCGCCGCATGAAGCCTAATGCGTCACATGTGAAGTCGTCAAGACGTGTCGCTGGAAATTCTCCCCTACGTCGTCCTCCATCCACCTTCTCCTCCGTCTCCCTTTCGTTTGGAAGCCTGATCATCAGCATTGTTAGCCCGTTGGAGAAAGTGATCAGGGAGAGCTCCCATGAGATAACCGAACCATCACACCGTCTGTCTGGACATGTATTTGGCTTGGCTTCGTTCGTTCTCAGTCTCCAGCTACCATATCCTGAAAGGGCTTAAGAAGCAGAATTTAGTCCAGAGAACGGAATGCGTTGTGTCGTAGTTTACAACTTGACTGCGATATTTGCCCATTTCGGTCCAACACATCCGACTACAACACGCATTTTTTAGAAACGGGTTAGCACTCCGTCTTCGATCCCTTCTCCTTAGGTAGTCTGCACTGCTGCAGCCTGTTATCCACGATCACCGCGTGCAGGTAATAGGGTCTTGGCAGTTCTGCTTCGCTGGCCCTGACGCTAACACTCAGCTATGGGTCACTGACCACCGCAGCTCACGCGCTGCTCAGCATCTTGATCCCGGACATGTATTTGACTCAGCGTACGGAAACGACCTCAATTGCGAATGTCCTCATTGCTCAATCTGGCTCTCCTGAAAACGTCCTCAAGGTTTTCTCAGACATCGTTTCGCAGGTGGAGATGTTGCGCTCTCGTTTCTTGGACACGGTCAATGTTTGTTTGTGGTAGCACATGGTTGGTAGGAAGATGTTGTGGATCAGTTGCTGCTTTGATGCCGAATCAATCTGTAGATGATTGAGCCGTGGCACCATTTGAAATGTCGCTGCTGCGCTTTCTGGCATCTGGTCTGAATTTATCTGTCTCACATGGTATGTTCCAAGAAACTGCTGCCCAGGTACGTGACCTCTCGAGCCTGATGGAGAGCCATGTTCCGAATGTTTAAGTTAAATGCCCCATCCTCCCCTCCTACGTTAAGGTTCATCCTGGGAGTAGTTATCGTAGACGTGCTGATATTAATCGCAGGTTGTGTTCAATGGGACAAAATCATTCTTTTTAGTTTTTGTTCGCGTGCCACGTATTGGTTACATGTCACGTTTTGCGTATATGTTATGTATTGGTTAAATGACACGAATGGTTATATATCACGTATTGGTTATATGTCACGTAAGGTTATGTAACGTATTGATTATATATCAAGTAATGGTTATATAACACGTAATAAGTAAATGTAACGTATTGGTTATATGTCACGTATTAATTATATAACACGTAATGATTATAAGTCACGTAATAGTTATATGTCACGTATTGGTTATATGTCACGTAATAGTTATATGTCACGTATTGGCTGTATGCCATGTATTGTATGTCACGTATTACTTACTTACTTTCTTACTTACTTTCCATGTACTAGTCATTACGTCACACTTCATTTTTTCAGTATTCAGCCATGTGGATTGCCCTGTCACTGACACTCAGCGGGTCATCCATGCTACAAGTCTCCGGAAGGTTTGTGCAGGTCATTAGATGGTCCTGGTCTTGTGTTACTCTACGTTCGTATGTTTCATCATCACTATATCCCAATCTTTTCAGGTTTTTCCTGCATCGTGATACACCAGTCCGAAGTCTATTTAGTGACTTCCATGTTGCGTAGGGCAGGAGATGTCCAGGCGCAGGTTCCTCCCCTAATTCGATCAAGAAGACATGTGTCAGCTGTTTCCAACTTTCGATGCATCGATTTTCTGGACTAGTCTGTAGGGACTGTGTTGTCTATAAGAAACGTCCGTCTTGACTTTAGTCTTGGGCGCTGCACCTGATGTCCAAACATAGAGTGTCTTGGGTCATTTACCTGTTTCTCTCTTTCTATCTCTGACGCGACAGTTCTTAGTTTCTCTGGTTGCGCTATGCTGATTATGGAATATATATTTTCAGTTGGTGTCGGTTTTAGGCATCAAGCAACTGTACAATCTGTCTCATTTATTGCTGTATCTTTATGTTTGATATGAGCAGAGTTCTTCCAGAATTGTGCGGCATACTCAGCTACAGAGAAACACAGAGCGAGTGCTGATGTTCTGAGGACATCTGGCTTTGCTCTCCATGTTGTACCAGTTAGTTCTCGTATGATACTATTTCTCGCATGTATTTTATATTTTGTCTCCTGACACTTTGCGGCATAGGACAGCGTGCGGTCCAACTTTACTCCCAAGTATTTGGGGGCCGTACTGTGTTCTAGATCCTGTCCTTGCCATTTGATATGTAACTTGCTTTGTACTGCTGTTTCATCGACATATATGAATTCTGTCACGTATTGGTTGTATGCCATGTATTGGTTACATGTCATGTTTTGGTTATATGTCACGTAATGGTTATATGTCACGTATTAATTGTATGTCATGTATTGAAGTTCGTCCATCACATGTGATGAAGACCACTCTCTTTGTTCAGCCGTGTGGGCAGTTTTTCTTCTGCTGTGTCGCTGAAATCGATGACTTGGCGCTGTGGTTTGGATGAAAGTGAGGAAGAAACTGCGCCTTTTGTCAACGTCAATCGCAGGTCCTGAGCTACCTTTGGCCAGTGGCAAGACATTGTCATGAGGACTGGAGATAGCACAGGATGCAAATAGATTTTTCCTCAGGGTTTACTTCCGAAGCCTATTCCGCAAGGCAGTGGAGTGAGATAACATATATTGTTGTGTGTCGTGCCATTCCCATAACCGCCAGAGGTTGCAGAGGCATATCTCCCAGTTCGTGTTCTAGTCCATTATAGTCGAGTCTAAATTTCAGTCACACCAAAATTGACGCTTTCTGCCGCTATGGCAAAGGGGGTGAATACGTGAAGTTCATCCGTGGGAACTAGACCGTGAAAATACGACATAGGCTTAAGCGTAGTGATAATTCACATAGCGGATGTCTAGGACAGAATAATCGGAAGCAAGAAAATCCATAAAACGAACAAATTAACCAATCTAAATGGATAACAACGACACGTTTGCATTAACACAAGTCGTCGACTAGTGCTAATAAACTAAAGCACCAGAGCAATATAGACCCGCAGCTTTGCCGCTCTTTTTTTTTAACGTATTAGTGATATGGGAATAGCAGTTCACGTATAGAATTATGGTTTTGATCGTGTGTCACACCAAGATTGGCCTCCAAAACATTTTTTTTCCATATAAATGTTAAAATGAATTATCCACAGGAATAAGATTGAATTATCTCGATATGCTTCCCGTTAATTTTTAATCCATTAACTATGAATGCTTTTTGAGTCTTCTTCTTCTTCTTCTTCGTACGCAGTCAGACAGTAACCATTATTTTTTCGAAAAAAGCGGCGGTCATCCTGAGGCTGTCGCCACTGCCATAGAGCTTGTCTTGCAGTTCCACTGGTGATGGCCACATCTGCTCTCTCTGATCCTCGTATGTCGGGCAGTTCTGCAGCAGATGTTCAGCGGTCATTTTACCGGTACCGCACGGGCATTCGTCGGTACCACCTATCTTCAATTTGTTGAATAGGTGGTACCTCAGTCTATTGTGGCCAGTGCGAAGTCTGAAGACAACGACCTGCTCTCTTCGGTTCAACTGGTAATAGGCATCGTTTTTGGTGTAACCAGTATGTTCAGTTTCCCATTTGGTCATGTATCTGGCTTTGATAAGCCGTTTTGACTCTTCGTACGTCATACTAGTATCTGGTTGTGGAAGTCTTGCACCTTCTTTTGCCAATCTGTCTGGCTCCTCGTTGTCTTGGATGTTGCAGTGTGATGGGACCCACTGTACCACTACCCTTTTTGGTGCGGACTGCTGGCACAGTGCTGCTCTTAAGTCATTAAGCTCAGTGTTTTTCTGGCTTTTTAGCGCTGGGACTACGGCGAGAGCATCTGTAAGCAGGACTATATGGCTTTCATTTTCTTTATGTGTCACCATTTCTTCCACTGCCGCCCTCAGTGCCTCTGCCTCCGCTCTGAAATTGCTTGTGGACTTACCAGTAGCGAATGACAGTGTTATTTTTCTGCCATTTGGTAGGTTCAGGAATGCTCCTGCCCCTCAGTTCTGTGTAGTGTTTGTTACAGAACCGTGTATGCATGGGTCCAGTCCATGCTTGGGTAGTTTTCCGATATAAAGCTTAGGGTAGTATCTCTCCTTTCTTTTTCAGTCTGGCCGTTTTTGTTTCCAATACCTGGTATATTTTCTACCACCTCTTGAAATATATGCTGCCTCCACGTAGGTTTTCGTACAGTAGTGATGGGTTTTGGTGTTGTTAGTGCGTTTATGGGATCGTCGTGCATCTTTGCTTTGGCTATTTCTGCAAAGTTTCTCCGCTTTAGTTTCCCATTTCCCAAATTGTTTAGTCTCTGGTGCATTGGATGGTCGGTCAGTCTTCGGAGTTTCTCTGACTGCAGCTGGGCTCTGCAGTCTCTTCTATCGGTCATGGATTGCAGTTTTGTAATCTTTTCAAGTTCTACAATTGGCGTTGACTTCATGCCTCCTGTTATAACTCTCAAGGCTTGGTTTTGAAGTTTGCTAACTTTATCGAAGTTCGCCTTTGCTGCTGTTGTCCATGCCGCAATGCCATACTCGAGAACTGGTCTCACTCTTCCAGTGTACAGTTTCTTTAGTATGCTTTCGTCTGCTCCCCAGCTTGTGCCAGCAAGTTTCCTCATGATTGTCATTCTTTCTCTGGCTCTCATTCGGTTTCTCTCGATCTGACTTTTCCATGTCATGCGCCGATCAAATGTGACTCCCAGATAGTTTGGGTTGTCGTTTTGCTGCAGGAATTTGCCATTTAAACTTAACTTGGTATTTTGGGGTTTGATTGAAAGGCTTTCTGAGTCTAAAATATACCTTCACTGATGGTATCGACGAGAGAACGGAGTAGACATGTGTTCAGTCAGCGAGATACAGGAGCCGTTGGTATCTACACACTTCGTGATTCACTAAGAGGAGCTGTGCACCTATGGGTGTTCTGGGAATGCAGTGGTGTTGTTTGAAGCTAGTTATTCTGAGTTAACTTTTGATAACATTTCTTTGGTAACGACTCACAGAAGCTATTTTTCGAGAAGGTGGAACGGGGTCCTCCTAGCTGTAGTGCAATTCGAGGATCCTCAGTATCGATTCCAATCTCACTGACCAGACTGATGTAACAGAGTCTGTTTACATAGGTACGAACGATGAGGTTAGGTAGGGTCGTTATCAGTGTGTTTCACTTGACCATTACATGAGATTGGAATTGATCAGTATGTTTCATTTGACCATTACATGAGATTGGAATTGATCAGTATGTTTCACTTTACCATTAATTAAGATTGGTCTTGATCAGTATGTTTCACGACCCTTACACGAGATTGGAATTGATCAGTATGTTTCACTTGCCCATTACATGGGATTGGTCTTGATCAGTATGTTTCACTTGACCATTACATGAGATTGGAATTGATCAGTATGTTTCACTTGACCAATACATGAGATTGGAATTGATCAGTATGTTTCACTTGACCATTACATGGGATTGGAATTGATCAGTATGTTTCACTTGACCATTACATGGGATTGGTCTTGATCAGTGTGTCTCACTTGACCATTACACGAGATTGGAATTGATCAGTATGTTTCACTTGACCATTACATGAGATTGGTCGTGATCAGTATGTTTCAACTGACCCTGAATATTCGTATCTCTCTGGTGTGCAGGGACGTGGATCGTTAACAGAACGAAATACCAAAAGTCTTTTTTCATTTGCTATAACTCCAACATGATTAAAACAGTCAACCCACACAAGTCCCTGAAGGATTAATGACTCTATCCTCACTAACCACTCGTACCGCTACCATCCTTGATGTATATTCCACAAGACTACTGTTGACAGTAGACAACAGTATGCATAGATAATTTACAGACACCCTGTGAATACCACTCAAGATATCAGATTGATATAGATTTATCAGCTTAGACATGAACCCAAAAAGTCGATGTCGCTGTTCGAACGTGACATGTGCAAGAAATGAGTTTTCGACATTGTGATGACATTAACAGGATAAATATACTTGCAATCCTCGTATTCAAACAGGCATGCTGTTAATCTATGTGGCAGGATAGCCGAGGGCAATCTGTAGTATGTAGTTTTGTTCAAACTTCCTGGGGCTTAATAGGCATGTGGGAAGGTACAAATAATTGTATGTAGATTTGTAACTAGAATTTTTGAATTTTGTCAGGGCAGTGGTCGTTAAGTCTACTCTTTCCGATTTCTAACTGCCGAGGAATTTTTAACATGGTCGACACTGAACGCGGCAGTCCGATCTCACTACCGGTCGATCTGCGGAATCTTTACAAGACTATCTGCGGAAAGAAAATCTGGTCTACACCTTAGCTCGAATCCGCGACCTTTAGCACCTGAGGCATACACCTTACCTCGAGACCACTGAGATATACGAGGGGCGTTCAAGTCAAACCAGGATTTTTTAGTAATGACGAAAATACTAATTTTTCAAGTAGTCAAAATGCCACTTGTTTTCCGATATAATCTCCTGCAACGTTTATGCACTACTCCAGCGTTTAATTAGTGCTTGAAAAGCTTCAGGGAAAAGATTTGTCATTTAATCTGGACCAAATCAAGACAGCCTGTTTCACTTCATCAATGCTGAAATACTGACCTCCCAGGAAATCTGTTAGGTGGGAATCGCTTGTATCATGGTCTGGGCTGTAAGGTGGATGTGGTAATACCTCCCAGTCGAGTTGCTGCAGAGGACACATAGTGCGGTGAGCCGTATGAGGTCGAGCGTTATCTTGCAGGAGAAAGGCGCCCTTTCTTATCAAACCACTCTATATTTTTCGCAATCAGTTATGCTAATCACTAAAATGTACTGTTCATTGTTGATATGGCACCACGAAGTAGAAAATGGACATCAAGTATAAGGCGTTCCACAATCTGGATATTCACAGGAATGACTGGTGGGTTGAGAACCACTACAGCCGGGATCATCACTCACGGATGTACGGCCTTCTCTAAAAACGTTTACACCACTCGAATGTATTAATGTCTCATTACCGTATTTTTATTGCAGTCTTCTGTAAATTTCCGCAGGTGTCACAACTTCTTATACAAGGAACTTCATCCCAACACGCTGTTCCATGCAAGCACTAACAGTGGTGTCCGCCATTTTCATTTATCTGTCACGTCACTTGCCCATGGCAAGTTGCCACCTATCAGTAATATGACACAAGTGTCCCTAACTTATGATAATAAACACCAAAATAAGTCTTAACGGCAAATATCTGCGGCCAAACGACAACCCAAACTACCTGGGAGTCACATTTGATCGGCTCATGACATGGAAAAGTCAGATCGAGAGAAACCGAATGAAAGCCAGAGAAAGAATGGCAATCATGAGAAAACTTGCTGGCACAAGCTGGGTAGCAGACGAAAGCATACTAAAGAAACTGTACACCGGAAGAGTGAGACCAATTCTCGATTATGGCATTGTGGCATGGACAACAGCTGCAAAGGCGAACTTTGACAAAATTAGCAAACTCCAAAACCAAGCCACGAGAGTTATAACAGGAGGCATGAAGTCAACGCCAATTGTAGAACTGGAAAAGATTACAAATCTGCAATCCATGACCGACAGAAAAGACTGCAAAGCCCAGCAGCAAGCACAAAAACTCAGAAGACTGACAGACCATCCAATGCATAAGAGAGTAACTAATTTTGGAAATGGGAAACTAAAGCGGAGAAACTTTGCAGAAATAGCCAAAGCAAAGATGAACGAAGACCCTATGAACGCACTAACAACACCAATGCCCATCCCTACTGTTGGCAAACCTACCTGGAGGCAGCATATATTTCCAGAGGTGGTAGAAAATATACCAGGTATCGGAAAAAAGAACAGCCAGACTGAAAAAGAAAGAAGAGACATAACCCTGAGGTACATAACGAAAAACTACCCAAGCATGGACTGGACCCATGCATACACCGACGGCTCTGTAATAAACACAACACAGAACGGAGGGGCAGGGGTATTCATGAGCCTACCAAATGGTAGAAAAATAACACTGGCAGTGGCAACTGGAAAATACACGAGCAATTTCAGAGCGGAGGCAGAGGCACTGAGGGCTGCAGTAGAAGAAATGGTGACATGCAAAAGAAATGAAAGCTATATAGTCCTGCTTACAGATGCCCTGGCTGCAGTCACAGCACTAAAAAGCCATAACAATACTGAACTTGATGATTTAAGAGCAGTACTCTGTCAACTATGCCAGCAGTCCGCACCAAAAAGAGTAGTGGTACAGTGGGTTTCATCCCACTGAAACATCCAAGGCAACGAGGAGGCAGACAGACTGGCAAAAGCAGGTGCAAGACTACCACAACCAGATACTAGTATGACATACGAAAAGTCAAAAAGGCTTATTAGAGCTAGATATATGACCAAATGGGAAACAGAACATACTGGCTACACAATAAACGATGCCGATTACCAGTTGAACAGAAGAGAGCAGGCCGTGGTCTTCAGACTTCGCACTGGCCACAATAGACTGAGGTACTACCTATTCAATAAATTGAAGATAAGTGGCACAGACGAATTATCGTGCGGTATCGGGAAAATGACCGCCGAACATCTGCTGCAAAACTGCCCGACATACGAGGATGAGAGAAAGCAGATGTGGCCATCACCAGTGGCAACACTAGACAAGCTCTATGGCAGAGTCGACAGCCTCAGGATGACCGCTGCTTTTTTCGAAAAAATACGGGTTGACGTCTTACAGTGCACGAAGATGAAGAAGAAGAAGAAGAACGACCCTCCTCGTGTATATAAGTGAAATATACCTGTACTGGAAAGAATTGTGTAGAGTAAACGTACCAAAGGTAAACAACTCTGTAAGTGAAAGGATAGCATTGAGAGATGGAAAACAAAAACTCTGGAAGATTGTGCGTGGATGCAAAAGACAGAGGACATTGGAGATCCATTGCAGCCGATCGTTCATGTCGAGATGACGCGTGCCCTGATCTGAACATAGTATGACCCTCGCCTCACGTTCATGTTTGTTCAAACATACTATGTCACAGCAGTCTGGTCAAAGTGCTGGGCATCGACGCTGTCAGTCCCATAATGTTAAGCTTTCTGAGAAGCTTAACATTGCACAACAGCCAGGAAGACGCCGGATCACTTCCTCAAGTACGCCTTCAATGACAGATGAGCTATTGCAATCCGTTACGCAAGAAATGTTATCAATCTTTAACTAAACTCAACACGAATAACTTCAAACAACAGTGATCTCCTCGTTATTTGTCCGCCTCGGGTGCCGGAGGTCGCCTGTTCGAATCACGGTGGAGACCAGAATTTTTTTCACGTAGATCGTCTGGTAAACATTCCCCTGATCTCTGGGTATTTTTTTATTTTTTTTTTGTTTGCCTTATTTCTCTGTTCCCCAAGGCGATGTGCGTTACATTGCGATTTTTTTGCGCTCGTCGGCCCAGTGCATCCGACTGAAGTATGCATTTTATGTATGGGTCTGCTTCCTCCTGCATTTTCTAAGGGTTTGCTTCCCCGGGGTAACGGCCGGTGCCGTGATGGGGATCGAACCCAGCACCGTCTGGCTGTAAGCGTGTCTCTTAACCACTAGTTTTCGCCATCCCAATCTCTAGGTAGTGAGATCGGACTCCCGTGTTCAGTGTCAGTACAATACAAATTCTTTGGCAGTTGGAATCGAAAAGAGTAGACAACGGCCGCTGCCGGGACAAAATTCAAGTAAAAAATCTATCTAAGTTGTTTGTACTTTTCGTCAGTTAGTTTATTAAGAGCAGCTATAGGTGTCGCCTAACTGGCTGCGGGTCTACTTAGCTGTAGTGTTTGAGTCTATTAAGTTGGACACGTACGTCGGTAAAAACCACCCTCCAAGAAACTTGTTGTATACAGACTCTGTAGCGTCTTCTTCTTCTTCTTCTTCTTCTTCTTCTTCTTCTTTTTCTTCTTCTTCTTCTGCGTTCGCTTTCAATCTCCGTTACCAAGCCCTGAAAATGGCTTTGCAAACAGCAGGATGTAGTCCAGAGAACGGAATGCGTTGTGTCGCTAGTTTACAGATTGATTCCGATATTTGCACCTTTCGATCTGACACATCCGTCTTCTTCATGTAGCGTCTTCTAAACCAGTATAAAGATGTTAAGTTAACAACATCAACATCCTCACCTGTGTAACAAAAATACAAAATGACTGATGTCACAAGTTTGTGTAGAAGAAGCTATTGGTAGGAACGTAGGACATATTAAGCAGGGCAAACATTTGGCATTTTTCCGACACAGAAACAATGGTTCTAAGAGTCTGTATAGATAACGTGTGTCTTCTACACGGGGGCATGATAAAAGCAAAGAATTATAGCACTAAAACAGGCATGTAATGTCAAAAGAAGCCAATACAAAGGGTTGGACATAGAAAGAAGGACTTTACCCTTTATAAAATTAAAGAAGACAAGAGAACGATATACACCCCATGGGGGTAGAGGAGCAGTTAATTCATTGGAGAGAGAGAGAGAAAGAAAGAGAAAGAGAGAGAGAGAGAGAGAAAGTGAGAGAGAGAAAGAGAGAGAGAAAAGCGAGGGAGAGGGAGAGGGAGAGAAAGAGAGACAGAGAGAGAAAGAGAGAGAGAAAGAGAGAGAGAAAGACGGGGGAAAAGGATAGAAAAAGAAACACAGAGAGAGAGAGAGTGAAAGAGAGAAAGAAAGAGGGAGAGAAAGCGGGGGAGAGGGAGAGAAAAAAGAGAGAGAGACAGAAAAAAGAGAGAAAGAGAGAGAAAGAGAAAGAGAGAGAAAGAAAGAGAGACAGGCGGGAGAGAGGGAGAGAAAGAGAAAGAAAGATAGAGAGAAAGAAAGCGAGAGGCGGGGAGAGGGAGAGAAAGAAAGAGAGAGAGGGCGAGAAAGAGAGAGAGAAAAAGAGAGAGAAAGAGAGAAAGCGAGAGAAAGTGAGGCGGGGGAGAGGGAGAAAAAGAAGCTACATCCAGATTTAAATGTAAGATAATAGGAAATAACCAATATTACGAGGCAGTGCAAGGAGGGAGTTCATAAGTAAGGGGCTAACAAGGAGAGAGAGAAAATAGGAGATTTGAGAAAGAATTGGCGAGCGGACGACTAAAAGAAGGATATTGTTTGTTAGAGAGAGATGGTGAGATAAGGACGATGTTAGAGACGGTTTAATGAGGGTGGAGAAGAGTTGGATCGTTAAGAGTAATACAGTGAGGGAGGCAGAATGACAGAAATGGAGGAGGAGAGAAATGGGGAAGGGTAGTGTGTGTTAGAGACAATATACAACTTTCAAACGCAATGAAGCGTGAATTGTGAAATTGAAAATTGCTGGAGTGATTGAAAGAGAAAGTACGTGAGAAAGAAGGAGAGAGTGAGAGATAGAGTGGGCGACTATGAGGTATTGAATGCATGAGAGAGTGAGAGATAGAGTGGGCGACTGTGAGGTATTGAATGCGTGAGAGAGTGAGAGATAGAGTGGGCGACTATAAGGTATTGAATGCGTGAGAGAGTGAGAGATAGAGTGGGCGACTATGAGGTATTGAATGAGTGAGAGAGTGAGAGATAGAGTGGGCGACTATGAGGTATTGAATGCGTGAGAGAGTGAGAGATAGAGTGGGCGACTATGAGGTATTGAATGCGTGAGAGAGTGAGAGATAGAGTGGGCGACTATGAGGTATTGAATGCGTGAGAGAGTGAGAGATAGAGTGGGCGACTATGAGGTATTGAATGCGTGAGAGAGTGAGAGATAGAGTGGGCGACTATGAGGTATTGAATGCGTGAGAGAGTGAGAGATAGAGTGGGCGACTATGAGGTATTGAATGCGTGAGAGAGTGAGAGATAGAGTGGGCGACTATGAGGTATTGAATGCGTGAGAGAGTGAGAGATAGAGTGGGCGACTATGAGGTATTGAATGCGTGAGAGAGTGAGAGATAGAGTGGGCGACTATGAGGTATTGAATGCGTGAGAGAGTGAGAGATAGAGTGGGCGACTATGAGGTATTGAATGCGTGAGAGAGTGAGAGATAGAGTGGGCGACTATGAGGTATTGAATGCGTGAGAGAGTGAGAGATAGAGTGGGCGACTATGAGGTATTGAATGCGTGAGAGAGTGAGAGATAGAGTGGGCGACTATGAGGTATTGAATGTGTGAGAGAGTGAGAGATAGAGTGGGCGACTATGAGGTATTGAATGCGTGAGAGAGTGAGAGATAGAGTGGGCGACTATGAGGTATTGAATGCGTGAGAGAGTGAGAGATAAAGAAGGGTGTGTGTTACAAAGAGTTAAGAGAGAGTGAGAGTGACAGGGAGGAACACAATATCAGAGGGAGTGACAATCGAGAGATGAAGAGTGACTGAGAGTGATGAGTGGTGAGGCAGTGTGAGGGATTGGGAACGAGAAATATCATGTAAGAGAGTGAGTGAGATGTGAACAGAGAAAGTGTGTAAGTGAGAGAGAAAGAGAGAGAGATAAAGAAAGAGACAGAGCGAAAATAGTGAGAAAATGTGTGAGAGAAAGAGAAAGAGAGTGTGAGCGAGAGAAAAAGAGAGAGAGAAAGAAAAAGAGAAATTAGCGATATAGGGACAAAGAATAAAAGGGAGAAAAAAGCGTCAGAGAGAGTGAGATGAGAGAGAGAAAGAGAGAGGGAGAGAGAGAGAAAATGAGGAAGAGAAAAAGGTTGAGAGACAGAAAGATAGCGATATGAGACAGAGAAAGCCGATAAATGGAGCAATTATAATAAGGAGCCGACAAGTTATTCCGTGGGTTCGACTGGGGACATCTCGGGTAAAGATCACGACTGGCCTGCTGATTTCTGGCTACGAGGTGATGAAGTCGTGCAGGAAGTGCGAGGGGGTGACGATAATTAAATGAAAACAAAGATGCATAGATAATGGTGGCGATAACACTGTCTGTAAGTAGAGGACTAGAAGAAGATAATGACACTTTGGCTGGAGCAATAAACAACAACAGAGGAGACACATGATTAACATTCTCCATTATCTAGAGTGTCAGTGATGAAGGATCAAAATGTGAGAAGTTGGCCAGAACAGCATAGACAATAGCGGCGCTTGCATGGCTTAACAAAGTCTGACAAGACAAACGGTTAGTCATTTACATAATGACAGATTAATGCGTACATCGGTACTGTCAATGTTGCTTTATGCTTGTGAGACATGGACAATTACAGCTGACCTGTCGCGGAGGAAACAGGCCTTGGAGATGAGATGTTTCATAAGACTTCTAAATGTCACATACTTCTTCTTCTTCTTCTTTTTTGCGTTCGATTTCGTATGCTCGTTTTATGCCACCAGATGGGCTGCATCTATGAAGTGGCACGTCAGTCGAAGGACCTCAATGGTTCCCCACAGTTTGTCTTGTACGTTTCTCTCCTCGGGCCAGGTCTTCTCACGGGAGTCTTGGTGCAGTGGACATGTTTGCAGGATGTGTTCTGGAGTCTGGGGTCCTCTCTGACATGTGCATTGTGCAGTCTGTGCTGCTTTCATTTTATGCATGTGTGCATTTAGTCTGCTATGACCTGTTCTGAGGCGAAAAAGTGTGGTATACTGTTTCCAAATGTCACATACAAAGACTGAGTTACAAATGTGAGAATACGCGAAGAATTACAACAGCAATAGGCCCTTTTGAAGACCTATTGGCAAGATCAAAATACGAAAACTCACTTGTTACGGATCGAGATCAAACGGTCTTGTAAATAACGGCAGGTTGAAAAACGGCCGACGAATAGGTTGTTCCAAAGAGAAGCAGGAATGCAACGTAAAAGAATGGACCTTTCTCGACCAGAGGAGGCACAGACAGTGGTCGCTGACAGAGAGGGGTGGAGTGGAATCATGGGGGTGTCTTCATGGGTGTCCCAACAATCTCACCAGGTAAGGGATGACCTGACCTGACCTAATTATCTAGATTAACCTGAAAAAATTATTGAACAAAGAGAACAGAAAAAGTGTTAAGCGGGTGAAATAATTGTGAAGGAACTTGATCATCAATATCATTAGGCATCAATGCGAGAATGCCTTGACTCGTGTGCATATTATGTTACTGAAGGAGCACGCAATGGCTTCATAACCACATCAGTCGTAGAGAACACAAATGTCTAGTTTAGATGTTTTAGTCGACAAATTGTAAATTATACAAGATAGTGTTGAAGTTAGTAGTTTAGAAATAACAAAAACTAGCTTAACGCAGGACTTGCTTGTTTACTTCAAAAAGTAGAAGGCAAAGCAAGGAATTACTTAATTGAATCAAAAATATTCAATAAATGCCTACCGTAATATTAACTAGTTTAATTAAATCGTGCGCTGGTTGCTAGGTGACGAAACTGCACGACTAGAATGTAAAACTGGTTGTCTTCTGGAGGTCGATGTGGTTGAGAGGTAAGGCACTCCAAAAGCGATGAACAGAATCGGTGGGTGATCAAATCCCGCAAGTTTCAAGCAACTACTAGTCTCAAGAGAGGTGGTACCATAGCGCCTGCATTCTGAGTTGTCTCCAGTCGTCTTGACATATGTCTTGCCACTGATTCAAGGTAGGCCGGGACCAGAGAGTGAGGTTGATGACCAGCTCAGTTTCTTGCTCACTATACTTCAAATACAGCTCAAGTTTCATCATCAAAACAAAACCGTCTGGTAATGTCGCGACCATGGTTTGCGATGGACAACTATTATCTACGTAGATTATACAGAGCTTAAAGCTGAACGAGATTTATTCACGCCGGGCTGACACAATAAACAGAGCTTGTAAACAAGATAGGACTAAGTTTAAATATCTACATCATCATCAAGCGGCATGTCCTTTGCAGAACATCGATCCCATCACAGCCTGTGTGAAAGAAACTCGATCTCTTGCCAAAACTCCATCCTGCTCAAGAGTCATGCCCAAGCATACCTTGACATCTTGTAGCATCCCCTTCTTTGTCTGCCTCTGGCTTTCTTGCCCAGCACCATACCTTCCATTACCGTTCTCGCAAGACCGTTGTGTCTTTTAAGGTGGTCAAATTATTTAAATTTTCTGTTCATGGTGTAATGCATGAACCAGTTCTCCTCTATGCGAAACTCTTGTCGAATGCCGTCTCTTTTTTCGGCCCATTGTATTCTGAGCATCTTTCTGTAACATTTCGACTCGAAGGACTCCACTCTCTTTCTTGAGGTTTGAATAACTGTCCATGTTTCGCAGTGGTATGCTGCCATGAGAAATACACAAGTCTTTAACATAAATTTGTCATAATAGCAAACGAACAACACTAATTAGATTAAGTTAAAGTCAAAGGAATTATATCAAAACTAACAATTCAATGTCGATGCCTTAAAACCGTCATGTCAACTACACTTAACTTAGCTGGCGCTTAATGGCGAAGCATGACCGAAACCCACCTCTAGGATAGAAGGTTCTCTAACGCAGTTCACACAGACTGAATGCCTGCTGATTACGTAGTCGTCATTTGGGTTTGAAAGATACCTTGTCTTCGTCCTCTTCTCCTTCTTGTAATTCCTAAGGAAAACGAGTTATTTCCTGTTTTATTCTTACTTACTTACTTAGTCGCTCCTCTTCTAAGGGGAGGTATAGAGGTTCCTGGTTTACGCATGTAGTATATATGAGGACTGGGGAGGGCGTGTGGGAGGCGACCTTACGATGTATATACTATCTCTGGACCAAGAGTCATAGGTTCAAAACTACAATAAGACATAGGTGTTTTTACATCTGCTGAGATAAAAATTATACCTTGCACACTACATAGCATCTGCTTGAGCATCATCATCATTAGTCCCGTAACTTAGAAAGTCGTTGAGGCACCGTTATTACAGCTTGTAGAACCAGTTCCCGCCATACGTCTCGATTTTTCGCCAGGGTATTAGTTTCAGCTATAGACCTTCCCGTCCACTCTTTTATATTGTCTTCCCATCTCTTATTTGTCTCCTTCTCCAACGCCTCCCACGCACAGTGCCTTGCAGGGCAGTCTTGGTTAGCCCCACCAATCAGTAGAATGGTCCACAAGCTAGACAGAATCATTACTCATAGTGATTCCAAAGAAGGGTAACCACCAACAGTGTCAGAACTACAAAACCATTAAGCTGATTAGCCACGACAGTAAAGGTATGCTCAAGGTCATCCTTAACAGACTGCAGCCACGAGCAGAAGGTATTAATGCGGAAGAAGAAGCGGGTTTCAGAGTTGGTCGAAGCACAATAGAACACATTTTAACCTGCGCTTAATCAGTGAATAATACACTCAGCGCAAACAGAAATTGGACCAGGTCTTCATTGACTTTAAAAAGGATTTTGATATAGTTTGACATGAGGCCCTATGGGAAACTCTGCGCAACCACAAGATATGATGGCGGCTCACTCACGTCATTGAGAAACTATACTCCGATGCCAGCAGTGCAGTTTACCTCAACGGAACCACAAGTGAGTGGTTCAGCACGACAGTTTACGTGCGTCAGTGGTGTCTCCGACACGTTTCAATGTTTTTCTATAACGCATTATGTCAGAAGCACTGAATGAATATGTAAGGACGGTCAGTTATAGATAGACACATACTCACAGACCTCCGGTTTGCCGACGACATTACCGGTCTGGCTGGAACAGCTGGAACAAAGCCTGAACTTGTGAGGCTAGTCGCAAACCTGGATAATGCTGCCCAGACATTTGGGGGGGAAATTAGTGCAGAGAAGATTAAGATCATGGTTAACTCTCCAGAGGGTATTTTAAACGCGATTATGGAAATTGTTATGCGATTCAAATATCTGGCAGCAGAAATGAATGTGAAGGGGTCTAAATGGGAGACCCAGTTAAGAACAGCAATGGCTATGGTCAGCCTGACCAGACTGTGAATAATCTGGAAAGACAAGAACATTAGCCTTAAATCGAAGCTGACTTTAATGTATTCAATGGTCACCTCGGTATACCTTTATGTGTGTGAGACTTGAACTCTGACGGCTGCCCTAGAACGTAAAATTTGTGCAATGGGAATGAGATGCTTGCGAAGAATTCTTGGCATTTCATATTTGGATCTCGTTACAAACGAGAGTGTTCTTGAAATCGTTAGGAAGGCGTTGGGTCAATATAAAAATCTATTGACTAGTAAAAACACGAAAATTGACATGGTATGGACTGCTTGAGCAATTGACCTTATATTTCTCGGCCTTAAAATTATCTCTTGCTGGCGCGAGCAAAGAAGAATACACACCGTAATGACAGTTTTTATTTGATGTATTCATTTGGACATCATCGATAATATTTATGTTTTATGTATTCATATTGACCAATTTTTGTTGGTTCTATTCTGTCCCAATTGGCATACCATGACTCACACATGCTTGGCCACTCTGTAGCTAATGGCTACCATACCATGTCATACTGTATCCGATGTGAAATCTATTCTAATTGTTGCTGCTGTGTTTTGTTCGCTGAAATTCATATATTGATAATTCAAATAATAATAGGTAGTCCACAGACTGCAGAATTCCGAATTCAAACTTCAGTTGAATAGGGGGGAGTGTCGAAGTAGACGTAGTAGGAGTTTGTACAACCAGCGGGTTACTGGAACCATTATCATAACGCCCTGCACCATTTTCTGACGGTGATTGAGCGAGTGTGTGTTCCCGTAACGCAGAATTTATTCGTCATTATTGCTTCCATCTTTCTTGTTAAACTTTCTTACGCAGGTTTCTTGTTGACACATTTTCAAATATAGATAATTGCACTTGGAATCTGTAACCGGCAACTGAATGAAGAAAACAAACAAATGATTCAAATGACATTTGTGCATGCATCCCTAATATCGTAATGAGAATACGCTTGGAGAAGCAGTAACCTAATGACACGTGTCATAGACGAGATTGCAGGCAGGCTCTAACAGTGGAGATAGCTGTGTCACTAGACGCGAGAAACCTGAAGAGTTTATCAAATGACAAAAATAGATGTTTTGGGGAGGATTCCAGGATGTTAACATATTTCGGATGAAATGGCTCGTATTAAGAATGTTTTAAGGATTTGCTTGAACATGCCGGATTGGAAGCAGGCTATTCCATAATTGAAACGTCTTAGCACATAATCATTTAAGTAAAAATAAAATAAAAGGGATGATTTCGCAATGTCCATAAGCGGTTTATTACTGGAATCCTCTAATTCAATCAGCCAGATCATTTCTTGTTGCCAGGTAGCCTAGAGCTATGATTTTATTCCTGCGTCCATCTAGTCGGTGGTTAGCAGGTACTGCCCCGTGTCGTCCATGGACTGCCTTCTATACATTCAGTTGGTTATTAGGGGTAAGTGTGTGAGGTGTATGCTGCTGACGGTGTACTATGTATGGGGAAGGTGTACGTCGGCTGGCTCAGTCTCCTGTCTTTTCCTTGCCGACATTTATCTTGCCCAGCTGCATAAGAAATGTACACTGCTATTGTTAGATGTGGCAATCCTTAATCTGTGGTTCTGCCATGCCTTTGCAACTGGAAGATAACCACATCATCATCACGAGTCATCTCAACATCGATAGGTCTGTTTTTTTTTTTTAAATTGTACAGTTTACACTTTAAAGTCTGTCCTAATTGATTTGATTCGTATTTTAACCATTTACAGTCTACACAAATGAGGACTGCTCCAAGATCCCAGAGCTAATATATATTTTTCAAAGAGACATGGATACAGCGGGATTAAGATCAATTTGTATTACAGGGGAAATTGTTTTTAAAAAATTGGAGTGGTTAAAAGATGGTCAAGATGGTATTCATCCAAAATTGCTGTTTGAAATTAGAGACCAACTAGCGAAACCGTTGGCTATATTATGTTATCATTCACTTGCAAAAGGGATTGTTCCACGGGATTGGAAAGATGCAGGAGTGATGCTCTTATTCAAAAAGGAAACAAATTCAGATCCAGCGAATTATAGACCGGTGATTTAACGAGCATAATCTGTAAATTGTTAGAATAACTAATCAAATAAAACATTGTAATGCATTTAGACAAGTTTAATCTAATTAGAAATAGTCAGCATGGGTTTACTAGAGGGAGATCATGCTTAACAAATATATTAGAATTCATGGAGGAGGTTACCAAAATGATAGATGAAGAGGAGCCAGTGTACGTTATTTATCTGGATTTTACAAAGGCCTTTGATAGAGTACCTCATCAAAGATTATTTAGAAAGTTAAAATTACATGGAATAGATGGGGAAGTTGCTAAATGGGTTGAAAATTGGTTAACAGGAAGAAGGCAGAAGGTGGGAATAAATAAGGAGTACTCAGAGTGGTGTGAAGTGAAAAGTGGAATGCCACAGGGCTCGGTTTTGGGACTAATTTTGTTCTTGATATATATACATGATTTGGACATTGATATGGGGTCCATGATTGCAAAATTTGCAGATGATACAAAACTATGCAGTAGTGTCTCGTTTAAAGCAGAAGTGGATATATTGAGGTCGGATTTAGATAAAATTCGAAAATGGTCTGTAATCTGGCAAATGAGGTTTAATGTAGATAAATGTACATTCATCCACATGGGTAGATCCAATATGGAACATAATTACAGAATGGGAGAGAACAATATTAGAAAGATAGATAAGGAATGAGACCTGGAGGTTATAATGGATCATACAGGTAAGGTGAGTGAGCAAGTTCAGGTAGCAGTGAAAAAGGCAAATGCAATGTTAGGTATGATAAAAAGACATATTAAACATAGAAGCAAGGAAGTGATAGTCAAACTGTATAAAGCATTAGTTAGACCTAGATTTGAATACTTTATACGGGTGTGGAGTCCTTATCATAGAGGGGATATAAACATGCTGGAAAGAAGACAAAAAAGAGCGACAAAGCTGATAGTGGGATTCAAGAATTACAGTTATGAAGAAAGACTCAGAAAAACCGGCTTACAGTGTCTCGAAGAGAGAAGAATTCGTGGTGACTTAATACAGGTTTATAAGATGATCAGAGAAATGGATAAATTAGACTATAACACGTTTTTTTTTAAACAGCACTCCACAAGAACAAGTTGACTAAAGAGAGGTCCAGATTAGATATTATGAAATATTTTTTTAGTCAGAGAGTGGTGAATGCTTGAAATGCATTGCCACGGTAGGTAGTGGAGGCAATGACAGTTAATGCATTTAAGAATAAACTGGATGCTCATAGCTTTCAGAGCAAGGTGATGTAAATGAAACTGGTTGTACGCAGACTCTGCAGAGTCTTCTAAACCAGTATAAAGACGTTAAGTTAAGTCCAATCTAACTTTCAGATGCAAGCCTTAAGACACAAATCTAATGAATTAGGGTGGACTGTCACAGGTTAAGACACAAATCTAATGAATTAGGCTGGACTGTCACAGGTTAAGACAGATCTAATCAATTAGACTGGACTGTCAGAGGTTAAGACAGATCTGATCAATTAGGCTGGACTGTCAGAGGTTAAGACAGATCTAATCAATTAGGCTGGACTGTCATAGGTTAAGACAGATCTAATCAATTAGGCTGGACTGTTAGAGGTTAAGACAGATCTAATCAATTAGACTGGACTGTTAGAGGTTAAGACAGATCTAATCAATTGGGCTGGACTGTCAGAGGTTAAGACAGATCTAATCAATTAGGCTGGACTGTCAGAGGTTAAGACAGATCTAATCAATTAGGCTGGACTGTCAGAGGTTAAGACAGATCTAATCAATTAGGTTGGATTGTTAGAGGTTAATGAAAGGGTGACTGATTAGTATAAAACTATAGCGCTCACTTTTCGCTTATACGGTACATGATTCAATTCCCGCTTCGATGGCATGATGATTATAGATGTTTCTAAAAAGTTTCCATTGATGGCACCTCCTGGGAGATATTTGCAAAGAATTGTTCTTCCTAGCGCGCTACCATCACACAAGACGCTTAGTTCACCGAGCAAAATATCATCGCTGAGTCTCAGATAAAACGAACTGCCCTAAAGAACAGCAAGCCCGACTCCCACATAATTGACTAACCACACGTATGTCTCAAGTTCAGCAGTCTGTCGTGCCATGATTGGACTTTACAGCAACGTGAGATGAAATCTCACAGCACAAGTTTAACGTTGTCGCCATCTTTGCTTTGTTTGCAATGGACAACTATATCTAGGGAAGTAAAGACCGCGAATATGAAAACTGGCATCATAAAGACGTGGTTTGTTGCAGTGACGTCTCTAACACATCATCCCTTACATCAGAGCATGTTATGTGACTGTATGTATTTACTGAAATGTATCTCTGAAAGGAGACTAGAGACACTTACAGCTCAACAGAGAAAAGTAGAAGTCGTAATGAAAGCTATGAACTAAGGCAGAGTACTTCAACTTATCGGATATCAGGAAAAATAAGGATATCGGATGTAACAGTTCCAGCCGGAGCACATGAGCCTTTAGGGCAGGGTTGATTTGGTTAGCGACTCTGAAAAGAAGGTACCTGAATGTGTGTCAAGGTCACTTACCGTCTCGATACTAAGTCAACAAAGGAAAACGGGGGATTGGGGGAAAGAATGTGTCTAGTACAGGTAGACGCTAGGAGCTGACCACTCTGGCGTTCCGCTTTGGGTAGTGTGGGGTTAGTGACAGACAGAAACCAGCAGATCTTGTTGCGACATTTTGAGTGGCAGAAATTAAGGGTGATTTGTGCCAACAACAACTAAATCGAGGTAGATCCAAACTAGAGGATGGCTGGGTCAGATATCCCCAGATGACATCGGACAGCTGTGATACTGCTTGAGACTATATAATACTAGACAAAGATGAACTCAAGCAGACTGGCCATGGAGAGAGAGAGAGAGAGAGAGAGAGAGAGCGTGTGAGAGAGACATAAATTTAGCTAGAGTCTGTTTAGCTCGCCGACCTTATAGAAGAGCGATTAATATGCTGTTTAAAGCAAAGATGAGCGAAACCCTATGAACACATTAACAACACCAAAGCCCATCCCTACTGTACGAAAACCTACCTGAAAGAAGCATATCATTCCGGAGGTGGTAGAAAATATACCAGGTATTGGAAACAAGAACAGCCAGACTGAACAAGAAAGAAGAGACATAACTCTGAGGTACATAACGAAAAACTATCCAAGCATGGACTGGACCCATGCATACACCGACGGTTCTGTAACAAACACAACACAGAACCGAGGGGCGGGGGTATTCCTGAGCCTATCAAATGGAAGCAATATAACACTGTCAGTGACAACTGGAAAATACTCAAGCAATTTCAGAGCGGAGGCAGAGGCACTGAGGGCTGAAGTAGAAACAATGCTGACAGGCAAAAGAAATGAAAGCCAGATAGTCATGTTTACAGATGTCCTAGCCGTAGTCACAGCACTAAAAATCCAGAAAAATACTGAACTTAATCATTTAGGAGCAGTACTCTGTCAACTATGTCAGCAGTCCGCACCAAAAAGAGTAGTGGTACAGTGGGATGGATCCAAGGCTGCGAGGAGGCAGAAAGACTGGCAAAAGAAGGTGCAAGACTACCACAAGCAGATTCTAGTGTGACCTACGTAGAGTCAAAAAGGCTTATTAGAGCCAGATACATGGCCAAATGGGAAACAGAACGTACTGGCTACACCAAAAATGATGCCGATTACCAGTTGAACAGAAGAGAGCAGGTCGTAGTCTTCAGACTCCGCACAGGTCACAACAGACTGAGGTACCACCTTTTCAATAAACTGAAGATAGGTGGCACTGACGAATGCACTTGTGGTACCGGGAAAATGACCGCTGAACATCTGCTTCAAAATTGCCCGATATACGAGGACCAGAGAAAGCACATGTGGCCATCACCAGTGGCAACACTAGACAAGCTCTATGGCAGTGTCGACAGCCTCAGGATGACCGCTGCTTTTTTCGAAAAAATTCAGGTTGACGTTTGACAGCGAACGAAGAAGAAGAAGAAGAAATATGCTGTTTTACGAATGTTAATGATATAATGAATTTCAGAGTGGCTGAACCAGCATACGCCTTTGAGTCTTGACCATTCGCTCTATGAGGTGTATGTTGGGCGTCCGGTGTATAGAAGAGATCTGAATGTGTATTGTACATGCAGGACACTTTGTGAACGATGTATGTTCTGAATGGTTACACAAGTGTACAAATCGCTTAAGACGAGATCTGGATGTGTGTGTGTGGTGTGTGAAAGACACCGAGGGAACGATGTGTGTTAAAGATTGAGTGTGTGATCATATGTGAGCATACGTTTAATAGATTGAATTTATAATGTCAAGATCACCCGCCTGGGGAGATCTGGGTGTGAGTGAATGCAGACTCCGATAGTGAAGACGAGTTTTTGATAGTGTGTTGAGTGTGCAGATAATGGGAGGGGTGTGTGCGGCTAGAACTGGGTTGGGGTAGTTCGGGCAATATTCAATAGCTTGTACTGATAACCTCCACGTATCTATTTAGTTAAGGTGTATTTCTTGTGTTGTTTGTAATATCGTTGCACTCACTTCAATGGTTTTGTTGATATTCGTGTACTAATATCGCTTTTGCTGTTCTGTTTACTAAATGTTGGTTTGTTGATATTCCTGGAATATATCTATTACCTGCCGTTTTATATTTTTATTATTATTTTTTTTGTTTTTTTTGTTTTTGCGTTCGCCTTATTTCTCTAATCCCCAAGGCGGTGTGCGTTGCATTGGGTTTTTATTTTGCGCCTGTCGGCCCAGTGCATCCGACTTCAGCATGCATTTTATGTAAGGGTCTGCTTCCTCCTGCATTTTCTAAGGGTTTGCTTCCCCGGGGTAACGGCCGGTGCTGTGATGGGGATTGAACCCAGCACCTTCTGGTTGTGAGCCGTGTCACTTAACCACTAGGCCACGCCGTTCCCCTGCCGTTTTATATGTTATTTGCTGTGTTTCTAGAAAGAAAAATCCTAGTGAAAACTTGGACTCTGCTACACGGGCAAAATTGGAATATCGGATAAAATTCGTATATCAGGCAAAATTGTGAAATCGGGTAAAATTTTGATATCGAGGCAAAATTGGGATATCGGGATAAATTGCGATATCGAACAAAATTGGGATATTGGGCAAAATTTAGATATTGGGCAAAATTTGGGAGTTAAAATTAGCATGTAGGACAAATTTGGATATCCGGCAAAATTGGGATGTCTGACAAAATTGGGATACTGGGTAAAATTGGAATGACACGCAAAATTAGCAAACCGGCAAAATTATATTGGGTAAATGTGGGATATTCTGGGAAAAATTTGAAGTCGTGCTAAATTAGGATATCAGGCAAAATTGGAATATATGGCATAATTTTGATATTTTGCAAAATAAGGATATTAGGAAAAATTTGGATTTCGGGCAAAATTAGATCAATTTTCCGGACACTGTGTGAATATATTTTCTAATGAGATATAAGAAAAAACTGTCGTACGACTTTATTTCCTTTGCTGGAGTAGCCGAGGGATATTTAGACTTAGGACTACAAGCCGCTTCGACAATGATGTCGCCACGTCATCCCAACAAAAAAACAACACATGCCATACCGGGATTTCGATCAGCTGCCGTCCTTGTCGACAGGCAGACATCGAAAATATTATGCCATGCGCTCACCTCGAATGAGACATACTATGCTTTATTTTTGGTGTTTATTTCGACATGACAAATTTGAATATGAGAAACAAAAGCAGTACATTAGAAAACTCAATACACGAATGGAATAAACATGCAGACACAAATAGGGTTGACTTTGATATACATGGTCAGAAATATAAGTTATAACTCATGTTATTAGTGCCCCGAACATATTAAATTGACTTGGAATGATATATCTGGTCACAAATATTGGTTATCTCATGTTATAAGAGCCTCAAACACAGATCAGGTCGACTTCGCATGATATACCTGGTCACAAATATTGGTTATAGCTCATGTTATCAGTACCTCAAACATATATCAGGTTGACTTGGAATGATATACCTGGTCAGAAATATTTGAATAACACATTCGTTGGTAGTTCCTATTTTTAGTTTATTGAAAGTATGGTATCTCAGTGTGTGGTGACCTGCAGGGAGTCTTTTATTCTTTTGTCGTGCCTTGTTTCTTCAGACAAAGTACGTTGTGCTGTGTTTTGCGCCAGACAGCCAACTACATCTAACTTCACCGCATATCTTTGTATGGGTTCGCTTTCCATGGGGCTACGCCCTTGCCTTTCATGGCTAAGGTATATGGTTCAACTCTCGTTACTGTCACTCTCCTGTCGATCCAACAGTAATGGGTGCCTGCCTTACTGTTGGAGGATGAAGGCAGTATGGAAGAAAACTGGCCTTCCTACATTCTAAATAATCTGTGCCCGGTACAAGTGGAACATGAATGATGGCTGGTAGAGCCAACTTCATTGCACCTGGCTGGTCGCCCCCATGATCAGCTCCTCTCATTGCTGAAAGTTTGGTCGTCATTACACGACCTCCGCAGCTCCAATGATGACTATGAAATTGCCTCCTTTCTTCGGGAGGTACCAATTTACAGCTAGGACGACTGGGAGAAATTATCATGACAGGATAAAACCCAATCAAACTGAGCATGACGGGATCCAATCCCGTTACGTTGTGATTGTAACCACGCTCACACCCCCTTGGCCAGCGAATCTCATAAAGTCTCTAATACTCCATCCCCGACATCAATGTCTGCTGTGGGGCTACCTGTACCGATTGTTTGCTAAAGATGTATTATTAGCAAAATAAGCAAATTAAATAGAGTAGAAACAAAGTCAAACCTCAGTAGGTTGTTTTCCTTCTTGTGCGTAAATTAAACTAGCACGTGCACTACGTAGAGACTGTTGTGGTAGCGGCCTTTATTCCTGTCCGGTAGACGTCATTGTTGAGAATAAATGTCGTAGTGAAAGTTGTTTTGAAAAAGATATTGTTTGTTCTTTGCAAATGTCCACACTCCTTTGTGTGCCCTGAAAAGGAAAGTGGCGGGTTGCAGTAGCTTTCTTCACACCACGAGCGTGCTGATGAAAGCGGACTGGGGTCCTCCGGGCAGTTGTGCTATGCTTGACTTCATCTGCGTGTCACTCACTACTACGGAGATCACGTTGAACCTCACCTTGTTAGCCAGACTGTTGTTCTTGACAACAGCCCGTTTCCAGAACGACCAACGAGGAGATCAGGTGAGGGTATTAGCCAGTATATTTCTCCTGACCCTGGCTAACATTGTCTGATCAGTGACTTTTGCCTGACCAGATGTTAGCCTCATCGTCCCTGTAACGAAATCAGGTCAGATCAGGTCATCCCGTAACCGGTGAGGTCGTTGGGGCACACATGAAGACATTCTCACAAAAACCACGCCACCCTTCTCTGTCAGCGGCCGCTGTCTGTGACTCTTCTTGGTCCATTCTTTCATGTTGTCCTCCCATCTCTTTTTGGGATGGCCTCTTCGTCGTCTGCCATGCACAATTCCGTGGAGGATTGTATTTGCAAGACCATTTGATCTCAATATCTGACCGTGCCAAGCGAGTTTCCTTCTTTTAACAGTTGCCAAGAGGTCTTCAAAAGGCCCTTTTGCTGTTGTAATTCTATCTCGTATTTCCTCGTTTGTAACTCGATCTTTGTACGTGACGTTTAAAAGTCTTCGGAAACATCTCATCCCTAAGGCCTGTATCCTTCATTGAAGGTCAGCTGTAACTGGCCATGTCTCACAAGCATAGAGGAATATTGACAGGACCAGTGTACGCATTAATCTGATTTTCGTGCATAGTGCTAACCGTTTATCTTGCCAGATTTTGTTAAGCCGTGCAAGCGCCGCTATTGTCTGTGCTATTCTGGCCAGTGCCTCACATTTTGATCCTTCATCGCTGACAATCGACCCTAGATATTTAAAACGGTCAACCACTTCGAGTTCCTGACCGCTAGCTTTTATCCTGCTGTTGAAGCCTTTGGCGTTGTTGATCATTAATTGTGTCTTCTCAGCGTTTATCTCCATACCATAGTCAAGAGCTGTTTCATCGAGTCTTCTTACCCATTCCTAGAGTTCTGCTTCTGAACCCGCCAACCCGTTGATATCATCTGCAAACGAGATATAATCGCTAAATATTGTCAAGAAGTGATGGAGTGGATTATGGCAAATCATCATTACTACATAGAAACTCCAACTACGAGTAAATAATAGATATGATTATATATCAAGTACTATTGTTCAATCATCGAATGATAATACAACCTGATCAGCTACCACTGTGCGCTTATACCGCAAGATTTTCTGACTAGAACACACGGAGAAAGACAACAGGGCAGACGAAAAGATGAAAACAGAAATCCTACAATAAATGTTTACAAGAATCGAGTCAACACAATTACAAATAAAAAGCTTCCAATGTGTCTAGTCTACCACAAGGCATTTTCTAACGAAGCAATGAAACCAAGTCGATTGGAAGTACATCTTGCACCAAAGCATCGACAATTCAAGATAAGCCCGTTCACTATTTTCAAGAACTGCATCAAAGATTTCAAAATATTTCTACGATGCGTGTTCAAATGAAACCGTAAAAAACTGCAACAAGTGAACATACGTATGATGCGCATGATGACTTGACTTATGGTGTAAACAGAACATACCAATCGTCGAGTTTGCAAAATGTCATTATCCTCCGACTAATAGTTTCCTCAGCAGACCGTTGAAAATATGGCGGGTGAATTACGGAATCCATTCAGAGTTGATCAGCGAGCGTTGGTTCGGTTTCTAACAGCTGAAAAATGTCGACCAGTTAACATTCATCGTAGAATGCAGGCAGTGTATGGTGACAAAAGTGAGTCGAACAGTGAAGAACTGGACAATGATGTTGAACGAAAGATCTTCCGAGTCCAGGTCAGGCGCATATTGTTGCGTTAACTCGTTCTTTTTTAAACATCGTTATCCAGTTCTTCACTGTTGTCATTGACACATTTGTATCACCATACACTGCCTGCATTCTGCTATGAAGGTCAACTGCTCGACATACTCAGCTGTTAGAAACCGAATCACCGCTCGCTGATCAACTATGGACGGGAGTTCTGTATCACACCAGTCATGTTTTCAACAGGCTGCTGAGGAAACTATTAGTCGGGGGATAATGAAATTTGGCAAACGTGACGGTTGGTATGTGCTGGTTACACCAGAAGTGACATCAAATGCCCATCGTACGTGTGTTCACTTTTTGCAGTTTTTTTCTGGTTTCATTTGAACACGCCTCGTACAATAATTGCATCATTCAAGAAACAAAATGCAAAGAACGAAGACAGATTAACTGAGCTTATCATATTTCAGAATTAATTGCAAGAAGTGTCTTAGGCCATAACATTGGAGAAACTTGGGTAATGGCATCAATCAAAGAATTGATCGCAACCGTAATAGATCAGGATTCAACAGCAGTTATTACAACTTTGACCCTTAGCGATATTACAGTAAGGCGGCGTATTGCCAAACTGACGATTAATGTTGAAAATAAACATAATTTTTCTAAAAAAACCTGTCATTTTCTATGCGGTTGGACTAGTCTATCAAGGCAGATAAAAATGCTTTGTTGATGGGATATGTACGGTATCTTTATGAAAAGAAAGTAATTCCCTTTAAATCTGATTACATTAACAACAGAATTATCAATATTTTCTTTTGTAAAATTGAACTTTGAAACAACAATATACCCTTTACAACATTGTTGATTGCGTCACTGGCGGGGCGCTATCAATGGTTGGCCGCTATCGAGGGTTCATTGCTTGTGTCACTGACGGGGCGCCATTAATGATGGACCCCTATCGAGGGTTTGTTGCTTGTGCCACTGACGGGGCGCCATTAATGATTAGCCGCTATCGAGGGTTTGTTGCTTGCGTCACAGACGGGGCGCACTCAATAATTTGCCACTATGTGTTTATTGTTTATTTGAAGGAGGATGCACAAAATGGTTTGCGCATTCATTGTGTTGTACATAGGTAACATCTTGTAGGAAAACATTTGAGTACTAGCCTGCATTCATTGGACAAATGCAACATCTTGTAGGAAAACATTTGAGTATTAGCCTGCATTAATCATTATGTAAAATGATCAGAGCTATAATTAGGTCAAATCTAATGCCAAAAATAACAAAACGTTTCGACAGCTGGACCAGAATATTAATGAGCTAAATATTCGGTTACTGTTACACACGGATGTACTTTGCCTCTCAAAAGGCACATGCTTGACTCGTTTTGTTGAATTATATGACAGCGCCATATAGTATTTTGGAATGTATAAAAATGAGATTAGTCTCTCTCAGAAATTGCAAACAATGAAGCAAGATGCTTTTTTTATGGCAAACATTTTAAATAAATGCTAAATTAATTTGCAACTTCAAGGAGCCAATATCACATTAATCAGTTGCAAAGCTGTTCTGTCTATATTTATCGACAAACGATCTTTTCCGGAATAATATTGTGAAGAGGGAATTTCGTCAAGATTTCTGAATTGTCATCAATAAAAGAAGATGTAACTCCAGAGGAGATTAAAAGGTTGAGTAGTCACTTTAATGAGTTTATATCGGATATGGAAAAATGATGTTGCGATATTTTAAACTTGAAGATGTATGATTGGATGATCAATCCTTGTACACATGCTGCTGGGTCTGATATAACATGTCCAGAAGAAGTATTGGAACGTAAATATTATGAAGAGAGTAAACTGAATTTTAAAAATTGTAACTACCACCAACAAAAAAAATTACAAAAATGCCTGCCTTACCAGTAAATATGCGGAAAATTATATTTAATTTACTGTTTCTTTGTTTCTACCTCATATCTAGTGAAATCGGGTTTTAGTGCAGTGAATCATATTGTCACCAGGGGATGGCGTGGGTTAGTGTTTAAGTGACACGACTCACAATCCGGAGGTGCTGGGTTCGCTCCCCAATCACAGCACCGGCCGTTACCCCTGGGAAATAAACCCTTAGAAAATGCAAGAGAAAGCAGACCCTTACATAAAATGCATGCCGAAGTCGGATGCACTGGGCAGACATGGGCAAAATAAAAACATAGTTCAACACACAGCGACTTGGGAAATAGAGAAATAAGGAGAACGAGAAAAAACAACTAAAAAAAAAACACAAAAATATTGTCACCATACAGAAACTCAGAAAATAACTAACAAGGGAGACATTGCCTTATACTTTACGAAAACTGAACCAGATATCCAACATTTAGTTGGACAGCATCAGGCTCAAGGATGTAATTAAATTAAATGGAATTTAAATCGATTTTTAGTGTTTTATGTAAGCAAATGTCTGCAATTGAAATGTTAATGCATGGAAAGACGCAGTACTTGTACCAGTGTCAAAAACAGGAAAGGACAAAACAGATCCAAATGGATACAGGCCTATCAGCCTACTGAGCTGTGTCGGCAAGCTGATCGAACGTATGATAAACACCAGACTGATGTGGCATCTGGAAGAAAAACGAATACTAATTCCACAGCAAGCCGGCTTTAGACAGCACAGATCCACTGAGGACCAGGTCATCCTCATAGCCCAAGAAATAGAAAATGCCTACCAGGCACAGAAACACACAGTAGCGGTTTGGGTGGACCTGGAAAAGGCATTTGACAAAGTCTGGAAAGATGGACTTAGAGTCAAGCTAAGAAGAAGTGATGTTTGTGGGAAGATGTACAAGTGGGTCAACCACTACCTCAAAAACAGAACGGCCAGAGTCCAAGTACAAGGGCAGATGAGCAAAAAGGTGACACTCGAGCAGGGAGTACCCCAAGGGGGAGTACTGTCACCCACACTCTTCCTGGTGTATATAAACGACATCACAGAGAATATACCAAGAAGAGTCCATAGCTCAATGTTTGCAGACGATCTGGCTATGTGGACCTCTGAAAAGAATCTCACCATAGCAAGAAATCGGATGCAGCAGGCCCTAACATCGCTGGAAGAGTGGGCGAACTCATGGCTGGTCAAAATAAACGAGGAGAAAACCACATGCACAATATTCTCGATTTCCATCAAACCCCAAAATACCAAATTAAGTTTAAATGGCAAATTCCTGCAGCCAAACGACAACCCAAACTATCTGGGAGTCACATTTGATCGGCGACTGGCATGGAAAAGTCAGATCGAGAGAAACCGAATGAGAGCCAGAGAAAGAATGGCAATCATGAGGAAACTTGCTGGCACAAGCTGGGGAGCAGACGAAAGCATACTAAAGAAGCTGTACACTGGAAGAGTGAGACCAGTTCTCGAGTATGGCATTGCGGCATGGCCAACAGCAGCAAAGGCGAACTTCGATAAAGTTAGCAAACTTCAAAACCAAGCCATGAGAGTTATAACAGGAGGCATGAAGTCAACGCCAATTGTAGAACTTGAAAAGATTACAAAACTGCAATCCATGACCGATAGAAGAGACTGCAGAGCCCAGCTGCAGTCAGAGAAACTCCGAAGACTGACTGACCATCCAATGCACCAGAGACTAAACAATTTGGGAAATGGGAAACTAAAGAGGAGAAACTTTGCAGAAATAGCCAAAGCAAAGATGCACGACGATCCCATAAACGCACTAACAACACCAAAACCCATCACTACTGTACGAAAACCCACCTGGAGGCAGGATATATTTCAAGAGGTGGTAGAAAATACACCAGGTATTGGAAACAAAAACTGCCAGACTGAAAAAGAAAGGAGAGATACTACCCTTAGCTTTATATCGAAAAGCTACCCGGGCATGGACTGGACCCATGCATACACCGACGGTTCTGTAACAAACACTACACAGAACAGAGAGGCAGGAGCATTCCTGAACCTACCAAATGGCAGACAAAATAACACTGTCATTCGCTACTGGTAAGTACACAAGCAATTTCAGAGCGGAGGCAGAGGCACTGAGGGCGGCAGTGGAAGAAATGGTGACGCATAAAGAAAATGAAAGCCATACAGTTCTGCTTACAGATGCTCTGGCCGTAGTCACAGCGCTAAAAAGCCAGAAAAACACTGAGCTTTATGACTTAAGAGCAGCACTCTGGCAACTAGCAGACCGCACCAAAAATTGTAGTGGTACTGTGGGTCCAATCACACTGCAACATCCAAGGCAACGAGGAGGCACACAGACTGGCAAAAGAAGGTGCAAGACTACCACAAACAGATACTAGTATGACGTACGAAGAGTAAAAACGGCTTATTAAAGCCAGATACATAACCAAATGGGAAACCGAACATACTGGTTACACCAAAAACGATGCCTATTACCAGTTGAACAGAGAGCAGGTCGTTGTCTTCAGACTTCGCACTGGCCACAATAGAGTGAGGTACCACCTATTCAACAAATTGAAGATAGGTGGTACCGACGAATGCCCGTGCGGTACCGGTAAAATGACCGCTGAACATCTGCTGCAGAACTGCCCGACATACGAGGATCAGAGAGAGCAGATGTGGCCATCACCAGAGGAACCGCAAGACAAGCTCTATGGCAGTGTCGACAGCCTCAGGATGACCGCCGCTTTTTTCGAAAAAATAATGGTTACTGTCTGACTGCGTACGAAGAAGAAGAAGAAGAAGAAGAAGAAGAAGAAGAAGAAGAAGAAGAAGAAGAAGAAGAAGAAGAAGAAGAAGAAGAAGAAATGTTAATGGCCTGTAAGGAAAATGTACCCTAACGAAAGTTATGAAAGTGGGCGTCAATACAAAAAGGCCGAAGAGCACTGTAATAGATGGACGTTGGCATATACATAAGGTGTAGACTTCGGAAAAGGTATGTGTTCACTAAAGCAACGCATTCCAGAAGGTAGACCACACGCGAATAATTCTCGGGGCAAGCAGAATAGGGCAACTGATCCTTCCAGGAATGTTGTAAGAGGCGACTAAAGATGGACGTGCAAAGAACTTCCGACCTCATAATGTAAAGTCCATAGTTATGAAACCGCGCTGCAAATGATGTGCAAGAGGCGGTTTTAAAGGTTGGTTAGGCGAGCAAAATCTAGGATTGGACATTTGCTTCAACAAATGAAGAGAAAAAGGCTTTTATAAAAGTTGATTAGGCGAGTAAAATCTAGTATTGGACATTTGCTTCAACAAATGAAGAGAAAAAGGCTTTTATAAAAGTTGATTAGGCGAGTAAAATCTAGTATTGGACATTTGCTTCAACAAATGAAGAGAAAAAGGCTTTTAAAAAAGTTGATTAGGCGAGTAAAATTTAGCATTGGACATTTGCTTCAACAAATGAAGAGAAAAAGGCTTTCCTAAAAGATGGTTTTGATAAGCCAAGTGCAGTGTTGGACTATTCTTCAACAGATGGAGTGACGAAGCGCGAAGAAGAAGTAGAAGAAGAAGAAATAGAAGTAGACTAACAAATAAGAAGAAAGAAGAAGAAGAAAAAGAAAAAGAAGAAGAAGAAGAAAAAGAAGAAGAAGAAAAAGAAGAAGAAGAAAAAGAACAGGAAGAAGAAGGAGAAGAAGAAAAAAGAAAACTGTTATGGTACAACCTGGCGAATGAACATAAAAACCGCAAAATAATTCATGAACTATAGATGTATCTTATATGGTCCCATACTTAGCTGAGTGGAGGGAGTTTAGTTCTGTTTATAAAATCGCCATATAAGGAGTGTTGGTCATTGACTTCCTTGTGGATCATTCATCTGGTGTCTAACGAGCGTCTTGTGAGAGATAAGACGGCGTGGGGAAGGACATCACTTTATTGCAACAGGAGAAAGCATTATGTATTCTGTTTCTCGTCCTCTTTGTTCTGTATTTTATTAAGCGACGTTCGTTCAATTGTGTTTTCTGAAAACCACCTAATGAATCCGACTTCAGCACGATTTTTTAAATGCATTTAGTTTTCATAGGTGTACGACCTTGCTGTACTGTGAGTCCGAACACATGCAAGTTTTGGTTGTGAGCTGTACCGTGAGTCCGAACACATGCAAGTTTTGGTTGTGGGCTGTACCATGAGTCCGAACACATGCAAGTTTTGGTTGTGAGCTGTACCATAAGTCCGAACACATGCAAGTTTTGGTTGTGAGCTGTACCATAAGTCCGAACACATGCAAGTTTTGGTTGTGGGCTGTATCGTGAGCCCGAACACTTGCAAGTTTTGGTTGTGGGCTGTACCGTGAGCCCGAACACATGCAAGTTTTGGTTGTGGGCTGTACCATGAGTCCGAACACATGCAAGTTTTGGTTGTGAGCTGTACCATAAGTCCGAACACATGCAAGTTTTGGTTGTGGGCTGTATCGTGAGCCCGAACACATGCAAGTTTTGGTTGTGGGCTGTATCGTGAGCCCGAACACTTGCAAGTTTTGGTTGTGGGCTGTACCGTGAGCCCGAACACATGCAAGTTTTGGTTGTGGGCTGTATCGTGAACTGCTTCCACACGTTGTACCCTTATTGACATGGGGGGGGGGGGGGGGGGGGGACATATTTGATCATGCTGAGATTATGTAAGGAGTTGGATAAACAATCATTGAGGTAAAAGACAACGTGAAATATTTAGAACAAGAAGTTGAAGATATCGCACAGTGAAAAGACTTCTTCTTCTTCTTCGTACGCAGTCAGACAGTAACCATTATTTTTTTCGAAAAGAGCAGCGGTCATCCTGAGGCTGTCGACACTGCCATGGAGCTTGTCTAGTGTTGCCACTGGTGATGGCCACATCTGCTCTCTCTGATCCTCGTATGTCGGGCAGTTTTGCAGCAAATGCTCAGCGATCATTTTCCCGGTACCACACGGGCATTCGTCGGTGCCACATATCTTCAATTTGTTGAATAGGTGGTACCTCAGTCTATTGTGGCCAGTGCGAAGTATGAAAACCACGACCTGCTCTCTTCTGTTCAACTGGTAATAGGCATCGTTTTTGGTGTAGCAAGTATGTTCGGTTTCCCGTGAAAAGACTTGATATCAGAAGTTATATTTTATAGGTAATGTTTGTTTTGGTATTGCATAAACGTCTTTGACACTGCAGAAATAAAACTGAATGAGATATGGGAGAACTTTATATTCTCAGGGCCGAAGATAACGGCATCAACGGGTCAAAGTGGGCTGATTTTTATGGAGACGTTTGATAGACAAACAATCAATTTAAAAAATACATCAAGTCCCAAAGTTGAACAATCAATTTTTTTAAAAACACATTAGGCCCCCACAGTTAAATAATCAGTTTAAAAGAACACATTAAAGCCAACTGGAGTGCATAGGCCTTCAATAAATACACACCAAGTCCGCCTGTCATGTGCCATCGTTTCAAACTCAGTCCATGTCTTCCTTGTTTCCTGTAAGTTTCTCATAATCTCTCTTTTCCGAGTGTGGCTTTTGTTGACCTCTACGACTGGTTTCCTGGGAATCTACACCAAAGACAGGCAGTCTCCTTAACATGGGCCTTTCCGACGCCAGCATCTGCACTTGACACGAAGTGCTGTAGATACTTATCTGATCCTTCCTGTCGGTTTGCATTAAGGACTTTATCATACCATTGCAATCCTTCAGTTTGATACAGCCAAGCGATTAATGAAAGCGCAAACCTTGGTGGTTGTAGTTTTTGTTGATCCTAACGTCACAGAATCATACAATAGGACAGACTTAATATTATAATGAAAGCGCAAACCTTGGTGGTTGTAGTTTTTGTTGATCCTAACGTTACAGAGCCATACAATAGGACAGACTTAATATTATAATGAAATCGCAAACCTTGGTGGTTGTAGTTTTTGTTGATCCTAACGTTACAGAGCCATACAATAGGACAGACTTAATATTATAATGACAGCGCAAACCTTGGTGGTTGTAGTTTTTGTTGATCCTAACGTTACAGAGCCATACAATAAGACAGACTTAATATTATAATGAAAGCGCAAACCTTGGTGGTTTTAGTTTTTGTTAATCCTAACGTTACAGAGCCATACAATAGGACAGATTTAATATTATAATGACAGCGCAAACCTTGGTGGTTGTAGTTTTTGTTGATCCTAACGTTACAGAGCCATACAATAAGACAGACTTAATATTATAATGAAAGCGCAAACCTTGGTGGTTTTAGTTTTTGTTGATCCTAACGTTACAGAGCCAAACAATAGGACAGACTTAATATTATAATGAAAGCGCAAACCGTGGTGGTTGTAGTGGTTTTGTTGATCCTAACGTTACATAGCCATACAATAAGACAGACTTAATATTATAATGAAAGCGCAAACCTTGGTGGTTGTAGTTTTTGTTGATCCTAACGTTACAGAGCCATACAATAAGACAGACTTAATATTATAATGAAAGCGCAAACCTTGGTGGTTGTAGTTTTTGTTGATCCTAACGTTACAGAGCCATACAATAAGACAGACTTAATATTATAATGAAAGCGCAAACCTTGGTGGTTGTAGTTTCTGTTGATCCTAACGTTACAAAGCCATACAATAAGACAGACTTAATATTATAATGAAAGCGCAAACCTTGGTGGTTGTAGTTTCTGTTGATCCTAACGTTACAAAGCCATACAATAAGACAGACTTAATATTATAATGAAAGCGCAAACCTTGGTGGTTGTAGTTTCTGTTGATCCTAACGTTACAGAACCTTACAATAAGACAGACTTAATATTATAATGAAAGCGCAAACCTTGGTGGTTGTAGTTTCTGTTGATCCTAACGTTACAGAACCTTACAATAAGACAGACTTAATATTATAATGAAAGCGCAAACCTTGGTGGTTGTAGTTTCTGTTGATCCTAACGTTACAGAACCTTACAATAAGACAGACTTAATATTATAATGAAAGCGCAAACCTTGGTGGTTGTAGTTTCTGTTGATCCTAACGTTACAGAACCTTACAATAAGACAGACTTAATATTATAATGAAAGCGCAAACCTTGGTGGTTGTAGTTTCTGTTGATCCTAACGTTACAGAACCTTACAATAAGACAGACTTAATATTATAATGAAAGCGCAAACCTTGGTGGTTGTAGTTTCTGTTGATCCTAACGTTACAGAACCTTACAATAAGACAGACTTAATATTATAATGAAAGCGCAAACCTTGGTGGTTGTAGTTTCTGTTGATCCTAACGTTACAGAACCTTACAATAAGACAGACTTAATATTATAATGAAAGCGCAAACCTTGGTGGTTGTAGTTTCTGTTGATCCTAACGTTACAGAACCTTACAATAAGACAGACTTAATATTATAATGAAAGCGCAAACCTTGGTGGTTGTAGTTTTTGTTGATCCTAACGTTACAGAACCTTACAATAAGACAGACTTAATATTAGAGTTGAATATTCTCCGGTGCAATAGATATTCAGCTCGTCTTTCAACAATTTGACATCTGTACCTCCGCTTCCGACGTTCTCTATATTTATCTATATTCTCAGACAAATTTGAACCAGTTAATAGTTGATGCTTGTGTCGATATAATATTAATCTTTCCTGTGATAGAGACAAGACAGCTATAGGATTATTATAATGGAGACAATAGATAAGGAAGCTAGAATTACTATAATGGTGACAAGATATAAGGAAACAATACTCTCTGGTCTTTATTTAGTTTTCCAACTGATTGTTCAAATTCCAAGTTTCTACACCGTATAACAATGTTATATATATATTTATATGAGTTTATATATATGTATGTATATATGAGTGTGTGTATATATATATATATATATATATATATATATATATATATATTTCACCTGATGAGTCTCCCTATTAATGTATAGATGATTTGCCTGGATGCCAAAATATCGCTCATCAAATTAAAAACACATGTAGCCATACCTATTCTCTCCGTCACTTCCCTCTCACATCTACCAACACATGTAGCCATACCTATTCTCTCCGTCACTTCCCTCTCACATCTACCAACACATGTAGCCATACCTATTCTCTCCGTCACTTCCCTCTCACATCTACCAACACATGTAGCCATACCTATTCTCTCCGTCACTTCCCTCTCACATCTACCAACACATGTAGCCATACCTATTCTCTCCGTCACTTCCCTCTCACATCTACCAACATTTGTAATAACCTGTCACCGATACTTCATTGTCTTAAGACAGGACAGGAAAGAAAGATATCACAAAGTCAGGGAATGCCAATTTCTAAGAAGATTTCTGATTACTAGCGATATTTCAATAGCTACGGAAGACAGCACAATGTGTTATGCACACAAAGACGTTGTAAAGTCATGAATGTTCAAGATCGAATGAGGTACTTGATAGTTAATGCTTACGTTCAAAAAAGGAAAGGTCTGGAAAATTCCAGACAAGATTCAATAGAACTAGACAAACTCTAATACTATATTGTTTAATTCAGTAGAAACCGTAATATATATGGGCATGTACATGAAGCTGAGACACAGTCCCAATGTGTCTGTTAAGGAGGTGATATCATATAGTGTTTGTGTTGATATTGGAAATATTGTTTTGGATATTGTAGGGACAGTGCTAATGTATGTTCCAGTACAAGACGTTGTCGCTAAATGTTGCTTCAATATGTTCCCATATGATGTTTTTACGTGATATTTCCGCAAAATGATCCCACAAATGTTCTCAAAAATATTCTCGCAAAATGATCCCACAAATGTTCTCAAAAATATTCTCGCAAAATGATCCCTCAAATATTCTCAAAAATATTCTTGCAAAATGCTCCAACAAAATGTTCCCACACTGTGTTCCCAATTGATGTTTCAACAAAATCCTTCGATAAATGTTCTCAAATATGTAAAATATGCAACATGCAAGCACTTTTGTTCCCACACAATGTTCCCACACAATGTTCCCACACAATGTTCACACATAATGTTCTCACCCGATGATTCCACACAATGTTCCTACCAAATGTTCCCACCAAATTTTCACACCAAATGTTCCCACACGATGTTCCCACACGATGTTCCCACACAATGGTCCCACACAATGTTCCCACACGATGTTCCCACACAATGTTCTCACACAATTTTCCCACACAATGTTCTCACACAATGTTCTCACACAATGTTCCCACACAATGTTCCCACACAATGTTCCCACACAATGTTCTCACACAATGTTCCCACACGATGTTCCCACACGATGTTCCCACACAATGTTCTTACACGATGTTCCACCAAAATGGAAAAAAATTATCTAATGCTGTCAATACTTAAAGTTGATAGATTCTCTCTCTCTCTTTCTCTCTCTCTCTCTCTCTCTCTCTCTCTCTCTCTCTCTCTCTCTCTCTCTCTCTCTCTCTTGTAGCATCAGATCACGTGTCCTGGATATCATACTGGGACAAATCTGTTTGATGCGGACTGGGTAGAAATTGGCAATTATGCGTCGTCTATATATGTGCACGCCAATATAGCACGATTTCTATATGTTGAACAGAATAGAGCGTATAGTTTTGTTATTGAACCACTTACATTCTTGAGAAATAATCTGCAAGTTTATAACGGAGACCCAGTTTACATGCAGTGCTTGAATACAACTGCTTCAGATGTTCGTACTAGAAAAGCTCATGTTAAGCATATTTTGTCAGTTTTAAAAGTTGTTACCGGTTCATGTGGAAGCTACAGGAACTTGAGTGTTTGTTTTAGAAAGATAGAGTAGCCATGGGGAACATCATTCTATTTGAATAGTTTGAGGTATTTTGTAGCACCAAAACAGTTGATATACATAAGCGAACTAAGGGTGGTGACTACTTGTGCATCATGAGTGGATTGTTTGTGTTGTTTTCTCAAGTTAGAACACCAGTGCACATCTTTAGATTTTTTTATTCTGCTTTCGTTAGCTTGACGTATGTCTACATCTGCGAAGTTGTCTCTTGTATGAACCTCACTGTCTCCTGCCGCTTGACGTATGTCTACATCTGCGAAGTTATCTTTTGTATGAACCTCACTGTCTTCTGCAGCTCACGCATAGGTTCATATAGTTTTCCTAGCTGTATTATTTCTCTCAGTCAATATGTCCGCCTCTGTATCTCATACTCTGGGCGGTCCTGAAATATTCCCTCCTCAGTCTGGTGTGCCTGTCCCCAAGTACACCCTGAGCTGCCAATCCTAAATTGCGTATACATGTGGCTGCGGAGACATCTATAGCTAAAACACAATTTAGCGACAGGAGCCACAAAGATAAGTTTATTATAAGCACTCGGGAAACATGTACACCATGATAGCAGAAAAGAAAGTTAAATAAGGAACAATCTGGACTCGAACCACGGACCTCCAGATTACGAATACATGTCGCCACAATAAAACGACATTAGTTAGACTTGAGCCGAAATCAGGGTTGTTGTTGTTTCGAATGCCCATAATTAGTTTTGTTAGGCGTTTGTGCACCTTGAAAAAAAAAAAAAGAACAAAACAAACTTAAAGCGGGTGCTCGACTTCATTGCCTCGGGTTTTTTCCCCCATTTTAGCTCGGTCTCTCTCGGCAGATGGGTACCCCATCTGTCGAGAGCATTGCACAAAGCACGAACTCCGTAGCTCCAGCGATGAACCCAGTTATCTCCAGACGTGTCGCTCACTACTACGGGGATCATGTCGATCTCTCGCTTTGTTAGCCAGACTGTCGTGAAAACAGTCCTTTTTCAGGAAGGGATGCGTGGAAAACAAGGTGAAGGTCTTGTCTAGTATATTTTGCATGACCCTGACTAACATCTCTGATCAGTATGCTGTGCTTGACCCTGACTAACATGTCTGATCAGCATGATGTGCCTGACCCTGACTAACATCTCTGATCAGCATGATGTGCCTGACCCTGACTAACATCTCTGATCAGCATGATGTGCCTGACACTGACTAACATCTCTGATCAGCATGATGCGCCTGACCCTGACTAACATCTCTGATCAGCATGATGCGCCTGACCCTGACTAACATCTCTGATCAGCATGATGCGCCTGACCCTGACTAACATCTCTGATCAGAATGATGTGCCTGACCCTGACTAACATCTCTGATCAGCATGCTGTTCCTGACCCTGACTAACATCTCTGATCAGCATGCTGTTCCTGACCCTGACTAACATCTCTAATCAGCATGATGTGCCTGACCAGACGTTAGCCTCTCTCCCAGGCGTCCGAGATAATTGTGATGAAATAATGTCGTTGGAAAACGATACAAAGTTTAGAATTGGAAACAAGCATCAACGAGTTGATGATGACGGAGCGGGTGTGTGGGGGAGAGAGAGATCCAGAGATGGGATCGGTGTGCTGAGGGAGAAGAGGTGGGGGTATCGAAAGAAGGGTTGTGACCTAATTTGCATTCAGCTTCTCGCCGCACTTCTCATGAAATAAATAAACGGGGAACACTTATGGAAGTTGTCAACACAATACTAAATCTGAAACAGGCAAAGTTTAGATGGAGGAAAGAGACAAGCGATTTGAGGTGGGGGAAGACGTAGGCATCCATCTATTAACTTTTTGAGGGTTGAGGGGGGGGGGGGGTAGTGATGTGCAGGTTGAAAAGTATGGAAAGAGTTCAGTGGTGTTGTGGGTGAGGGGTGCTGGAAGGCGGAGTACCTACAATACAATACAATACAATACAATGCAATACAATACAATGAAATGCAATACAATACAATATATTCGACTTGACTCCGGCGGGTGTGTCGTATGCGAGGTGGTCAACAATGCCCTGTACCATGTCTAGGTCTGCCAGCAGACCATCTCGCCATCCTATCGGTGGTATCTATAATCATATGACCAGCAAAACCTCGTTCGGAGTGTCCATCTGTTATCTGTATTGCGCACCATAGGGCCGGCCCTGTGGTATTTAAGAGACAACGCAGTCTCCACGACGTCAAGTATAGTATAGTAGTTAGTACCTTTTATTGTTGAATTACTGTTGTTTCTTTCATATTCTGCAGTTCGACTGACGTTCAGATGTTTTGCGCGGGTCTGCAAGTACTTCTATATTTTGCTAAATTGTAACATTCCGCACCACCTTAGCCTCGATATATTGTTGTATTTTATAGACAAGGTCTCAAGCATATATCGCATCTCCACAATTGTTGTATCTCTCGTGCAACTGAGAACCAGCCACGCTTTGCAATTCGTTATGGGCTTGAATATATCATACTGAGACTAATGTCCAGCCCACATGAAACGACACAGAAGACCAACTGCATTAGATGTGACGAAACAAAAAATCAACTTTGCAGATAGAATAATTGATTCCTCGGACGCAGGACAATGTCTACAAACATAATTCACTCGTTGTATGAAATGGGATTAGAGTACAGAAATAGAATCCTCTTGCATGATGCAAACAGGACAGCCGTATATTTCCCAATTTCGGCTAATTTTTCCAAATCCGTCTTTTTTCCTCCAGAACATTTTTTCCGTGTGAAGACCGGTTCATTTCCTCATTCGATATGAAATACGAAATTTTCTGTTGTCTGAACATTTGGTCCTTCCAGTATGTTTGAGAGAATATTTGACATTAAAGCCAAGGTAGATTATTTTTGACAGTCAGTGTATTAAAGACATTATTTAATATGTAATAGTTGTAATAGTTTCTGACGGTAGCGAAGAGTAATCAATGGCAGGTGAAACAAGCTGATCACGTCGGAGCGAAGAGTTATCATGTTCAAGTGAAACACACTATCAAGGTGGGATCGAAGAGTTATCAGGGTCATGTAAAACATGCTGATCAAGGTGGGAGTGAAGGGTTATCGTGGTCAGGGGAAACATGCTGATCAAGGTGGGAGCAAAGAGTTATCATGGTCAGGGGAAACATGCTGATCAAGGTGGGAGCAAAGAGTTATCATGGTCAGAGGAAACACACTATCAAGGTGGGAGCAAAGAGTTATCATGGTCAGGGGAAACATGCTGATCAAGGTGGGAGCAAAGAGTTATCATGGTCAGAGGAAACACACTATCAAGGTGGGAGCAAAGAGTTATCATGGTCAGGGGAAACATGCTGATCAAGGTGGGAGCAAAGAGTTATCAGGGTCAGGGGAAACATGCTGATCAAGGTGGGAGTGAAGGGTTATCGTGGTCAGGGGAAACATGCTGATCAAGGTGGGAGCTAAGGGTTATCATGGTCAGGGGAAACATGCTGATCAAGGTGTGAGTAAAGAGTTATCATGGTCAGGGGAAACATGCTGATCAAGGTGGGAGCAAAGAGTTATCATGGTCAGGGGAAACATGCTGATCAAGGTGGGAGCAAAGAGTTATCATGTTCAAGTGATGCCTGTTGCCACATACTATTAATGGCCATCTCATTGTCCTTGTATAGCTCCTGTAACACTTTGTATGTTATTAAGTTGTATGTTAAATTATGTTGACTAAATGTCTGATCAGTAGGCCTATGTTTTGTCTTAACAGTCGTTACTCACTTTTCTCCATATTTAGGTAGATAAGTAGGTAAGTAGGTGGGTGGGTAGGTAGGTGCTTAGGTCGGTAGGTAAAGATATGTAGGTAGGTAGATGGGTGTGTAAGTAGGCAGGTGGGTTGGTATGTGGGTTAAGTAGGTAAATGGGTAGGTAGGTGTAGGAAGGTAGGTGTGTGATTAGATGAGTTTGGTGGGTAGGTCGGTAGATGGATGGGTAGGTATGTAGGGAGGTAGGTTGCCGGGTAGGTAGGTACGTGGGTATTTAGATGAGTAGTTAGGTAGACGGGTGGTTTAGTAAGTGTGTATGTAGGTAGGTGGGTGGATATGTGGTAGATGGGTATGTAGGTAGGTAGTCCATTTAATCAAAAAGGGCCCATCGAGCCAACAGTCCGTGACCTAGATGAATGGCTGAGTCCCATACAGTGAAGGTGATGTCATTTCCGATTTGAAGACATCAGCCGATGTTAAAAGAACTGGTACCCGTTGGACACTTTGATCTCATTTGAAGGACTTAGATGGCGCAGACGATCTGCTACTTTTCTCACACAGTCAAAGCCAAATTCAAGAGAAACGTGATAGAGTAAAAGAACAATCAGCCACATTGGAACTGAATATGAACATGAAGAAAACCAAGCTTCTTAAACTCAACACTATCAGCAAAGAAGCAATCATGCTGGAGGGAGAGCAGTTAGCGGAAGTGGATACCTTTACATATTTAGGCAGCACAATTGACACATCAGTTGATATGTGTAGGTGTGAATATATGTTTATATGTGTATGTGTTTAGATATATGTGGATATTAATATGTATACATGTGGGTATTCTCATCACTATATATTTATATCAACTTTATTTTTAAAATTTATTTATATAGCTTGATTTTCTATTCCTGAGCGTAACACACATTCAACACCTAATTATCTGCGAGAGCTGGAGGGCACGAGTGCAACGGAGTAGCTAAAAGTGGCCCACGAAAGTAAGAAAATCACTTACAAGTTGGGAATACGTGGCTGCGATGGTAAAATATGTGAGAGCAGTGAAAACCTGAAACATCAAGACCTGACGGGAGGAAGTCAACACAGATGGGCCTCACAACAGAAGGAAGATCCAAAATCATTTAATTTATCTATTCAATATTGTACTCTTAATTCTTATGTATTCAGTATAAATTTTGTCATCTTTCATAATCATTCCATTTCATTCATCATCGTTGCAAACCTGCCATCATTGCATCTTCACAATGGTTTGTAAATATATGATGATTTGATATTTAAAGGGAAAAAAATATATTTAAAAAAATATAAAACAATTTAACTACAAATTTAAAAATATATATATATTTAAATCAGGAAAAAATAAATAAATAAATAAAAGGGGCCGGAGCATTTATGAAGAAAAATAAATATACTCATTAATAAATGGTCCCAGGAAAACCATTGTGCATATTTTGCCTCGGAAACCCGACAAGGTAAACCAAGGAAAAGAAGAAAAGATGAAAATAGCAACGAAATACCTACGAAGGACAACAAGACGGTCATCAAATGGCGAGAAACAACGGAAGGAACATCACGGGAGGAACATCATGGGAGGAACATCACGGGAACACTAGGTTTAGTACAAACAGATATACACACCCATCCAAGCACTGGTTTATGCGTCTTAATATTGCCCAATTGACCTCGGTCTGAAGTGGAATAGGCGCGCCTCGGCCAGTAGAAACTAGTGAGGCAAACACGTAAAATAAAACAAATCAAGATGCAGATGTTCTGACCAGAACTGAAAAGACGAGAGGGACATTTCTGAGACAAAACAACATATGGAGATCCAGAGAAACCCAGATTTACACCAAAGAAAGAATATTTAAAGCCAGTGTCAAGTCGGTGCTGTTATATTGAGCGGAGACATGAATACCGACCAAGGTCATACAACAAAGACTACAGTCCTTCGTACATAGATTCCTAGGAAGGATAATGGGCATAAAGTAGCAGAACATGTTGAGAAAAGAAAACAGTGGGAAAGGAAACACCAACATCCACTGGAACAATAAATTAATAGGAAAAAAATAGGACTGGAAAGGACATACGCTTTGGAAGGCACGTCTAACATAGATAGGCAAGAGGTCATATGGAATTCTCAAGGGAAATGTAGAGCTAATAATACACAGAGATGAGAGTGCGAAAGGGAGCCGTGGATTACACCTGGAGAGAAACAGAAAGAGTAGTCCAGGATGAGTGTGCTGGGGAGATGTTTTCAATAGTCTATGTGCTGAGTGAAGCGGTGGGCTTTGGTTCATTGATTTGATCGATTGATTAAATGATTGATTGACCAAGCGACACACTCTGGTAATGACACATTGAACATCCTCCTGCATTTGGTTGACCACAACTAGGACTCGCGGACAGCAGGGCGGACGGACGACGGAGAAGTTGTTCGTCTGCCGTGCCAACAAACCTCTCTGCCTGCACTTTGTTTTAACCCATATTGACTCATCTCCTCTGCTTTGTTCAGGTCATCTTCCTGATCTTCATGTTTCCCACTCTCTCTCTCTCTCTCTCTCTCTCTCTCTCTCTCTCTCTCTCTCTCAATCTTATGTTGTTAGTCAGAGCGTACGGGCAGCAAGGTTGTAGAGCATGTTATTCTAATGGCAAATGGTCGGGCTCGTTGTTGTTCCTCTTCAATCTCCCGCTACCAGACCCTGAACGTCCTCAAACTCCCGCTACCAAACTCTGGACGCCCTCAAACTCCCGCTACAAAACCCTAAACGCCCTCAAACTCCCGCTAGCAAACCCTAAACGCCCTCAAACTCCCGCTAGCAAACCCTAAACGCCCTCAAACTCCCGCTACAAAACCCTGAACGCCCTCAAACTCCCGCTACCAAACCCTGAACGTCCTCAAACTCCCGCTATCAAACCATGAACGTCCTCAAACTCTCGCTACCAAACCAAGAACATAGCTTTGCAAGTTGTAGAATGTAGTCCGGAGGACAGAATGCGTTGTATCGTAGTTTACAGCTTGACAGCGATATTTTCACATTTCTTACCGTCACATCCGACATCAGCATCTCATTTGTTGAGTACTAAGTTAGCAGCAGTCCCTCTTGTATCCCTTCTCATTGGCCATAATGTCATGTTGCAGTCTGTTATCCATGATTATCACATGGGGGTAGAGGAGGGTCTTGGCAGCTGTGGGTCGCTGGGCCTGATGCTAGCAGTCAGCTGTGGGTCGCTGGGCCTGATGCTAGCAGTGAGCTGTGGGTCGCTGAGCCTGATGCTAGCAGTCAGCTGTGGGTCGCTGGGACTGATGCTAGCAGTCAGCTGTGGGTCGCTGGGCCTGATGCTAGCAGTGACCTGTGGGTCGCTGAGCCTGATGCTAGCAGTCAGCTGTGGGTCGCTGGGCCTGATGCTAGCAGTCAGCTGTGGGTCGCTGGGCCTGATGCTAGCAGTGAGCTGTGGGTCGCTGAGCCTGATGCTAGCAGTCAGCTGTGGGTCGCTGGGCCTGATGCTAGCAGTCAGCTGTGGGTCGCTGGGCCTGATGCTAGCAGTCAGCTGTGGGTCGCTGAGCCTGATGCTAGCAGTCAGCTGTGGGTCGCTGGGACAGATGCTAGCAGTGAGCTGTGGGTCGCTGGGCATGATGCTAGCAGTCAGCTGTGGGTCGCTGGGCCTGATGCTAGCAGTCAGCTGTGGGTCGCTGGGCCTGATGCTAGCAGTGAGCTGTGGGTCGCTGAGCCTGATGCTAGCAGTCAGCTGTGGGTCGCTGGGCCTGATGCTAGCAGTCAGCTGTGGGTCGCTGGGCCTGATGCTAGCAGTCAGCTGTGGGTCGCTGAGCCTGATGCTAGCAGTCAGCTGTGGGTCGCTGGGACAGATGCTAGCAGTGAGCTGTGGGTCGCTGGGCATGATGCTAGCAGTCAGCTGTGGGTGGCTGGGCCTGATGCTAGCTGTCAGCTGTGGGTGGCTGGGCCTGATGCTAGCAGTCAGCTGTGGGTCGCTGGGCCTGATGCTAGCAGTCAGCAGTAGCTCGCTGAGCCTGATGCTAGCAGTAAGCAGTGAGTCGCTGGGCCTGAAGCTAGCAGTCAGCTGTGGGTGGCTGGGCCTGATGCTAGCAGTCAGCTGTGCGTCGCTGGGCCTGATGCTAGCAGTCAGCTGTGCGTCGTTGGGCCTGATGCTAGCAGTCAGCTGTGGGTCGCTGAGCCTGATGCTAGCAGTCAGCTGTGGGTCGCTGGGCCTGATGCTAGCAGTGAGCTGTGGGTCGCTGAGCCTGATGCTAGCAGTCAGCTGTGTGTTGCTGGGCCTGATGCTAGCTGTCAGCTGTGGGTCGCTGAGCCTGATGCTAGCAGTAAGCAGTGAGTCGCTGGGCCTGATGCTAGCAGTCAGCTGTGGGTGGCTGGGCCTGATGCTAGCAGTCAGCTGTGCGTCGCTGGGCCTGATGCTAGCAGTCAGCTGTGCGTCGTTGGGCCTGATGCTAGCAGTCAGCTGTGCGTCGCTGGGCCTGATGCTAGCAGTCAGCTGTGGGTCGCTGGGCCTGATGCTAGCAGTCAGCTGTGGATCGCTGACCGATATAGCTCTTACGCTCTTTAGTATATGTCAATCTCTGTTATGGTCACTCTGCAATCATTCATTCATTTGCCTGTTCGCTCCAATGTGAAGCACAACCTTTAACTGCAACTGATTTCCTCATGGGAAGCCTGTACCCGATTCTTTGCAGCAACTGATTATAGTGGCAATGTTGTTGTTGTTTTTACATGATGAAGTTGTCAGCCCAAGCACAACCGTCTTCAACACCTGCTTGAATTGGGATACTGGTCCTATTTTTTTCATTCCAGGTACGACGTGTGATACGCTGCAGATAACCCAGCTGTAAATATATACCTGACTTACTTTTCGGAAAGGAAATACAGCGAAGAAGAAAACTACAACACCACCTCATAAATCACTTAGGCATACTACAGTGATATCTTCTACCATTCATCCCCTACAGCAGCGGATCTTATGAGACAAAATGTTTCTTGTATTGAGATTCTGATCACTTTCACACCGACAGCAGTGGCTCTTATCAGATCATCTGTATCTTGTATTGTGCTTCTGTTCACACTTCCTCCCTGACAGCAGTGGCTCTTATGAGATCAGCTGTTTCTTGTATTGTGCTTCTTACCACACTTCCTCCCCGACAGCAGCGGCTCTTATGAGACTACCCGTTTCTTGTACTATGCTTCTGTCCACACTTCCTCCCTGTGGGCATAGACCTGCCTGTTTGAATACCAGTTTTGCAAGTATGCAGGTATTTTAGAGGTAAAGGTAAATGGTGAACAACTGGAGGCAATAAAATACGCTGATGGCCAAGTCATTATAGCAGAAGCGGAGGAGGATCTACAAAAAATGCTCAATAAAATTAGCAAAACTGCAGATATCTATGACATGAAAGGGAACATAGAGAATACCAAGACAATGATCATAGCCAAGAAACCAACCACTGTAAGAGTAACCATAAAATGGAAAGAAGTCGAGCAGGTATTCCTAATTCCCATTTCTTGGTCAAATCACAATAGAAGACACACGGTGCTATAGAGAAATATGATCTAGAATTGCTATGGCGAAGAAAGTGTTTAGAGAGAAACAAAGAATTCTTACATCCAATAACATTAGTATATCTCTAATGAAAAGAATATTACACACATATGTTTGAACTGTTGGCAATGTATGGCTCTGAAATATGGACTATAAATAATAGAGAGGAAAAATACTTGGAGGCTTTTAAGATGTAGTGTTGCCGAAAGAGGAAAAGCGTGAGCTAGACCGAGAAGAAATCAAATGAAAAGGTATTGGCGGAGATGAGAGAAGAGAGAAAGTTGATACGGAAGATAAAAAGAAATTGACTTGGCTGGTTGGGACATAATCTGCGAAGAGAGGGCCCAGTCAAAAAGGTCTTGGAGGATATTATACAGGGAAGGAGAGGGAGGGGAAGACCAAGAAACATTTGTATCTCAAGCTGGCGGAGATGTGGCTGTGAAGACGTAAGCTGAGCTGAAGACGGCTGCAGAGGACAGGCAGAAATGGAAGAAGAAAATCCATGAGCTTGTTGACCAGTCTTAGGACTGAATGATCTGGTAATGATTGCAAGTATTTCAAGGTATGCCCTTGACAGTATATTGGTACAAACTAATGAAAATGTGAGACTTAAAACCTTTTATCCACTCACGCTTTATCCAGATATCCAACTGTTCTGTACCTTACGTAATAAGGATAAGACAAAGACAAAGGTCGCCGTCCATCGTAGACGACGATGGCATAATTAATTTTGCTTGTGCTATTTTTAGAAAGGATTAACTGTGCTACTTGTTATCTTCACTCTCTCGTCTAGTGCCGCCCTACCCCAGTGGCAAGTCAAGAACAAGACGACTAGGGGGCAACTATGAGATGGAGGGGACTCTGCATCAAGCGTAGTCCGGAGTCGAACCCACACCACCTGATCACGAGGCCGACGGCTTAACAACTTCGCCACAGAATCCCCAATAAGGATAAGTAGACAAGTAATTGATACATTGCACGAAACATGAGTACCGGGTTAGCGACAGTACACGTAGATCTTCTTGGAAATCCAGATATTCGAATAGTTAATACAATATCCATTCGAATCATATGTTTTTATGTGTGTGCCACAAATGCCTATCTACATGAACTTACATTACTCTGACGTCAGACGGGAATTTGTTCCAGAAAAAAAGGTATCATTAGAAATGTGATCCAATTATGGGCTGTGTTTCATAACTGAATCTTGTTTGTGGGGTTTCTTAAATGTCCTGATAGTGGACTGTTCGGTGAAACAAAATAGATTACTGTTAAAACAGAGAGCTTCTTTATAATAGATTTGATACGCGCGGCCCATCGGCCTACATGTGGGCCGCACCAAAACTGGACTCCCAAGTTGCGATAAGATATAACTATGGTTAGACGATCATTCATTTTTCATGTCAATTATCCAATACTTGTCTACCTTTTCTCATTATGTAAGGTACAGAAGAGCTGGATATCTGGATAAAGCGTGAGTGGATAGAAGGTATTAAGTCTCACACTTTCACACTTTGTGGATCTACTGCCATGTGAATACTTTTAAATACTAACAATACTAGTTTTGCAGTTGTATACCTACTGTCAGGTAGTCGAAGACTTTCCGTAGTTAATTATTTAAAAAAATTTTACTTCATTACGATTATTATGGAAAAAGGTAGGTGGGTTGGAATCTCATTATTTGTTGAATGTGTTGCCCTGGCAATAACAGCCTACTCGTTTCGCTTTTCAACTGCCAAGATTTCTTTTTGTGCTCAGCGTGTACCCGAAACCTCCGAGATTATCGTCCGTATCCAATAGTACCAGGCATTACATCCCTTTGAGACCAGTAATTACTTGCAACTCGTGAGTTTATAAATCCCTATACTGCGTGATTTCATTGTATTTTAAATAGGCGAGCACCTTATCTCTCTGCTATACCCTAGAGTTATCAATAATGAAAAAGCCAACATTTTGGCTTAGAGTGCCCCGTTGTACGGACGTTAAATATGAATAGAGTGGACATTAAAACCCATCAAAGACCCGACTCTTTGATAATTGCAGCTTATACGATGAATTTACAGTCAATAGACTGCACGAGCGTGATATCAAACGTAGATTGAACGAGATACTGGAATAATCAGTAATAAGACTCTTCGGCATTAGATTGGTCGCGATGGTTTCCGGCAAGAACATCTGACCAATCAGGTTGTACAGGAAGATGGCAGTCTGGTCCTAAACTTCAAACTATTAATAATCTATGTTTAGTATTACATTCCTATCGCTTCTATAAAGTGTGTCTTCTGCAGATAGTGTTTTCTGTAAATAGTGTTTTCTATAGATACTGTCTTTTAAGGGGAGTGTCGTCTGTAGATAGTGTTTTCTGTAGATAGTCTCTTCTATAGAGTCTTCTGTAGATAGTGTTTACTGTAGATAGTGTGCTGAAGATATTATGTTCTGCAGATAGTTTCTTCTATAGATGGTTTCTTCTTTAAATAGCCTCTTCTATGTATAGTGTTTTCTGTAGATAGTGTCTTCTATAGAGAATGTCTTCTGTAGATAGTGTCTACTGTAAGTAGTGTCTTATGTAGATAGTGTCTTCTATATCTGCTGTATAACGTGTTTTCTGTAGATAGTGTCTACTGTAGATATTGTTTTCTGTAGATAGTATCGTCTATAGATAGTGTCTTCCGAAGATAGTGTCTTCTGTAGAAAGTCTCTTCTGTAAGTAGTGTCTTATGTAGGGAGTGTCTTTTATAGATAGTATATATGCCGAGAGTGTCTTCTATAGATAGTGGTTTATGCAGCTAGTGTTTCCTGTAGATATTGGCTTATGTAGATAGTGCATCTTATATAGATACTATCTTTTGTAGAGAATGTCATCTGTAGCTGATGTCTTCCATAGTTAGTGTCTTCTGTAGATAGTCGCTTCTGTTGTTGTTGTTGTTACGGGTCCAGCAACATCTGGGCTCTCGCCCTTCGGCCCAATGTCATGTAATGGTATCTGCACGTGTTTATCAGCTGTTGTCTTGTGCCATACAAAGTGTTCTATGTATCTGTCCACGGAGGAAGACGCATATTCCTAAAATCATTGAGGGCTGAGCACTGAAAGAGATGATGATCAACGGTGTCATATGGGTATGTACACAGCTGGCACTCAGGAGTATGTTGTGGTTGGATTCTGTTCATGTGTTTGTTTAGTGGGATATGTTGGGTTCTCGGTCGGAAAATGGTGCTTTGATCCTTCCTTGTGAGTTAATGTATATTGTCATTTGGACTAGAGCTTTCCAGATGTCTGTAGACCTTCCTCCCAATGTTTCCCATAGTCCATCTGTTCAGAAAAGTTTCTTTGCTTGTTTATCTTATGAGCTGTTTGATTGTTTGCAAAGTTTTTTGCTGTGTGTGGCTGTTCTTCTCTTGATCCCTCCTTTGCTAGTATGTCTGTCTTGTCATTGTCGAGTGTGCTTGAGTGTCCAGGCATCCACTGCAGAACTATTTTGACAGCACTGGAAGTGATAAGTGGTCATCATCTAGAGATATTTGGATACGGCCAGCATCTTCTGTAGATAGTATCTATATAGATAGTGTCTTCTGTAGATATTCTTTTCTGCAGATATTTTCTTCTGTAGATATTGTCTTCTGTCAATATTTTTTCTGTAGATATTGTCTTCTGTCAATATTTTGTCTGTAGATATTGACTTCTGTCGATATTTTCTTGTGTAGATAATGGCATATGTAGATAGGGTCTGCTGCAAATATTGTCCTCCGTAGAAACTGTCTTCTATAGTTAGTGTCTTTTGTAAATAGTGTCTTCTGTAGATAGGGTATATGTAGGTAGTGTCTTTTGTCGATATTTTCTTTTGTAGATATTGTCTTCTACAGGTATTCACTTCTGTAGATATTGTCTTCTGTCGATATTTTCTTCTGTGGATATTGTCATCTGTCGATATCTTCTTTTATAGATATTGTCTTCTACAGGTATTCAATTCTGTAGATATTGTCTTCCGTAGAAATTGTCTTCCACAGCTACTCTTCTTCTTCATCGTACGCTGTTTACAGCGATATTTACGTTGCACTGATTTAATTTGTTAGCCAGTGGCTCAGTGCATCCGATTTCAACAGGCGTTTCTGTAGGGTTGCCCTCCTTAGCCTTTGGCTGTCCGCAGCCTAACTGCAAGGCAGCAGTTGTTTTTGGTCAGAGTTGTCTCTCTTGGGAAGTTGTCTTGCAGGACTATCGAGTCTTCCCTACTCGTGTCTATAGCGTTTGGCAATGATATGATGGACTATGTACTAGTTTGTACTATCCCGGAAGAGAGGCAGTCCAGTGTGACTTTTTCCCAGGATCGTCACGTCCTGCCAGAAACGTAGCATATGCATATGAGTGAGGTATCGTTTTGCTCGCTCTATTTTCTCGGCTCATCTGCAGTGATGGTACGCCTAGCATTCCCCGCCACCCGGGAGCTTGCCACCATAGGACAGGAAGTGCAGTGTCCGCTGGACTGCATCTCTTCTGCGTCCATTGGAATGACTGATAGCAGACAGATGCAGAGAGCGAGGAAGGAGTGCATTTTACCAGGTGCATTCCTGCGGCTCGATCGGGCCGGGACACAAGCCCCAGCCATGTCGTAGCCTCCCATCTCAGCGGTGCTGAGATTTTGGGCGGGATTCTGGCTTAGAGGCGTTCGGCCGTAATCCCTCAGATGGTAGCTTATCAGCCAAGCACGTGGACCAAATGTCAGCGACCTGTGATTCCTCTCGAAATAGTGCATTTGACCAGGTGACAAGCCTAGTCTTGCACGGAGATGTTGTCCGCCTAGCGAGCGGACATGGTCAAGGGTTGAGTCTCAGCAGTTCGCAGTGAGGTAGCTGATCTACTGCTTAGGGCACCCGACCGAGAACTAAGTCTTCTACAAATGATTTCATTCCTCATCGCCTTATGGGGTGAATATCGAGCAGCTTCCCGCCCGCTTTTATCAGCGGACGTCAGAGACCTCATTCTGCGGCTTGACCGGGCGGGGCTGGAGCGTGACCCCGAGGTCCCCACCATGTCGAAGCCTCCCTTTGCATTCGTGCTGGGCTGCTTTTGGGCGGGATTTTTGGCTCAGAGGCGTTCGGCCGTAATCCCTCACCTCGAACCGTTGGCTTATCCGCCTAGTACGTGAACCAAAATGTCTGCGGCTCCTCTCGGGCTTAGCAGGATTACCGTAGCAGAGCATTGTCATTTGTAGGGTAAAGCTGACCTGTCTTCAGAGGGTCTATTTCCAGCACCCGTTCAATATTAGCCAGACCGTATCAATAGAGGGCTTTTAGTTTGTCAATGGCCCAGTTTCTGGAGCCTGCGATTTCTGCAGGGTGAAGACCAGATTACCGCAGCAGGCGCTCTTTCATTTGGGGGTTTGGAGACTGACCTGTCTTCCGTGGGTCTAATACCAGCACATGTTCACTATTAGACCCCCCGAAGGTGCTCTCTTTTGACAGTCATTCTACACTATTGGCGTGTTTAGTCAATTTTAGCCTCAGGCTCCACTCCTGATAGTGCTCTTCCGTCAATTCCTTTATCAAACACTGGATGCAGACCAACCGAGCCACAGAGGGCATAACCCCAGATTTCTGAGGGTCTAAATCCAGCACCAGTTCCATATTAGACCCCAGAAAAGTGGTCTCGGCATGTCAGTCATTTCAGTGTTGGCCGTGTTGAGTCAAATTAAGCCGCAGGCTCCACTCCTGGTGGTGCCCTTCCGTCAATTCCTTTAAGTTTCAGCTTTGCAACCATACTTCCCCCGGAACCCAAACACTTTGGTTTCCCGGAAGCTGCCCGCAGAGTCATCGAAGCAACTCCTGCGGATCGCTAGTCGGCATCGTTTATGGTCAGAACTAGGACGGTATCTGATCGTCTTCGCGCCTCTGACTTTCGTTCTTGATTAATGAAAACATTCTTGACAAATGCTTTCGCAGTAGCTCGTCTTGCGGCGATTCAAGAATTTCACCTCTAACGCCGCAATACGAATGCCCCCGTTTGTCCCTGTTAATCATTACCTCCAGTTCCGAAAACCAACAAAATAGAACCGAGGTCCTATTCCATTATTCCATGCACCATTATTCAGGCAGCCGAGGCCTGCTTTGAACACTCTAATTTTTTCAAAGTAAACGCGCCGGCCACCCAGGACGCTCAGCGAAGAGCACCCGGGGGAGAGAGCCGGCAGACGGTAGGGCAGGAGACAACGGGCAGTGAACCGGCGCGAGCCGGACCGCCCGCCTGTGCCTGAGATCCAACTACGAGCTTTTAACTGCAACAACTTTAATATACAATATTGGAGATGGAATTACCGCGGCTGCTGGCACCAAACTTGCCCTCCAATAGATCCTCGTTAAAGGGTTTAAAGTGTACTCATTCCAATTACGGGGCCTCGAAAGAGTCCCGTATTGTTATTTTTCGTCACTACCTCCCCGTGCCGGGAGTGGGTAAGTTGCGCGCCTGCTGCCTTCCTTGGATATGGTAGCCGTTTCTCATGCTCCCTCTCGAACCCTGATTCCCCGTTACCCGTTACAAACATGGTAGGCATGTCACGTACCATCGACATTTGATAGGGCAGACATTTGAAAGATGCATCGCCGGCACATGAGGCCATGCGATCAGCACAAAGTTATCCAGAGTCACCAGTGGGGACGCCGCAACCCCGCGAGGGGAAACGACGATTGGTTTTGAACTAATAAAAGCGCTCTTTCCGCGAGGGTCGGAGCTTGGTAAGCATGTATTAGCTCTAGAATTGCCACAGTTATCCAAGTAGGATCGTGTCATCTAAGGAACCTCGACTGATTTAATGAGCCATTCGCGGTTTCACCGTGAGACAGTGTGAACTTAGACATGCATGGCTTAATCTTTGAGACAAGCATATGACTACTGGCAGGATCAACCAGATATCTGTCGGAGACGTACGTACAGCACACACCGGTCGGCGGAGGAAGGGTGTGTAAAAAGCCTCACTGGGACGACGGCCGCAGGGACCGACTGACGGGACGGACGGACGGTTGTTCCACCCGTCCCTCACTCCGTCGACCTAGGACCGCCTGACAGGGGCCTCCCACACGCACCAGACGACCGACCAACCGGGCTCGCTCGAGGAGGGATGGCAGCGATCTGTGCAGAACGGATCCCAACGACCTCGGCGATGAATTTCACTGGGAATAGAGACAATTTGGCCTGCCGGCCTGCCCTTCTCCGTAGGAGAACGCAGGGCCTCGAGGCACGATTCCTGCTTTCCATTTGCCGGTCACAAGCTCTTTGCGAGAGTCGGACCACCAGCGAGACGTACTGTCGAGCTCTGCTATAAGCCTTAGATAAATCACCACGGACGGACCACGTTTCCTGATACGGACCAGACGAGCGCACCTCGGTGGAGAAGCCACTACAACAAACCGCACCCAATTCGCTCTACGGGGAAAGGCAGGCGAGCGTTTTCCGCAAGCCCGCGCTATCGCTCCGCCTGGCGGGACTGAGATCGCTTTACGAACACTGGTTGAAATTGAGTCGCTGCGGCGAGACAACTACCCCAGATCCACAGCTTCTCAATTCTGTAGATATTGTCTTCTGTCGATATTTTCTTCTGTAGATATTGTCTTCTGTCGATATTGTCTTCTGTAGATATTGTCTTCTGTCGATATTTTCTTCTGTAGATATTGTCTTCTATTTATATTTTCTTCTGTAGGTATTGTCTTCTGCAGGTATTCACTTCTGTGGATAGTCTATGTTGGATAGTTTGTCTTGTACAGGTAGGCTTAAGTAGATTGTGTCTTCGTAGATAGTCTCTTCTCTAGATAGTCTCTGTTATAGATAGTTTCTCTTGATGTTGTATTTTGAAGATAATTTCTTTTGTAAATTGTGTCTACTTTGTAGATATTCTTATCCTGTAGATAGCACAGTTTCTGTTCTGTAGATTGTGTCCCCGCTTTAGATAGTTTCTTTTGTATATAGTGCCTCTTCTGTAGATTGTGTCTAACATATAAATGTATATATAATCTCTTCTGTAGATAGTGTCTAGCATGTAAATAGTGTCTCTTTTGTAGACAATGTCTAACATGTAAATAGGGTCTCTTATGTAGATAATTACTACACATTAGATACTCATATGCATATATTGACTCATGTGTAGATATTCTCTTCTGTAGATTGTTCCGCTTCTGTCGATTCAGTCATTTCTATAGAGGTATATCTTCTGTAGATTGCATAGTTTCACTTCAGTAAACACTATCTCCTTTGCAGATGTTTTCTTCCGTAAATCGTGTCTCATCTGTAGATATTGCCATTTCTGGTATAGCTATTCTGTGTTTCTATGAACTAAAGAGCAAATATTGACATAGTTGGGCTTGGTACTAGTGATGTTGGCATGGGCTCTGATGGGGACATAGTTGGGCTGGGTACTAGGGATGTTGGCATGGGTTCTGAGGGGGACATAGTTGGGCTTGGTACTAGTGATGTTGGCATGGGCTCTGAGGGGGACCTAGTTGGGCTGGGTACTAGGGATGTTGGCATGGGCTATGAGGGTGACATAGGATGGCTTGGTACTAGTGATGTTGGCATGGGCTCTGAGGGGGACATAGTTGGGCTGGGTACTAGGGATGTTGGCATGGGCTCTGAGGGGGGCATAGTTGGGAAGAATGGGCTGTGTACTAGGAATGAAAGAGGACAAAGACTAGAAGACCTGCCATCAGGAAAACTATATAATAATAAACACCTGGAATCAAGTCCTGAAAAGAAGGAAATACACATGAAAAAGTCGTAGGCATCAGTCGCGATATCAAATTGATTACGCCATGGTGAAAACAGGATATAGAAACCAAGTCAAAAAATAAATTGCTTCCCCTGATACGGATGCTGATACAGATCAAATTTTGCTTATTATGAAACCCCCAACTAAGATGGAAGAAACCGGGCAATCACAAAATCTAGCAAAGTGGAATTTAAGTGTTTTAAATGAGTTGGAGAAAAAAGTTAAATTCCAAAACTCGATGACTGCATATTTAGTGAATAAAACTTGTTCTTGATGATATAGATCATCAGTGGTAGGATATAAACGAGACCGTAAAAGAGGCAGCAGAGATAACATTGGGTAACAAGAAAGCAGAAAACAAGAAATCATGGATAACGTCTGAAATGATAAACAAAATGGAGGACAGGCGGACATGGAAAAACATTAATTCAGAGTATGTCTTTGCTACGTATAAGGGTATACATTAATGGAGTAGATCGAGAATGCAAGGTAGTACGAGACAAATGGTGAATAGGCCAATAGGAGGACATTGAAAACCTGGAGGGAGCAAGAAAATTCGAATCATTCCAAAATAAAGTAAAACAATTGTTTTGTTAAATAAGAGCATACAATCACGAATGATTAATGATAAAAATGGGAAAGCAATAACAGACAAAGAGAACAAACTAGTGAGATGGAGCGAATATGTTAAGGAACTGTACAATGATAGCGGCCTGAATCAATATAAAACACCACTAAGTGACATACCATTGACATAAGACAGATTACCTATAACCAGATAAGAATTTAATAAGACACTTCCTTTAATCTCGAACGACAAAGTACCAGCGATAAATGAGTTATCTATCCAGCTACTCAAAGCAGCGGGAGAGACTTTACATAATTTACTCTTTCAACGCGTTAATAATGGCATTTACAACAATTAAATATGGTCACATGATCACACAACTTCAATATTAATTCTTTCGCCAAAAAATCAAATGCAACAGAATGTGGTCAATTCCGAAAGATACGTTTGAAAACACATACATCTAAAATGCATGAGAAGATAATTCAGATGAGAATTGAAGGAAAGATAAAAGAGGTACTGAAAGATAACCAGTTTCAAATTTGCATGTGAAAAGTAAGATGGCTGCGCCTCAATGGCTGCGCTCTCGACTCTCCGGTGTTTGTGACGAGTTTTCCGATGTTTGGTGGTTCCAGTCCGGATTATATTTCACAACTCCTTCACCGGGTGGTATCGGGGATTTTATTCTGTGGATTTGATGTGCTTTCGATCGGTTATCATGTTTGTTATGTTGCATTTCGCTGCATTTCATGCCTGGTTCAAGCCGTGTGAAACAAGTACTTGGCGAAGTTCAACGTTCCGCTTAACTGCACACGAGAATTCAGTCCAGATTATTACTACTCAATGACATTTCTGCTCTGACTGAAGCCGACTTCCTGCTGCCCGCACCCCTCCCCCCCCCCTCCACCGGAGGTTACACGATACCTCTCCCAACCTCGTATTCTCAGCACAGCACGGGTCACGTTGACTAACAGGTGGACACAGTCAGAAGCCTCGGCGACGGGACACGTGGAAACAGGGAGTTTGACACGGACAGATACGGAAAGCTTGACCCAAACATTGGTCTAACACGGCTCCACCTGTGTAGTCTATATGGATTTCGGTCGACACGCTACGCTGGACACAGCCTCAGCAGTTGGACATGGTAATGATGAATCAACGCAACAGGCCTTTGACGCCTACGCGAACATTATTATTATTAGTATTATTATTGTTGTTATTATTATTATTATTATTAGAGGCACACGGGATGTCATATGATCACTGCGGCTTCTCGCAAAAAGAATGATCGATGATGGACGACCACTGTTTACCTGCTTTATTGACTACGAGAAACCTTTTGATCGAGTCTCGTTGGGCAAACTTTTTCAGATCCTGCAACAAATAGATATAGAAAGAACATGCATTAAGTTAATCCAGAACTATTCATGAAAATCATGAGGCGATTATTTCAATCACAGAAGGTCTTACTGATCCAGTTTCCATAAAACAAGGATACGACAGAGAAATAATCGAACAAGTACAAACGTTTACATATTTGGGCCAGATCATAATAGAAGATGCCTGAAATGAGACATAAATGAAGACACGGGTTGCAATGGTAGAAGAGGGCTTCAGTGAAAAACAGAAATTGTTAACTTTAAAGAATATCAGGTTAGAACTGAGGAAAAGAATAATCGCCACTTGCATATGGTCAATTGCACTGTATGGGACTGAAACATGGACATTGGCAAAGAACGATGAAAAAAAGATTGGAAGGGTTTGAAATGTGTCGCTACCGCAGAATGGACAAAGTGAGCTGGACAGAAAGATCCAATGATGATGTACACACTGAAGTAAGCTCACAAAGACAGATTTTGCATATAATACAAACACATCGGTTGAACTGGCTGGGTCACAATATGAGACAAGAAAGTTTACTGCAGAAGTTACTAGAGGACAAGATTCAAGGGCAGGGAGGACCCGGGTGATCAAGGCTCACCTTTACATCTCAGGCATGCAGGAACATTAAAGTGCGAACACATGCTGCAATTATGAGAACTACAGAGGATAGGTTCCAATGGAGAGACATGCTCAAACAACCTTACATCTAGTCTCAGGCCTGACCAACCAGAGGATAGGTTCCAATGGAGAGACATACTCAAACAACCTTACATCTAGTCTCAGGCCTGACCAACCAGAGGATAGGTTCCAATGGAGAGACATGCTCAAACAACCTTAGAACCAGTCTCAGGACTGACCAACCAGATGATGATGGGTATGAACGGAAAGACCTACTCCGACGACAAAATCTAGATACTATCTCCTAAGGCATTACAGGTCAAAGAGTACGAGCCATCCAACGTGAATTACGAGCGTGCCATACACGGGAAGGCTAGAGACAGTCAATGATAAACTGACAGGAACTACCATTGTAATCATACGAACAGAGTGACGTAATTACGGAAACATTACACCGTCAGAGGTAAATATTTCAATATGGAAGAAACAGAAGGAAACAAAATAGATTGTTATACCTAGATTAGTTAGTCTACTTCTCTGCTTTTTTATTGGTGTTGCTTGTATGTATCTAGTTTTCGATGAAGACCTGTGTAGGTCGAAAAGTCGAGATGTTTCTGTTTCTTCTCCTACCTAATCGGCGTGTAACATCATTGTGTTGTTCGACCACCAATCAAGCAAAAAATTAATGTAAAAGCATTCATAAATTTATTATAATTATTTCTTAATCGCCTTAGGAACACTAATTAGCCATAAATGCCTTCTGCTACTGTCCCTGTCTTGTCCAACAGACACATTAATCTGATTGAAAAATGAACAGAAAATAATTGTCAGTTCTAAGCCGATATGTAAACAATGATTTGTTGTCTTCACTAGAAACTAGAAGAACCAATTATAGAAGAGTGTTGAAGATATTTAATGGGAAATGTGTTTTGTAATCCAGTTAAAGACCGCATTTTCAGTGATGGAAGTACCAAGCTGATCTTGTGAAATTACATTACAGCGCAATGGTTCTCATCTTTACTAGATCGTGGTTTTCACATTCAGCTCGTCTTCCTTTTCTTCTTCCTCGTCTTCAGATCTCAACTTTAATAACTCTAACAAAGATAGCAGTCGACCTGAGGCTTCATGCACATCTTCTCGTGACGGAAGGACACTGAATGTTGCCAAATGATACTTCTTTTGTCGGTAGACAGTGGGCAGGGCTGCAAAATGTGTTCTGTTGTTTGGGGCTGTGCCGCAGGTACAAAGGTCTGTAGTGCCAATCTATTCAGTTGAGAATCGACTTCACTGCACTACAGACCTGTAAACTTTCAGTCTCTCGGAAAATGACGAAGAATGTGCTGGACACTGTTGGTTCCACTATCCCACTATCTACTTATATCTGAGGTTTCACCCTGCTCAATTCACCGTTCATTATAAAATTGTGAAATCTGTAGATTGACAGTGTGATCCCAAGAGGCTATCGCAAATATATTTCAGAAATGTATCTATATCCAAAGTGTCCTGTATGGTGCCCAATTGAGGCGAAACCATCAGCTTGTTCAGTGCATGAGGCCAACAAGACCAAGACAGTAGACCCACAAAAAACTCGAAGGCTGAGTCCTATGTCTCCGCTATTTACTAGTCCATGTGTACCTTCTGAAGAGCAAATTACAAGTACCCTCGCAGACAATATGATACCATTGGCGGTCCCATGTGGCTGTTAGAACATCCACCCTACATCAGTTGAAATAAACAACACGTTCTATTATTCTGCTTAACTTATTTTATATTTTGTAACAATTAAAATAAACAACAAAGAAAATACACACAAAGACGAAAGAAACAATGAAAAGAAACTAGAAAAGCAAAGAAATAATGTAAAGTAACAACTTAGAAAAACAAAGAAACAGCAAACAAACAAAGGAAAACAAAAAGTGTACAGAAATGTTGAAAAATAGCTATCAAGAAACAATGTAAAACGTTAAACATTGCAAAAAACAACAAAATCGAACAAAGAAACAATGAAAATAAAAAGCCAAGAAAGACACAGAAACAATGAAAACAACAACCACAAAGAAAAAATGAAATAAACAGCAAGGAAAAACAAAAGAAACAATGGTAACAAACAACCAAAAAGAACAAAGAAATACCAATAAACAATCAGAGAAAAACAAATAAGGGTGAAGAAACATGAGAAAAAGCTACTCGAGCTGACCTGAGTTAACTCTTGATGATATTTCTATGGTAGCGGGTTACAGTGGCTCTTCTGACATCCAGATGCGTTCTGGAGAATGTGTACCGACGTCCCCCTGGTTGTAGTGAAATGCAAGGCTGCTCATTTAGCTCACCGCAATTGGGCTTATAGTGCCGATCCCCACCTTGCTGGCCAGAGTGCTGTGACACAGCCTGTTTCCAGTAGCACGAACGAGGACGTGAGATTGGATCTTGATAAGTGTGGTTGACCTGCAACAGATTATTTATCACTTCCTGCGTGGAGCTGGAGATGAGATCTGGTCGAGTTCATCACGTGGACTCGTTTGGCGATGTTACATAATAGATGGGTTCACAAGTAGCAGAAGAAGAAGGAGAGGAAGACGGAGAAGAAGTAGAAGAAAAAGAAGAAGAAGAAGAAGAAGAAGGGCAAGAGGAAGAGGAAGAAGAAGTAGAAGAAAAAGAAGAGGAGGAAAAGGAAGAAGAAAATGTGGAAGAAAAAGAAAAAGGAGAAGACGAAGAAGAGGTAGAGGAAGAGGGAGAAGAGGAAGAAGAAAAATAGAATGAGTAGAAGAAGAAAAAGAAGAAACAGAAGATGAGAAAAAGAAAAAGAAGAAGAAGAAGAAGAAGAAGAAAAACTGAAGAAGAATAAGAATAAATAACCGAAATAAAAAATAAAAAAAATAAAAATAAGAAGTAGATGAAAAGTAGAAGAAAAGTAGAAAAGAGAAAGAAGAAGAAAAAGAAGAAAAGTAGAAGAAGAAGAAAAAAAGAAGAAGAACGAATAAAAAGAAGAGGAAGTAGAAGAAAAGAAAGAAAAAGAACAAAAGAAGAAGAAGAAAAGAAAAATTATCAAAAACAAGAATAAGAGATAAGAAAAGAAGAAGAAGAAGAAGAAGAAGAACAAGAAGAACAAGAAGTAGAAGAAAAGTAAGAGAAGAAAAGAAGGAACGAAGGAGAAAAAAAGAGTAAGTAGAAGAAAAAAAGAAGATAGGACGAAGGATAAATGAAGAAGAAAAAGAAGAAGAAGAAGAAGAAGAAGAAGAAGAAGAAGAAGAAGAAGAAGAAGAAGAAAAAGAAGAAGAAAAAGTAAGATAAGAATAAATGAATATGTAACATAATCTATGTTGATAATTTCAACAATTATTCGAATGCAGAATCGCTTGTTATCATTGAAACATCGCTGCGGAAGATGAATTGGAAGCTCGTTGGTGTCTATGACTGGGAGTGTTGTTTGTAGTTGTGTAGGTAGACGAGACATGACTTTGTGTAGACAAGTCGGATAAGTTAAAGGATAGACTAGTTGACAGAACGAGAGGGAAGCAGATAGACAGATAGATAGGTTTTGTAGAAGGAAAGAGCGATGAACAGATAGGAAGACAGACAGGTAGACATACAGATAGATAAACAAATTGATAGATATATATGAAGGCAATCAAGACAAGCCCAAATACATTGGCAGACAGACATCTAGGTAGACAGATAGGCAGTCAGACAAGCAGCAGAATATGAACACGCTGACAGGCAGACACACAACAAGGTAGACGCACATGTTGGTAAGACAACAGACAAATAGACACACAGACAAAACAGCAGGTAAATAGACAACAAACAAAAAACAGGACAGCAGGTAAATAGTCAGACAAGACAGGAAGTAAGTAGACACACAGACAGGCGGATAATCATAATGAAAGACCGACAGACAGATATAGAAACAGACAGGTAGACCTACAGATATACACATACATTGGTAGAAATATATGCAAACCAATCAAGCACATACACGCAGGCTGATAAGAATGAAGAAAGACACGAATTTAGGCAGACAATACATCAGGCAAATAGACACACAGACAGGTAGACAGACGGAAGAAAAAGTGTTAGATATTTCGACCATATCCTTACAACATTGTGTCAGCCTGTTTCTGCCATTTTCTTACAACATAGTGTGAGTCTGTCTCTGCCATATCTTACAACATAGTATGAGTCTATCTCTGCCATTTCTTAAAATAAGTCTAATCATATAGCATGTCCTTTGTAGAACGTCGCTCCCATCACAGTCTCTCTGAAAGAAACTCGTTCCCTTGCCAAAACACCAGCTTCCGCCACTGTCATACTCAGGCATTCCTGGATATCTTTGTGCCATCGTCTTCTTGGTCTACCCTGAATCGGTCAACAACAAACAAAAGTAGGACCCCCAGGTCTATCCATCTACTCAGAGCCAGGCGCGCGAGACAAAGACGTGAAGAGGATATTCGGAAATGCTGTAAAACAGGAAGCACAAGCAACAGGGTAAAGTATCGGTTTGTAAAACATCGCCCATGCAGAATCAAGGTAATATGATTTATGCTATTTTATAAATATTGATGAATCAAAACTTTGTTGGAAAAGAGTGGAAAACAGCCAAGGTCAGAACCTTTCAAGTATAATCTAATAGATAGATAATTTTAAAAAAAAAAAGAAAAAAGAAATCTCCCAAATCAGAACAATACTTTTATAGAATTGGACCGGATTGAACCACTGAACCTCAAGAAAGACTAACAATTCCACGTAGCACAAGCAAAGTGAAAATAACACAAATCGAAAATAATACAATGGAACTGCAGAGGCCTACACAAAAACTTTAAGCCATACCTAGGACTGGCCAATCTGGGAAAAGAAACAATAATATATGCGATTCAAGAAACCATGCTCAACCCAACCAAAAGACTCAATAGTCCAAAATACAATATAGTTAGGAACGATAGAGAGACAGGAGCGAAAGGAGGAGTAGCCTTTATAGTAAATGAAGAATACAAAATAATGGACTGGGATCCATTTAATACCGAAAACCTAGAAGGCCTATCCATTAAAATAGACAGTAGTCCAGCGAGCATCACAATAATAAACATATACAACCCAAGAGGAAAATTCACCACAAATGACATGGAAACAATCAAAGCACAAATAAACAATAGAACAATCATAGTAGGGGATTTCAACGCACATCATCCAGCATGGGGAGGAAGCGCCATAGACACGGCAGGGAAACAAATAATGACCTTCTGCGAAGAAAACAATCTAATAATAATAAACGATGGGTCAATGACCAGAATAAATAACAATCCAAATGGATCAGATACGGCTATAGACATCACAATAATGACGCCAAACTTAGCAACCATCAAATGGGAAGTTCTGGATAATGCAGGATCGGACCACCTGCCCATAGCAATTTATTTAAAAGAAAAATACATACGAAACACTGGATCAATCAGACCCTATTTCAACTACCATAAGGCAGACTGGAACGGATTCCAAGAAGATCTGCTCAGACTCAAAAGAGAAGACTTAATCTCAGATAACGTAGACGTATTCAACCATAACCTAACAACCAACATCCTGCAGATAGCTATAAAGCACATACCCAACAAAAACATGCCAGCTAACTTAAAACAATCCACAGGAAAAGAAAACCATTACGGTAACCGTAAAAACAACAAAACACCTGTACCCTGGTGGAATGAGGAATGCACTAACCAAATAAAAAAAAGACAAAAAGCTCTAAAGAAATACAGGAAATACAAAACAGAAGACAACCAAAAATCTTATCAAACAATTAAAAAAGAAACAGAGAAAGTAATAGAAAAAGCGGTACCTTTAGCACACTGCATTGAGTTTTTGAAAATTTCTCACATTTTTTAATTTTGCAAATTTCAAAAATTGTAACTGTTCGATTTGGTGGTCAATAAGTATGATTCTCTGGTGTTTATAGACACAATTGAATGAAGAACTTGTTGGTGTTGGTGTCGGTGTTGTTGTTGTGTGTTTGTTGGTTTCTGAGATACAAGAAGATGAATGTGAAATTTTCGGAAAAATTTAAATATTTGGACCTTCCCGGATAAGGCCTAGGCGCTCCGATGGAAAACCATGGAAACCATAACAAAGAATCGATACTGTGTTTACAATATCGACACAACTGTTGGTTTCCAATTCAAGCGTAGTTCTGTCATCTAAACAAGTAAAATGGGCAGATGTACAAGATAAAGGTCTTTCCCAACAACCTACTTCACCTTTCCCCCCAAAAAGTCGGCCTGGCCCAATCGGCGGAAAAATAATAAATCGTTCAAAAGCCATTTGTGATCAAGCATGCGGTGCCTTTACCGGCAAAAAATCGTGTGTAGATGGACGTGACGAATCCAGCAGTATAAAAATGACTATTGGTAGGGTCACCATACTTAGAGAAACAAAATATCAAATTTTTTCTTGTTGATAGCTTGACGAGCTGGGCGTCTCAGACATCCTGGAGCGTGCTAAAGGCTCACCCTTTCTGAAATTATATGACCACACAGTCTTCCATACCAAAATAATTGTGTGTACAGCTGTCACTTAGTTGGGTGCAGCTGTGTTGTTTTTTTTGTGGACCCAAAAGAGACCTTGATGCTGGTTTGTGAGTTTTGTGGGCAATTGATAAATTTGCACAAGCCTCACGGAGGTGGATGTTCCATTTTATGGCAGCATTATTGGCAGCTCCTGGCTCTGATTTACGGAAGGCAATACCATTCATCTCTTTGCTCAATACATTAAGAGAGTGGTCTTCCTGTAGGACAGACGTGTGCCCTCTAGCCATGTGCCGGAGCGAGCAGAAATGCCCTGCTGACATGTGCGACCATCTCTAAGCGTTCTTGATGGGCTGTTGGAGACATAGCAGGTCTTGACACTTTGTTTGGTACGCAGTCCGACGATGCGTAAGATTCGTCTTTCCTGCGATGACTGCACACGGGGTTATTCTCTTGCGGTGCAGGAGGTCCATTTTCCACGTGCGGAGTTGGATCTGAAAATGACAGTGGTATACCTCGCGACTTAAAAATGTGGTGCTTCGTGTGGTTACATTCTACTAAATTTGACCTATTGTGGTCCGTGGGTAAATTAACACACAGGTGCCCATGTGGCGATAGACTCGGTGGATTGCTCTAGCTTGGCCACAGTTTCTATGTCGCCTGTGCCTTGAACGTGGTGATCGGTGGTCGATGCTTGTGGATTCAGTGGGAAGATGCGTCGACTGATGATGTAACGGACTCACACTACAATTAGCCCATCTGTTATGTAGCAAGTGGGTGTGACAATTCACGAACGCTACAGTGTGCACACATGTAGATGTGCACATATGTAGGTGTGTAGATATGTAGGTGTGTAGATATGTACGTATGAGTATATATATATATGTGGACATTTTAATTTACACTTATGTATGTATTTATAGGTTTATATATGTATATCCCTTCTGCGGGCATCCTCACCACTATATATCCACACTTAATATAATTATACTACTACTACATCAACCTTTTTTATCTATAATTATTTAATCAATTATTTACCGTTCTATTGTTCTTCTGTTCCTGAGCCTACCACACATTCAACACATAATTGACTGCGAGAGCTAGAGGGCACAGGTGAGACGATGGATCTACAAGGTGACACACAAATCAGTGAATCGCTTACAAGTTGGAGTACATGGATGCGATGGAAAAATATACGAGAGCAGGCAAAACCTGATACACCAAGACCAGACAGAAGGAAGTCAACACAGATGGGCCTCACAACAGAAGGAAGACACTTTTCAATTAATTTATATTGTACTCTTAATCCTTATGTATCAAGTATATTGTTTGTCATATTTCCCAATCATTCCATCTCATTCATTCTCGTTGTACACCTCACTATACTGCTATCTTCACAATTGTGTAAAAAATGTATGATAGGGTTTTATATTTTTTTTTTTTAATTGAAAAAAAAAAAAAAATTCAGGAAACAAAAAAAGAGATCCGAATCAAGTATGAAAGAAAATAAATATACTCAATCCCAAAATGGTCCCAGGAAAACAATTGTGCATATTTATGCAAATACCTACGGCGGACAACTAGGAACATCAAAAGCGAGGAACAACGGGAGGAACATCACGGAAATACCAGGCTAGGTACAAACAGATACACACACGCATCCAAGCACTGGTTTATGCGTCTTAATATCGCCCAAATTGACTGCGGTCTGGGTCGGAATAGGCGCGCCTCCCCCAGTAGAAACTAGTGAGGCAAACACATAACGAAAGGATAATTAGAAGCGAGGAACAACGGAAGGAACATCACGGAAACACCAGGTTAGGTACAAACAGATACACACACGCATTCAAGCACTGGTTTATGCGTCTTAATATCGCCCAAATTGACTACGGTCTGGTGTGGAATAGGCGCGCCTCCGCCAGTAGAAACTAGTGAGGCAAACACATAAAATAAAAAATAAAAAAATTTGGTCTACCCCTTCCTCTTTTACCTGGCACCATACCTTCCATCACCGTTCTCTCGAGACCGTTGTGTCTCTTGATGTGACCAAAGTATTTGCATTTTCTAGCCAAAATGGAATTGATGAACCAGTTCTCCTCTATGCTCAACTCTTGCCGAATGTCTACATTTGTTCTTTTCTCTGTCCATGGTATTCTGAGAATCTTTCTGTAACATTTTGACTCGAAGGATTCGATTCTTTGTCTAGAAGTTTTGGTAATCGTCCATGCTTCACAGCCATAAGCTGCCACAGGAAAAACACAGGCTCTCAAGACTTTTGCTTTTATCGTTTTGTTGGTGCTCTGCCATAATTTCTTCAGGCTGTTCAGTCTCTGCATTGCCATAGCTAGTCTTCTTCTGATTTCTTTCGAGCAGTCACCATTTTTGTCAATTCTGGCGCCCAGATATTCCAAATGTGTGACCTGATCTATTTCCTCACCGCCCACTGTAAATTTATGCTGGCATTGAGTTTTGTCGGTGGTCATTATCTTTGTTTTATTTATGTTTATGAACAGATTTTGATTTTTTACTATGTCCATTAACGGCTGAAAGTAGCTGCTCTAGCCCTTCCGCACTTCTTGATAATATCACTGTGTCATCTGCGTATCGTAGGTCTGGAATCTCGTACCCCCCAATCGTAAATGGGTCGAAACTTTCAATGTTCTCATCTTCTTGTACATTTCTCATTATACATTCCGCATATATGTTGTACAGATGAGGTGAGAGCATACATCCCTGTCGGACTCCCTTTTGTACTGCAAACCAATCTGATGTTTGCCCAGATACTCGGACAGCGGCTTGTTGATCTTGTTATAATGTTTCAATGAGATAGACTATATGTAAAGGAAACTCCATTTCCTTCATGATTCTCCACAGATTGTGATGTTTTACCGTGTCGAAGGCCTAAGTGTAATCAATGAAACATGTATACAGTTCTACATTAAACTCTCTACATTTTTCATAGATATTCCTTAAATTGAATATATGGTCCCGGGTCCCTCTGTCTTTCCTAAAACCTGCCTGGACTACGTGAATTTCAGATTCAAAACTTTTCTCTATCCTTCTTAATAGGATTCACAAGAGTATCTTGCTAGCATGGCTGATCAGTGCGATAGTTCGGTAGTTCGTGCACAGCTTCAGGTTGCCTTTTTGGGGGGAATGGAATATAAATTGATTTCGTCCATGCTTCTGGTCACTCTGCACTGTGCCATATCTGTTTACACAGCTTGTGATAGACTCGAGCACATGCCTCCCCTCCTGCTTGTATTAGCTCTGCTGGGATATCATCGCATCCTGGGGACTTTCCCTTTTTCAGGCTTTTAATTGCAGAGCGTGCATCTGCCAATGTTGGTTCAGGTTCTTTCTCATCCTTTGGTAGGATTGTAACTGAGCACTTTGTGCTATCTCCATATGTTGTTCTGCAGTACTCTCTCCGTCTATTCAGTATGTCTTTGGTTTATGTTAATGTGTTATCCTCTTTGTTATTTATGAGATGTGGAACCGGACGGAATTCCCTTCTCAGTGTTCTTATTGCTTTGAATGCATCTAATTATCTGCCTTGTTGTAGTCGATTTTCAATATCCTTACATATTTCTACTATGTATCTTTTTTTATCTCTTCTTATTTCTCTTCTAACTTTTCTTGCGCATAGTATGTTTCGATTCTGTGACAATCTGTCTCTACCATTTTATTTTTACATTGGGACAGTCTATCTCTACCATTCTCTTGAAACATTGTGACAGTCTCTCTCTACCATTCTCTTGTAACATTGTGCCAGTCTCTCTCTCTCTCTCTACTATTCTCTAGTAAAATTGTGCCAGTCTCTCTCTCTACCATTCTCTTGTAACATTGTGCCAGTCTCTCTCTCTCTCTCTCTCTCTCTCTCTCTCTCTCTCTCTACTATTCTGTAGTAAAATTGTGCCAGTCTGTCTCTACCATTCTCTTGTAACATTGTGCTAGTTTCTCTCTTTTTTTCTTTTGTAACATTGTGCCAGTCTCTCTCTCTGTCTCTCTCTCTACCATTCTCTTGAAACATTGTGACAGTCTCTCTGTCTCCACCATTCTCTTGTAACATTGTGCCAGTCTCTCTCTGCTATTCTTTTGTAACATTGGGCCAGTCTCTCTCTCTCTCTCTCTCTCTCTCTCTCTCTCTCTGCTATTCTCTTGTAACATTGTGCTAGTTTCTCTCTTATTTTCTTTTGTAACATTGTGCCAGTCTCTCTCTCTGTTTCTCTCTACCATTCTCTTGAAACATTGTGCCAGTCTCTCTCTCTCTACCATTCTCTTGTAACATTGTGCCAGTTTCTCTTTCTCTACCATTCTCTTGTAACATTGTGCCAGTCTCTCTCTCTCTCTCTACCATTCTCTTGTAACATTGTGCCAGTCTCTCTCTCTACCATTTTCTTGTAACATTGTGCCAGTATCTCTCTCTACCATTCTCTTGTAACAGTGTGCCAATCTCTCTCTCTCTCTACCATTCTCTTGTAACATTGTGCCAGTCTCTCTCTCTGTACCATTCTCTAGTAACATTGTGCCAGTCTCTCTCTCTCTCTACCATTCTCTTGTATCATTGTGCCAGTCTCTCTCTCTACCATTCTCTTGTAACATTGTGCCAGTCTCTCTATACCATTCCCTTGTAACATTGTGTCAGTCTCTCTCTCCCTCTACCATTTTCTAGTAACATTGTGCCAGTCTCTCTCCGCCATTCTCTTGCAACATTGGGCCAGTCTCTCTCTCTACCATTTTCTAGTAACATTGTGTCCGTCTCTCTCTACCATTCTCTTGTAACATTGTGCCAGTCTCTCTCTACTATTCTCTTCTAACAGTGTGCCAGTCTCTCTATACAATTCTCTTGTAACATTGTGTCAGTCTCTCTTTACCATTCTCTTGTAACATTGTGACAGTATGCCGTTATCTGTTTCACCAATTCAAACGTTTAGAACGAAGAGGAGGGAAAGGTGAACATGAAATAAATGTGTACGATTCATCAAACATAAAACTAAAAAAAAAATATTTGTGTTTATACAACGGAAATAAATAACATGAAATGTACTTACCTGTAACTGTCCTTGTTTCCTTTGTCCATTTAGTCCTTGCTCCTCACATCCGTACAATCTTCGAAGAGAGATGTTGTTTTTCTAGTTTGCAATTTTATTTGAGAATTATTGCGCAATATTTCTTGGTCTGCTAATTAAATAGACTCGTTAATATATTAAGGGAAATCATTAGCGGTGTAGTTATCACATTCGACCAATTTATTGTCAGGAGAGATGATATATTGTCAAGCTAATGCAATTATGTGAAAGAACTTTTATGACATCTGATCATTCGTGTGCGTAAGTCTTAATAATGTTTTGTTTCTTACACAAGATGTCATGGGTCATGTCATATGTTGTCCACTAGTGATTGTGATTTCTGAACAAAATCTTAGCGCAGTCGATTCACGAGCGAGCGGCCATGGTTGTCAGCCCGCCTGCCCCGTCACTAGCGGTATTCTCCAATGCCTCGTGAGAATAAGTCTGGAAGTGCTTGGGCGTCATCTTGTCGCAGATTTACGCAGTTGCTAGCGTCTATTTTCTTTCTTTTTCTCATTTAAATAAAATATGACTGTTTTGGAAATAATGAATGCTAAACAGATAACTCAAGAATGAAGATCGCCGGCCATGATCCCAACTCAACTTACGTAGTTTCTGCTAAAACTACTTTAAAAAAATCGGATTTATTTTATTACATTTTCAACTAAATGTATGGCTAAAAAGAAATGTTACCATTTTTATTGTTTTATTACTAGTCTATAGAGTGTTTCTTTCGAAAACACATGTAAATTTCAAATATACAATAAAAGTCGTGTTAATTATCTGTTTATTCAATCAAATGTGTCCCAATGAAGAAATATATTGTATACAAGATTTTATTAAGGTAACAAATCAAATATACTTAACTTAACTTCATTATACTGGTTGAGAAAGCTCTACCGAGTCTTCTTCTTCTTCTTCGTACGCTCTCAGACGACAACCTCTACCGAGTCTGTATGCAACCAGTTTATTCCATTCCACCGATACTAAAAATAACAGCACACAATCTATTTTTTAATACATTAACTGAACCTGCCTCCACTACATCTTGTTGCAGTGTATTCCAAGTATTCACCACTCTCTGACTAACAAAATATGTCGTTATATCTAATCTGAAGCTGTATTTAAACAATTTGAAGCTGTGTCCTCTCATTCTTGTAGCCACTTTGGAAGACTTGGTATTGTCTCATTTATTCTTTCTATTGATTAATTTATAAACCTGGATTAAGTCACCTCCAATTCTTCTTTCTTTCAGGCAATGTAGACCAGTTTTTCTTCATAATTATAGTTTTGGAATCACATCATCATTTCTGCAGCTCTTCTTTATACCCTTTCTTGCAAGTCTATATCCACTCTATGATTTATATCCACTCTATGATTTATATCCACTCTATGATCGATATCCACTCTATGATTTATATCCACTCTATGATCTATATCCACTCTATGATCTATATCCACTCTATGATTTATATCCACTCTATGATTTATATCCACTCTATGATCGATATCCACTCTATGATTTATATCCACTCTATGATCTATATCCACTCTATGATTTATATCCACTCTATGATTTATATCCACTCTATGATCTATATCCACTCTATGATTTATATCCACTCTATGATTTATATCCACTCTATGATTTATATCCACTCTATGATCTATATCCACTCTATGATCTATATCCACTCTATGATTTATATCCACTCTATGATCGATATCCACTCTATGATTTATATCCACTCTATGATTTATATCCACTCTATGATCTATATCCACTCTATGATTTATATCCACTCTATGATCTATATCCACTCTATGATCTATATCCACTCTATGATTTATATCCACTCTATGATCTATATCCACTCTATGATTTATATCCACTCTATGATCTATATCCACTATATGATTTATATCCACTCTATGATTTATATCTACTCTATGATTTATATCCACTCCATGATCGATATCCACTCTATGATCGATATCCACTCTATGATTTATATCCACTCAATGATTTATATCAACTCTATGATTTATATCCACTCTATGATTTATATCCACTCTATGATCTATATCCACTCTATGATTTATATCCACTCTATGATTTATATCCACTCTATGATCGATATCCACTCTATGATTTATATCCACTCTATGATTTATATCCACTCTATGATCTATATCCACTCTTTGATTTATATCCACTCTATGATCTATATCCACTCTATGATCTATATCCACTCTATGATTTATATCCACTCTATGATTTATATCCACTCTATGATCTATATCCACTCTATGATTTATATCCACTCTATGATTTATATCCACTCTATGATCTATATCCACTCTATAATTTATATCAACTCTATGATCTATATCCACTCTATGATTTATATCCACTCTATGATCTATATCCACTCTATGATCTATATCCACTCTATGATCTGTATCCACTCTATGATCTATATACACTCTATGATAAGGACTCCACACCTGAATACAGTTCTCAAATTGTGACTAGGCCAATGATTATATAGTTCGACTATCACTTCCTTACTCTTATGTGTAATGTTTTCTTTTAATCATACCCAACATTGTATTGGCGTTTTTCACTGCCACCTGGACTTGCTCTAGTACCTTACCTGAATGATCTATTATAACAACTGGGTACCTTTCCTTTTTTATTGTATGTAATTATAATTCGTATTAGATTTTACATGCGATGATTGTACATTTATCTACATTAAACTTCATCTGCCAGCTGTAAGGAGAGAAAACAAAACAAAAAATGCGAGAAATTGTATCATACGAAAACTGACTGGCACAACATAGGGAACAAAACCAGATGTCCTCTGAACATTAACACTCACACTGTGTTTCTCTGTGACTGAGTACTCCGCATCAGTCTGGAAGAACTCTGCACATGTCAAACATATAAATACAGCAATAAATGAAACAGGCCGTATAGCTACTGGATGCCTAAAACCTACACCAACTGAAAAAATATACTCCATAACCGGCATAGCTCCACCAGAAATACGAAGAGCTGTCGCGTCAGAGATAGAAAGAGAGAAACAGAAAAATCACTCAAGATGTTCTGACACCGCCCAAGACTAAAATGAAGACGAAGTTTCTTACAGTCAACCCAGCCGCTACAGACTAGTTCAGGAAATCCATGCATCGAAAGTTGGAAACAGTTGACACAGGTCCCCTTGATCGAGTTACGGGAGGAACCTGCGCCTGGACATCTCCTGTCCTATGCAACATGGAAGTCACTAAATATTGACGATGCAGGAAAAACCTGAAAATATGGGGACACATTGATGATGAAACATACGAATATGGAGTAACACAAGACCAGGACCATCTTATGATCTGCCTAAACCTCCCGTACACTTGTAACATGGATGACCTTCTGAGTGCCAGTGATAGGACAATCAGCTTGGCTGAATACTGGAAGAATGAAGTGTGACGTAGAGCCTAGGACACATAAAGTAAGTAAGTATCTGTCAGCTCTCAGACAATGTGTGGATCGTATCTGAATCTGATCTCAATATATCCACCTCTGCCGGAAAATAGAAATATGAAATAGTCGAACAACGGTCATTACGAACAAAATGATTTCGTCATTGTTTAGTCTCACAGCATAACTTTTTATATGGAGCTTGAAGTTTTTGTTATCTTTAGATTGTGTTGGTTCGGCAGAAAGGAAACAACGACACAGCTTCCATAGGTTCATACTATTACTAAACATAAACACTCTTCTCACGAGTCGTAGAGATAATAGCTGTAAATGGTAAACATAGTTTGAATTCTCTCTCGACGCTCAACACCCAACAGCAAATAGTGTATAAGCTGCAGCAATTCAAAGCTGACTGCTAGCGTTTGGGCCAGCGAATCAGTGTTACCAAGACCTGTCTACGCCTTCACGTGGTGAGGCTGCATAGCAAGCTGCAACAGAGCAGACTGGCTAAGGAGAATGGATCAAATTGGGAAGGCCAACCCAGTTTTCAAAAATATCTGCTGAAGTCGGATGTGTCGAACCGAAAGGTGCAAATATCACAGTCAAGCTGTAGAGTAAGACACAATACATTCCCTTCTCCAGACTACATCTTGCTATTTGCAAAGCCCTTTTCAGGACTTGGTAGAGGGAGATTGAGAACGAACGACGAAGAAGAAATATAGTCAAAATAAAAGGTATAGGTTATGTTTAGTGTTTGTCGCTTTAAAACATTCTTATATCATTTTCGTTTTATCTCATAATGGTGAAATATGCACCGCTTTTCTGAGAATACCAGGTACATTTCTGGAAATGGACACTTAAAATAAAGCCAAGGTGGCAAAGCTACTAGGAATCCTACAAGCAACACCAAATATGCTATCTTTGTGTTGCTTTAATGTCGTATAAAATATAATCCACTGTAACTTCTTTCTGTGAAATAATTTTGCCATGTTAAAAACGTACGAAGAAACCAAACAAATTGTTATGACGCAAATTGTTCTTTTAAAAATGGCAAGAAAAGAATTTGAAGAAAAACGTTTCCATTGTCAAATAATACCATAAAAAGCTAATTTCCTGACGTCAACCAAATGGACAAAACAAAAACAGAATTTGTTTAATTTAACTTTTTTTAAACAGCTGTCGCAAGCGATTGGTGATCGGAAAATTAAGTTGTTATCCCTAATACTAAATCCTATTTAAATGTTCTTGCTTGTTAAGTCAAACATTGCAGTTTTTAAGTTGCACGAGACATGTGTTAAGTTAATAAAGAAATAATTTATAAATGATGAAATTTGCAGTCAGTCATCTCTGTTTGCGTTGTTTGCGAATGCCCACGAGTAGGTAACTCTTTTGTGCGCCCTGAAAAGGACGTTAAATGGCGGCTGCAGTAGCTTTTTCACATCCCGAGCGTGCTGATGAAGGTGAACAAGTGCCCTCTAGGTGGCTGTGCTATACTTGGCTTCATCTGCGTGTACTCACTACTACGGGGATCACGTCGAAACCTCACCTCGTTAGCCAGGCTGTCATGAAAACAGCCCGTTTCCTGTGAGAGGTACAAGGAAGCCGAGATGGTGGTCTTGACCAGTATATTTTGCCTGACCATGGCTAACATGTCTGATCAGTATATTTTGCCTGACCAGACGTTAGTCTTCCTCCCCGAATGCAGTCATAAAATGAAATTAAATCTGAAAATGTGTTTATGCTAAGATATTATGCAATCCAAAGCTGGGAAAACCACCAAGGCAACTCTTGTATCGATTGGCCTTGGAAAAAAATTAGCCAGCTCAGCTCTGAACAGATTGCATCTTCCAGCGGTGTCTGCCGACAAAAGTGGGCTTTGGATGACGTGAAGGAAAGATGGAATGTAAATAATAACAACCACACAGTTCACCAAGAAAAACGAGTATACCTCCTCATCTGTTCTAACCAATTCAGTGACAGGAGGTGAGATTAAAAGACATGCAATAAAAATAGATTGAATATTACAAAGTTCAGAACTGATGATGCAAGATTTTTTTTAAATATGCACCTTCGCAAGGCATTTAGAGAATTATATGACATGGGGAGAGATTGAATGAGTTGGCATTGGATTGGATGGGATTAGGGACACGAGATTAAACGCGATGAGATGAGATGAGATTAGATTGGATACGAATATATAATATGAGATTAAATGAGAAGAGAGTAAATTATATGAGATTAGGTTAGATGATATTATATACATTAAATGAGATGACATTAAATGAGAGGAGATAAGAATAGACGTGATGATATTATATGAAATTAAATAAAATAAGATTAGATTGGATTAGATTAGAAAAGATTAGATTAGATTAGATTAGATTAGATTAGATTAGATTAGATTAGATTAGATTAGATTAGATTAGATTAGGAAAGGTAAGATTAGATTTGATCAGATGTTAAGAAATTAAATGATATGAGATGAAATGAGATGAGATTCAAATAGATACAATCTAAACGTTATTAAATTACATGAGATGCAGCAAAAAGGACCACATGAATTATACATTCATTCATCTTTGTAGCAATATAGATTAAATGGGAGGAACGGTTAAATATACCAAATTGGGAGTACGAGAGCTACTGTCAATGCACCGCGGAATTTATGAAAGTGAAAAGAAATTAAATCCACCACAAAAGTATAAATGTTCAACTCCAATGTAAAGTCCGTTTTTGAACGAGGCGTGTTCAAATGAAACCCATCCCGGTGGATTTATTACAAGCATATGAAAGGAACATCAGCTGGTTGGGCAGAATGAAACAAAGCAATTGTTATGAAGAAGCATGCACCAGTGTTTGCTAGAAAAAGTCGCCATAGGCATTCAGACACACATCACACTGCTCGGTTGGTTGGCTAGTTAGTGATTGATCTAGTCGCCTATGAGCGCCTGCCCTTTGGCCCAATGCCATATAGTTGTAGCTGCAAGTGTTATTAAGCTGTTGTTTAGTTCTGTACAAAGTGTTCCAATTGTCTGGCCTCAGAGGAAGAAGCTCTTTCCTAACACAGGCAAGCGCAGGACATTCAAAAAGATGATATTCAATAGTTTCATAAGGATGTGTGCACAGCCGACACTCTGGAGTACGTTCTGGCTGACTTTTGTTCAAGTGGCTGTTGTAAAATGGTGCTTTGGTCTCTTCTTTTCAGGAGGTTGACGTTGTCTTTGGGATTTGGGAAAACCATTTGTTTGTCGATTTTCTTCTCAGTATTTCCCCTTGCCTATCTTTTCATCCAGGCCTCTTTGTTAGCCGTCTTCAGTAGTTGTTTGCAGGTTTGTTGGTGTGTACTGTTGTTCTTGACCTGATTCCTTCTTTTCCAGTCTGTCTGCCTTGTCATTGCCAGGTGTGTTTGAGTGACGTGAGAAGTTGATTGGCATCTCGGGATATTTTGGTAAATCCAGTGCTACAGTGACCACCATCCTCCAGAGCTTGAGGGGCAGATAATGAGTCTGTAAAGATTACGTTGCTTTAGATTGTTGATGGTAAAGCACCAATAACAGTCCTCCAGTGGTACAGAGCTACTTCCAGTGATATTATTTCTGCCTCATAATTTGAACATATCTCCCCACAGGCATCAAACAGCTCATCAGATGTTCTGTCTGGATACTCTATGTAGACTCCATATGTTGGCCTATAAGCAGGTCCATCAGTATAGACATGTATCCATTCTTCTGGGTAGGTGTCAATCGTTCTCTGTAATGCTCTCATAAGACTGACTGGATCAGCACTTCTTGTTGTATTATCTATTAGTTCTGTTTGAATTTCTTGCATTTTTTAACATGTTTGTGGTGGTAAATTGTATGGTACTTTTTGCGCTTCTTGTCTTTTGTATGGAACGTGATATATTTAATCTCACTGACGGGGTGGAGGACTGACTTTTTGTCTGGGACGTGATATCTTTAATCTCACTGACGGGGTGGAGGACTGACTTTTTGTCTGGGACGTGATATCTTTAATCTCACTGACGGGCTGGAGAACTGAATTTTCTTTTATTCTCTGCTTTTGCTGCCATTTTTCTACATTCTATTGGGTTGGTTTTTGCTCATTCTTTTACTACTCTCATAAACTTCCATAGCGGTTAAACCTCTTAGCATCTCAGTGGGTTCTACATTCACATGAATTTGACATGCAGCAGTGGGTGTTATGCTCATTGCTCTACTAATAAGGCGCAAGGGAATGGTTCTGCACTCTGTCCAGGGACTCTACATAAGTCTGTGAGTATGTTGTCAGGAGTGCACTGCTTTATTCTAAAGCAGATAGTACATATCCAAGATACAAGCCTCGCAGAGTGTCCTTGTCTGATCCTCATGCTGTACCAGCGAGCCTTTTCAAACAAAACTAATAGATAGTACAGCAAGAAGTGCTGATCCAGTCAGCATTATGAGAGCATTACAGAGAACGATTTATTTTTTTAACATTTTGGACATGTTTCTGGTGACTGAGCTGTCAGTCGAGAGTGACTCTAAGACTTCTTTAAATGGGGCTGCATTATTCATCTTTGGATTATTCGGTCAATGAGGAAATATGTTATCCAGTTGTACCGCATTCCGTTAATCTCTACATCATTTTCATCGAGAGACCTTTTCTCCATACTCGATAAGAGGCCTGATGTAAGTCGAAGAAGATTGCTACTGTGTTTTTTTTATTTTGGAACACATCGTGAATTTTCTGTGTTAATCTGAAAAGCTGGTCTTCTGTGCAACTACTTTTTCTGAACCCTGTCTGTTAATAGCAAAGGATTTTGGAGCTATCAAGGAACCAGTAAAGGCGTGCATTTCTTTCTGCTAATCTTCTAAGGTATGATGTAAATGTGATGGAACGGTGGCTTTTTGGTTCATCTGGAGGTACTTTGGTAAAGCTGACTGGAGACTATTCAAAAAATCATCTGACTACCTGCTTGGTAATATTGACAGCAGCAGTGCAGAAACAACCAATAAAGGGATGACAAGAGCTATTCTGAATGCAGCATCACAAAGCATCCCAAGGGGCATTAGGAAGTCGTAAAAAAACGATTCTAGACCAGAAAAATGCAAGCTGTCATTGATGAAAGAAATGAAGCAAGAACAGCTCTAGAGAAAGCACCATCACAAGAATCAGAGATCTACAGCAGATTATGTGCAGAATTCAAACTCATAGTAAAGAATGTTAACAAAATGAAAAATCGCTGTCAACATGTCCGAAACTTGACCTTAAGCACAACGGAAAGAGAGCCTGGTCATTGATGGACAATTTGTCTGGAAATTGAAGATGAACAAACATTAAGCTAGTTATAGACGGTAGAAGAATAATAATTGAAGACCAGAAAATATCACTTCAACCGGTACTTTCCAGCCGCTAGTGACTCTATATTTGAAGATGACTTCAGTATGCAAGAATTTCAACAAGGTCTGAAGAAATTAAAACTTAGAAAGTCTCGTGGATCAGACACGATCCCCAAAAACGATGCCTATTACCAGTTGAACAGAAGAGAGCAGGTCGTTGTCTTCAGACTTCGCACTGGCCACAATAGACTGAGGTACCACCTATTCAACAAATTAAAGATAGGTGGTACCGACGAATGCCCGTGCGGTACCGGTAAAATGACCGCTGAACATCTGCTGCAGAACTGCCCGACATACGAGGATCAGAGAGAGCAGATGTGGCCATCACCAGTGGAACTGCAAGACAAGCTCAATGGCAGTGGCGACAGCCTCATGATGACCGCCGCTTTTTTCGAAAAAATAATGGTTACTGTTTGACTGCGTACGAAGAAGAAGAAAAGACACGATCCATAATGAAATGATAACTCACCTGGGCTCATTTGGGGAAAAAACAGTCCTCAAGATAATCAACATGATTTGGAGAAATGGACAACTGTACAAAGATTCTGAGAATGCACATGTTATTCCCATCCTGACAGGCAACAGACCTCCAGATGAATCCTTCTGCTTAAGCAGACGTCGAATGCCGCCCGAGAAAAGTAACGCAGCTAGTGGTTCTAACTCGACCCCATGCGTTCTTCATTATGGTGGTCAGGCAGCATCGAACTCCACCCCATGCGTTCTTCCTTGTGGTGGTCAGGAAGCATCAAACTCCACCCCATGCGTTCTTCCTTATGGTGGTCAGGCAGCATCAAACTCGACCCCATGCGTTCTTCCTTATGGTGGTCGGTCAGCATCCGTTGGACCCATTGGGAACACACCTTCCGATACTTCGGTTTCTTCCTAATCACCATTTGAACTGTTCCAAGCGACAGAGCGAACTCCTCAGCTAGCGAACGTAAGCTCCGGCGACGGTCCACCCGTATTGTTGCATCCGTATCGGCATTGGCTTCTTGTGTCGCAACAATTTTGGCCTTCCCAAAACATCCGTTCCCAGTCCTTCACTGTTGTCTTCGACACACTGTTGTCACTATACAGTGCTTGCATTCTCCGATAAATGTCGACTGGTAAACATCCTTACTCAGTTAGAAACTGAATCACCATGGACGGACTCTGTATCGCACCCGACATTTCCTCATAGGTCTGCAGCAGAACCTATGAATGCGAGGATACTAAACACGTGCAAACGTGTAAGTCAGATGTGACGTCATCATGCTTCTCGCGCGTATGTCTACCTTGTGCAGCACGGACGTGTCACTTGACCAGGTCTTTTATGTGACTTTGTAAAGTAGGGAATAACGACAATGACAATGAGTAAGATTCCGTGTTTCATCAATTAGTGACTCTGTTCAGCAGAGACTGAAATTGCATCTCGGATGCCCCACTGTAGGAATGTACCAGACAGATTTCAGTGCCAATTGACGTGAAGAGAAGGTGCTGTGGTTGGATACTGCACACATTCAGGAGATCGGCTAATAACATTACAAGACAACCTCCAACAACATCAATAAAATCAACAACAACAACGTAAACAGCAGCAACAACACTAACAATATAATCAGCAACAACATCAATAACATAATCAACAACAACATCAACAACAACATAAACAACAGTAATAACAGTAACCTAAAAACAACAACATCAATAACAACATCAACAACAATATCACCAACAACAACAACAACAGTAACAACAGTAACAGCTGTAACATCAACATCAACAAAAATATTTCTACAACAACATTGACAACAACAACAACAACAACAATAATAACATCCACATTATCAACAACAATAACAGCAACAAATCGACAATATCAACAACATTAACAACAACATCAACAACAACAACATCAACAACAATAACAACAGTAATATCCACAACAACATCAAGAACACCAGCAAAAAAACCAACAACAACACCAACAACAACAACAACGTCAATAACAACATCAACAACAACATCAACAACAACATCAACAACAGTAACATTAACTACAACATCATCAACAACAACAACACTAACAGTAACATCCACAACAACAACAACATCAACAACATCATCAAATGTGACCTTCAACAAATGTCCCTTTTGTTTGAAGTCCGACTTTCCAATCCTGTGGCCACAGTTCTCTCATTTGCTTCTAGCTGTTAATTAATTCGCCGACGATTCTACGGACACTCTACCGTGTATAAATTCAATTTTGTTTGCAAATTTGTATCCCCTCGAGGCGTGAACAGGATGTAAACCATTGATTAATTTAATGTAATTACATTCTTCTTGAATGTTACTAGAATCTTCTGTTTCAGAGGTTATGCTTGTCTGCCATATTTTCTAGAAAATGCACATTTTGATGTATTAGTACCTAGGTGACATTCTTGATGAGTTTGTTGGGGTTTCTTGTCGGGGTTGGAAAAGAGGGGAGGGATTGGAGGAAAGGGGTGGGGGGTGTCTTTGTTTGTTTAGTGTTGTTGGGATTGTTTGTGGAGAAACCGTAGGTTACGACAGCGGTAGAACCTTTACAAATGCCAGATAATTCAATAACAGAAACTGCCGTAGGGAACAAAGTTGTGAAGCACTTCATTGTGTTGCTAGAAAACTGACATTTAACATAAGGAGAGCTAGGCATGCCAATAATCCTATGTGCCGGAGAAATATTCATATTAGTGTCAGAGACATCGTCTCTTGCTCCTCTGACGAACGTCATAGATTCGAACTTGAGAATATACTTCCCTGTGCCATTTGCTGAGAGAGACTGAGCACCTATGGGTATGCCGGAGTGTAGTGACGTCGATTCTTAGAAAAGGAAACATGATAGACTTACCTTCCACTTAGGTTATCTTCGGACACACATGTTCAACATTTATGCATACCTTTACAAAGTCTGTCTCCTCTCATCTTTCCTTCCCTCACTCTGTTTATCTTTTTTCCGTTAGGTACTTTCTGTGTACACATTTCATCATCTCATCATTCCCAATTTGGCCGCTATCAGCCTCTTCTTCCTTCTCTTACCTTTCTCACTTCGAACGTTTTTCTGGCTAGCCACTACCTCTAGTTGGACAGATCGGCTAGCAAACTGCCAATTCTCAAGTATACAACGACCACTTTGGATATGCTAGTTATCCACTTAAGTACCTTTTCATGCATGTATGCATTCATGTCTCCCTGTTGTTGATGTTGTAGTTGTTGAATGTTCAAAAAGAGTCAGAATATTACTGTTTTGTGCGCCCTGATCAAGGCGTTAAGAGGGGGTTTCCAGTAGTGTTCCTCCCATCCGGAGCGTACTGATCAAGATGGACCGGGATCCTTCAAGCGTTTGTCGTATGCTTGGCGTCATCTGCGTGTCGCTCACTACTACGGTGATCATGTGGATCCCCCATCTCATGAGGCAAACTGTCACGAAAACAGCCAGTTTTCAGATGACTTGCGAGAAAGTGAGATAGGGGTCTTGGCCAGTATATTTCACCTGACCCTGACTAACATGTCCGATCGGTTTGTTTGGCCTAACCAGACGTTTAGCCCTCTCATATCTCTATATTATGGATCCATCTCTTTCTCTGTAATATGTTAGCTCATATTATTATTGTTTGTTGTCTCTAATGATCGCTATTAGGTAGTAACATAGGTATATTGCCAGGCTTAGATTTGTTTTTGTACACTATTAGAATCCTGAAATCCCGGTATTAAAATCAGGCAGATCAGTTCCTAGTAACCAAAAGCTATTCTATTGTTATTATAATCCACGTGGTCGTCTCTTAGTTTAGTTTAGTCGAAGAATCATTGCACACGGTTTAGCCAATAAGGTCTTCTCCATATCATTTGGAGAATCTCAGCACTCCGTAGCACCGGCGAGGATCCAATAATAGATAAGGTAGGTTTTTAACATAAATTTGAATTTTGCCCGAGCAGCAGCCGTTAAGTCTACACTTTTCGATCTCCAACTGCAGAGGGATTTTTAACGTGCGCGGAATTGTACACGGGCGTCCGATCTCTACTACCCAGAGATCCGGGGAAATACCAGAAAGTCTACGTGAAAAAATCCGTTTCCTTTAGGAAGAATGTCATTGTGTGAGGTCTGGCTGCAGAATGTTTCCTACCATCACCTCTAGGAGGTACGCCATTGTGTGACGCTTGGCTTCAGGACGTCTTCCGCTGCCGCTCTGAGGTACGGTATGTCATTGTGTGAGATCGTGCTACAGGATGTCACCATTACCTCTCTGAGGTATGTAATTGTGTGAGATCGTGCTACACGATGTCACCATCACCTCTCTGAGGTATGTCATTGTGTGAGATCGTGCTACAGGACGTCTCCCACCATTACCTCTCTAAGGTACGGTATGCCATTGTGTGAGATCGTGCTACAGGACGTCTCCCACCATCACCTCTCTGAGGTACGGTATGTCATTGTGTGAGATCGTGCTACAGGACGTCTCCCACCATCATCTCTCTGATGTATGTCATTGTGTGAGATCGTGCTACAGGACGTCTATCACCATCATCTGTCGGAGGTATGTCATTGTGTGAGATCGTGCTACAGGACGTCTCCCACCATCACCTCTCTGATGTATGTCATTGTGTGAGATCGTGCTACAGGACGTCTCCCACCATCACCTCTCTGAGGTATGTCATTGTGTGAGATCGTGCTACAGGACGTCTCCCACCATCACCTCTCTGAGGTATGTCATTGTGTGAGATCGTGCTACAGGATGTCTCCCACCGTCACCTGTCTGAGGTATGTCATCATGTGACGTATCACTGCAGGATGTTTCTTACCATCATCACTAGGAGGTATGTCAACATGGAGCGTGTGCTACCTCTCAGCGTTTTGTGACGTCGAGCGATCCGATCACTTTCGTCGCTACATGACCTTCCTTAACAGTAAGTCAGGTACACCTTCAGATACGGATGAACTGAAGCAAGTCTCTTCATCGGCTTGGACAAGGATGATGGCAGCGGGATGGATAGATGAACCCGGTGTGTTTGCAATGAGAAGCAAGCATTCAAACCCCTCTACCACACAAACTGCAGAATACATTAGCAAATGAAAAAACAAACATGTTGGTAGTACTCTTCGTATGTACTATGAGATCGGTTGCAGCACGAAGGAGTTAGACAGATACAAAAATTAAGAACGACAGAACATTCCTCTATCAACAAATGTTATCCATCAGCTGTTACTAGTCTTCTGGTGACGTGAAGATTTCGAGAGGTTCCACCACAAAATGTGGCTGCCCAAAATAATATTTGTATTTATTAATCTTATCTCGCTGGTATGGGTGGACACCACAAGGCATTGCGAGTTGTGGACAGAGATAGACCCGAGGGAGTATGTATGACAGCACCCAGTTGTGAACATAGACCGAGGTGGCATATATGTCTGCTCCGAGTTGTGAACATAGACCGAGGTGGCATGTATGACAGCTCCGAGTTGTGGACATGGACCGAGGTGGCATATATGACAGCTCCGAGTTGTGGACATAGACCGAGGTGGCATGTATGATAGCTCCGAGTTGTGGACATAGACCGAGGTGGCATATATGTCTGCTCTGAGTTGTGGACATAGACCGAGGTGACATGTATGACAGCTCCGAGTTGTGGACATAGACCGAGGTGGCATGTATGACAGCTCCGAGTTGTGGACATAGACCGAGGTGGCATATATGTCTGCTCCGAGTTGTGGACATAGACCGAGGTAGCATGTATGACAGCTCCGAGTTGTGGACATAGACCGAGGTGGCATGTATGACAGATCCGAGTTGTGGACATAGACCGAGGTAGCATGTATGACAGCTCCGAGTTGTGGACATAGACCGAGGTAGCATGATGTATGACAGCTCCGAGTTGTGGACATAGACCGAGGTAGCATGTATGACAGCTCCGAGTTGTGGACATGGACCGAGGTTGCATATATGTCTGCTCCGAGTTGTGGACATAGACCGAGGTGACATGCATGACAGCTCCGAGTTGTGGACATGGACCGAGGTGGCATGCATGTCAGCTCTGAGTTATGCTCAGTTCAGACAATAAAGCATGTAGACCTGGCACTTGCCCGGACTTCCGAGCTTGAAGTGTTGATTGTGCATCTGTCAGAAATACTACAGGTACTAACATCTGTAAATACGAGAACAGAAATGCACTAACCTCCTACTGCGATTCACAAGGCATGCCATTATTAGTTTTCGTTTCTTCTCCGCTGTTGTTTTTTTGGTGCCTGTATGATGCATATGTTTCTTGTACGTGCACTTCTTCTTGTTCCTCTGAATTTTAACCAAATATTTTCAACAGTAAGTCGATGACAAAAATCTTTATTTATCGACACTTTGGTTTATGTTCACTTAAATAATTAATATACATGTCCGTGTTTACCAGTTCTGGTAGCTACTTAAAGCAGTAAACGATTTCATGTAATATTAGACTGACACCCTACACTGTCTGCAGTGTTAACTATTTCTGAAATGTTGAACTCCCTCGAGAAGTGAAAAAGGTGCATACCAGTTGATTCATTTTTGGTTTGCTGGTCATCACATTTGGTTCATTTTTGGTTTGCTGGTCATCACATTTGGTTCATTTTTGGTTTGCTGGTCATCACATTTGGTTTATTTTTGGTTTGCTGGTCATCACATTTGGTTCATATTTGGTTTGCTGGTCATCACATTTGGTTCATATTTGGTTTGCTGGTCATCACATTTTGTTCATTTCACATTTCACTGTGGTCGTACGACTTTAATGAGTTTCACATTTATTGGATTTCTTTTTTCTTTGTTTGCTGTTTTTGATCTTGTATTTGTAGGTTTGTGGGTGTGTGGGTGTGTGAGTGTGTGAGTGAATGTGTGTGTGTGTGTGGGTGTGTGTGTGGGTTAGTGTACTTGTGTGTGGTTTAGTATGCTTGTATGTGTGTGTGTGGGTTAGTGTACTTGTGTGTGATTTAGTATTCTTGTGTGTGTGTGTGTGTGTGTGGGTTAGTGTACTTGTGTGTGGTTTAGTATGCGTGTATGTGTGTGTGTGTGTGTGTGTGTGGGTATGTGTGTGCGGGGGTGGTTGTGTGAGTGTTTGTTGTGTGCGACATGTGTGGGATGTGTGTGTGCGTGGGTGTGTCTGTGTGTGTGCGTGGGTGGGTGTGCGCATGATGTGTGTGTGTGCGGAAGGGTGACTGGGTGTGTTGTCTGCGTATGTGAGTGTGTAGGTGGGTGTGTGCAAGTGTGTGATTTGTATTTGTGTGTGTGTATATATATATTTGGAATGTATGTGTGTGCAGATGGATGACTGTGTGTGTGTGTGTGTGTGTGTGCGTGTTGGGGATTGTGTTCGTCGGTCGCCGTGTTCGTGTGTGTGTGCTGGTGGATGGATGTGTGTGAGTATGTGTGTGTGTGTTCCGATGAATGGATGTGTGTGTGTATATGTCAGTTCTCTTCACTCGACACAGACGCTTTCAGAGAGGCGTTATATTTATGTTGATTGTCCCTGTATTTGTAAACAGTATCGAGTTGCTCTTCTACGAGCGTGGGAGTTCAAACATTTGGGAATTATTGAATTATTTTTACAGAAGATGGAAAGCTTGAAGAATAAATCGACATACGATATCAGAAAACATCTCCTTGATGTATCAATTGTCGCCACTTCTTGAACTCGCGAACATCAACACGACAACAATAACTGGTAAACAGTTTATGTATCCCAACTCTGTGCTATCAGTGTCAGACTTGGCATTTATCCAATGTCGAGGAGAAAGAAATAGCGACGTGGGGAAAGAAATGTCTAAGAAATGTCGTCTGTACTAGTGGAGATAGAATAAATAATGAGGACATTATAAATGATGAAGAAACTATCTGTCGTGTTGACAGTATTTATAGAAACAATAAAAATTGTGGTCTTTTGATCTCAAGCGATTGCTCTCTGCTCAGCTCTTACAGCGCCCGTATAACATAAGAAGTTCTGGATACATGACACGAGGAAGGCCACGCGGAAGATGACCGGATGAAACAACAAAAATCCTTCAACAACACGGGCTTACAGCAACTCAAGCAACAGTCGTGTCCCAAGGAAAAAAACATGAAAAAAAACTAGTAAAAGTTGATTAAGGTTGAGCTTAATCAAAATTTAAAAATGGGTATGGTCAGATACCGCACCGAGACGAGAACACAAACAAAACCTACGTTACGACCAATAGGCCTTCATCAGGGACAACAACACTGAACTAACAAATCAACATATAAGAAAAAATGGTCAACTCATCTGTTTCAGGTGGGAGACGCTTTCTGTCTAAGCGACCGGTCGTGCCAAGTACTCGATAGAAACTTAAATAGGAGCGATCAAACAAAAAATGGCGGAATATGCCTGATAAGCCAAGCGGAGTCCCGCCAGGCAGCGATAGTGCCGGGCCTCACGCCTCGAAGGGGCCCACCCTTGACTACTGGTGGTCACCCACCCATGTGTTGTGGAGTCAAGGCACATGGCTATGGGGCAACGTCTATTGGCCAAAACCTCAAGACCCTCAAAATACTACAGTGGAATGCGGAGGGAGTCATTAACAAAAAACTTTCCCTAACACATCACCTGCATGAAGGTAAGATTGACGTGGCATGTATCCAGGAAACGCACCTCAACAATAATCATAAATTCTCAATCAGAGGATACCAGACCTTCCGTCTAGATAGAGAAGGCCACAAAGGAGGGGTCCTGATACTGACCAGAAACAGCATACCGAGTAGCGCGGTACCTGTCAATCACACCGGACAAGCAGAAATTGTAGGAGTTGACATAATGGCTCAAGAGACGAAGCTCCGCATTTTCAATCTGTACGGACCACCAAACAGAGACCTATCGCTCTCGAGTATGGAGGTCAGAGACTCCAACTGCATAGTAGTTGGAGATTTCAACAGCCACTAGGAGAGATGGGGATACTCTGACACAGACAGCAGAGGTGACGAAGTGGAAGATTGGGAGATAGATGCAAATCTCTCCCTAATCAATAGGCCGGAGGATAGCCCTAGCTTCTATTCAAGAACATGGCATACCACCTCGACTCCAGATTTGGCCTTCTCCACACAGGACATACACTATAAAATAGACCGCCAGGTGCTAAACCAACTGGCAGGTAGCGACCACAGGCCGATCAGGCTAACCATTGACATGGAAGTAGGCCCACAGGAAACAAAACCGCTCCCACGTTGGAATTACAAACGAGCCGACTGGGACAGATTTGCAATCCTGACAGATGGGCTGTGTGAAACCATCAACACACGAAACACCAAAATGAAGCCCATGGTAGAGAGCCTAAGCAAGGCAATAATGCAAGCCGCCACTGAAACCATCCCAAGAGGAGCTAGAAAAAACTATAAGACCTACTGGAATGATGAGTTACAGAAAGTGGAAGATGCAGTAACAAATGCTAGGAACATGGCAGAACGAGAAAAATCCATGGAGGCAAACATCGCCCTCAAAGCCGCCGCGGCGAAGTACAAACACACTCTCAAGCAAACAGCAAGAGAAAGCTGGAAAAATAAAACGGAAAGTCTAAACCTGGACAAAGAAGGGAACAAGCTATAGAAGCTAGTCAGAGCCATGAATGACGAAACCCCGTCAAATAAACAAATTACTATCAAGCAAGGCGAGAACTTGATCACAGGTAAGAAAGCCGCAAACGCCTTTGTCGATAACTATGCCAGAGCAAACCACATCGAGGTCCCTGCAGATAAGCATACAGACATTAGCGAAGAGCTAAAGGGACACGAAAACATAAATACGGCTCCTGAAGAGCACATGATGGCCAAACTAACAATGCGCGAAATGGAAAAGGCTATGAGAACACTAAAGAAAAGGAAATCTCCCGGAAAAGACGGGATAACAAACGAAATGCTGATGGGGCTGGGCCAAACAGCGAAGAAGAAACTGCTATCGGTCCTAAACCAAAGCTGGAAAAGGGGAATTGTACCACAGGCATGGAAAGATGCAATACTGGTACCAGTACCAAAAACAGGAAAGGACAAAACAGATCCAAATGGATACAGGCCCATAAGCCTACTGAGCTGTGTCGGAAAGCTGATGGAACGGATGATAAACACCAGACTGATGTGGCATCTGGAAGAAAAACGAATACTAATTCCACAGCAAGCCGGCTTTAGACAGCACAGATCCACTGAGGACCAGGTCATCCTCATAGCCCAGGAGATAGAAGATGCCTACCAGGCACAGAAACACACAGTAGCTGTTTGGGTGGATCTGGAAAAGGCATTTGACAAAGTCTGGAAGGATGGACTTAGAGTCAAGCTAAGAAGAAGTGATGTCTGTGGGAAGATGTACAAGTGGATCAACCACTACCTCAAACAAAGAACGGCCAGAGTCCAAGTACAAGGGCAGATGAGCAAAAAGGTGACACTCGAGCAGGGAGTACCCCAAGGGGGAGTATTGTCACCCACACTCTTCCTGGTATATATAAACGATATTACAGAGAATATACCAAGAAGAGTCCATAGCTCAATGTTTGCAGACGATCTGGCTATGTGGACCTCTGAAAAGAATCTCACCATAGCAAGAAATCGGATGCAGACGGCCCTAACATCGCTGGAAGAGTGGGCGAACTCATGGCTGGTCAAAATAAACGAGGAGAAAACCACGTGCACAATATTCTCGCTCTCATTAAAACCCCAAAGTACCAAATTAAGTCTAAATGGCAAAATCCTGCAGCCAAACGACAACCCAACCTATCTGGGAGTCACATTTGATCGGCGCATGACATGGAAAAGTCAGATTGAGAGAAACCGAATGAAAGCCAGAGAAAGAATGGCGATCATGAGGAAACTTGCTGGCACAAGCTGGGGAGCAGACGAAAGCATACTAAAGAAACTGTACACTGGAAGAGTGAGACCAGTTCTCGAGTATGGCATTGCGGCATGGACAACAGCAGCGAAGGCGAACTTCGATAAAGTTAACAAACTTCAAAACCAAGCCATGAGAATTATAACAGGTGGCATGAAGTCAACGCCAATTGTAGAACTTGAAAAGATTACAAAACTGCAATCCATGACCGATAGAAGAGACTGCAGAGCCCAGCTGCAGTCAGAGAAACTCCGAAGACTGACGGACCATCCAATGTACCAGAGACTAAACAATCTGGGAAATGGGAAACTAAAGCGGAGAAACTTTGCAGAAATAGCCAAAGCAAAGATGCACGAAGATCCCATAAACGCACTAACAACACGAAAACCCATCACTACTGTACGAAAACCTACTTGGAGGCAGGATATATTTCCAGAGGTGGTAGAAAATATACCAGGTATTGCAAACAAAAACTGCCAGACTGAAAAAGAAAGAAGAGACACTACCCTAAGCTTCATAACGAAAAGCTACCCAAGCATGGACTGGACCCATGCATACACCGACGGTTCTGTAACAAACACTACACAGAACGGAGGGGCAGGAGCATTCCTGAACCTACCAAATGGCAGAAAAATAACACTGTCATTCGCTACTGGTAAGTACACAAGCAATTTCAGAGCGGAGACAGAGGCACTGAGGGCGGCAGTGGAAGAAATGGTAACACACAGTGAAAATGAGAGCCATATAGTCCTGCTGACAGATGCTCTCGCCGTAGTCACAGCGCTAAAAAGCCAGAAAAACACTGAGCTTAATGACTTAAGAGCAGCACTCTGCAAACTGTGCCAGCAGTCCGCACCAAAAAGGGTAGTGGTACAGTGGGTTCCATCACACTGCAACATCCAAGGCAACGAGGAGGCAGACAGACGGGCAAAAGAAGGTGCAAGGCTACCACAAACAGATACCAGTATGACGTACGAAGAGTCAAAACGGCTTATCAAAGCCAGATACATGACCAAATGGGAAACCGAACATACTGGTTACACCAAAAACGATGCCTATTACCAGTTGAACCGAAGAGAGCAGGTCGTTGTCTTCAGACTTCGCACTGGCCACAACAGACTGAGGTACCACCTATTCAACAAATTGAAGATAGGGTGTACCGACGAATGCCCGTGCGGTACTGGTAAAATGACCAGAGAACATCTGCTGCAGAACTGCCCGACATACGAGGATCAGAGAGAGCAGATGTGGCCATTACCAGTGGAACTGCAAGACAAGCTCTATGGTAGTGGCGAGAGACGCAGTGAGGGTGATAGGTGAGGACGAGTTTCACACAGTCAGAGGGAGGACGGCGGGTGGGAGTGAGGGAGTCTTGGCGGGAGATAAGAAGAACCCGCTGAAGAGCGGAGGAGAGAGTGGTCTCAGGGTAGAGTCGCTTGCGGAAGAAGTCAAGCATCTCGTGGGCCCTGAGAAGGAAGTCGTCGTCATCCTGACATAGGCGTCGGAGGCGGAGGAGTTGGGAGAAAGGAAGCGAATCGCGGCAGGATAGGGGATGGGAGGAAGTGTAGAGGGGGTAGTTGTGGGCGTCAGTGGGTTTGTAGTAGACAGTGGTGGAGAGGCCTGAAGGGCAGATAGAGACAGTGATGTCCAGAAAGTGAACAGACGTGAGAGAAATGTCAGACGTGAACTTGATCGAGGGGTGGAAGTCGTTGACAAAGTCGATAAAGTTGAGGAGATCCTTCTCCGACATGTCAGTAATACCAATCCCATCGTCGATGTATCGATAATACATCAAAGGAAAGGGGCCCTGGAATTGAAGCCAGATCAAGTGTTCCAGGTGACCCATGAACATGCATGCGTAGCTGGAGCCCATTCTGGTGCCCATAGCCACACCGCTGATCTGGTCGAAGAACTGGCCATTGAATTCAAAGTTATTGAGAGTAAGAACGAGTTCTGCTAGACGGACGATGGCAGACGTGGAGATGGATGGGTTAACCCTTCGGTCAAGGAAGAAACGGAGGGCCAATAAACCATCAGAGTGGGGGATCGAGGTGTACATTGAACAGACATCAAGTAGGAAGAGACGATAGGTTTGGTCAGGGGAGAGGACAATGGTAGAGAAAGTGGTTAAGGCGTGGTTGGTGTCCTTAAGAAATGTGGGAAGACTCTCCACCATAGGTTGGAAGACACTATCCAGGAAGTCTGATACCAGTTCGGTGGGACAGGAACAGGCAGAGACAATAGGGCGACCTGGGTTGTCGGACTTATGAATTTTAGGCAGCATGTAGAAAGAAGGCTTACCCAGACAACTGTCAAAGATACGGAGGTTTGTAGCGCTCTTCGGGAGGAGATGTCGTTTGGTCATATCAAGGATGGTGGTAGAGACCTCCTTGTTAAAACGGACAGTGGCATCATCGGCGCGCGGTTTATAGAAAGAAGGATCAGATAGTTGAAGACTGCCCTCCTGAACATATAAATCCTTGCGCCAAACCACCACTGCTTGACTTCTTCCGCAAGCGACTCTACCCTGAGACCACTCTCTCCTCCGCTCTTCAGCGTGTTCTTCTTATCTCCCGCCAAGACTCCCTCACTCCCACCCGCCGTCCTCCCTCTGACCGTGTGAAACTCATCCTCACCTATCACCCTCACAGCGTCTCTGTCCGGGATATCCTATTCCGCCATCTCCCTATCCTTCACTCTGATCCTACCACTCGCGAAGTTTTTCCCGATCCTCCCCTTGTCGCCTACAAGCGTGACAGGAACCTGAGGGACTTGCTGGTCAGTAGTCGCCTACACACCAGCCCTCATAGCCTCCCAGGCACCAGGCCGTGCACAAATTCATGTGGCTGTGTTACCTGTCCTCATGTCATCCTTTCTCGCTCCATTACCTTTCTTAAGGCTGAATTCTTCATCAAAGAGGGGTTCACATGCAAATCTCGTAACCGCATCTATTCCATCATCTGCCGCCAGTGTGGTATGACTTACATTGGGGAAACTGGTATGGAACTACGGGAGCGTTTCCGCCAACACCTCAACGACATCGGCAACAGCACTGGTTCCCCAATTGCCAGCCACTTCAATGGTCCTGAGCACCGGGGTATGGCTGACGTCAGTGTCACTGGTCTAGTTTCGTGCTTCTCTGACGATCGTCATCGATTCGCCCTTGAGAACAGACTTATCTCGAGTGTGGGCTGTCTCCAACCACATGGTATAAATATCTTCCATACTTTTTCTTAAACCCTCACACTGGCCCCCATCTATTTGTCTTCCTTCCCCCCCCCCCCGCCTGCCCCATTCTTCCATCAGTTCTCTTCCCCCCTCTCTTATATCAATATCACGCCCTCCCGGCTTATATTGCCTTCTCATTGTTCTCCTATCTGGACCACTATTTGGCCACGCTTGGCTTATCAGGCATATTCCGCCATTTTTTGTTTGACCGCTCCCATTTCAGTTTCTATCGAGTACTTGGCACGACCGGTCGCTTAGACAGAAAGCGTCTCCCACCTGAAACAGATGAGTTGACCATTTTTTCTTATATGTTGATTTGTTAGTTCAGTGTTGTTGTCCCTGATGAAGGCCTATCTCGTCTCGGTGCGGTATCTGACCATACCCATTTTAAAATTTTGATTAAGCTCAACCTTAATCAACTTTTACTAGTTTTTTTTCATGTTTTTTTCCCATTATACACATCCACAGAACCGCTGCATCCTCGCCTTATTTTAATTATATATTTTATTTGTCCCAAGGAAGAGACTTCATCCCCCCACTCAGCTCACCGACACAAGCTGACGGACAACTAAATGAATAATTCATAACGTTTGAGGTTCACCAGACTACTAGCATGGCATAAGGTGGTTTGAAGTCACAGAACTGGTCTTTTCCTAGATGAGTAACCACTCTAAGAATAAATAAGAGTTGCGCACCTTTTGGGATTATCTAAAGTACGGAGCATTGAGAGCAACCTAAAAAGAAATATCGAAATTGTCACATTTCACCACATCCTGTCCGACAAATATTCCTTCATTTTCTGGCCGAAAACAATCACAAACCGAGAACAACTGCCGAGAGCGATCAAGAAGATATTTACACCATCATAGACAGTCGACGCTAGAATTGAATAGGTCATGTTTTAGGATGAGATCCTAACACCACCATCATTACCTTCATAGTATGGGCCACAAAAAGAAGGTGAAAGAGAGACTAACCTAAAACAACTTGGCGAAAGAGAGGCTGACCTAAAACAACTTGGCGAAAGAGAGGCTGACCTAAAACTACTAGGCGAAAGAGAGGCTGACCTAAAACAGCTTGGCGAAAGAATGGATGACCTAAAACTACTTGTCGAAAGAGAGGCTGATCTAAAATAGCTTGGCGAAAGAAGGGATGACCTAAAACTACTTGGTGGGAGAGAAGCTGACCTAAATCAACTTGGCGAAAGAGAGGCTGACATTAAACAGCTTGGCGAAAGAAGGAATGACCTAAAACAGCTTGGCAAAAGAGAGGCTGGCCTAAAACAACTTGGCGAAAGAGAGGTTAACATAAAACAACTTGGCGAAAGAAGGGATGTCCTAAAACAGCTTGGCAAAAGAGAGGCTGGCCTAAAACAACTTGGAAAAAGAGATGCTGACTTCAAACAACTTGGCGAAAGAGAGGTTAACATAAAACAACTTGCCGAAAGAAGAGATATCCTAAAACAACTTGGCGAAAGAGAAGCTGGCCAACATAAGGACACTCACTAAAAGCTAACATTTTAAAAAAACTTCTCTTTTCCCATATCCACATCTGTCCACTTCTGCTTGCAGACGTCCACTTCACGTGGCCTTGATCAAACACATACGTTTATTTGTAATAATCACGTACTTATAGTTAATGCGTAGTTTGTTTCGTTACAATCCATCATTTGTATACAGATGACTCCATTTATTTGTGTGAAATAAGACTTAGTAAATAATGTACGCTGCAAGTCTTAACTCGGTGTTAAGTGCGATGGACAGTTATTAATTAACATTAATTTTATTTAACACATTTTTACAAAAGTGCGAATCAGAAATGTTTGGTGTCTTATTTTAAAAATAAATTCTTTTGGTGTGACTTCCAATTTTGCGCCGCCTCCATTACCTCATCTTCACCTGCCTATGGACCCATCTGTTACACACTTTCCTATAACCAAGGTCATCATTGGCAATTTTGAATGCAGTGCCGTGACTCATATCTATTTCAACAATAGTGACTCGTCTGTTGCCACTGACTAGCTGGTCGATCTGCTGTTTCACTGTGTCAGTTACTCTGCATGCTGGTCTCCCACGCAGTGGCTCATTAATGACCTTTTGTCTGTCTACCCATCTATCTATTTATACACTATCCTCTAACTCAAGCAACTGTCTCCATACAGAACCGTCATTCTTCTGTAGATTTCCGAATTTATAACACCGTTCGACCATAACAGACTAATACCACCTCGTTATTCTCCAAAGGTGCAAGTCGACAGTGAGGCGGCCATGTTGTACACTTTATTGTGCATACTTCACGATCGTCCCATTCCCTACAATGAATATTGATAATGAGCCATTTTGTGTCCTGAAATAATATTGGGTGAGGAAAATGTTTAAGAAGATTTTGTGAACTGAAGGATGAAATATTTGACTGCATGCGGGACAACTTACCACGTTAAGTTGACCTGAATCATAAATTCTTATTGATGTTGTTGTTGTTCATTTAATGGAGACCTAGCGCTGTAGTCTTTACTAAAGATTGTGTTGCCCTGAGACAACTCTTGTTCATCTTGTAGTAATATATTTAAGACGCTTACATCCCTTGGATAACTTTATTAATCTCACTTGCTCTACGCGATTAAACATTCACTGCAGGTTCTAGTTATGAGCATTTAAGTGGCAGAATGGCAGAGACGTCAATTCTCACGTCAAAGGTACTGAGTTCGATCGTTGTTATCGACACGTCTCTTCGACCCAGCTATAAATGGATACATGACCTACAGTAAGTCAAGAAATTAAAGCAAGAGTGCCAACTTGGCCACCCCGTATCCTTAATGCTGAGGTAAATAAGTACAATGAAATCTCTAACACTTCATCCCCAACAACAGTGTCTGCTATGGAACTATCATCATCATGTAACAGGTCCTTCGCAGAACGTCGCTCTCATCACAGCCGTTGGGGACGGCGTGGGCTAGTGGTTAAGTGACACGGCTCACAACGCGAAGGTGCTGGGTTCGATCCCCATCACAGCACCAGCCGTTACCCCGGGGAACCAAACGCTTATAAAATGCAGGAGGAAGCCGGCCCTTACATAAAATGCATGCTGAAGTCGTATGCACTGGGCCGACAGGCACAAAATAAAAACCACAGTGTAACGCACACCGTCTTGGGGATTAGAGAAATAAGGCAAACGCAAACCAAAAAAAAAACAAAGAAACAAAAAAATCACAGGTGTACTGCAGGACTCGATATTTGGCCATTTCTCTCGTCTCTGTCACCGTCATCTTCACATCTTTGATATCACGTGTCCGTCTTCCCTCCCATCTAACACGACCTGACTTTCCAGGCACCGAACAATCCAGTATCGTTTTATATAACCGTTCTGGTGTTTGATATGGCCAAAGTATTTTAGTTTCGTTGATGCAATGCTTGTTAATGACCCAATTTTATTTTATATCCAGCTCTTCTGGGATTTGTATTTTTCTGTTTCGCTATCCCTGGTATTCTGATAATTTTCTTGCACCATTTTTGCTCGAAGGATTTAATTAACGTAATTAATGTTTGAAGATCACGATCCTGAGCAGTGAATGAGCTGACTGAGTCAGCGACCCAGAACTGGCAAGACCCCTTTGCACCGCCACGAGGTGATCCTGAATAACAGGCTGCAACAGGGCAGACTGGCTAAGGACAAGGGATCGAAGTGAGTAGGCTAACTCAGTAACCTAAAATGACATACTGAATTCGGATGTGTCAGACCGAAAGGTGCAAATAGCAGAGTCACGCTGTAAACTACGACACAAATTCCGATCTCCGGACTACATCCAGCTACTTGCAATGCCATTTTCAGGGTTTGATTGCAATAGTTTGAGAACGAACGACGAAGACGGAGAAGAATTATGTAATAGGAATTCTTGTTTGTTTTATAGTTTATTATTAACAGAGATCGGACGCCCGTGTACAGTGTCGCGCACGTTAAAAATCCTTCTGCCATTGGAAATCAAAAAGGGTAGGATTAACGGCCGCAGTCAAAATTAGGTCAAAAATCTAGCCAATCTATTACGAGATCCTCGCCGGTATTCAGGAGTTCGTGCATTATGATGAGATTCTCCTAAAATATGAAGAAACACAGAGCATTTGTGGGTTAAACCATGGTTAAACCGTGTGCAATGACATTGATTCTTCGACTAAACTAAACTATAGGTTATTATTGTTCTGCCATACGTTCTTCATTTATTTTTAGGTATGGCTTTAGCATTTAAATACTGCCGAAGACGGATGTGTCGGACCGAAAGGTGCAAAAATCGCGGTCAAACTGTAAACTAGCGACACAACTCAAATCCGTTCTCCGGACTACATCCTGCTACTTGCAAAGCCCTGTTCATGGCTTGGTAGCAGGAGATTGAGAACGAGCGCAGAAGAAGAAAAAGAAGCATTTCAATTCTAGTTTTATTTTTCACTCCCAATGAAGTATGTAATCACCACTGAAGCCAATTCTGTTACAGGATGCCTCTGTCCAAACCAGCTTGCGCAATCCTATTGGTGGTTCCTGGAGCGGGGCCGAAGATGCAGTTAACGAGATAACAGAAACCAACGGCTCATAATTGACTGTCTTGTGTTAGGATCAAACTTTTGAAGTGCCGGCCCTTGAAATAGGCTGTATCCGTGCAGTATGACTGAAAGAATAGGAGTCGTTGAGGGAAGACAAATCCAAACCACAATTATGCCGTGACGAACCAGGATGTGTCGGGGCGAATGACGTGGGTATCACATCTTCGCTATAAACTGTAATACAACGTAGCAGAACGTCATTTTCAGGACGAACGAAGAAGGAAAGGAAAAAGCATTCTGATAAAGAATCCCTAAATCGGGAGCAAAGGATAATACCACTGTAAACGTATCAAGCAAGTAATAAGTGAACATCAAGGTTGGGCATGGGGCTGGCTCTGTTACTCTAGCGAAACTCTATACTACAAAAAACGTCAACAAATATTGTCACGTCAACTGTTTTTTTTAAAATGGTCCACATCAACCACGAGAAATCCACGAGTATTGCTGATTCAACTGTTTTCTTCTGTAAACAAAAATGAAACGAGAAAGGATGCGGGGGCACAGTACGTGCAGCTTTCTTTATTTAGCATTCTCCGTGGCAAGCAAGACCAGGTTGATTAACATTAATGTAGAATCGGTCTCGCTAAATTGCTCGTAACCAATACATGCAACAATGTACAACGATTAGACTTGCAGACCTTCACCAAGAGAGTACAGCGTCTAGACTGCGGACCTTCACCAACAGAGCAAAACTTCTAGACTGTAGACCTTCACTAACAGAGCACAACGTCTAGACTGCAGACCTTCACCAACAGAGTACAACGTCTAGACTGCAGACCTCTACCAACAGAGTACAACGTCTAGATTGTAGACCTTTACCAACAGAGTACAGCATCTAGACTGCAGACCTTCACCAACAGAGTTCAACGTCTAGACTGCAGAACTTCACCAACAGAGTACAACGTCTAGACTGCAGACCTCTACCAACAGAGTACAACGTCTAGATTGTAGACCTTTACCAACAGAGTACAGCATCTAGACTGCAGACCTTCACCAACAGAGTTCAACGTCTAGACTGCAGAACTTCACCAACAGAGTACAACGTCTAGACTGCAGACCTTCACCAACAGAGTTCAACGTCTAGACTGCAGACCTTCACCAACAGAGTACAACGTCTAGACTGCAGACCATTACCAACAGAGTACAACGTCTAGACTGCAGACCTTTACCAACAGATGGCTTAGCATTAGATCGCATGAGGTGATGATGATGATGATATAATCCCTTGCGTAAGGTAATAATAAACCCAAATATGTGACATGAAGCACAACAGTGAGCAATGCAGCGAGAGATTGGGTAGAAAAGTGGATATGGATAGAACGAAGCCGTAGAAGGTAGCTTTGCAATAGCACCAGACATATGTGAACACGCGCATTTTTTTATAAAGAAAAGACTAACCGAAAAATTGGAGTCAGGACAGGCCAAGATAAATAGATATATGTTTTTGTGCTTTCAATCATTCAAAACCGGTTCAGCTCAGTGTAGATCACATGCTTTCAACAAAATATGTGGCAATTCAAGGAAATCAAACGTGCCCTTTTTGTTGCTTAACGTTTCTACAAGTTGGGGTTACCTGCCCCATACCCAATCCTTCCTAGTCGTCTCTTACGATACTCCCTGGCAGGTTACAATGTTGCTACTCTTGTCTCCTCTTTCTAGCTCAGACAACATTCGGGCACATTCGTGTATTATTGCTATTATTATTACTTTACGAGTGGTCTGCCGAGGTCTATGTCCACGACAAGGACAAGAATAGCACCACTGCCACACAGAGAACTGTGTGACATAGTATAACACCGGTAATGGTTAGGTGGTTTGTTAAGAACAGCATGGATGGCGCCTAGAAGGCTAAAATCTACTTTGCTCTAGTGTTTGAGTCTATTCAGATAGACTCGCACATCAGTTAACCACACTCTATAGTGGAGTAATAAGCTGCCCGAGTCTAGCCCGCTAAGTAGGAACTCTTCCACCCGGCTACATCCAGCTCACAGTAATAAGCTGCCCCAGTCTAGCCCGCTAAGTAGGAACTCTTCCACCCGGCTACATCCAGCTCACAGTAATAAGCTGCCCGAGTCTAGCCCGCTAAGTAGGAACTCTTCCACCCGACTACATCCAGCTCACAGTAATAAGCTGCCCGACTCTAGCCCGCTAAGTAGGAACTCTTCCACCCGGCTACATCCAGCTCACAGTAATAAGCTGCCCGAGTCTAGCCCGCTAAGTAGGAACTCTTCCACCCGGCTACATCCAGCTCACAGTAATAAGCTGCCCGAGTCTAGCCCGCTAAGTAGGAACTCTTCCACCCGGCTACATCCAGCTCACAGTAATAAGCTGCCCGAGTCTAGCCCGCTAAGTAGGAACTCTTCCACCCGGCTACATCCAGCTCACAGTAATAAGCTGCCCGAGTCTAGCCCGCTAAGTAGGAACTCTTCCACCCGGCTACATCCAGCTCACAGTAATAAGCTGCCCGAGTCTAGCCCGCTAAGTAGGAACTCTTCCACCCGGCTACATCCAGCTCACAGTAATAAGCTGACCGAGTCTAGCCCGCTAAGTAGGAACTCTTCCACCAGGCTACATCCAGCTCACATCAGAGATGGGACCTGCACATGGGCGTATGCCCCTTCAGAAGTACAGATCGACTAAAACTAAGATTATTACTATAGTATTTAGTTAGTTAGTTAGTTAGTTAGTTAGTTAGTTAGTTAGTTAGTTAGTTAATTAGTTAGTTAGCTAGTTAGTTTTCTTTTCACTTGTGTCATTAAGCGTCGTGGGGAGCTTAAGTCGTCTATCCTGCGCCAAGTGCGTTGCGCCGGTCAATGTGAGCTCTTGTCGCTGCACAATCACGCTAATGTCATCTATCCACCTACCTCGCGGCCGGCCCCTTTTCCTGTAGCCAGATCTACCAGCATTGAAGGCCATCAGTGGTGTATTCTCATGAGACAACCAAACCAACTTATTTTCTGCCTGGAAATGTATTCGACACAAGAGATAGTGCCGACCATACTTCGAATGTCGTCGTTCCGCATTCTGTCTCTTCTGGTAACACCGATGACCTTCCTCAAGCACTTCATTTCATAAGTCAAAATTCTGCTCTTGCGCTCCCTGGACAGATGCCATGTTTGACACTGGTAGCACAGAGTCGGCATAAATACACTGTTTATCAGATGTTGCCAAACAAATGCTCAGGTGTCTAAGAAGTGGGGACAGCTGACAAGTCACCGCAGATGCTTTTTGGCTTGTCTTCGTTCGTTCTCAATCACCCGCTATCAAACCCTGAAAGGGCTAAAGTAGCAGAATGTAGTCCACCGAACGGAATGCGTTGTGTCGTAGTTTACAGCTTCACTGCGATATTTGCATCTTTCGGTCCAACACATCCGACTTCACCAAGCATTTTTTGAGTACCTGGTTAGCATTCCCTCTTCGATCCCTTCTACTTAGCCAGTCTGCCCTGCTGCAGCCTGTTATTCAGGATCACCGCGTGGAGGTGTAGAAGGGTCTTGGCAGCTCTGATTCGCTGGAGGGATGATAGGAGTGTAGTCACACGTTCAGTTCATTCAGTTATTGTCTTCTGGATGTACGATACTCTAATGCATAATCCTGAAATGCTGGCACGTTAGACTTTTGCAGATAGGTGTGCTTGGATCGGCATGCTGGACTTTGGCGAGAAGATTGGTCTGTATTGGCAAGCTAGACATTGAGAAGAACTTCAGTCTGGGCCGGCATGCTGGACTTTGGTGAGAAGATGTGTCTGGACCGGCATTCTGGACTTTGGCGAGAGGATGTGTCTGGGCCGGCATGCTGGACTTTGGCGAGAGGATGTGTCTGGGCCGGTATGCTGGACTTTGGTGAGAGAATGTGTCTGGGCCGGCATGCTGGACTTTGGCGAGAAGATGTGTCTGGGCCGGTATGCTGGACTTTGGCGAGAGAATGTGTCTGGACTATGAAGCTAGACTCTTTTAAGATGATGTGTCTGAACTATCAAGCTAGACTCTGTGAAGATGTGTCTGAACTATCATGCTAGACTCTGTCAAGATGTGTCTGGACTATCAAACTAGACTCTGTTAAGATGTGTCTGAACTATCAAGCTAGACTCTGTCAAGATGTGTCTGAACTATCAAGCTAGACTCTGTCAAGATGTGTCTGAACTATCAAGCTAGACTCTGTCAAGATGTGTCTGAACTATCAAGCTAGACTCTGTCAAGATGTGTCTGAACTATCAAGCTAGACTCTGTCAAGATGTGTCTGAACTATCAAGCTAGACTCTGTCAAGATGTGTCTGAACTATCAAGCTAGACTCTGTCAAGATGTGTCTGAACTATCAAGCTAGACTCTGTCAAGATGTGTCTGAACTATCAAGCTAGACTCTGTCAAGATGTGTCTGAACTATCACGCTAGACTCTGTCAAGATGTGTCTGAACTATCAAGCTAGACTCTGTCAAGATGTGTCTGAACTATCAAGCTAGAATCTGTCAAGATGTGTCTGAACTATCAAGCTAGAATCTGTCAAGATGTGTCTGAACTATCAAGCTAGAATCTGTCAAGATGTGTCTGAAGTATCAAGCTAGACTTTGGTGGCCTGAAGATTGGCCTGCACTAGCAAGCTGACAGTACGATAAAGGTACTCCCAAAGCACACAATGGTATTGGAGATTAAGTATTAGAAACCTCACAATATCAGCTGTTTATGAGATCGGATTGTCAAATCTCTGCTTTGCTTCCATAACAGCAAAACCACTTATCTTTTCAGCTGAGTCGACTAGGCACTGTCGATAGCGAGATTCGAACCAAGTAACTTTAACTGTGAAAGGTGAGCGTGTTACTATTCTGCTGAAGACACTCAAGCTGTCGGTAGATTTCCCCAAAACGTGAAAGCACATGTAAGCTGCCGCATAAGGCTAAATCATATGTTAATTTTGTTAGCATACCCGATAAAGGCATGACAAAAGGCATCACAAAATAAAGGCATCATAAAATAACTGCTGAACACCGACCTCAGGCAACGTCTCTGAACTGTTTGAAGCGATATCTCGAAAGGAAATCATGTGCAATAGCCCAACTGATGAATTCACCCGTGTGTGCTCCTACGTGTTGTAGAAAGCTTTCCGCCGTTAGATGAGACTTGACTACCATATGCTATCACATTAGCACCCCCAATCGGACGTCGCATTGTGTCACTAACCATGGGGAACTATTATTATAATTATTAAGGTCCTCAAAATGCCTAACGGGATATGGGATATCAAGAATAATATGGATTAAATCCCCCGATAATAAAGTCAAATAATGTTCATCCTAATGTTACTGTCAACGTATTTGTTCTTTGTGGCAGTCTTGGTTCTAATTGCTATTTTGTTCTAGTGTCTGTTTCGCGGTGCAATATTCTGGCATTCAAATGAATACTGCGTAGGCGAAAAACACGCCACAATTCAATTATCCCCCCGATTTGAACCAGGAAAGCCTTTCAGCGCAACCCTATGACCTCAGAATAATCACTGAGTCATATCCATTCCCTCTGGTCAAGGGTGGGTGCTGTTGCGTCACAGGTCCCAGGCACCCAACATGCTTTCCTATAATTCAACTGACTGTCACGTGACTCTGGAGCCCGATCGTTGGCGCCTCAATAGCTGCTTGAGTAACGTCTGAAACAAAGAAGACGGTCAGAGTTAAGAACGAAAGATTTTGACATAAAATAAGCACAGGAAGATCATGGGTGTATAGCCAGTCCTTTCATACACAAACACACACTAACAGGCGCCGCAGGGTGAGGCCCTTCCATTGCACTTTGGTTGGGTTTGATTACTGAGATCGCTCTAACTACCATAGGTACATACAGACGCATCCAAGTACTGGTAAATACGTCGTGATATCGCCAATAGAACACATTTTTAACCTGCGTTTGATCAGTGAATAATACACTCAGCTTAAACAGAAATTGTACCAGGTCTTCGTTGACTTCAAAAAGGCTTTTGAAAGGGTGGGACATGCGGGCCTATGGGAAACTCTGCACTGGTACAAGAAAGAATGGCGGCTAACCCACGTCATTGAGAAACTATACTCCGATGCCAACAGTGCAGTTTACCTCAATTGGACCACAGTGAATGGTTCCGCAAGACAGTCGGTGTGCGTTAGGGGTGTCTCCTCTCTCCGACACTTTTCAATATTTCTAAAGAACGCATTATGTCAGATGCAGTGGATGAACACGTAGGGACGGTCAGTATAGGTGGACGGTCGGTATAGGTGGACGGTCGGTATAGGTAGACGGTCAGTATAGATGGACGGTCAGTATAGGTGGACGCATACTCACCAACCTCCGGTTTGCCAACGACATTACCGGTCTGGCTGGAACAGAACCTGAACTTTCAAGGCTAGTCGCAAACCTGGACAATGCTGCCCAGAAATGTGGGATGGGAATCAATGCAGAGAAGAGTAAGATGATGGCCAACGACCCAGAGGGTATTTTCAACCCGTTTATGGTCAATGGTGAACCTCTGGAAAGTGTTAGGCTATTTAAATATCTGGGAGCAGAAATGAATGTGGAGGGGTCTAGGGCGGAGATCCAGTCAAGAACAGCTATGGCCGTGGTCTCCCTGACCAAACTGAGAATAAGCTGGAAAGACTTTAGCCTTAAATCGAAGCTGACTTTAATGTATACAATGGTCACCTTGGTATACCTAAATTTTGCAAATTGTGCACAATAAAAATGAGAAGCGTGCGAAGAATTCTTGCCATGTCATATCTGGATCTCGTTGTAAACGAGTGTTCTTGAAATTGTTAAGAAGGAGTTAGACCAGTATAAAAACCTATTGACTATAGGAAAAATACAAAATTGACATAGTATGGACATATATCACGATAGATTGGGCTGACCAAGACCGTCCTGCAAGGCACTGTGTGTGGGAAGCATGGGAGATGGAGACCAAAAAGAGATGAGAGGACAATACAAAAGAGTGGACGGGAAGGTCTGAACCTGAAACTAATACACTGGCGAAAAGTCAAAACTTATGGCGGGAACTAGTTCGACAAACTACAATAACGGTGCCTCAACGACCTTCTAGGTTGTCGGACTGATGATGATGATCGCCTAAAAGATTACAGTCTCGTTTGGAAGGGAGGGCGTCCGCCAGTAGAATACAGAGAGGCAAACCTTTAATAAAAAACAATAAAATACAAAATAAGATAAGCAGCGGAAAATAATGAATGCTACATTGTTGTTGTTGTTGTTGTTATGGATTCACTTGCAACGGGGTTTTCTCTTCGGCCCAATACCATGTAATGATGAATATGTTTTGTTAGTTATTTAGTTCCATACAAAGTGTTTCTCTTATCTATCCTGGGAATGAGTAACATTTTAAAGACATCGTCAAGTGCAAACATTCAAAGAGAAAGTCATCGACAGAAAATAAAAACAAGTATGAATATTGCGTGGCGACTTCTGGCGGAAGCGATTTTTTTTTTCTCAGACATATAGAATACACTGCAGCGGGCCCAAGCAATGAGAATAAAGGCTTGTTGGAGATATGTACCTTATTTAGTAGCTTCTCTTCTACCATGGGGTATAGAGTCTTCTGCCAAACTTACATAAAAGATTCTCTTCACATGGAGATGTAGAGTATTCTACCTCACTTTCTTAGTAGCCTGTTTCCATGGAGGTCTAGAGGGAAGTCGAGGTGAGAGTCTAGGCCAGTATATTTATCGTCCGTTTCAATCGTCATCTGACAGTTCGGGGAATAGGTACGTGTCATGACATTATCGAAGAGAAACGTCCAGAGACAAAAGTCTGAACCACGGTTAACAACTGCTGGTTCCTTCGCCAGGACAATGCGCATGACCAATGGTCACTGCTCGATCTGCATCTTTTTGCTATAAACCAAGACATGTGTGCCTCACTTACCACCCTACTTATGTGACTTGTCTACAGCAGGCACATTTATTTGATTGTGGCCCTACATTTTAAATTGAAATGACGACGTTTAAGAACATTTGAGAAATCAAATAAATTTGCAGACGTTTCAAGGCGTGATCATCAAAAATGTTTACCAGATTTGTTTCTTCAAATTGAAACGGATTTGGGACGAATATATCAATAGGCAGGTGGAACATTTCTAAGGAGACAAAGCTGACTAGATTATATGAAACCTTGAACAAATTGTACTAAAAAGTTACGGAACTTTTTGATCGCATCGCGTATACACATAAAAAAACCAGACAACTTTGGAATTGGATCAGGCTGCCCAAGAAGATACTTTGTTGTCGTCTACTGCCCATGATGAGTATGTTAACTCTTTCCTGTGCCCTAAACAGAGCTGTGAGTGGAGGGTGTCAGTTTCACCATACCCCTAGCGTTTTCATGGAGGTGGACATGAGTCCTTCAGGCTGTTAAACTATGCTCGACTTTATCTGCATGTTTTGTCTAACCTTAACTAATATTGTCTGATCAGTACGTTTTGTCTGACTCTAACATAGTCTGATCAACATTTTTTGTCTGACCCTAACTGATATTGTCTGATCAGTACGTTTTGTATGACCCTAACTAACATTGTCTGATCAGCATGTTTTGTCTGACCCTAACTAACATAGTCTGATCAGCATTTTTTGTCTGACCCTAACTAACACACTCTGTTCAGCATGTTTTATCTGACTCTAACTAACATTGTCTGACCAGTTCGTTTTGTCTGACATATGGCACATTGTCTGGTCAGCATGTTTTGTCTGACCCTAACTAACATAGTCCGATCAGTATGTTTTGTCTGACCCTAACTAACATTGTCTGGTCAGCATGTTTTGCATGACCCTAACTAACATAATCTTATCAGTATGTTTTATCTGACATTAACATAGTATGATCAGAATGTTTTGTCTAACCAACCTTTATTCTCCACTTTCCAAGAAGACACTTTAGCATTATCGTCAGAACTGTCATGGCGGGACAAAAGAACGGAAGCGAAAGAGAGGCTTACATATAACAAACAACTTGCAGGAAAATGGAAATCCTGAACCAGAGCAGGTGCTGGGTATAATATGTCCATAATACTCTGGAAGTGTGCCAGGGATTTCCGTGTTTTTCGTCAATCTCCAACATAACTAGCCGTTGGTCTCACCTTTCTTGGGACTGGGGGACGCTTGAAACTTGTGGGATTAAAAAACCCTATCGTTTCGTGCTTTCGTTTCTTGAGGCAAGCATCTTTACCTCTCAGAGAAACATGCCTTATCTATATCAGACTCTGTGTGTTCTCTGTACCATGTATCTTGGAACGATATGTTCTATCGTTATCCTGATCTCTTTTTATGTAGCACAGTCTTCAGTTTAGATTGTTATTCCTCCCAAGTTGGATAATTTATCTGCCTCCTCGTTTTCATTATCTGACAATGTACAGAAATCCAAAGGTTTTCTTCCCGTTTAAAGTGTAGCTAGTATTCCTGTACACCTTTGGTGGGATGTTGTTTTCATCACTTTTGATGGCCAAGTAGACTGACACGGAATCTTGTTTCTGGTATGGTCCTTATTATCCTCCCTTGAAATGCAGCGGTTCTTATAAACTCAACTTCAACTATAGAGATGTTCAAGAATTGTTCCTTGACCACTGATATTTGGACGTTCTGGTCAAGACTGATTTTTGTGTAAACACCCTACCACCCTCTTGACCACCCTTTTCCATTTCGTCTCCTTCGTTACTGTTCCGTCTGATCTATATATGAGCTATTCCATGGCTGAATGTGTATTTATAATTAATTATAATGCAATACATTTTCTTTCAAGTTCTGTCTGGGTGACTTTTCACGTCATCTGTTGTATATAGTCTCAACTCTGGAAATTATGTTCTCTTCCATTGTAGTAACGTGGTGCTTGCAAGGGCTGTGCATTTATTTTGCAAGGTGTGGCATGGACGGGGCTAATCTCTTTCATATTTCTGTAAAGGAGTATCTCTGATGTCTGCCTAGATCATTTTCTTCGAGAATTTTATTAGAATAAAGTTAAGACTACGTTTCTTACAGTCAACCCAGGCCCTACAGACTAGTCCAGGAAAGATACGCATTGAAAGTTGGAAACAACTAACAATAAGGAAAAACCTAAAACAAGAGGGATACTTGTGTGATGAAACATGCAAATGTAGAGTTACACAAGACCAGGACCATCTGATGATCTGCCCAAATCTCCCGGAGACTTGTAGCACGGATGACTGGTTGAGTGCCAGAGACAGGAGCAAACCACGTGGCTTAATACTGGAAGAATGAAGTGTGAATGAAGTAAGTAAGTATTAGATGTGTGATTTGGAAGCCGTTTGAATGTGTGATTTGGAAGCCGTTTGAATGTGTGACCCTGTTCAAGTACTCTGTAACCTCTATCAGTCATGAGTGAGGAGGAAGACTAACGTCCGGTCAGGCACAACATGCTGATCAGACATGTTAGTCAGGGTCAGACAAAATATACTGGCCAAAACCCTCACCTCGACTTCCTAGTAGCCCCCCTGGGAACGGGCATAGCACAACCGCCTGGAGGACCCCGGTCCACCTTCATCAGCACGCTCGGGATGTCAGAAAAGCTATTGCAACCCATCGCTTAAAGTCTTTTTCAGGTCGCACAAAAGAGTAAGTCTGATTGTGGACATTCACAAACAACAACAACCCTGTTGAGGTACTCTGTAATCTCTTCTATCAGTCATGCGTTGTAGCTTTATTTTATTAGTGCTTATCACTCCTGTCGTGACTCTTTCTTTGTTTTGTTTGTTTTCAATTTACAACCTAAAGCTGTTGTGCAGACTGGCAATACATATTCAAATGCTGGTCTAATATTTCCTGTTCACAGCAAGTTCAATATTTGATAGTCTTGGATCCTGATGTAGTTCACGTTCATTTCTTTGTTGGAAGCATTCGCTGCTTAACTTTGTCTTGACACTTTTCCTGTTTATTTTTCATGTTAGTTTACTGTACAGTGTAATTACTATCAACATCTTCTTCTTGGCTCTGATCACCTAGAGGTGCATAGATCATTAACCAACCCGGGGACGGCGTGAGCTAGTGGTTAAGTGACACGGCTCACAACAAAAAAGTGCTGGGTTCGATCCCCATCACAGCACCGGCCGTTACCCCGGGGAAGCAAACTCTTAGAAAATGCAGGAGGAAGCAGACCCTTACATAAAATGAATGCTGATGTCGGATGCACTGGGCCGATAGGCGCAAATAAAAACCACAGTGCAACGCAAACCGCCTTGGAGATTAGAGAAATAAGGCGAACGCAAAAAAAAACCCAAACAAATTACTAACCTTTTCCAAACAGACAGGTCCTGTTTTCTTTCATTCTTTTTAGCTTCGCGTGCTTTTCGTGTATCGAGCTCTAGATTTCTTAACCGTGTGATCCTCTGTCTTCTGCTTTTCTATACCTATTATTTCTAGATATACTGTGTTCTTTTTTCCTGGTATTGTGTGTTACCATATTCTGAAGTATGCACCGTGAACTCTATCCGGTAACTATCTCAAGATAGCACGTGTTCAACACATGCAAAATCTGATACACAGACATGTGATCTTGTGGTAATAACAGACACACAGTAGAAAGTGAGCTCTAATTGTATCGCTTCCGTGAGAGTAGACGAGTGACAGCATAATTATGTCCAACCCTGCTTTAGGATAAAATGTTTGGTGACGAAAGAAATATGAAATAGATGGGATTATTTGAGAGATAAAATGTTTGTGACGAGAGAAATTTGAAATAGGTGGGATTATTTGAGAGATAAAATGTTTGGTGAAGAGAGAAATATGAGACAGACAACTAATATTATGATGGAAATATGTGTGATTATTTGGAAGATCAAATGTTTGGCGAAGAGTGAAATATGAGACAGACAACTAATATTATGATGGAAATATGTGAGATTATTTGGAAGATAAAATGTTTGGTGACGAGAGAAATACGAGACAGACAACCAAGATTATGATGGAAATAGATTGGATTATTTGGAAGATAAAATGTTTGGTGACGAGAGAAATATGAGACTGTCCTACCAAGATTATGATGGAAATAGATTGGATTATTTGGGAGATCAAATGTTTGGTGACGAGAGAAATATGTGCCAGTTATATGGAGGAAACAATTGTGGTTACTGGAGAACGAAAGAAGAGCATAAATTGAAGTTTACTCGTGTTATCGTATTATGTTGGTTGATCTCATCCTTAGTAATTTTTTTCACTGTTTTAAGGACGTAATGTATCAGACCATGAGTTGGATAATCCGCAATGTAAGTATGAGATACTTTCAGCGTGGCAGTGGACCTAGTCTCGTCTCTGTCACACACGCAAAGCCTTTACCTATATATACCTCTGAACTTCTGATCATAACAATTTTTACATTTCTCCTGCGTTTTACCTGTAGACGACAAATTTGGGATAACTGTTCTCATTATGTCCCAATCAGATGCCAGAGATGGATACATTTTCTTAAGTTGTTATGTTTAGACATCAAAGATGGATACAAGTTCTTGTGTTTGTCCACTTTAGACATCAAAGATTCACACATTTCTTCATGCTTGTTTTCCTATTCTGACAAGAGCATAGGCGTATTTCTACGCATTTTTCCTAAAAACGGATGAACAATTCCTGTGTGTTTTTCCCCCGTAAAATGTCAAAGATTAACACAGTTTTGTGTTCTTATCTTGTGGAAATAATGTTGGACCGTCTTCCTAGTGTTTCCGTTTAGGCCTCAAGGACAGGCACATTTCAAAGTGGTTTCCGTTCAAACGCCAAATTTGGACACACTTCGCACTGTTCCCATCTCAAACCTCACCAAATAACGTGGTTTCTTATGATTTAAACTTGAGACAGATCAAGCGTGGGAACATTCTGTCCGTGTATTACTACACGCCCTCCCCCACCCCTACCCATTTCCCACCGCATGTGCCTCCCCTCCTCGATATTCTACCCCTACCCAAATCCTCCCACCCGACCCAACTTTCAATACTAGATATCGACATTCCTCATCGTTTCCGATCGACCGTAACGAATTAATGGTTTTGTGTACTCACGTGTTTAGCTCGAGACAAGTCTTTCCGGTTTCGTTTACGCTGCTTGGGGCTCTTCCGGTCCCTCCCTCTACCAATGCATACACACACACTCACATACATACACCTGCACACTCGACCCGGTGAACTCCTATCACGTGTAACTTGCGTCATAAGATATTGAATAGACGTAATAACACGTAACCAGAGTGAACGAGATCGCGTTGGCGGTGCTAGGTTGAGAAATGGCGTCCGTTTTACGGCTGTCATTCTCAACACGTTTTGGGTATGTTGAGAAATCTTGGCTTTTTCTTATAAATTGTGGGTCTTAACTTTTTCATACAAATCTTCAGATCATGTCTTCTTCGTACCATTGTTGGGATCTTCAATTTTCCTTACAAATAGTGAGAGGTTTGCTTTTTCATGAAAACTGAGATTTTGACTCTCTCTAATTAAATGGCGAAGAGTGGATTATAATGGTTACTGTAGCTCATTGGCTATACACACTCTTGCTCTGTACTACCACGCGTACTTCTCGGCTTGAACCTCGTTGATTTCAAAGTTATGCAGTCTGTATTGCTGATTCGTTTGTTGCATTGCCGAAATCTAACAGGCGATCAATCAAAGATTTCCAAATGTCGCCTCAATCCATCAGCAAAGTGTCCATAATGGCATCACTATGTTGATTGTTAACAATTGTCAGTTGATTAACCCTTAGCTCTGCTTTCCTGTTGCGCTAGTCTCTGCATTCAATGTCTAGGGGTATGATAACTCTGTGTTAGTCTCTGCATTCAATGTCTAGTGGTATGATAACTCTGTGTTAGTCTCTGCATTCAATGTCTAGGGGTATGATAACTCTGTGGTAGTCTCTGCATTCAATGTCTAGTGGTATGATAACTCTGTGTTAGTCTCTGCATTCAATGTCTAGGGGTATGATAACTCTGTGTTAGTCTCTGCATTCAATGTCTAGGGGTATGATAACTCTGTGGTAGTCTCTGCATTCAATGTCTAGGGGTATGATAACTCTGTGGTAGTCTCTGCATTCAATGTCAAGGGGTATGATAACTCTGTGTTAGTCTCTGCATTCAATGTCTAGGGGTATAATAACTCTGTGGTAGTCTCTGCATTCAATGTCTAGTGGTATAATAACTCTGTGGTAGTCTCTGCATTCAATGTCTAGGGGTATGATAACTCTGTGGTAGTCTCTGCATTCAATGTCTAGGGGTATGATAACTCTGTGGTAGTCTCTGCATTCAATGTCTAGGGGTATGATAACTCTATGGTAGTCTCTGCATTCAATGTCTAGGGGTATGATAACTCTGTGTTAGTCTCTGCATTCGATGTCTAGGGGTATAATAACTCTGTGGTAGTCTCTGCATTCAATGTCTAGGGGTATGATAACTCTGTGGTAGTCTCTGCATTCAATGTCTAGGGGTATGATAACTCTGTGTTAGTCTCTGCATTCAATGTCTAGGGGTATAATAACTCTGTGGTAGTCTCTGCATTCAGTGTCTAGGGGTATGATAACTCTGTGGTAGTCTCTGCATTCAATGTCTAGGGGTATGATAACTCTGTGTTAGTCTCTGCATTCAATGTCTAGGGGTATAATAACTCTGTGGTAGTCTCTGCATTCAATGTCTAGGGGTATGATAACTCTGTGGTAGTCTCTGCATTCAATGTCTAGGGGTATGATAACTCTGTGGTAGTCTCTGCATTCAATATCTAGGGGTATGATAACTCTGTGGTAGTCTCTGCATTCAATGTGTAGGGGTATAATAAGCCTGTGTTAGTCTCTGCATTCAATGCATATGGGTATAATAACCTTGTGGTAGTCTCTGCATTCAATGTCTAGGGGTATAATAACTCTGTGGTAGTCTCTGCATTCAATGTCTAGGGGTATGATAACTCTGTGGTAGTCTCTGCATTCAATGTCTAGGGGTATAATAACTCTGTGGTAGTTTCTGCATTCAATGTCTAGGGGTATGATAACTATGTGGTAGTCTCTGCATTCAATGTCTAGGGGTATGATAACTCTGTGGTAGTCTCTGCATTCAATGTCTAGGGGTATGATAACTCTGTGATAGTCTCTGCATTCAATGTCTAGGGGTATGATAACTCTGTGGTAGTCTCTGCATTCAATGTCTAGGGGTATGATAACTCTGTGTTAGTCTCTGCATTCAATGTCTAGGGGTATAATAACTCTGTGGTAGTCTCTGCATTCAATGTCTAGGGGTATGATAACTCTGTGGTAGTCTCTGCATTCAATGTCTAGGGGTATGATAACTCTGTGGTAGTCTCTGCATTCAATATCTAGGGGTATGATAACTCTGTGGTAGTCTCTGCATTCAATGTGTAGGGGTATAATAAGCCTGTGTTAGTCTCTGCATTCAATGCATAGGGGTATAATAACCTTGTGGTAGTCTCTGCATTCAATGTCTAGGGGTATAATATCTCTGTGGTAGTCTCTGCATTCAATGTCTAGGGGTATGATAAATCTGTGGTAGTCTCTGCATTCAATGTCTAGGGGTATAATAACTCTGTGGTAGTTTCTGCATTCAATGTCTAGGGGTATGATAACTATGTGGTAGTCTCTGCATTCAATGTCTAGGGGTATGATAACTCTGTGGTAGTCTCTGCATTCAATGTCTAGGGGTATGATAACTCTGTGGTAGTCTCTGTATTCAATGTCTAGGGGTATGATAACTCGGTGGTAGTCTCTGCATTCAATGTCTAGGGGTATGATAACTCTGTGGTAGTCTCTGCATTCAATGTCTAGGGGTATGATAACTCTGTGGTAGTCTCTGCATTCAATGTCTAGGGGTATAATAACTCTGTGGTAGTTTCTGCATTCAATGTCTAGGGGTATGATAACTATGTGGTAGTCTCTGCATTCAATGTCTAGGGGTATGATAACTCTGTGGTAGTCTCTGCATTCAATGTCTAGGGGTATGATAACTCTGTGGTAGTCTCTGTATTCAATGTCTAGGGGTATGATAACTCGGTGGTAGTCTCTGCATTCAATGTCTAGGGGTATGATAACTCTGTGGTAGTCTCTGCATTCAATGTCTAGGGGTATGATAACTCTGTGGTAGTCTCTCAACCTGTCACGGATGTGAATCCATTCTTCTCCCTTGATTGTCGCCTCAACTGCTGACACCAATTCATTAATCGCTCTATCTGTCCCATCCACTACATTTCTCGCTCTATCTGTCCCATCCACTAAATTTCTCGCTCTATCTGTCCCATCCACTACATTTCTCGCTCTATCTGTCCCATCCACTACATTTCTCGCTCTATCTGTCCCATCCACTACATTTCTCGTTCTATCTGTCCCATCCACTACATTTCTCGCTCTATCTGTCCCATCCACTACATTTCTCGCTCTATCTGTCCCATCCACTACATTTCTCGCTCTATCTGTCCCATCCACTACATTTCTCGCTTTATCTGTCCCATCCACTACATTTCTCGCTCTATCTGTCCCATCCACTACATTTCTCGTTCTATCTGTCCCATCCACTACATTTCTCGCTCTATCTGTCCCATCCACTACATTTCTCGCTCTATCTGTCCCATCCACTACATTTCTCGCTCTATCTGTCCCATCCACTACATTTCTCGCTTTATCTGTCCCATCCACTACATTTCTCGCTCTATCTGTCCCATCCACTACATTTCTCGCTCTATCTGTCCCATCCACTACATTTCTCGCTTGATTCGTGTCCCCCTAAAATATGAAGTGTTATTGCACAGATGATGCTCTTTGCCTGTCGTAACTGACATATATGATTTATCCTGCGTCAATGTGTACTTGGATGCCACAAACATAAGTCCTACCATGTGCCTGATATTTATAACCGGGGCATCCCGTGTGCAACCCAAAACCAAAGGCATTCCTTCATTCTGGATGAGGGGCCATCGTTTCACATTGTGACCTTGACAGTGCGAGGGTGCCCATTATGTAATCAACAACGAGCAACAATAACTAACGATCGATGATGACAAGCAGACACTATTCCAAGTTTGCAGCCGCCATTGTCTTGAGTGGTGAATATGTACAAAGACACAGCTACGGAATGCAAACAGGGGTAAGACGCCTGCTCTCCCGTTTCATGTTTTTGTTGGCTAAAGTTTGGATAATGAAGACATCAATAGAAGAAAAAAGAACTGGTATCCGATGGAGACTATATTCTCACTTGAAGGGCCTGGGTGGCACAGATGATCTGGTACTTTTGTCCACCAGTCAAAGTCAAATGTTAGAGATACTTGATAGGGGAGGAATTTGGGGGTGGGGGGAGGGGGGGGGGCAATCGGACAAAGTGAGACTGAATATCAACATGAAGAAAACTCAACACTTTCAGCAAAGAATCAAAGATGGAGGGAGAACAGTTAGAAGAGTGGATTCTTTTACATATTTTGGCAGCATAATTTACACATCAGGAGGTACAGATGTAAGGATCAGGGCACATCAGGAGGTACAGATGTAAGGATCAGGGCACATCAGGAGGTACAGATGTACGGATCAGGGCACATCACGAGGTACAGATGTAAGGATCAGGGCACATCAGGAGGTACAGATGTAAGGATCAGGGCACATCAGGAGGTACAGATGTAAGGATCAGGGCACATCAGGAGGTACAGATGTAAGGATCAGGGCACATCACGAGGTACAGATGTAAGGATCAGGGCACATCAGGAGGTACAGATGTAAGGATCAGGGCACATCAGGAAGTACAGATGTAGATGTAAGGATCAGGGCACATCACGAGGTACATATGCAGATGTAAGGATCAGGGCACATCACGAGGTACAGATGTAAGGATCAGGGCACATCACGAGGTACAGATGTAAGGATCAGGGCACATCACGAGGTACAGATGTAAGGATCAGGGCACATCAGGAAGTACAGATGCAGATGTAAGGATCAGGGCACATCACGAGGTACAGATGCAGATGTAAGGATCAGGGCACATCACGAGGTACAGATGTAAGGATCAGGGCACATCAGGAAGTACAGATGCAGATGTAAGGATCAGGGCACATCACCAGGTACAGATGCAGATGTAAGGATCAGGGCACATCACGAGGTACAGATGTAAGGATCAGGGCACATCACCAGGTACAGATGCAGATGTAAGGATCAGGGCACATCACGAGGTACAGATGCAGATGTAAGGATCAGGGCACATCACGAGGTACAGATGTAAGGATCAGGGCACATCAGGAGGTACAGATGCAGATGTAAGGATCAGGGCACATCACGAGGTACAGATGCAGATGTAAGGATCAGGGAAAATCACGAGGTACAGATGTAAGGATCAGGGCACATCAGGAGGTACAGATGTAAGGATCAGGGCACATCAGGAGGTACAGATGCAGATGTAAGGATCAGGGCACATCACGAGGTACAGATGCAGATGTAAGGATCAGGGCACATCACGAGGTACAGATGTAAGGATTAGGGCACATCACGAGGTACATATGTAAGGATCAGGGCACATCAGGAGGTACAGATGCAGATGTAAGGATCAGGGCACATCACGAGGTACAGATGTAAGGATCAGGGCACATCAGGAGGTACAGATGCAGATGTAAGGATCAGGGCACATCACGAGGTACAGATGTAAGGATCAGGGCACATCACGAGGTACAGATGCAGATGTAAGGAGCAGGGCACATCAGGAGGTACAGATGCAGATGTAAGGATCAGGGCACATCAGGAGGTACAGATGCAGATGTAAGGATCAGGGCACATCAGGAGGTACAGATGCAGATGTAAGGATCAGGGCACATCACGAGGTACAGATGCAGATGTAAGGATCAGGGCCCATCACGAGGTACAGATGTAAGGATCAGGGCACATCACGAGGTACAGATACAGATGTAAGGATCAGGGCACATCACCAGGTACAGATGTAAGGATCAGGGCACATCACGAGGTACAGATACAGATGTAAGGATCAGAATTGGAAGGCAAGAGGAGCATTGTCGACACTAAACAACATTTGGATATCTAGAGAAATCAATATTCACAACAAAGTTACACTATTCAACGCAAGTGTCAAGTCGGTGCTGGTGTATGAAGCGGAGTCATTGACAACGACCAAGGTCATACAACAAAGACTCCAGGCCTTCGCTAACAGATGCCTTTGAAGGATAAGGGGCATGAGTGGCAGTATATGGTGAGGAATGAAGACCTATGAGAAAGGACTCAACATCCACTGGAACAACAAATTAAGCGAAGCATACGGGGCTGGATAGAACATACGCTGCGGAAGGCATAGCAAAACATAGCCAGGTAGGGTCTTACATGAAATCATCAAGGAAAAAGTGAGACAGGTAGACCCAAAAATACGTGGAGAAGATAATGTGAGAAGAAGCTCAAGTTAAATAATTGCACATGGAGAGAGGCAGCCCAGAACCGCGCACGCTGGCGAGCTGTTGTCGATAGCCTATGCACCGAGAGGAGCGACTGGCTGATTGATTGACTGATTGATTGACTGATTGATTGGTACATAAACATGAGCCACTTTTTTCAGTTGGATGCGTGCAGGGTTTGGACATGTAACGAAACATGATTCCATCTCGGAAGTTCAGAGAACAGTTGAAGGAGGAAGGCGAAGTTAAGTCCTGGGTTGATAACAGAGAATGGCCAGAACATTGTTTGTCCAAACTCGTTCCTAGGGTCGAGAATAGAGCACAATTGAGAACTTTGTGTGTTGATGTATCCACCATTTCACAACTACGACCCTAAGGGTTTAATGAAATAACTGCAATCCCTTGACCCGAAATTTGCTCTTCTATCACGTAACTGTAATCAGATGACCTGAACTTGGCCCTTCTGTCTAATAACTGTAATCAGATGACCTGAACTTTGCTCTTCTGTCCAATAACTGTAATCAGATGACCTGAACTTTGCTCTTCTGTCCCATAACTGTAATCAGATGACCTGAACTTTGCTCTTCTGTCCCATAACTGTAATCAGATGACCTGAACTTTGCTCTTCTGTCCCATAACTGTAATCTGATGACCTGAACTTTGCTCTTCTGTCCCATAACTGTAATTAGATGCAAAATAAAATAGGTATACATGATAAGAGGTTACAGAAATATCCGCGTAGCAGTGAGCGACACGCAGATAAAGCCAAGCATAGCAAAGCCGCCTGGAGTACCACGGACCACCTTCATCAGCACGCTCGGGATTTGAGATACGATACGTCAACCCGCCTCTTCATGGCGCACACCAGATACTATTCATTGTTGGCATTCAACAACAACAACAACAACAACTCTTATTACTCTTCGCTCTCACCTTGATCAGAATGTTTCATTTGACCCTGATTACTCTTTGCTTCTCCATAAATAAGTATGTTTTACTTGACCCTGATTACTCTTTGCTTCTCCATAAATTATGTTTTACTTGACTCTGATTACTCTTTGCTTCTCCATAAATAAGTATGTTTTATTTGACCCTGATTACTCTTTACTTCTCCATAAATAAGTTTGTTTTACTTGACCCTGATTACTCTTTGCTTCTCCATAAATAAGTTTGTTTTACTTGACCCTGATTACTCTTTGCTTCTCCATAAATAAGTTTGTTTTACTTGACCCTGATTACTCTTTGCTTCTCCATAAATAAGTATGTTTTATTTGACCCTGATTACTCTTTGCTTCTCCATAAATAAGTTTGTTTTACTTGACCCTGATTACTCTTTGCTTCTCCATAAATAAGTTTGTTTTACTTGACCCTGATTACTCTTTGCTTCTCCATAAATAAGTTTGTTTTACTTGACCCTGATTACTCTTTGCTTCTCCATAAATAAGTTTGTTTTACTTGACCCTGATTACTCTTTGCTTCTCCATAAATAAGTATGTTTTATTTGACCCTGATTACTCTTTGCTTCTCCATAAATAAGTATGCTTTATTTTACCCTGATTACTCTTTGCTTCTCCATAAATAAGTACGTTGTACTTGACCCTGATTACTCTTTGCTTCTCCATAAATAAGTATGTTGTACTTGACCCTGATTACTCTTTGCTTCTCCATAAATAAGTATGTTGTACTTGACCCTGATTACTCTTTGCTTCTCCATAAATAAGTATGTTGTACTTGACCCTGATTACTCTTTGCTTCTCCATAAATAAGTATGTTGTACTTGACCCTGATTACTCTTTGCTTCTCCATAAATAAGTATGTTGTACTTGACCCTGATTACTCTTTGCTTCTCCATAAATAAGTATGTTTTATTTGACCCTGATTACTCTTTGCTTCTCCATAAATAAGTTTGTTTTACTTGACCCTGATTACTCTTTGCTTCTCCATAAATAAGTATGTTTTACTTGACCCTAAATACTCATTGCTCCCACCTAAGGACACATAGATGATAGCATTACAAGACAGTCTCTGAGACAAGAACGTGAGACAAACAGAAAGGAGACAAGGAGGAGGTGGACACAGCTGAAATGGATGGATAGTCCAGCACATCAGGACTTCGCCTGATTTGTTGATGATTTGTGTTCCACGCGGAGCTGAAAATTGTTGATTGATTGAATGATTGATGGATTGATTCTCAAATTATCATTCAAATACTGGTATGAAGTAATTAGTCATATATTACACCAATCCCATACAACATATATAGGGGTCTCTGTGGCGCAGTGGTCAAGCTGTTTGCCTCGTGTTCAGACGGGATGGGATTATGCCATCACTGGAGCTACGAAGTTCGTGCATTGTGCGATCCTTTCGGCAGGAGGGATAACGTTCTGCTGAGAGAAACTGGGTCACACGTAGAAACCAGAGTCCATGAAGTCGAGTCCGTTAACACACACAATTTATTAAATATTCTCCATCATTACGGCTGTCGCTCTTCACCTACAGTATCTTATCTATATCTCTACACTTTCTATTTTTGATACTGTGTGTTAACATTTGGACAAACCTGTATTTGTTGTTGATTAACTAGGCCTGCCTAGCTGTTCGCTCTTTCACAGTCAATGCCAAGCTGTCGAATTTGCAAGTGTTTTGTAGCTGGTGAGTGGAGCTGTATAAGGTGTTGGTGATTGTTGAGATGTCCAGCTCAGGAATAGAAATCAAATATAGATAAATTAAATATAGATAAATTAAATATAGATAAATTAAATATAGATAAATTAAATATAGATAAATTAAATATAGATAAATTAAATATAGATAAATTAAATATAGATAAATTAAATATAGATAAATTAAATATAGATAAATTAAATATAGATAAATTAAATATAGATAAATTAAATATAGATAAATTAAATATAGATAAATTAAATATAGATAAATTAAATATAGATAAATTAAATATAGATAAATTAAATATAGATAAATTAAATATAGATAAATTAAATATAGATAAATTAAATATAGATAAATTAAATATAGATAAATTAAATATAGATAAATTAAATATAGATAAATTAAATATAGATAAATTAAATATAGATAAATTAAATATAGATAAATTAAATATAGATAAATTAAATATAGATAAATTAAATATAGATAAATTAAATATAGATAAATTAAATATAGATAAATTAAATATAGATAAATTAAATATAGATAAATTAAATATAGATAAATAAGTATATTAAGTATAAATATATAGTGGTAAGGACGCCCACAGAAGGAATATATATATATATATATATATATATATATATATATATATATAAATATATATATATATACATACACATATATTCCTATAAATATCCACATATATCTATACTTATACACACATATACATATCTACACACCTACACATGTACACACATACAAACACAAACACATACAAACATATATGTATAATTCGTGGATGACCCCACTACATTGCATCTTCACAATGTTTTGTAAATATATGAGGATGATTTGATATTTAAAGGATTGTTTTTAATTTGTAAGAATTTTTAATATATTTTAAAATGTATATATAAATTTAAATCAGGAAAAAAATAATAAATAAACGGGGTCCGGGTCAATTATGAAGGAAAATAAATATACTCATTCCCAAAATGTTCCCAGGAAAACAATTGTGCATATTTTGCCTCGGAAACCCGACAGGGTAAACCAAGGAACACAGGAAAACGAAAGTAGCAACGAAATACCAACGAAGGACAACGAGAGTATCATCAAATGGTGAGGAACAACGGGAGGAACATCACGGAAACACCAGGTTAGGTTCAAACAGATACCCACACGCATCCAAGCACTGGTTTGTGCGCCTTAATGTCGCCCGAATGGACTACGGTCTGGGGTGGAATAGGCGCGCCTCCGCCAGTAGAAACTAGTGAGGCAAACACACACACGCACACATAAATGTCCAGCAATACCATTTCTGTGGCGAGACCTGAACAAGAGAGCAGGGCATGTTGCATTATTTCATCTGGGTGGGTACAGTTGCGGTTGGTAAGTTCGCGTCCAGTCTAGAGTGTAACTTACTTACTTAGTCGCTCCTCTACTACCATGAGGTGTAGAGGTTAAAGTGTCTAAGCTAAGTATTTATTAAGTCAAATGTGTTCCTACCCAAGGAGAAAGATTATGACTTGCTTCCTACGTTGCAGTTTGTTGATGTTGCCATTTATTCACGTCTTTGCAATAATAATGTGTTTATGACAAATTGTAATTCTTATTATTTGATACACCTGATCCTATCTTCTTATTTGATACCCCTGATCATATCGTCTTATTTGATACATTTGATCATATTTTCTCATTTGATACCTCTGATCATATCTTCGTATTTGATAATTGATACACCTGATCCGATTTTTTTAAATTTGATATCCCTAATCATATCTTCTTATTTGATACACAATACCCCTGATACTATCTTCTTACTTGATACCCGTGATCCTCTCTTCTTATTTGATACACAACATTCCTGATTCTCTTTTCTTATTTGATACGCAATATCCATGAAATTATATTTGTACTAGGTGCTGCAGAAAATTCTCCATATTAATCAGCCACGTAGGAAGCTGATTTTGTTGGATTGTAAATATTGTTTTTGTCAGTCACATCAAATGTATCCTGTGGAATGAAAGTTCATTTCACTGCCATGTTCAATAAGATATATTTTCATTGACAGTGAGCAAAGAATGACGTTAGGCTGGAATGTGAGGCTGTAAATGATGTTCGATTATGTACGTAATGAGTACATTTTACTGTAATTAATGTACAGAAGAAGAAGATGACACAAAAGATGAAAAAGAAGAAGATGAAGAAGAAGGAGGAGATGAGGAAGAAGATGATGAAGAAGAAGGAGGAGATGATGAAGAAGAAGGAGGAGATGAGGAAGAAGAGGAAGAAGAAGATGTAGAAGAAGAAGATGAAGGAGAAGAAGAAGCAGAAGAGGAAGATGCAGAAGAAGAAGATGATGTAGAAGATGAAGAAAAGGATGAAGAACATCATTCAGAAGAAGAAGATGAAGAAGAATTATGTATTAATATTTGGATTAAATATCAATACAGGTTTCTACTAAAATCTACCAAATAATCAACACTTTTCACACACAGGCCAGCTAATGTTTATTATTTAAAACATTTTCAGTGTCAGCCATAAAACAAAATATGGGGTCTATTTAATATGTGGGATCAGCAAGGTGGACTGGGTCGTACCTCAGCCAGTAGATTACAGAGAGGCAAAACCTTAAACAAACAAAGAAATTGGCGTAGAATAGACAGGAGAAGCGTATCGTCTTGAAAAGTGAATACATAGAGGACTAAAATTCACATCAATTTCCATGTAAGTGCGTTGGCTCCTTCACACTCTCAAGCGCAAAACTTGTCGACAATTCCTCGTATGTACATTTTCGAAGCTACCAAAATGTTCAGTGACAACGTTATTGAACAATTAAAGAATGTATTGTAGAAATGCTAGAACAGCAATAAAAAAAATTCATCTATTTACAACAAATCACAAGAAGAAGCTGTAACAATTTTCATCTGCTACAGGAAAAAAAATTCCTTTCAATCAAAATGGTGAATTTAACTTCAATCAAATCTCTTCAACTCCATGTGAGGCATGGGTTCAAAACAACTACTCGCCACTAACATAGGCCCCCCCAAAAAAAATTTCTCGCCACTAACATAGGCCCCCCAAAAAACTACTCGCCACTAACATAGGCCCCCCAAAAAACTACTCGCCACTAACATAGGCCCCCAAAACAACTACTCGCCACTAACATAGGCCCCCAAAACAACTACTCGCCACTAACATAGGCCCCCAAAACAACTACTCGCCACTAACATAGGCCCCCCAAAAAACTACTCGCCACTAACATAGGCCCCCAAAAAAACTACTCGCCACTAACATAGGCCCCCAAAACAACTACTCGCCACTAACATAGGCCCCCCAAAAACTACTCGCCACTAACAAAAGGCCCCCAAAAAAACTACTCGCCACTAACATAGGCCCCAAAAAAACTACTCGCCACTGACATAGGCCCCCCAAAAAACTACTCGCCACTAACATAGGTCCCCAAAAACACTACTCGCCACTAACATAGGCCCCCAAAAAAACTACTCGCCACTAACATAGGCCCAAAATAAACTACTCGCCACAGAGCATAGTTCCAAATATAAATGCTCGCCACGGATCAGAGATTCAAAACAAATACTCGCCACAGAGCATAGGTGCAAAACAAATAGTCGCCACGGAGCATAGGTCCAAAACAACTACTCGCCACGGAGCATAGGTCCAAAACAACTACTCGCCACGGAGCATAGGTCCAAAACAACTACTCCCCACACAGCATAGGTCCAAAACAAATACTCGCCAAGTCTTCATCACTCGCCATCATTTTCAGATTATCATCGTCCCAGACGCACCCACCACCTCCCCCGCCCCCGCAGACCCACCTCGTCTTTCTTGACGTTTATAGGCGTGTCTCGGCCTCCTTTCTCCATGTGTGTTTAGATCTGCCTTACTGCTCTTGCCTCGAGGATTCCAGAGCTGTGCCTGTCTTGTAAAGTTGGCTATCAGCTAGTTCCTATATCCTATATATCGGCCACTTCTCTTGACATCTGGTCCCACTGGAATCTTTTTAGTTGTACTTGACTTTGTTCCTCACGTCACAGAGTCATACAATAGGACGGACTCGACAATAGAGATGAAGATCTGTATTTCTGTGACCGACTTGACAATAGAGTTGACGACCAGAATTTATGGGTTTTTTTGGTGTTTTTTTTTTGCTTAGATGTTTGCCTCACTAGTTTCTACTGGCGGAGGCGCGCCATTTTCCGCCCCAGACCGTAGTCCATTGGGCGATATCAGGACGCATAAACCACTGCTTGGATGAATGAGTGCGTCTGTATGTACCTATGATAGGTTTGTGCGCCCTCAGAAGCTAGCCCAACCAAAGTGCAATGGAAGGGCCTCACCATGAGGGCGCGTGTGAAAGTTGTGCAAGAGTGTGACTGTAGGATAGAGTCAAATGAAACAGAGTGAGGGAAGAGAAGAGAGAGAAGGGGAAGACTGGCCCCCAGGGTGAGCCTCCTACGAGGTGCCTGTTGACTTCAGTATTTATGTGACGGACTTTATTTCTTTTGATTTCAAAGAATTTCCTGGAACAGTAAAAGCCACCTCTAGTACTTTTATTCTTAATCCCTATCAGTACCTCAATATTGTCTAAATTACTACCAAGATATTTGAATGAATTTACTTCTGTCTTACTGTGTCTCTTTTTACAATCTGATTATCATTAGATGTTTTGATTGTCATATGATGGGTTTGGAATCAAGATGCTGAGCAGCTCAGGAGCTGCAGTGATCAGCGACCAACAGCTGACTGCTAGCGTCAGGGCCAGCGAACCAAAGCTGCCAAGACCCTTCTGAACCTCCACGCGGTGATCCTGGATAATAGGCTGCAGCAGAGCAGACTGACTAAGGAGAAGGGATCGAAGAGGGAATGCTAACCCGGTACTAAAAAATGTTTGCTGATGTGTTTTGGTAGTGGGAGATTGAGAACGAACAAAGCCAAGCCAAGCCATATTCTGGATTTTTTCTACGTGTACCTTAAGACCGAATTTCACTGACCGTTCAGTAAGCATATTTTGTTTTTTTCTTTTTTGCAATTGGTGGAGCTGCTTAGTCGGAATTCGTCGTGGGAGCTCAAACTGAAAGGAAAGAACTATATATCAGTTTTTATATAGCAAAGAGAAGCCATGCCAGTTTTGAGAAACCATCTCTTACCCGAAGTCGAGAGGCCCAGTTTGGGGCAACGTTGATACGACTAATTTCCAGTACCACGGTGATAAACAATCCTACCCCACAGCCAAGGCTTAGCTCAGAGGTTTTCAAACTGGGCGTCGCGGGTTCCTGGGACGAAGCGGCTCTCGGCTAAGGGTGTCGCTGTGGCTTGGGAAAACTGTTGGACTCGGTATTATATAATATCGATCTTCGTAAGACGACATGTTTGCGCTGAGGTATTATTACATGTACCAATACGTGTCATTAGATATTAGAAGTTATTGATAATGCACCATAACACTCCAGAGCAGGTCTATGTTACGAACAGCTGAACATTAACTCTGATGTCATCATGGCGGATGCTGGTGTTAGATGAGATGACCCGACCAGCAATCGTCCAAGCTGACTCTGTTTATGAGCTGTGCGCTAGTGACCTCAAGCAGGCTGGCTTGTTATTACTACTGTTCTGGTAGATGGCAGTCGAGTCGTACACATTGTCACTATAATTAAAATCAGTCTGGTCTTTCTGTTTTATAATTTGGTCCAATGCAGTTTTGTTTTCAGTTGGGATGTCTTTTTTTCTCAATTAAATGTGCAAAACGAGATATTTCTGCGGCGTCGTGCAGTTCTAAAGACGAACGGAGACAAAAACATAGGAAGTATGACAGCAGTTATCTGCACTACGGGTTTACGTACACTACGGGTTTACGTGCATTGCGGGTTTACGTGCACTACTGTGGGAAAGGAAGAACGCACACAATGCGTCATTTGTTTGAAAGTTCTGGCCAGTGAAAGTTTGCTTCCCAATAAAATAAGACATTTGGAATCAGTTCATGGCAGTTTAGTGAACCGACCGCTTGAATACATTTCTCGCAATTTAAAAGAAAGGACAGAACAAAAAGCAACGTTCACTAAACAAACTAAAATTCTTTCAAAGGCTCTTCTTTCATCTTATAAAGTGCCTTACCGTGTAGCAAATAGCAAGAAACCCTACACCATTGGGGAAGACCTTATCTTACCTGCTGCTGTAGACATTGTGACTTTTATGATAGGCGAGTCTGCTGCTGTAGACATGGTGACTTTTATGATAGGCGAGTCTGCTGCTGTAGACATGGTGACTTTTATGATAGGCGAGTCTGCTGCTGTAGACATGGTGACTTTTATGATAGTTGAGTCTGCTGCCAAGCAATTGCTGAGTGTGTCTTTGTCAGATATCACTATTAGTCGTCGAATAATTGAAATGGCTGACGATGTTAATGACCAGTTGATTGAAAGTCTCAAATGTGGTTTCGTTATTCAGCTAGATGAAGCTACAGATATGAATAATGATGCGTGTCCAATCTGTTATGTGCGATTTATAGATGGCAATTAGTTCTTTGAGGATCTTCTTTTCTGCAAAAGCATCAAATCGTGAACAAAAGCATCAAATCGTGAACAAAAGCATCAAATCTTGACCAAAAGCAGCAGACCTCTATACAAGATTTGATTTTTTTTTAATGGAAGAAAATAACATTACCTGGGAGATGTGTAACTGATGGAGGTCGTTCAATGGCTGGCTGATATGGCGGACTACAAGCTTGGATTCGGAAGAAAGCTTCTTTCTGCCTCTGGACTCATTGCATCCTTCATAGAGAAGCACTAGCATCAAAAAATTTAAGTCCTGCCCTTAATGAAATCCTCCAATCGGTAATCGAAGTTGTACATTTCATTAAAACGCGGCCACTAAAGTACAGGTGTTCCGAGCAAATGTGCATCTACATGGTTTCTAAACACACATGGGAGCTGAACACACTTTGGAGCTGAACACACATAGGAGCTGGACACACTTTGGAGCTGAACACACTGGGGAGCTGAACACACATAAAGGCTGAACACACTGAGGAGCTGAACACACATGGGAGCTGACCACACATGGGACCTGAACACACTTGGCTATTTTTTTGTTGCAACTCTGGCTGGCTTTCACGCGGAAATGTCACCAAAAGGGTGCATGAACTCATGAATGAGCGTTATTGTTATCTCGTCGAATAAAAATATTCAAGTTCTGAAAAGTTCGTAGAGAACGACTTTGTTTTGAAGCTGGCATGTTTTTGTGATGTCTTCAATAAGATGTGTCGTACAAGGTACTGAGTCCCATATGCTGCTGCTGGTAGATAAGAGTTTTGGCGTTCAGAAAGAAATTGTTATTGCGGAAGGAAACGTTAGACAAGAAAGACGTAAATTACTGCTTTCCTTCTCTGCATACCTGTTTAGAAGACAATGACTTTGAGTGAAGAAGGCTGTGTTTGTTGACCACTTAACACAGCTCAGTGTTTATTTTGGTAAGTACTTTTCAGAAGAGACTGACCAACACACCTGGACCAAAACACCCCTCAGTACAGAACTCCCATTCATACCCACTACTAGAGAGCAAGAGCAGATTATCAATGTTTCATCAGGCTGCACACTGAAATCGAAGTTCGGCTCTTCATCACTACCAAAGTTTTAGAGTTTGGTGAACAATCAATATACAGAATTAGGTAGCAAGGCCCTACGAGTTTTGATTTCATTTGCAATATCCTACCTGTGAGAGACAGGGTTTTCTGCCTTGGTCGCCATCAAAACAAAATTTGGATCGCGATTAAACGACGAGCAGGATATCCGAATCGCAAATTCCAAAGATGTGCCAGGATTTGAAGAAATGATGATGAAAAAGCAAACTCATTTTCTCATTGACTTTTGTAACTAGTATGATGTGTCCTAAACTATGAGCTGATTACATTCATTCAGTTCTTCATTTACAAAATAAATTGTCTTCTTTATTCTGTGTCCGAAATTTAACTTATCACTCTGAAATGTTGGGCAAGAGTGTGATTGTAGGACAGAGTCAGATGAAACAAGAGTGTGATTGTAGGACAGAGTCAGATGAAACAAGAGTGTGATTGTGGGACTGAGTCAGATGAAACAAGAGTGTGATTGTGGGACAGAGTCAGATGAAACAAGAGTGTGATTGTGGGACAGAGTCAGATGAAACAAGAGTGTGATTGTAGGACAGAGTCAGATGAAACAAGAGTGTGATTGTAGGACAGAGTCAGATGAAACAAGAGTGTGATTGTAGGACAGAGTCAAATGAAACAAGAGTGTGATTGTGGGACAGAGTCAGATGAAACAAGAGTGTGATTGTAGGACAGAGTCAGATGAAACAAGAGTGTGCTTGTAGGACAGAGTCAGATGAAACAAGAGTGTGATTGTAGGACAGAGTCAGATGAAACAAGAGTGTGATTGTGGGAGAGTCAGATGAAACAAGAGTGTGATTGTTGGACAGAGTCAGATGAAACAAGAGTGTGATTGTAGGACAGAGTCAGATGAAACAAGAGTGTGATTGTAGGACAGAGTCAGATGAAACAAGAGTGTGATTATGGGACAGAGTCAGATGAAACAACAGTGTGATTGTGGGACAGAGTCAGATGAAACAATAGTGTGATTGTAGGACAGAGTCAGATGAAACAAGAGTGTGATTGTGGGACAGAGTCAGATGAAACAAGAGTGTGATTGTGGGACAGAGTCAGATGAAACAAGAGTGTGATTGTGGGACAGAGTCAGATGAAACAAGAGTGTGATTGTGGGACAGAGTCAGATGAAACAAGAGTGTGATTGTGGGACAGAGTCAGATGAAACAAGAGTGTGATTGTGGGACAGAGTCAGATGAAACAAGAGTGTGATTGTGGGACAGAGTCAGATGAAACAAGAGTGTGATTGTAGGACAGAGTCAGATGAAACAAGAGTGTGATTGTAGGACAGAGTCAGATGAAACAAGAGTGTGATTGTAGGACAGAGTCAGATGAAACAAGAGTGTGATTATGGGACAGAGTCAGATGAAACAACAGTGTGATTGTGGGACAGAGTCAGATGAAACAATAGTGTGATTGTAGGACAGAGTCAGATGAAACAAGAGTGTGATTGTGGGACAGAGTCAGATGAAACAAGAGTGTGATTGTGGGACAGAGTCAGATGAAACAAGAGTGTGATTGTGGGACAGAGTCAGATGAAACAAGAGTGTGATTGTGGGACAGAGTCAGATGAAACAAGAGTGTGATTGTAGGACAGAGTCAGATGAAACAAGAGTGTGATTGTGGGACAGAGTCAGATGAAACAAGAGTGTGATTGTGGGACAGAGTCAGATGAAACAAGAGTGTGATTGTAGGACAGAGTCAGATGAAATAAGAGTGTGATTGTGGGACAGAGTCAGATGAAACAAGAGTGTGATTGTAGGACAGAGTCAGATGAAACAAGAGTGTGATTGTGGGACAGAGTCAGATGAAACAAGAGTGTGATTGTAGGACAGAGTCAGGTGAAACAAGAGTGTGATTGTGGGACAGAGTCAGATGAAACAAGAGTGTGATTGTGGGACTGAGTCAGATGAAACAAGAGTGTGATTGTGGGACAGAGTCAGATGAAACAAGAGTGTGATTGTAGGACAGAGTCAGATGAAACAAGAGTGTGATTGTAGGACAGAGTCAGATGAAACAAGAGTGTGATTGTAGGACAGAGTCAGATGAAACAAGAGTGTGATTGTGGGACAGAGTCAGATGAAACAAGAGTGTGATTGTAGGACAGAGTCAGATGAAACAAGAGTGTGATTGTAGGACAGAGTCAGATGAAACAAGAGTGTGATTGTAGGACAGAGTCAGATGAAACAAGAGTGTGATTGTAGGACAGAGTCAGATGAAACAAGAGTGTGATTGTAGGACAGAGTCAGATGAAACAAGAGTGTGATTGTAGGACAGAGTCAGATGAAACAAGAGTGTGATTGTAGGACAGAGTCAGATGAAACAAGAGTGTGATTGTAGGACAGAGTCAGATGAAACAAGAGTGTGATTGTAGGACAGAGTCAGATGAAACAAGAGTGTGATTGTAGGACAGAGTCAGATGAAACAAGAGTGTGATTGTAGGACAGAGTCAGATGAAACAAGAGTGTGATTGTAGGACAGAGTCAGATGAAACAAGAGTGTGATTGTAGGACAGAGTCAGATAAAACAAGAGTGTGATTGTGGGACAGAGTCAGATGAAACAAGAGTGTGATTGTGGGACAGAGTCAGAAAGAAACAAGAGTGGGGTAAGAAGAAAGAAGAAGGAGAATCCAAGAGAGTGTGTCCATATTTGTTGGGGTACAATTGCTTATGTATAGTATAGAGAGGAGCCGTGGTGGTTTATGCACAGGCCAAGGGAGCCGTAGACCAAACTAGTGTTAAAACCTCTGTCGTAGCAGACGTTTTTGTGCCTCTGACTTGCTAGCACGGTGACGTGACGAATCCCCAAAACTCTTGAGGTCATCATCATTATCAAGTGCCGTGTCTGACGATCATTTCCATCGGCAACCGTATAGGCATTTTCCTTACCCCTATCCAGTTTGCCATGCCATCTAAGATCACGTATATCTTCCATCCAAGGTCTTGACAAAGTGATCGAGGGCCATTGCGCCTATGTTGTCTTTAGGCGCACACAAACTTCCAACCCTTCACTTCCAACCCTTCGTACAATACCCCAGCTCTGATTCATGATCTTATTTTGCTCTTTGCCAAGTTGCTTTAGGTCGATCTCTCTATCCCCACTACTCCGGAGTCCATGGGACAGCGTTTCCTTTAAATTGGTGAAAAACTATAGCTGATTGATCTGTTCCATTATCTATTGATAATATTCAGCGCCAGTTTGATGTTAATAGAATCACAATATGATTGTTTTTAAATAGGTTGAGGAAAGTTGTGCATGAAGCTAGCAATCTCATCATGTATACAGACATTACTACTGAAACAGCATTGTAAGAAATGGGACTTGGATAACCCTAAAGTCTGGTTCATCATCATCATGTGACATGTCCTTGGCAGCGCTCTCATCACAGCCATTCGATAGGAATCTGGGTCAGCAGTCAGTCTACCAGCCCGGTGCATGTTCTTGTTTAGGGTGCCCTTGATGTCTCGATCAGCAGCCAGTCTACCCGCCTGCTCCATGTTCATGTTTAGGGTGCCCTTGATGTCTTGATCAGTAGTCAGTCTACTCGCCTGGTGCATTTTCTTGTTTAGGGTGTCCTTAATGTCTCGATCAGCAGCCAGTCTACCCGCCTGCTCCATGTTCATGTTTAGGGTGTCTTGATGTCTTGTATCCATTTACGTCTTGGTGGGCCTCTGCCTCGTCTTCCTGGAACAATGCTCTCTAGAATTGCTTTTTCCAGTCCGCCATGGTGCTTGATGTGGCCGAAGAACGTCAGTTTCCTAGACATAGCGTGGTTTATAAGCCAGTTCTCTTCGACACTCAGACCTTGCGGGATGGCTTTATTTGTTATTTTCTTTACCCAAGACACTTTGAGGATTCTCCTGTAGCATTTCGTCTCGAAAGCTCCAATCGTCTTCCTTAATTTTTGTGAAGGTCCATGTCTCGCATCTTCAATTGTAATTCTTTGTTAGTATTGTGCCACACATTTTGCATACTATTCAGTTTCTGCATCGTTACTGACAATCGTCTCCTTATTTTCCTTGCACATTCCCCATCGTTTGTTATCAGAGAGCCATGGTATTCAAAGTAATCGACGTGTTCAATTTCTTCATTACCAATAGTAAAAAGTCTGGTTGGGGACAATAAAATGTAATATTGAACGCATACTCCACCATCTGCAACGACAGGTACATGATGATGATGGATATGGACTTACATTTGACTATTTGTAGTAGGTCTGTGGGAAGTTTCCAAATGTGGCGTACGATTCGGTCCTGAAGATTCCAGTCTCAATGATCTTCCAAGACGACATTTAGCCAATTAGCACTAAATGACCAGCACTCAACAAATGTCGGTGCTGGTAACCGTTACTCTGTCATTGTGCGAGGTCTTACTATAGGGCTTTCCCCGACCATCACCTCTAGAAGGGATGTCAACATCAATGGCTCTGATATTATCAAGTGTAATTTGAAGTTATAATTTTTGCTGATTGAAGATGCTGAGCAGTTCATGAGCTGCAGTGGCTAGCGACCCATAGCTGACTGCTAGCGTCAGGGCCAGCGATCCACCAGAGCTGAGCAGTGCATGAGCTGCCGTGGTTAGCGACCCATAGCTGACTGCTAGCGTCAGGGCCAGCGAACCACCAGAGCTGAGCAGTGCATGAGCTACAGTGGTTAGCGACCCATAGCTGATTGCTAGCGTCAGGGCCAGCGAACCACCAGAGCTGAGCAGTGCATGAGCTGCAGTGGTTAGCGACCCATAGCTGACTACTAGCGTCAGGGCCAGCGAACCACCAGAGCTGAGCAGTGCATGAGCTGCCGTGGTTAGCGACCCATAGCTGACTGCTAGCGTCAGGGCCAGCGAACCACCAGAGCTGAGTAGTTCATGAGCTGAAGTGGTTAGCGACCCATAGCTGATTGCTAGCGTCAGGGCCAGCGAACCACCAGAGCTGAGCAATGCATGAGCTGCAGTGGTTAGCGACCCATAGCTGACTGCTAGCGTCAGTGATAGCGAACAACCATAGTATGCCTCACCTGACGTGAGGTAGGTCTGGGTCAGTGTGCCTCACCTGACGTGAGGTAGGTCTGGGTCAGTATGCCTCACCTGAGGTGAGGTAGGTCTGGATCAGTGTGCCTCACCTGATGTGAGGTAGGTCTGGGTCAGTGTGCCTCACCTGACGTGAGGTAGGTCTGGGTCAATATGCCTCACCTGACCAAATATAGGGTCCAGCATTGTACTTCCGTCGTATTGACGTGCACAGTCCAGCTCTTGAGGTCAGATTCTAACATCCAACGAATTACTTACAGGATAACCTTCTCTTTGTTCTGGCTTAAAATAAATTGTATTTGTTGTTCTCTTTTTAAAAATTATTTATAGCTTCCGAACAAGTACGTACACAAGCTTTTATACAGGCTTCCTGCAAGGGCTATCAGCAGTGATTGACCTGAAGCGTAATCAGATAATAAAATTAATAACATTATAACTACTACAGCCGTACCTGCTATTCTGCTACCCATTTTCTTTTTCCATTTCTTTTAGCACGTCAAAGCGTCCAACATATTTCTGGATTCCCTAGTTTGCCTAGGAACCGACGGAGGCCTCTTCGAGTTTCCAGCTTCGTAATATTACGTCAGGCCGGTCAAACGTCCGTCTAGGCTTGGGGTCACGCTAAATACAAGCACAAAGGGTCAAAGGTAGAGAGTGGGCGAGTTAGGCTTGGGTGAATTTGATAGTTTAGAAATGGAGAGATATAGAGAGTGAGTGGAAATATGTCCCCAGTTTAGGTTGACCAGTGTTTACGTTCCAGGAGCTTACCTTAAAAATATTCGTTTGGGTTTGTTGGTTAGCGCCAGGTCGTCACTGAGCTGAGCGGGGCAAACAGAACAGCAGCCTCCAATACGAGAATGGAGATGGAAGCAGTGATTTTAGCAGCTATCTGGGACCGCTTTAACGGGGGCAGTAATCCCTATTTCAGAAGGGCTGGCTAAGGCACAAGTGGATGGGAGCTGTAGAGCATTAAACCTGCAGTGGCAAATGTCGATTTACTTCTCCTAGTCATTCTAGAGGCCATTACAACAAATGTCTTGGTTTAGCTTGGCTAGGCTTGGCTTGTCTTGGTTTGGTTTGGCTTGGCTTGGTTTGGCTTGGCTTGGCTTGGTTTGGCTTAGCTTGGCTTGGTTTGGCTTGGCTTGGCTAGGCTTCGTTCGTTCTCAATCTAACCCGGTACTCAAAAATGCTTGCTGAAGTTGGATGTGTTGGACCGAAAGGTGCAAATATCGCAGTCAAGCTGTAAACTACGACACAACGCATTCCGTTCTCTGGACTACATTCTGCTACTTAAGCACTTTCAGGGTTTGATAGCGGGAGATTGAGAATGACCGCAGAAGAAGAAGAAGAAGAAATCTCCCACTACCAAACACTGAAAGGGCTTAAGTAGCAGAATGTAGTCCAGAGAACGGAATGCGTTGTGTCGTAGTTTACAGCTTGACTGTGATATTTGCACCGTTCGTTCCAACACATCCGACTTTAGCAATCATTTTTTGAGTACCGGGTTAGCATTCCCTCTTCGATCCCTTCTTCTTAGCCAGTCTGCCCTGCTGCAGCCTGTTATCCAGGATCCCCGCGTGGAGGTGTAGAAGGGTCTTGGCAGCTATGGTTCGCTGGTCCTTACACTAGCAGTCAGCTATGAGTCGCTGACCGCTGCAGTTCATGTGCTGCTCAGCATCTTGATCCCTGACAACAAATGAGCTGGCATCCTGACGTCACACGACCCAATTATGGGCACACTAGATATGGATGTGAGGGACATTTTGAAATATTATCAATGACTGGGCGCAGTGCTAGAGCGTTTCGTGGCAAAGGTACTGGGTTCAACTTCAACTACCGGCAGCTCCAGTCAACACAGCTGTAATGGGTACGTGACTTACGGTTAGGGAAGGAAAAGACAGCGAGGAAGGGAACTGACCACCCTACGTTACAAGCTGAGGCTTAATATACTGAAATTTCTAACACTTCATTTCTGATCGGCGGTTAAGTCTGCTGAAGGACTTCCGTTACCTTTTTATCAACGTCTGTTTGTTTGTGATTCGATCACAATAGATGGATCAGCCACTGACAGACTGCAGATCTTGTATATATCGAAAGAGGTTCGCGGGGTGCAATAGAGAATGAGCTGAAGAGCGTACAACCAACTAGCTGCAGGGACCAGCGAGCTGGCGGGTTCGGACAACGACCTGCAGGGACCAGCGAGCTACAGGGACAGGGACCAACGAGCTGCAGGGACAGGGACCATCGAGTTGCAGGGACAGGGACCAACGAGTTGCAGGGACCAGCGAGCTACAAGGACAGGGACCAACGAGTTGCAGGGACCAGCGAGCTACAGGGACCAACGAGTTGCACGGACCAGCGAGCTACAGGGACAGGGACCAACGAGTTGCAGGGACCAGCGAGCTACAGGGACAGGGACCAACGAGTTGCAGGGACCAGCGAGCTACAGGGACAGGGACCAACGAACTGCAGGGACCAACGAGCTGCAGGGACCAACGAGCTGCAGGGACAGGGACAAACGAGCTGCATAACAGGGACCAACGAGCTGCAGGGACAGGGACCAACGAGCTGCAGGGACCAGCAAGCTACAGGGACAGGGACCAACGAGTTGCAGGGACCAGCGAGCTACAGGGACAGGGACCAACGAACTGCAGGGACCAACGAGCTGCAGGGACAGGGACCAACGAGCTGCATAACAGGGACCAACGAGCTGCAGGGACCAGCAAGCTACAGGGACAGGGACCAACGAGTTGCAGGGACCAGCGAGCTACAGGGACAGGGACCAACGAACTGCAGGGACCAACGAGCTGCAGGGACAGGGACCAACGAGCTGCATAACAGGGACCAACGAGCTGCAGGGACAGGGACCAACGAGCGGCAGGGACCAACGAGCGGCAGGGACAGAGACCAATGAGCTGCAGGGACAGGGACCAACGAGCGGCATGGACAGGGACCAATGAGCGGCAGCGACCGGGACCAACGAGCTACAGGGACCAACGAGCGGCGGGGACCAACACGCTGCAGGGACAGGGACCAACGAGCTGCAGGGACCGGGACCAACGAGCTACAGGGACAGGGACCAACGAGCGGCGGGGACCAACACGCTGCAGGGACAGGGACCAACGAGCTGCAGGGACCGGGACCAACGAGCTGCAGGAACTAACGAGCTGCGGGTACCGAGACCAACGAGTGGCAGGGACAGGGACCAACGAGCTGCAGGGACAGGGACCAACGAGCGGCGGGGACCAACACGCTGCAGGGACAGGGACCAACGAGCTGCAGGGACCGGGACCAACGAGCTGCAGGAACTAACGAGCTGCGGGGACCGAGACCAATGAGTGGCAGGGACAGGGACCAACGAGCTGCAGGGACAGGGACCAACGAGCTGCAGGGACAGAGACCAACGAGCTGCAGGGACAGGGACCAACGAGCTGCAGGGACAGGGACCAACGAGCTGCAGGGACAGGGACAAACGAGCGGCAGGGACAGGGACCAACGAGCTGCAGGTACCAACGTGCTACAGGGACAGGGACCAACGAGCTGCAGGGACAGGGACCAACGAGCTGCAGGGACAGAGACCAACGAGCTGCAGGGACAGGGACCAACGAGCTGCAGGGACAGGGACCAACGAGCTGCAGGGACAGGGACAAACGAGCGGCAGGGACAGGGACCAACGAGCTGCAGGTACCAACGTGCTACAGGGACAGGGACCAACGAGCTGCAGGGACAGGGACAAACGAGCGGCAGGGACAGGGATCAACGAGCTGCAGGTACCAACGAGCTGCAGGGACAGGGACCAACGAGCTGCAGGGACTAACGAGCTGCAGTAACCGGGACCAACGAGCTGAAGGGACAGGGATCAACTAGCTGCAGGGGCATCGCCATTTACTGAGCAAGGCTGTACATATCTATAGTGAGGTCGGGAGGGCAGTGAAGTCATTTTCTAAGAACAGAAGAGAACCTTAAATATTATTATACTACCTAACTTAGACAGATTGGGCACGATCTAACAATAGTTGCTACGACGAGATATAATTGGCTGAATGGTTTGGATATGTGACTGTCTGACGAATATAACAAGGGTTCAAACTTCTTTCCAAGTACAGAAAGGATTGGCAAACTCAAAACTACTATATTATAGTACTGCCATAGTTCAACACACACACAACATATTATAAACAGACAGGCACACGCAATCAATGCACTGGTCACTGCGTCCTGATATATACAAAAAGATTACGGTCTGGGCTTGAAAAGGACCGTGCCTTCGCCAGCAGGCAAATCTTTAAACCAAAAAAATTATAGGCAGATGGGTTTTTTTTCCAACGGGAATCAAATAAAAGGCCAGCCTGTGCACTACGCGGTGACTGCAATGGGAGTCGGACTTTATCACTCAGCTAAACACATTCTCTCAGTGGGAATAAAGGCCGCTGTGCTAGATGTTACAAAGTATAGAAATACGGACCAGTGTGTTTCAGATATTGAGGCAGAGCAACAACAAGAACCAAGCCTACGTTACGACAAAAAGACATTCATTAGTACAAAGAACAACACATAAACCAACTAACATAATGGAAGAATTCATCAATGTGGAGCATGTGTCTTCAACACATCAAACACTTAACAGATCATGGAAGTATTCATCAATCTATCAAAACCTTTCAGCTTCCTCTGGAGCTTATGCCTTCAACAAACACCCACCAACTCTCTGGCTCTGCGCCATCCATCCCAGCCCCGTCCCCGTCTTCCCCGCTTTCTTTTTGTTTGTCTCAAGCTCTATTCTCCGTCCGTGTTTTGTTCAGTCTAAACTTCTCTTACCTTGGAGATTCAAGAACAATGACTTTCTTGCAATATTATCAAATGGTGTTCTTAACGTTTGCTCTTTCAATCGCCAGCTCTTTCAAGTCGTGGTCTACTGGTATCCGTGTGTTTCATCACAACAGTTCCACGTGAATGATCTTATTCCATTTCAATCTCTTCATTATGTTCAGCCTCCTGTTGATGAATCTGTAGCTTATTCGTTGTTGTAATAATGAACACATAAAAAGATACTGGGTTTTATCCATGATTTGTTAGTTGTTCTTTTGTGATTGTTTTTTGTCGTCGATGAAAGTATTTTAGTCGTACCTTAAGTAAAATTCTTGTTTTGAACAATACGTTCTCATGTATCTATTCGTTTTCTTTTTCTTCTTTCTCTTCTTTTTCGTCATCATCATCTTCTTCTTCTTCTACTGTTCGCTAGAAAATGTAATGTCTATATCTGTAATATTATGTTCTTGAGTAAACTTCACTGTCCTTTGTAGCTCACATTTAAATTCATATAGGCTATGCTATTTCTCTGGGCCAGAGGGCTTGCCTTAGTATATCATATTGATAGTTCTGCAGTACGTGCAGTGCATTTTGGAGTGCCTGTTCGCATGTATACACGACTGAGCCGCATATCTTCAATTGTGTGTTCATGTGGCTGCAGGGGCGGTTGTATCCTGTTCTAGGGCGCAACACACGTTCGCCCTTGTCCGTTCCTCTTATGGTAATCATCTTATGTTACTGTAGGAGCCGTTCTGATTGATTTAATCCTCATTAAGTAAGTAAGTAAAGTGTCCCATAGCATTACTGCCGTAGGGGTGTGAGGTGTTAGCGATCTCACATTTCAAAGGAACGGCTATATGAGGGCAGTAACCATCTCCTCTCCCTCGCCGCTTTTACTTCCCGGACTGAACCGGTACCCATTTAAAGTTGGGTCGACCCGGGAACCATTTCGGTCTGACAAAAAACATTACCGACTCAACTGGGGAATGAGCCCAGAACCACTCAGATGCGAAGCCAGCGCGCTACGTGGCTCAATCTTCTGATATGTTGCTTGTGCATCATGTAACTCGTTTGCGGCACCCTCGCACCATGCGCATGCTGCTTAGACCAGACAGTAGAGCCTGTAGACCTGGCAGTTTCTCTGACTTCAGTGCTTGGAGTTCTGATGTTGCATCTCTAAGACATACCACAGCCTGGAAAAGAGATTGGTATTTGATAGCTTCTCAGTTGCCACCTTGATTGCATGGAATTCTGCATCACACGTTTGGCCGAATGTCTAGATTGACACCCCTAATCATGTGAGGGTATTCCATAACAACTCCTGCTTTCTTCATTCTTGACTGCAATATGTGCTAACTCATCTGTGTATGCTCAGACCCAGAGATCGTGTAGGTATTCTTCATCCAGGAAACAGAAAGCAACAACCGCTGCTGGACACTGTTCTGTTAATCTTTGTATAGAATTACTTTCACTTTTGTTTGAATACATACTAGTAGTCCACTCTCCTCACTCCAAGGGGATTGTTCTAACACAGACTTCAACCTCAGGTAGATATGTTGTTTGACCACGAAGTCGCATTACCTGGTGTATAAAACTTCTTCCTTTCAGTCGCCCCTTTGAAAATCTTGAAACATGTCTTTCATTGGATGGCTTTGCAAGCAGATGAATATTTCTGCCTGTGTGTCTCTGCGTTGTCTTAGTGCTTGTATCATTTCCAGTTTTTTCATGCCCACTATAATTGTTGATGTCACTGATCCCGTAACGACCCTAAGTGCCTGGTTTTACACCTGGTCCACGTGCGTTATTATAATATATGTTATAGAATAGTTGCCATACCTCCGAGAACCTGGCTAAGTATTTCCTGTGTGGAGAAGGTTGGACCCACAAACATGTCCTAAGAGGCGACCAATCAAAGTTGTGCAGAAGTCATTTCCGGTGCTCCGTTACAGGCTTGCTGGGACATGTGTTGTGGCGGTTCTGTGCTCCTGTTGGACCAAAAAGAAGAATGCATAAGAAAATGTCCAGCGATGCTTGGACCAGGGTGGATAGAAGAGCCTAATAATCCACCTTGTTCTTAAAATAGCTCACAATTTATATTGGATATTCATAAATCCCTTAGACACGACACAGAAACCGTCACATCAAAAAAATCTAGCACCTTTGAGGAAGATGATACAAAGACGTCTTCTTCTTTGTCGTTTGTTGTCAAACTCTCGCGAAAAGGGCTATGATAGTAGCATGATATAGTTCCGAGAACGGAATGCGTTGTCTCGTAGTTTACACCTTGACTGCGATATTTGCACTTTTCGGTCCGACACATCCGACTTTAGCAAGACATTTTTACGTAACGAGTTATTCATCCGTCATCCATCTCGTCTCCTTAGCCTGTCTGCTCTGTTGCAACCTGTTAGCCAGGTTAACCATGTGAAAGTGGAAAAGGGTCTTCTCAGCTCTTGGTCGCTGACCCTGACGCTAGCAATCAGCTTTGGGTCGCTGACTGCTACAGTTCATGCACTACTAGGTGTCTTGATTATGTTCTTCTTCTTCTTCTTCTTCGTTCGTTCTCAATCTCCCACTACCAAACCCTGAAGGGGCTTAAGTAGCAGAATGTAGTCCAGAGAACGGAATGCGTTGTGTCGTAGTTTACAGCTTGGCTGCGATATTTGCATCTTTCGGTCCAACAAATCCGACTTCAGCAAGCAATTTTTGAGAACCGGGTTAGCATTCCCTCTTCGATCCCTTCTCCTTAGCCAGTCTGCCCTGCTGCAGCCTGTTATCCAGGATTACCGTGTGGAGGTGTAGAAGCTGATTCTATACAAAGACTTATATTATTTATCAGGGTTAGACCAATACACACTAGGTCACAAGACCAACAAAATACTCAAAGACGCCATGGTCACAACCCTGGAAAGTGCAATCATCTGTTCTATTATGTCCAGATTAGACGTCATTGCAATCCGTGCATATCCAAAGGGGTCCCCCAGATCCGGATGTAAGGTCCTTCATTCCTATAATCCAGAGATCAGGGCAGAAGATACAATAAAAAATGTATATGTTCGCCACACAATAATGCCATGGCAAGCTCTAATATATACCTTCATAAGCAGGGATAAGAGTCGGTGACGAATACGTCACTCATTTAAAAAAGTCTCTGATAGATGCCTCAGAGGAAAAGTCATGTTTTATATTTCAATTCTCATGTTCGAGGCTGGTGTCGTGTGTGCACCGTTCTGCTCAACATTGACTATGCCTCCTACTCGGCTAACTTAGACAATGCACTGTGGGTTCCAAAATTACAAACATACAGCAATCATCTTGTTAGACTCACAACAACCCTGGGATCGAGAATGAAGGAAAGGCCTCCTGATGAAGACGACTGATGGGGGGATTAACGGAAAATTGTTAAACTGGATCAAGTACTTCTTTAGGGACAGAACAATCCGAAGATGAACAATGCAGTCTCCTCTAAAAAAAACTCTTGGAGAAAGACTTACCACAGGGCTCTGCTTTGAGCTGCACTCTTTTTCTCATCTACATCAGTGACCCGGACAAGCGCATCAAAGCTAACAAAGAAACGTCTGATGATCTGGCAATATGGCAGAGCCATGAAGATGTGAAAGTACAGCACAAAGATTAAATGGAGACCTGAGAAGACTGCATGAGCATTGTCAAATGTGGAGACTGAAGATAAACTGTGAAAAGACTATTTACACTATCTTTACTAATTGGCACAAAGTAGCCTAGCAAAATATCAGTCTGAGATTCGTCAAACAGAATGTGCCCAAAAAGGAAGAGCCTACATATATTGGAGTCACTCTCGACCGATAGCTCAACCTCAAGAAACATCTTCTTCTTCTTCTTCTTATTTTTTCTTCTTCTTCTTCTTCTTCTTCTTCTTCGTACGCTGTCAGACGTCAACTTGTATTTGTTCGAAGGGAGCAGCTGTCATCCTGCGGCTGTCGACACTGCCATAGAGCTTGTCTAGTGTTGCCACTGTTGATGGCCACATGTGCTTTCTTTGGTCCTCGTATGTCGGGCAATTTTGCAGCAGCTGTTCAGCGATCATTTTCCCTGTACCACAGGTGCATTCGTCAGTGCCACCTATCTTCAGTTTATTGAATAGGTAGTTTCTCAGTCTGTTGTGGCCTGTGCGGAGTCTGAAGACCACGGCCTGCTCTCTTCTGTTCAACTGGTAATAGGCATGGTTTTTTGTGTAGCCAGTATGTTCGGTTTCCCATTTGGCCATGTATCTGGCCCTAATAAACCTTTTGGACTCTTCGTAGGTCACACTAGAATCTGGTTGTGGTAGTCTTGCACCTTCTTTTGCCAGTCTGTCTGCCTCCTCGTTGCCTTGGATGTTACAGTTTGATGGAACCAACTGTACCACTACTCTTTTTGGTGCGGACTGCTGGCATAGTTGACAGATTACTGCTCTTAAATCATTAAGTTCAGTATTTTTCTGGATTTTTAGTGCTGTAACTACGGCGGGGGCATCTGTAAACAGGACTATCTGGCTTTCACTGCTTTCGCCTGTCAGCATTGCTTTTACTGCAGCCTTCAGTGCCTCTGCCTCCGCTCTGAAATTGCTTGAGTATTTTCCAGTTGCCACTGACAGTGTTATTGTTCTACCATGTGTTAGGCTTAGGAATACCCCTGTCCCTCCATTCTGTGTTTTGTTTGTTACATGACCGTCGGTGTATGCTTGGGTCCAGTCCATTCTTTGGTAGTTTTCTTGTTTCCAATACCCGGTATATTTTCTACCACCTCCGGAATGACATGCTGCTTCCATGTGGGTTTGGGTACAGTAGGGATAGGCTTTGGTATTGTTATGGTGTTCATAGGGTCTTCGCTCATCTTTGCTTTGGCTATTTCTGCAAAGTTTCTCCGCTTTAGTTACCCATTTCCAAATCTATTTAGTCCCTGATACATTGGATGGTCTGTCAGTCTTATGAGTTTCTCTGCTTGCTGCTGGGCTCTGCAGTCTCTTCTGTTGATCATGGATTGCAGATTTGTAATCTTTTCAAGTTCTACAATTGGCGTTGACTTCATGCCTCCTGTTATAACTCTCATGGCTTGGTTTTGAAGTTTGCTAATTTTATCAAAGTTCGCCTTTGCTGCTGTTGTTCATGCCACAATGCCATACTCGAGAACTGGTCTCACTCTTCCAGTGTACTGTTTCTTTATTATTCTTTCGTCTGCTCCCCAGCTTGTGCCAGCAAGTTTCCTCATGATTGCCATTCTTTGTCTGGCTCTCATTCGGTTTCTCTCGATCTGATGATTTCGCCCACTCTTCCAACGATGTTAGGGCCTGCTGCATCCGATTGTTTGCTACGGTGGGATTTTCTTCAGAGGTCCACATAGCCAGATCGTCTGCAACCATGGACCTGTGGACTCTTCTTGGTAGATTCTCTATGATGTTGTTTATATATACCAGAAAAAGTGTGGGTAACAGTACTCCCCCTTGGGGTACTCCTTGCTCCAGTGTCACCTTTTTGCTCATCTGCCCTTGTACTTGAACTCTGGCTGTTCTGTTTTCGAGGTAGTGGCTGATACATCTGTAAAACATGTTATAAATGTTAAAAGGGAAGGTTTTATTCAGTTTCAGTTGTTGAAGAGGCTTGCTGGTACAGCATGTGGATCATACAAGGACACTGTGAGAGGCTTATATCTTGGATATGTACGCTATGCTTTAGAATACATTAGTGCACTCCTTATAACATGCTCAAAGACTAATGTAGAATCCAAGTACAGAGTACTGAACAATGCCCTGCACCTAATTAGTGGAGCAAAGCGATTAACACAGACTGCTATGTGTGAAATTCACGTGGAAGATGTCAAAATATGTGGTCGCTATTGAAGCTTATGAAACGAGTAAAAGAATGATCGAAGACCACCCCAATAGACATCTTGTAGAAAAATGGCAACAAAAGCAGAGAATAAAACAAGTCAGCCCTTAACCACGTCAGTAAGATTAAAGACAGATATCCCCTACCAAACAGAAAATAAAAAACACAGAGAGTTACAAGAAATGTATCACAACATATACGTCTGAACATGCTAGAAATTGAACCAAAACTAAGAGATAATTCAAAAAGAAGTTCTGATCCAGTCAGTCTTATGAGAACATCAGACAAGAACGATTGACACCTACCCAGAAGAATGGATACATGTCTGTACTGATTGGTCTGCTTTTAAGGCCACCTTAAATTGGGATATGGAGTCTACATAGTGTATTCTGACAGAACGCCTGATGAACTGTTGATGCTTGTGGAGAGAGAAGCTCAAACTGCGAGGCAGAGATAACGGCACTGGAAGTAGCTCTGTACCACTTGAGGATTGTATTTGATGCTTTCCCATCAATATCTCTAAGCATCTAATCTTTACAGACTCGTTATCTACCCTTCAACCTCTGGGAGATGGTGGTTATTGTAAGCCTGAACTTACCCAAATATCCCTAGATGCCAACCAGATTATCACACCCCATGAAGTCCGAATAGTTATTAAAATTGATCTTTGGTCACTCAAATACACCTAGCAATGACAAGGCAGGCGGACTCAGAAGGGATCAAGTCAAGAACAACAATACACAATTGTAATTATAATGTGTAATTGTTTTCTGATCATGGTGGTGATCGTATTTGTTAGTAGCTTGGACAATTGAAGTCACAGCTGAGGGATGTTGTTGCACTGATGTGGAGCAGACGACAGCTAGATATTACACTTCTGTCTGTAGATGCTGTCGAGCTGCACTGACTGTCATCCGGTAAGCGATCTGTTTTTGTCTGTATGTTATGCCTGGACTGTCAGGTATCCGAGAGGTCGCCAGGATGACAAGGATATGGCCACTGTAATGATCAAGTATGTAGCAGAAGGCGACTAAAGAGGGTTTAACATGGGACCAGCAATCTCAGCATGTAACAATAAATTGCTTTTAAAACCGCGACTGCAAATGTTGGGATACAGGCTTCTTACAAAGAAGCCATTTGTAGTAGCTGTCCTCTGCTTACCTTCACGCGACAAGTTCAATAAATCATTATCAAGCTGCTGGGACTGATTTGCTTGTGTGTTGACTGCTGTGTTTCGCTGCTAACTAAAACTTGGTTGCTCTATTATTATCTATATATACTAATCTCACCAATTAACCGGAAACGGGGCACTGCCCCCCCCCCTCCAGCACTATTAACTAGACATTTCTGCGCCCCCCCCCCCCCCACCACCCCCCCCCCCCCCTCCCACACCGGATTTCCGCAAAATTAACTAGAATCACCAAGACTTAATCGCACAGGGAAGCTAATAATAGCAAGAAGAAGCAGAGGATACTGTCTATTGCTGTCTATTGTGTAAGTGGGACAGGGGGGGATATTGTCTATTGTGTAAGTGATGCATGAAGGCACTGGATATAGATCCGACATCTTGGAAAGACACATCTACAGACAGATCCAAGTGTAGAGACTAGATTAAAAGAACTTTGCAGCACATTGAAGTGAAACCCCAACGCCACAAGTAACGGAAGTAACCACTCCAAGGTGAAGGTCGCATCATTCTATAGTCAGCTAAGACCGAATGGGGCCACTTTATTGTCTTCCCCTGTATGCTCCGCTCGTGGGTAACATTGTACGTTCTGACATAAAACTGTCCTATGCGGCCACACCAGATTTTCACTATCTGATACTGTCGAAATCTTCGCTTGCGACTGGCGGCCATTATTAATCTATTAGTATCGTCAGCTCAGGTGGGCTGCTAGGTCTGATACTTTAAGGCGTTGACTGTTCTGCTTGACTGGTGAATAGGCCGTTAACCGCACTTTCTTACCTGTGTCCAAAAATCTCACTAAGGGGCCTGAAACGCAAGGTTAAAACCGGTGCGTTTGGCTGGATTAGAATTGTTATTTTTGTATGCCTTTTATTATGTAGCTCATTTTGTATCTTTCCCCACTGCAGATAACAACCGGACTGAGACAAGAATCTGTGTTGGCGCCACTACTCTCTAACACATATATACACAGAATAACGTTGGAGACCAAATTAGAATATCTGACTAGAAATGCAGAGGAAGAAAGGACAGTACGATCAGTTAAATTAACTCCATTTTGCAGATAATCAATGTTTACTTTACGAGAGTGAATATGATCTGCAGCAACATCTGACTGCTCTCAACTCTGTATGTAAAAAATACAGTATGAGAATTAACACATCCAAAACAAAAAACTATGCAGATCGCATGAAATCACGAACATTATGATAAACGGGACCAAAATGAATCAAGTGCAGGAGTTCTAGTACTTGGGCAGTGTTTTCACACAGGATGGAGGTTCAGATAGACATATTTAGATCAGGGGCCAAAAAGCAAATACGTTTGCATACCAGCTGTCACCATTAATGAACCACCCTAACATAATCATGTTCACAAAAAGGAAGCTAATCAACAGTAAATTCATGCCAACTCTCTGTTACCAGTGACAAACGTGGACTTTAACAAACAGTCTGGTGAGATAGATCACGAGATGTGAGATGAGATGCATCCGGAAAACAATCAACGTAACTAGGAGAGACAGAATGCGCAGCGAAGATGTGAGAAGAATAGTTGAAGCAAGACCATGCAGTTTATATTTTGATGAGTAGAGAATCAAGTGGTCCGGCAACCTAATGAGAATGTAACCTTACCAACTAGCCATGTGCGCCTATAACGCACCGCGTTCGGATTTTCGCAACCGTTGCCGACCAAGAACTAGCTGGATTGGAAATACTGCCGAAATTCTAAATTGTCATGAGACTACTTCAGCGATGCGTCTGCTCCTGGACAGAAAACTACGGCTCCTCACGACACCAAGTGGGTAAGACAAGACCCCCATGCAGATAATTGACTGTCACTTAACAAACATACTTTACTGTCTTCAACTATACCCCGACGCGGGTCCACGTGTACCCAGCTTAACGTGGGATAGAATGTATTGATCTGAAATATAACTTGACCAGTCGTATGCAGTCCCGTCAGCCTACACTATCTGACGCTGTTGTCGCTGGCGACGCCAACTATCATTCACCTATTCACAGTAGGCTAATAGGTCGGACTTTTCTTATCTTCGCCAAAAATGTGAACTATGACCCGTGGGTGAAGCTATTGTGACACTTGAGGGGATGTCAGCCCTACTTCTCCTCTATCTTTGCGATACGATAAAGAATGTCACTCCGACCTGTTGTTTTTGTTTCTATTGCCCTACGAGGCTGCTCGCTCAGTTGTTCACGCTTATCGGATTGTATCAGGTTACGGGAGCTAGTCTTTCTTTTTATATACAGAAGCGTACTGAGCAAAGTATGTTTGAGAACGCCTGTCTGTGATGCAATGGTAGACATCTCATTGGACTTACTAGTACTTGACCACGGTATCAATCCCCACCACGTAGGCCTCGCTGCTGTTGTTTAATGCCCATAATGCGTTTGTTTATTCTTTTGTGAGCTCTGAAAAGCGCGTTGAGTTGCAATAGCTTTCCTTACATCCCGAGCGTGCTGATGAAGGTGGACTTGGGTCCCCCAGGCGGTTGTGCTACTGCATGTTTCCATGCACCCAACCTGTTTATGTAAATGTATAATAACTACATGTGCCACCCAGATTGTGCTTTGGGAGAGAGAAGTGGCTCTTTGCAAACTTCTAAACATGTCTTCAAATGCCACCCGAGAGAGTTGTGCATGAAGTTAGCAACTTTCAAACTTAAAGTATTGGTAAAGACATTAGCACTGTGACAACGACAATAGTGTTTTAGTGCAGCCATCTTGTGTGGGATCACCTTCACACAAGGCTTCACAATCTTGTCAGTTCTTGGTCAGTTTGTAGTGGGGGTTTGTTGTGGGGTGTGTCAGTTTGTGGTGGTTGTGTGTCAGTTTGTGGTGGGGGGGGGGTGTCAGTTTGTGGTGGGAGGGGGGGGGGGTCTGTGTCAGTTTGTAGTGGGGTGGGTCTGTGTCAGTTTGTGGTGGGGGTTTGTGGTGAGGTGTGTCAGTTTGTGGTGGGGGTGTGTCAGTTTTGTATGGGGATTTGTGACGGGGTGTGTCAGTTTGTGGTGGGTGTGTGTCAATTTGTGGTGGGGGTGTCTCAGTTTGTGGTGGGGTGTGTCAGTTTGTGATGGGGTTGTGTGGTGGGGGTGTGTGGTGGGGTGTGTCCGTTTGTGGTGGGGGTGTGTCAGTTTATGGTGGGGTTTGTGTGGTGGGGTGTGTCAGTTTGTGATGGGGTTGTGTGGTGGGATGTGTCAGTTTGTGGTGGGGGTTGTGTGGTGGGGTGTCAGTTTGTGGTGGGGGTGTGTCAGTTTGTGATGGGGATGTGTGGTGGGGGTGTATCCGTTTGTGATGGGGTGGTGTCAGTTTGTGGTGGGGTTTGTGTGGTGGGGTGTGTCAGTTTGTGGTGGGGTGTATGTGGTGGGGTGTGTAAGTTTGTGATGGGGTATGTGGTGGGGTGTGTCAGTTTGTGGTGGGGGTGTGTCAGTTTGTGATGGGGATGTGTGGTGGGGTGTGTCCGTTTGTGATGGGTTTGTGTGGTGGGGTGTGTCAGTTTGTGGTGGGTATGTGTGGTGGGGTGTAACCGATTGTGATGGAGGTGTGTCCGTTTGTGGCTGGGGTGTGTCCGTTTTGTGGTGGGGTTGTGTCAGTTTGTGGTGGAGGTGTGTCCGTTTGTGGTGGAACTGTGTGACAGCTTCTGATGGTGGTGTGTGTCAGTTTGATGGTGTGGGGTGGAAGTGTGTGTCAGTTTCTGGTGGGTGGCCAGTGTCATTTTTTGGTGGGGGTGTGTGTCAGCTTGTGGTGATTAGTCTGTATCAGTTTGTGGTGGGGTGTTATCAGTTTGTGGTGTGGGGAGGGGAGGGGGGGGTGTCTGTGTCAGTTTGTGGTGGAATGTGTGTCAGTTTGTGGTGGGGAAGGGAGGGGGGGTCCGTGTCAGTTTGTGGTGGGGGAGGGGGTCTTTGTCAGTTTATGGTGGGGGGGGGGAGGTGGGGTCTGTGTCAGTTTGTTGGGGGGGGGGGAGAGGGGGGTCTTTGTCAGTTTGTGTTGGGGGAGGGGGGTCTTTGTCAGTTTGTGGTGGTGGAGAGAGGGGGGGGGTCTGTGTCAGTTTGTGGTGGGGGAGGAGGGTCTGTGTCAGTTTGGGGTGGGGGAAGTGGGGTCTGTGTCAGTTTGTAGTGGGAGGAGGGGGTCTGTGTCAGTTTGTGGTGGGCGAGAGAAGGGGTGTCTGTGTCAGTTTGTGGTGGGGCGTCTGTAACAGTTTGTAGTGGAGTATGTGTCAGTTTGTGGTGGGGTGTCTGTGTCAGTTTGTGGTGGGGTATATGTCAGTTTGTGGTGGGGTGTCTGTGTCAGTTTGGGGGGGGGGGGGTTGGGGAGGGGTCTGTGTCAGTTTGTGGTGGGGTGTCTGTGTCCGTTTGTGGTGGGGGGGTCTGTGTCAGTTTGTGGTGGGGGGGGAGGGGGGGGGTCTGTGTCACTTTGTGGTGGCGGGTCTGTGTCAGTTTGTGGTGGGGGGAGAGGGTATGTCAGTTTGTGGTGGGCCAGAGAGGGGGGGGGGGGGTTTCTGTGTCAGTTTGTGGTGTGGGGTCTGTGTCAGTTTGTAGTGGAGTATGTGTTAGTTTGTGGTGGGGTGTCTGTGTCAGTTTGTGCGGGGAGGGGGATCTGTGTCAGTTTGTGGTGGGGTGTCTGTGTCAGTTTGTGGGGGGTTGGGGAGGGGTGTGTGTCAGTTTGTGGTGGGGTGTCTGTGTCAGTTTGTGGTAGGGGGTCTTTGTCAGTTTGTGGTGGGGTGTATGTGTCAGTTTGTGTTTTTAATGTGTGGTGCGTTTGTAGTCAGTTTGTGGTGGGGAATATGGGGGGGGGGGGGGGTCTGTGTCAGTTTGTGGGGGCTGGTCTGTGTCAGTTTGTGGGGGGTGGTCTGTGTCAGTTTGTGGGGGGTGGTCTGTGTCAGTTTGTGGGGGGTGGTCTGTGTCAGTTTGTGTTTGGAATGTGTGGTGTTGGTGTAGTCAGTTCATGGTGGGGGGTAGGGGCCGTCTGTGTCAGTTTGGGGTGAGATTCTGTGTCAGTTTGTTTGGGGGGTGGGGGTGATGGGTCTGTGTCAGATTGTGGTGGAATGTGTCAGTTTGTTGTGTGGGGAGCGGCCTGTGCCAGATTGTGGTGGGGGTGTGTGTCAGTTTGGGGTGAGGGGTCTGTGTCAGTTTTGTTTGTTTGTTTGTTTTGTTTTGTTTTGTTTTGTTTTTTTTTTGTTTTTTTTGTTTTTTTGTTGTTTTTTTTGGGGGGGGGGGGGGGGGGGGGGTTCTATGTCAGTTTGTGATGATGTATTCATCAGTTTGTGGTGAGGTCTTGGTCAGATTTGGAGGAAAGGAGATTGGGGCGTAGATCCTGGTCAGTTTATGATAGGGTCTTCGTCTGGATGAGCTAGGGTCTTAGACAATATTTGGTGAGGTATTAGACAATATGTGGTGAGGTATTAGACAATATGTGGTGAGATATTAGACAGTATGTGGTGAGGTATTAGACTGTATGTGGTGAGGTATTAGACTGTATGTGGTGAGGTATTTGACTGTATATGGTTAGGTATTAGACAATATGTGGTGAGGTATTAGACAATATGTGGTGAAGTATTAGAATTTATGTGGTGAGGTCTTAGATTGTTTGTGGTGAAGTATTAGAGACTATGTGGTGAGGTATTAGACTGTATTTGATGAGGTCTTAGACTGTATGTGGTGAGGTCTTATAATGTATGTGGTGAGATCTTAGACAGTATGTCGTGGGGCTCCTGGTCATCACATGATGAGGTCCTGATTGAGAGGAAAGCGTGGGTTTTGCTACAGTTGTTTCTTAAGAAATTAATCCATAAAACGGTTTGGTTTCGAATCGCATAAGATGCAAGCTTTTCCTGGTCTCACGGGACCAGCGACTAGTCATATCGGAGAGGATGACATAACTCAGCGATCCAACTGTGCACGTAAAAGATCCCTTGGTAGTTGAAGATTAATAAGAGCGACAACAATATTAAAGTAATTAAATTCGCACCCAATGCGCATGCTTAGTCACGGGAGGCCTGAAATGCATATGGAAGTGAAAGCTTCAATAACTAGATTTGAATTATTCCAAGTGTTTTTGGTCAGTTTATTGTTGGATCTTGCTCAGTTTATTGTGAGGTTTTGGTCAGTTTATTGGTAAGTATGCGGTGAGATTTTGGTCAGTGTGTGGCAGTGTCTTGTCAATGTGTGGTAGGGCCTTTGTCAGTGTGTTGTATGGTCTAGGTCAATGTGTGGTACGGTCTTGGTCAGTGTGTGATAGGGTCTTAGTCATTGTGTGGTAGGGTCTTTGTCAATGTTTGGCAGTGTCTTCGTCAGTGTGTGGTAGGGTCTTGGTCAGTGTGTGGTAGAGTCTTGGTCAGTGTGTTGCAGGGTCTTGGTCAGTGTGTGGTAGGATCTTGGTCCCTATGTGGCAGGGTTTTTGTCAGTGTGTTGCAGTGTCTTGTTCAATGTGTGGCAGTGTCTTGGTCATTGTCTGGCAGTTTCTTGGTCACTGTGGTCAGTGTGTGTCAGTGTCTTGGACAGTGTATGAAAGGCTCTTGGTCAGTGTGTGGTAGGGTCTTGGTCAATGTGTGGCAGGGTCTTTGTCAGTATGTGGTAGGATCGTGGTCAGTGTGTGACATGGTCTTGGTCAATTTGTGGAAGGGTCTTTGTGGGTGTGGTAGGGTCTAGGTCAATGTGTGGCACTGTCTTGGTCAGCATGTGGTAGGTTCTTGGTCAGTGTGGTCAGTTTGTGGCAATGTCTTCGTCAGTGTGTGATAGGGTTTTGGTCAGTGTGTGACAGTGTCTTGGTAAGTGTGTGATAGGGTCTCGGTCAATGTGTGGCAAGGTCTTGGTCAGTGTGTGGTAAGGTCCTGGTCAGTGAGTGGCAGGGTCTTGGTCAGTGTTTGGTAGGGTCTTGTTCAGTGTGTGGCAGGGTATTTGTCAGTTTGTGTCAGTGTCTGTGTCAGTGTGTGGTAGGGTCTTGGTGGGTGTTGTAGTGTCTAGGTCAGTGTGTAACAGTGTCTTGGTCAGTGTATGGTAGAGTTTTGGTCTGTGTTTAGCAGGGTATTGGTCAGTGTGTGGAAAGGTTCTAGTCAATGTGTGGCAGGGTCTTGGTCAGTGTGTGGTAGGGTCTCTGGTTAGTGTGTTTCAATGTCTTTGTCAGTATGTGGTAGGATCTTTGTCAGTGTGTGGCAGGGTCTTGGTCAGTATGTGGTAGGGTCTTGGTCAGTGTGGTCAGTTTGTGGCAGTGTCTTTGTCAGTGTGTGTTAGGGTTTTGGTCAGTGTGTGGTACGGTCTTGGTCAGTGTGTGGTATGGTCTAGGTCAGTGTTTGGTAGGGTCTTGGTCAGTGTGTTGTAGGGTCTTAGTCAGTGTGTGGTAGGGTCTTGGTCAGCGTGTGGTAGGGTCTTGGTCAGTGTGTAGTAGGGTCGTTGTCAGTGTGTGGCAGTGTCTCGGTCAGTATGTGGTATGGTCTTGGTCAGTGTGCGGTAGGGTCTTGGTCGGTGTGTGGCAGGGTCGTTGTCAGTGTGTAGCAGGTTCTTTGCTGGTGTATGGTAGGGTCTTGGTCAGTGTGTGGCAAGTGTTGGTCAGTATGCAATAGTGTTATGGTCAGTATGTGGCAGTGTCTTTGTCAGTGTGTGGTAGGGTCTTGGTCAGTGTGTTACAGTGTCTTGGTCAGTATGTGGTAGGGTCTTGGTTTGTGAGTGGTAGTGTCTTGGTCAGTGTGTGGTAGGGTCTTAGTCAGTATGTGGCTGTGTCTTGGTCAGTGTATGGTAAGGTCTTGGTCAGTGTGTGGCAGTGTCTTTGTCAGTGTGTGGTAGAGTCTTGGTCATTGTATGGTAGGTTATTAGTCAGTGTGTGGTAGGGTCTTGGTCACTGTGTGGTATGTTCTTGGACAGTCTGTGGTAGGGTCTTGGTCAGTGTGTGGTAGAGTCTTGGTCAGTGTCTGATAGAGTCTTGGTCAGTCTATTGTAGGGTTCTGGTCAGTGTGTGGCAGTGTCTTGGTCAGTGTGTGGCATTGTCTTGGTCGGTGTGGTCAGTGTGTGGCAGTGTCTTTGTCAATGTGTGATATGGTCTTGGTCAGAGTGTGACAAGGTCTTGGTCAGTGTGTGGCAGTGTCTTGGTCAGTGTGTGGCAGAATCTAGGTCAGTATGTGGTATTGTCTTGGTCAGTGTGTGGTAGGGTCTTGGTCAGTGTGGTAGGGTCTTGGTCAGTGTGTGGTAAGATCTTGGTCAGTGTGTGGTACGTCTTGGTCAGTGTGTTGCAGAGTTTTGGTCAGTGTGGCAGGATCTTGGTCAGTGTGTGGCAGGGCGTTTGTTGGTGCGTGGTAGGGTCTAGGTCAGTGTTTTGCAGGGTCTTGGTCAGTATGTTGTAGGGTCTTTGTCAGTGTGTGGTAGGGTCTTGGTCACTATGTGACAGGGTTCTGGTCACTATGTGACAGGGTTCTGGTCAGTGTGTTTCAGTGTCTTGGTAAGTTTGTGGCAGTGTCTTTCTCAGTGTCTGGCAGTGTCTTGGTCAGTGTGTTCAGTGTGTGGCATTGTCTTGGTAAGTGTGTGGTAGCGTCTTGGTCAGTGTGTGGTAGGTTTTGGTCAGTGTGTGGCAGGGTCTTGGTCAATGTGTGGTAGGGTCTTGGTCAGTGTGTGGCTGGGTCTAGGTTGGTGTATGGTAGGGTCGTTGTCAGTGTGTTCCAGGTTCTTAGTCATTATGTTGCAGGCTCCTGCTCAGTGTCTGGCAGTGTCTTGGTCATTGTGTTCTAGGGTCTTGGTCAGAGTATGGCAGTGTTTTGGTCAGTATGTGGTAGGGTCTTGGTCAGTATATGGTAGGGTCTTGGTCAGTGTGGCAGTGTTTTGTTCAATGTGTGGCAGTGTCTTGGTCAGTGTGTGGGAGTGTCTTAGTCAGTGTGTGGCAGGGTCTTGGTCAGTGTGTGGTATGGTCCTTGTCAGTATGTGGTAGGGTCTTGGTCAGTGTGTGTCAGGGTCTTAGTCAGTGTGTGCTGAGATCTTGGTCAGTGTGTGTCAGGGTCTTGGTCAGTGTGTGGTAGGGTCTTGGTCAGTGTGTTGCAGGGTCTTGTTCAGTGTGTTGTAGGGTCTTGGTCAATGTGTGGTAGGTCTTGATCAGTGTGTGACAGGGTCTTTGTCAGTGTGTGACAGGGTCTTGGTCAGTGTGATGTAGTGTCTTGGTCAGTGTGTGGTAGTGACTTGGTCAGTGTGTGGTAGGGTTATGGTCAGTGTGGGGTAGGGTCTTGGTCAGTGTGTTATAGGGTCTTGGTCAGTTTGTGGTAGGGTCTTGGACAGTGTGTGGCAGGGTCTTGGTCAGTGTGTGTTAGGGTCTTGGTCAGTGTTTTGTAGGGTCTTGGTCAGTGTGTGGTAGAGTCTTAGTCAGTGTGTTGTAGGGTCTTGGTCAGTGTGTGGTAGGGTCTTGGTCAGTGTGTGGTAGGGTCTTGGTCAGTGTGAGGTAGGGTCTTGGTCATTGTGTGTCATGGTCTTTGTCAGTATGTGGTAGCATATTGGTCAGTGTGTGGCAGTGTCTTGGTCAGTGTGTGATAGGGCCTTGGTCAGTGTGTGGTTGGGTCTTGGTTGGTGTATGGTAGAGTCTTGGTCAGTGTGTGGTAGGGTCTTGGTCAGTGTGTGGTAGGGTCTTGGTCAGTGTGTGGTAGGGTCTTGGTCAGTGTGAGGTATGGTCTTGGTCAGTGTGTGGTAGGGTCTTGGTCAGTGTGTGGTAGGGTCTTTGTCAGTATGTGATAGGGTCTTGGTCAGTGTGTGGTAGGGTCTTGGTCAGTGTGGGGTAGGGTCTTGGTCAGTGTATGGCAGGTTCTTGGTCAGTGTGTGGTAGGGTCTTGGTCAGTGTATGATAGGGTCTTGGTCAGTGTATGGTAGGGTCTTGGTCAGTGTGTGATAGGGTCTTGGTCAGTGTGTGGCATGGTCTTGGTCAGTGTCTGGTATCGTCTTGGTCAGTGTGTGGCAGTGTCTTGGTCAGTGTGTGGTTGGGTTTTGGTCAGTGTGTGGTTGGGTCTTGGTCAGTGTGTGGCAGTGTCTTAGTCAGTGTGTGGTTGGGTCTTGGTCAGTGTGTGGCAGTGTCTTGGTCAGTGTGTGGCAGTGTCTTGGTCAGTGTATGGTAGGGTCTTGGTCAATGTGGGGTAGGTATGTTAATCTGAAACCTAGCAGGAGGAACTTAACACCCCTGTTTGAGGGATAGCGTGCAGATTGTTTTGACAATGTCCTGCTTTTGTGTGCAGTCACATTGTCTCATGTCATACACTACAAAACGTACCGTCTCTATCAGAAATAATCTAACTTACTTACTAATATTTTTCTGTCATGTGCAACACGTCAGACGTCATGTTTCCAAAGTTCAGTCACGTGGATTTCTTTCTCACTCCCCCTCAACATGTCATCCATATTGCATGTTTGGGTTCGGGTTCGTGTGTTCGTCTACAGTCACATGTCTCATCGTCCGACGTCTTTAAGTTCCTCCTGCATCATGATACACCAGTACTGAGTCTATTTAGTGACTTCTATCTGTCCAAGGATGATGTGTCTGACTGAAAGGTGCACATATCGCAGTCAAGCTGTAAACTAGCAACACAACGCACTCCGTTCTCTGGACTACATCCGGATACTTCCAAAGCCCTGTTCAGGGCTAGGTAGCGGGAGATTGAGAACGATACCAGAAGAAGAAGAAGAAGAAGAAGAAGAAGAAGAAGAAGAAGAAGAAGAAGAAGAAGAAGAAGAAGAAGAAGTAGAAGAAGAAGAAGAAGAAGAAGAAGAAGAAGAAGAAGAAACTTCGTATAGATTCCAGTCTTGTATACTGCATATGGTGTCTAAACATAGGTTGCCTTGGCTCATTTGCCTTGTTTCTCTGTTTCAATTTCTGGTGCGACATTTATTCGTGCTACAAGTGCTGATACACCGATTATGGAAGTTATTTGATCAGTTGGAGTAGGTGTGAGGCAACCAGTAACTATCCGTTCAGTCGCATTTATTACTATATCAATAAGTTTGGCGTGTTCATAGTTTGTCCAAACTGGTATGGCGTTCTCATCTAAGAAAAGCACTGGACGTGTGCCAATATTAGGAAGACATATGACTGTGCTCCCCATCCCAGGCGACTCAAATTTTAGTTGATATTATTTCTCACATGTATCTTCCTTTTGCTTTCTTGCAGTTTATTCCGTAGGACAGAGTGCGATCCAACTCTACACTCAGGTATTTGGAGCTAATAGTGTTTCAACTCATATCTTTACCATCTGATCAGTAATTTTCTATTTTACCTCTTATTTTTCTGAGGTGGAAAGCACATATTTTTGTTTGTTTGTTGCTGGGATTTGGTTTGAGTTGATTTTTGTTGTAAAATACGACAAAGGTAAGAAGGGATATTGTCAGTTTGGGTGCAACTTCTTCAAAACGATTTTCTTCGGCAGCGACTGCTGTGTCATCAGCATAAATGAATTTCTTCACCTCTGTGGCTATAAATTGGTACATAAATGCTTTCAAACTATGAAAATAAAATTGTTTTATAAGTCCCAATATATAGTTTAAGAAGGACTGTAGCTGAACGATCGAGCTTATGCCAAAATACAGTTAAACGTTTGTAGCAAACAAAACTTAACCACAAGACGTGTCCTGTGGGTTGCTAGGACTGTTTCTTCGTTTCGGAACCAGTCCTTTAAAGAGATGCACACAAGTTTACATTCGATCGCCGTCTTTTTTTTTTCTTTTCCGGAAATAACAAAAAAAGAATGTCTGTGGTCGAAAGACCGCACGTGCTACCTTAATATGGCTGAGCCTTTTATCATTTTTCAGTTTAAAGTGTATTTCTATCCAGAAATTGAACTACAGCTAAAGTTAGCTTCTTTGGCATTTAGTGGGCAAATAGAAATTATCTTTTTTTTCAATTTTATAAAATGCATCTACAGCTGGGTTGAAAGATTATATATTATTTCTTCTACTGTTACTTTTCCTCCTTCTGTTTGTTCTTCTCGTTCTTGTTCTTGTTCTTCTTCTTCTTCTTCTTCTTCTTTTTCTTTGTTCGTTCTCAATTGAAAATAATCGGATCTATATCCTTTATTAACCTAGCTTAACTAACCTAACTTTACGTATTTATACTGGTTTAGAAGACTTTGCAGAGTCTGTATAGAACCAGTTTTATTTACATTACCTTTGCTCTAAAAGCTATGCGCATCCACTCTACTATTAAATACATTAGCTGTCTCTGCCTCCGCTATCTCCTGGGGCAATGCATTCCAAGCATTCACCACTCTCTGACCAAAAAAAATATTTCCTAATATCTAATCTGAACCTTTCTTAAGTTAATTTATAACTCTGCCCTCTTGTTCTTGTTGGTGGTTGTATTTTGAAAAAAATTGTTATAGTCAAATTTAACCATTCATGTGATTATGTTATAAACCTGTATTGTCACTTCGAATTCTTTCCTCGTAACTGTAATTCTGAAATCCCACTATCAGCTTTTTCGCTCTTTTTTCGTATCCTTTCCAATATGTTTCTGTTTCTGTTTCTAAGAATCGACGTCACTGCACTCCGGGCATACCCATAGGTGCTCAGTCTCTCTCATCAAATGGCGTAAGGTATGGATGCTGATGGTCCCTGTAGCTCGCTGGTTGTACAACGCTCCTGCGCCGCCCTCTCATGCGCCCCACTCCGCTCGAACCTCGTTTAATGTCGAAACTTTGCAGTCGTGTGGATTGCTGCTTCATCTATTGCGGTGTCCTCATCCAGCAGGCGGCCATTGATTGATTTCAAAATGTCACTTCTGTCCATCACCAATGTGCCCATGATGGGAGCCCGTGAAGCCAAGATGTCAGCTCTTTCATTGCCCTAAACCCCGGCATGAGCAGGACAGTAAATCCTGGTCAGGGCCTGGAGGTTTGAGGCCTCGACAGCAGCCATCCCTTCTGTACTTTCCGAAGTACGGCTTGCGCTTCTGTCACGATGACTGCCCTTGTTATAGAAGTCTCAGATATCCATTTCAGTGCTGAGGTCACTGCTTCCGTTTCTATTCTCATACTGGAGGTTGTTGACATGTATGCCCTACTGCGCTCAGCAACGACCTTTCCTCTCACTCTAGCCGAGAAACCACAGCCTGATGTCCCACTGCGCATGACTGATCTGTCGGTGTATATGACAGCGTCACTCTCCTGGGTGTTCTCAGTTATCAGCTGATTTACCTCGTGCTCTGCACTCTCGTTGTTCCATTCTCTGCATTCCTTGCCTAAGGTTATGATGACTCTCTGGTACTCTATCATTCTATCACCAGTGTGGACCCATTCTTCCCCTCTGGCTATCGTCTCAGCTGGAGTGACGTGTCCGATTGTTGTCTCAGCCTGTGCCATCCATGACGACCCTCTCTTGATTCTTGATGTCTGAGATACTACTGTGCAGAGGGTGTCAAGTGTCTGTGGTGACACGCATATAGGTTTTGACTTGTGCCAGTTTATGTCTGGATGTCACCGATAACAATCCCAACATGTACCGCATCATCACAATCGGGGTATCTCTAGTGCAGCCCAGAACCAGACGCATACCTTCATTCTGGAAGCGGTCCAACCTTTCACACTGTGTCCTTGATAGTGTGAGGATGCCTAGTCCGTAATCGATGACAGACAACACGATCTGACGAAATAGGATGAACAGAAGGCGTTGTTCCAAGTCGGCAGCAGCCATGGTCTTGAGTGCTCCAAACCCTCTCTTGCATCTTTGTACGATGTGGTCAACATGGCAGTTATAGGAAAGACGGCGATCAAATGTCACTCCGAGGTATTTCAACCTGTCACACCTGTCGATGGTGCAACCATCAAAAGTGATGCCCGGGAGTTCAGCCTTTACTATGGAATTATTAAAAGAGCACCACATCATGCAGGCCTTGTTCGGATTGATCTTGGAGCTTGGGTCGCTGCACCACTGTGAGATTCCTTACAAGGTTTCCTGGATGTCTTTGACCAACTCTTGCCTGTCTGAGCCAGTCCTGTACATTAGGATGTCATCGGCGAATGGCAACGTTCGCCCTGACCCTGTGGGTTGAATATTGGCCACTTTTACTGTGTAAATGTTGAACAGCACCGGTGAGAGCGGAGACCCTTGAGGCAGTCCTGGACATATTCGCCTCGGTTCTGATGTCCACGATCCCACAGGTAGCGCAACTGTTCTTTCCATCAGGGCAGCTGATATCCAACTAACCAGCCACGAGTTTAAACCACACTGCTGCAGACAGGTAATTAAGGTCCCAAAATCGACACGGTTGTATGCGTCTTCCAGGTCGAGTGCCACCGCGAATGTTTCTTGCTTTGACTGAAACCCCTCGTACACATCATACGCGAAAGTTCCAGCGTTAGCCCAGGTCTCCTTCCCTGTTCTATAGCTGCCCAGCGTATCGTGTAGAATCTGCTCCCGTTCAAAGTAGGCCATTATTTTCCTGGCCACTATCTTCTCGAGCAATTTGCCATATACATTTTGTATGGTGATTATTCGACAGCTGCCGAGAAGCGCGGAGTCCTTACCAGGTTTAGGCAGTGGGCACAGATAGCTATGAAGCCAGTCCTCAGGCACATATGCCTTCTCCAACTGCTTGATGTGGCAATACTGTACTCTATCAGGACCTGGAGCTGTGTTTTTGCTTGTACGTAGGCTATTTACGAACTCTGCCTCGGTGATAAGGTCTACATAAGCCTCTTCCCTGATGGCTGCGTCTAAGATGCCTTTTCGAGTTTCCCCTCAATGATAAGGACTCCACATCTGTACAGAGTGCTCCAATCTAGGTCTAACTAATGCTTTATACAGTTTGACTATCAGTTCCTTGTTCCTATGTTTAATATTTCTTTTTATTATACCTACATTTGCCTTTTTCACTGCTGCCTGGACTTGCTCACTCACCTGACCTGTATGATCTATTATAACCCCTATGTTCCTTTGCTTATCTATCTTTCTAATATTGTTCTCGCCCATTCTGAAATTATATTCCATATTGGATCTACCCATGTGGATGACTGTACATTTATCTACATTAAACTCCATTTACCAGATCACAGACCATTCTCGAATTTTATCTAAATCCGACAGCAATATATTCACTTCTGCTGTAGATGATATACTACCGCATAGTTTTGTATCATCAGCAAATTTTGCAATCATTGATCTGATATCAATGTCCAAATCATTTATATATATATATATCAATAACAAATTTGTTCCCAAAGTCGAGCCCTGTGACACTCTACTTTTTACTTCACACCCCTCAGAGTACTCCTTATTTATGCCCACCCTCTGCCTTCTTCCCGTTAAGCAATCTGCAGTCCATTTGGTAACTTCCCCACCTATTGCATGTGATTTTAACTTTCGAAATAATCTTTGATGAGGTACTCTATCAAAGGCTTTTGCAAAATCTAGATAAATAACATCCACTGGCTCCCTTTTATCTATCATTTTAGTAACCTCTTCCATGAATTCTAATAGATTTGTTAAGCATGATCTCCCTCTAGTAAACTCATGCTGACTATTTCTGATTAGATTAAACTTGTCTAAACGCATTACATTGTTTTCTCTGATTATTGATTCTAACAATTTACTGACTATGCTCGTTAAACTCACCGGTCTATAATTTCCTTGATCTGATTCTTTGCTCTTTTTGAATAAGGGGAAGACTTCTGCATCTTTCCAATCCCGTAGAACAATCTCTTTTGCAAGTAATTGAAAACATGATTTAGCCAATACTTTTGCTAGTTGGTCTCTAATTTTAAACATCAATTTTAGATGAATACCATCTTGACCTGACCATTTATTCACTTTCAACCCTTCTAATTTTTTTAAAAACCATTTCCTCTGTAAAAAAGATTGATATTAATCCCGTTGTACCCTTGTCTCTTTGAAAAATATCTATAGGCTCTGGGATCTTGGAGCAGTCCTCTTTTGTGTCGACTATGCCAAACTACTGATTGAGTATATTAGAAGCCTCCCTTTTCTCACTTATTATTTTTCTGTGCTGTCTATGAGAGGGCCTATTTTGTCTTTCGTTCTTTGTTATTTCTAACATAATAAAAGAAGCTTTACTATTAATCTTTATCATCTGCGAAAGTTGTTTTCAATTTTTGCTGTTTTATTCACTTTCTGGGCTATGTTCTGCTTGTCCAAATATTGTTAATTATGTTTCTTTTGATTTACCTGCCTCTATATATTTTTTCCATGCTTTATTTTTAGCTCTTCTACATTTAACTACAAATCTAGTTATCCACTTTTTACGCTTGAGTTTTACCTCCCTACATGGGACACATTCCTCATGTAGCTTTTCTAGAACTGTCTTAAAACTCTCCAAATCTTGTTCAACATATGTTCCTCCCACAATATCTTTCCAGATTATGTGGCTCGCCTCCTTTTTCATCTTCTTAACATCTGCCTTTGTGTAGTCGTATGTTTATTTATTTCCCTGCTATAAGATGCCAACGGATGATCTGATGGTCACTTGAGCCGAACAGTTCCCCAACGGTAACGTTTTCAATCATATTTTCCTCTGTTGTGTGTTTTTGCCTCTGGTGGCTGCTTCTACATGTTGAATCAAAGAATTGTCAGGTATGCACTTAACAAAAGGTTTTGACTCTACAAGTGCTTCTTCTATATCCCATTTTATTTCTGGAAATGTGAAATCCCCCATTAATAATAATTTCCCCTCACTTGCGTTTTCTATGCTACTAATCAGCTCCTCGTCATCCTCTTTTTGACTTGATGGAAACCTATAGCACACTCCAATCACTGTTTTTTTCACCCTCACTTACTATTTCTCACCATACATTTTCATTTTGTGTTACCAGATGATAAATCATCTTTGATCGTTACATTAACTTAATTTGTACAGTACAATAAAACGTCAACTTCCTTAGCCTTGTCTCCAACTACCCTATCATTTCTTAACATTGAATATCCCTCTATTTCAATTTCACTATCTGCAATGTCCTCATATGTCCTTGTTTCGATTAACCCTATTATTTCTTGTTTTTCTTCTTCAACATACAGTTTCAATTCTTATATTTTAAGTACTATGTTCTTACATTTGCATAAAAACATTTTAGCGTTGTCTTTTTAAGAAACAATGCACTACTGTCAAAGGCATGGCGTTTGTGTCCTTGAACGTGCTTGGTAATACTAAAGTAATATTTATCTGGCAAAGATGGCGCCGTAACTGGCTGCGAGTCTACATTTCTCTACTGTTTTGGATCATTATGGATGCCGCCAGACCACGGATTTGTCTGGAATTCACACTAATCGACGACTTACACTTGTGTTTACGAATACGTGGAGTTGTTTTCCGTCTGGACTTGTTATTTCGTTCTTTTTTTGTGATTTCTTCCATCCGTTTATCCTGGTCTGGACGCCGGCTGAATGTCGCTACGCTTAAACTAGTTATACCTGTGTCGTATCTCACGGGTTAGTTCTGCCGGTTCACCTTCACGAATATGGCGTGTGAGAATTTTAGATGTTACTACGATGAGCTGAGTACAGCTGGGGAGAGATGCCAGACTCACTCACACGCTGAGTGTTGTCCATACGACCTCTTGTGGTTATCGAAAAGGCACGACAAACTGCGTTAGATGCCTTCCCACCTTTCTACCCTGCGGGTTACATGTTTACGGAAAGGCTTTGGTGGTAACCCTGAGGCAAAATCTGCATCCTATGCTATCTCCAGTCGTCTCGATGAATGTCTTGCCACTGGCAAAAGGTAGCTTAGGCTCTGTGAGTGAGGTTGACAAAAGGCGCAGTTTCTTCCTCACTTTAATCCAAATCACCGCGCAAGTCACCCATTTCAGCGGACACAGCAAGAGATACGACTGTCCACACGGCTGAACAAAGAGAGTGGTCTTCATCACTTGTGATGGACAAAAACTATCAATTTATCGATGTCTTTAGTAAGTTTAAATTGTGGTAATGGAGGTCCATTCAGATTCACATGTACAATCTATTCGAACCCTTTTACCATTTATAATCGTGCGGGAGTCGTTATGTAGTAACGATTAAAAACGTAATTAACAATTAAAAACATTGTTTACTCGTCAAGCAAACATTTTGACTCGTCACAGACGGGCAGACGAGCAGCCGAGCAGACGAGCGCTTTTTATCAAACCCTGATGATGAAGATCAGGATATCCATTGTTTTATTTTGTGTGTCTTCCTTCTTTTTATATTAGCTCTTGCTGCTGACTAATTGTGTATATGCGGACCCAATCTATGGTTGGGTATGCCTTCTGAATATATCCTGAGGCTGTATATTATCTCTCTATTTCTGTTCTGGTTTTTACTTCTGCTATCATCTCTGGCAATCGTGGTATCTTCCAGTGAAAATATGCTGCTTGCTATTCTTTATCTTTGGAAGGTCTGGCATGGAGGAGGCTAGTTCTTAGGTTTTTTTTTTGCCTAGACTGATATCCCATATTCTGCTGAACTTTCTCGTGATTGCGGGAAGGTTCACTTCAACTATGAAGATGAAATTACTGCAAATGAAGCCGCTTTGTACCATCTAAGGATAGTTTTTTATGCCTTTCCTTCAAAAGCCCAAAACACTGCTATTTTCACAGATTTAGTGTCAGCTCTACAAGCATTTGAAGCTGCTGGTCATTGCAGACCTGAACTTATCTCTAGACATTGACCACATTATCACTTTCAGTGCTGTCAAAATAGTTCTGCAGTGGATCCCGGGACACTCAATCACACCTGGCAATGACAAGACAGACAGACTAGCAAAGGAGGGATCAAGACAAGAACAGCCACACACGGCAACAACTTTACAAACAGCTCAGAAGATCAGCGAACAAAGATGCATGGCTGAACATATGGGCCATGGGAAACACGGGAAGGGAGATCTACAGACATATGGCAAGCCCCAGTCCAAATGACAGTGCAAATGAACTCAAGGAAGGATCACGGCACCGTTTTTCGAATGAGAACCCAAAACATCCCACTAAACAAACACCCGAACAGAACCCAACACATCCCACTAAACAAACACCCGAACAGAACCCAAAACATCCCACTAAACAAACACCCGAACAGAATCCAAAACATCCAACTAAACAAACACCCGAACAGAACCCAAAACATCCAACTAAACAAACACCCGAACAGAACCCAAAACATCCAACTAAACAAACACCCGAACAGAACCCAACACATCCAACTAAACAAACACCTGAACAGAATCCAACCACAGCATACTCCAGAGTGCCAACTGTGTACACACTCATATTAAACCGTTGATCATTATCTCTTTGAGTGCTCAGCGCTCAATGATTTTTGGAAAATGCTTCTGCCTCCGTAGCCAAATACACAGAAAACTGTATATGGCACTAGACAAAAGCTGATCCGTAACAACAACAACATCCCATATTCTAAAGCTAGTCTAACATTTCCGGTGCGCAGCACTTTCCGTTTTTTATGATCTCAATTGCAGTTCCATCAAGTCCTTCGCTGTTTAGATCTTTGCTTTGATACATGTTCAAAGTAGTGTCTAGATTGTTTTGTCCATGTTAATCTGCTGCCCAAAGTAAACTCTAGATTGTTTTGTCCATGTTAATCTGCTGCCCAAAGTAATGTCTAGTTTGTTTTATCCATGTTAATCTGCTGCCCAAAGTAAGGTCTAGATTGTTTTGTCCGTGTTAATCTGCTGCCCAAAGTAAGGTCTAGATTGTTTTGTCCATGTTAATCTGCTGCCCAAAGTAAGGTCTAGATTGTTTTGTCCATGTTAATCTGCTGCCCAAAGTTAACTCTAGATTGTTTTGTCCATGTTAATCTGCTGCCCAAAGTAAGGTCTAGGTTGTTTTGTCCATGTTAATTTTCTGCCCAAAGTAAGGTCTAGCTTGTTTTGTCCATGTTAATCTGCTGCCCAAAGTAAGGTCTACGTTGTTTTGTCCATGTTAATCTGCTGCCCAAAGTAATGGTCTAGATTCTTTTGTCCATGTTAATCTGCTGCCCAAAGTAATGTCTAGATTGTTTTGTCCATGTTAATCTGTTGCCCAAAGTAAGGTCTAGGTTGTTTTGTCCATGTTAATCTGCTGCCCAAAGTAATGTCTAGATTGTTTTGTCCATGTTAATCTGCTGCCCAAAGCAAAGTCTAGATGTGTGTATTGTTGTTATTACAGGGAAAAGTTGTACAATGCTGTCAGAGATGAATTGGGAGAGACAACAATGTCAAGGTCAGTTGACACATATTGATCAATACCCCCACCTGTATTGCATCTGTGAGGACCTCTGCCCACTTTTGACGTACTCCTCTGGATCTAACAAAAGCCAATGTATTCCTCACTAAATTCGAACTTCCGATCTGACATGTCGATATGGAAGACACTATATCAGATTAGTAGACCATATTTTTTTTCTTATATGTTAACATCCCCCATACATGTATTTATCCCTTCTTCTATGATTTGCTAGTTCAGCATTATTTGTATTTGTTGTCCCTGATGAAGGCATATTGGTCGTAACGTAGGTATTGCTCGTGTTCTCGTCTTGATGGGGTATCTGACCATACCCAACTTTTAAATTTTGATTAAACTTGACTTTAATCAACTTGTAACATTTTGTTTCATTTATTTTTTCCCATTATATACATCCACAGTGCCGCCGCAGCCTCGCCTTATTTTAATTTCTCACCAAAGAAACGTCATTAAAACGTTTACTAATGACCTCCACGACACCAGCAAATCCCATTTAGAACTGGGTGAACTGGACCTTTTCGGTAATGTGGATCGAACCATATGCCTTTGTAGTGGGGAAACCAACCGCACTGCCACTATGTTATTCGAACACTCCGTGTTCTAATGCCAAGTACAAAAGAGACCTAACAGGTGCTCATCTCTGCGGGCGCCATGCCATTCAGCACGTATGTAGAACAGAACTTTGGGTGACCAGCAAACACAGAGCACGTGCATCTGAAGTGGCCTGCGGGTCTTGAATTGAAATAATATGAACCCAGGTCCTGGGGTCATGAAAATCAAACATAATTTCCATCAGTCAATCTTGAGGGCATATCATTTTTGTGGCAGCCATTCTCGGGTCAGGTCAAAGCCCTTCCTAGAGACTTCAGATTGATTGAAAGGTGAACTAGAAACGGGGAAGTTATTCTTAAGTCATCGGTTTAGGTTTTGCCTGGCTGCAGAAATATGGATAGACTGATTAATAACAGTAGTATAACATTCAAAATCTTAGTATCACATTAAAAATTGTAGTTTCACATCCGTCTTATTGAATTGATGTCATGGAACGGATATCACTTAAATAACTGTAGTATTACATCAATATTCGTACTACCAGTTTAGTAACCATAGTATCACTTCAATAACCGTAATATCACTTCGATATCCGCAATATCACTTATATAACCGTAATATCACTTCAATAACCATAGTATCACATTAATATTCGCAATATCAGTTCAATATCTGTAGTAAAACTTCAATATCCGTAAGATCGCTTAAGTAACAGTTGTGTCACATAAAAACCACGGTATCAATTCAATAATCGTAGTATCACATTAACAACCATAGTATGATATTAAAAGTTGTAGTATCACGTCAATAATGACAGTATCACTTCAATAACCGAAGTATCACATTAATAATCGAACTATCATTTCAATAACAGTAGAATCACATTAATTACCGTAGTATCACTTCAATAACCATAGTATCGCATTCATAACCGTACTATCACATTAATAACCGTAGTATCACATAAATAACCGTAGCATCACCTCAATAACCGTAATATCACATCAATAACCGTAGCATCACCTCAATAACCGTAATATCACCTCAATAACCATAGCATCACATCAATAACCATAGCATCACATCAATAACCATAGCATCACATCAATAACCATAGCATCACATCAATAACCATAGCATCACATCAATAACCATAGCATCACATCAATAACTATAGCATCACATCAATAACCATAGCATCACATCAATAACCATAGCATCACATCAATAACCGTAGCATCACCTCAATAACCGTAGCATCACATCAATAACCATAGCATCACATCAATAACCATAGCATCACATCAATAACCGTAGTGTCATTATAATAACCAGCATAGGCCTAGCACTACACCTGGCCCCAGTATTTTGCCGTTGACATATTTACGATAATTTCCAATGGTCGCTTCATTACATTGGTTTCATCTGATATGGCTGCTAGTCCCATGAAGAGCTCTCTTTATTGCCTTTTACACCATGATTATGTGGTTCCAGTAGACCTAACCTTTTTATTACTGTAAAAACTCAGGTAATAACCTGACAAGCGCTGGATTAAATCTCGGAACTAACACTTACTTCGTCGCTCCTCTACTAGGGGTGTAGAGTCTTCTTCTCTAGAGTGTAGAGCTTTCTCAGATAGCGCGATACATTATTATACCCGTTGTCTTCCTCTTGGTCTGGATGAAGTCTAGTCTACGCTCTCTAATATGATGTCTTATGTTGTCCACTTATGGAACTAAGGCTCGTCCTGTGACATTGTTTTTTTCTTCTTCTTTTTCTTCTTATTCTTCTTCTTTTGATTCTTCACATGTTCGTTCTCAAACTCCAGCTACCACGCTCAGAAAAGGGCTTTGCAATTGTTTAGTGTCATAATTTATATATTGACTGCCGTATTTGCACCTTTCGTTCCGACACATCCGACTTCAGAATAGCATTTTTTGGGGCACCATGTTAGCCTTCCGTCTTAGATGTTTTCTCCTTACCAATTCTGTCCTGTTTCCTGTTATCCTGGATCATCACGTGGAGGTGAAGAAGGATCGTGGCAGCTCTTGATCACTGGCTCTGAAACTAGCAATCAGCCGTATTGCTTCCAATGACTATCGTTGTATCCTATCTTCTTTCACTCAACAGACATGGCCAAACCATTTTTTCTTCTACTTCATCGGCGTTGGATCTAAACATGTAATATTGTGTCAAAGTTTATAGCGAAGCAAGGCTAAGATAAATCTACCTTTTGGCCAGACACAAACGATATTCGATATCTTATTGTGACTGCCAGGTTAACCTTCCCAATGCGATCTCAATTCTCTCAGCCGTCCTGTACTATTGCAGCCTGTTGCTAGAGCCGCCCCTTGAGTGTTGACCAGCTGGGGTTCACTTACCCTGATGTAAGCAGCCTGATATCTTCTTCTTCTTCTTCTTCGTTCGTTCTCAATCTCCCACTACCAAACCCTGAAAGGGCTTAAGTAGCAGAATGTAGTCCAGAGAACGGAATGCGTTGTGTCGTAGTTTACAGCTTGGCTGCGATATTTGCACCTTTCTGTCCAACACATTCGACTTCAGCAAGCACTTTTTTAGTACCGGGTTAGCATTCCCTCTTCAATCCCTTCTCCTTAGCCAGTCTGCCCTGCTGCAGCCTGTTATCCAGGATCACCGCGTGGAGGTGTAGAAGGGTCTTGGCAGCTATGGTTCGCTGGCCCTGACGCTAGCAGTCAGCTATGGGTCGCTGACCACTGCAGCTCATGCGCTGCTCAGCATCTTGATCCCAGCCTGATATAAGTATCTGACTGTCAGCTCATTGGCTCCTTCATCTTCGGCCGCGCCAGACCATTGAGGTTCAGATCGTTTAGTCGGGTCTGCAGGGCAAAGCTTCGAGATCGTCATACCAACCCCATGTCTCACAAACATGATATGAGCGAGGGTCGTCCAGTACCTACTCATGTCATCGTTAGACGACAATGCAAAGGTGAATTTAAATCTTTCTCTTCTTCTTTTCGCTTGTGTCGTGTTTGTGCCTTTTAGGGTCAGGTTATGAAAACGTTTCTTGACCAGGCCATAGTATGTGCTTCATACATATGGATCTCTACTGATTCTGTTAGTTCTGATATCCATCGAACTTAAACCGCATGTACTATTTTTGGACGTATTCAGCGGTAAGTGCAACACATTTACCTCATCTGGCTACAAGCGTCTGTATTCCAGCAGCATTTCATTAGTTTGGCTGTTCTTTCAGTCATTGGAGAACTGGCACACTTCGTCATCCGTGTGAAACATTTGTTCTCCGTTTTGCTCTTTCAGAGGGGAAAAAAATGAAATTCACACCAAGCAAGGGCGGGACTGTAAATCGAGTGTGGACGTATCTTACAATGCAATTGGTCAATAACTATTACAGTTACAGGGGCCGTATGGGGTCTCGTGTTGTCGTGTTGGAGAATGACATCTGTTTGGTCAGAATAAAGTAGTTTCGGCACCCACGACAGAAAACTATAAAAATTGAGGTGTTACCTGATGATAATGTCCACATAACTTTTTCTTATACCAGATCTCCAACGTCCTTTGTTCTTTCCAAGAGGGAACAACCTGACATCCTCTTCTCCTAATCATCGTTTGATGTTATCCTCCATTTACAGTGTTTTTTTCTTCTAGCACTTTTGTTCTCTACTTTCTCTTTCAGAATTGTTTCCAGCAACGTGTTCGGTCAATAGATGTGACCAAAATATCGTAAATGTATGATTTTGTTCATTAATTCTTTTTAAACATCGAATTCCTCTAGAGATCACAATGCTGAGCAGCGCATGAGCTGCAGTGGTCAGCTACCCATAGCTGACTGCTAGCGCCAGGGCCAGCGAACCAGAGCTGCCAAGACCCTTCTACACCTCCATGCGGTGATCCTGGATAACAGGCTGCAGCAGGGCAGACTGGCTAAGGAGAAGGGATCGAAGAGGGAATGCTAGCCCCGTGCTCAAAAAATGCTTGCTGAAGTCGGATGTGTTGAACCAAACGGTGCAAATATTGCAGCCACGCTGTAAACTACGACACAACGCATTCCGTTCATTGGACTCCATTCTGCTACTTATGCCCTTTCAGGGTTTGATAGTTGGAGATTGAGAACGAACGAAGAAGAAGAAGAAGAAGAAGAAGAAGAAGAAGAAGAAGAAGAAGAAGAAGAAGAAGAATTCCTCCAAGGCGTCTTTGTTAGTTTTCTTTTCTTCCACTGAGATGCCTTATTTCTCCTCTCGGACGGGTTATTCATCGGCCGTTTCTACGCCATATTGTAATGACAAATGTACACTACAATTGATGCTCTCATTTTTAAATTGCCAATTACATGACGATATTTTCATTGAGTTGACAGCAAGGTTTCACTATGATACAGGAGTTGGGATGAACTCATTTATTTATCCGATAAGCATCCTAGAAATGGTGGGTGTTACAGAGCATGATATGACGATAACAATGTAGAAGGCAATCGAATTTATAAACTTTCAGAGAAATAAAATCTGACACAAAGATCAGGATTTAACTCTAAAGTTAAGGCAGCACTACTGTAAAGATTGAAGGCTTGAGGTCAATAGAGACACTAGCATATATGGTACATACGTTTCTAAACATATGTTTACACATAATATTGGGGTTAAATCTGTACAATGTGATTGTTAACGTGTACATGGGACACATGTCTTGGCAGCTGGCAGTACATAAGAGATAAAGAGAGAGCACTGGTGATGGATGTGACATGCTTTAAGTAAAGAAGATGTTGTCATCACAGAACAGTCTCTGTTCTGGAACACACAAGTCAAGAGACACACTTGGCGAAGAGAGCCTGAGAACAACAATATGGTGGCAGGACATACATGGCAGATGTTGGAGATGAGAGCGAAAGACATACCGACTTGGTGTCCGTTCTTCTTCTTCTTCTTCGTCTTCTTCTTCTTCTTCTTCTTCTTCGTTCGTTCTCAATCTCCCAATACCAAACTCTGAAAGGGTAAGTAGCAGAATGTAGTCCAGAGAACGGAATGCGTTGTGTCGTAGTTTACAGCTTGGCTGTGATATTTGCACCTTTCGGTCCAACACTCCGACTTCAGCAAGAGTTGTTGAGTACCTGGTTAGCATTCCCTCTTCGATCCCTTCTCCTTAGCCAGTCTGCCCTGTTGCAGCCTGTTATCCAGGATCACCGCGTGGAGGTGTAGAAGGGTCTTGACAGCTCTGGTCCGCTGGCCCTAGCGCTAGCAGTCAGCTATGGGTCGCTGACCACTGCAGCTCATGCACTGCTCAGCATCTTGATCCCTGGTGTGCGTTCGTTGATGACCTATGCTCTAAAGGAAGGCTACATATTCACGATTTATGGATATCTTGTTGTTAGGATGCCAATATTTTACTCATTTTGGTGAAAACATAATTTGGTCATTCGTATTCTCTTACAGCAGTGGCAGAGTAATGGAACATTTGCATCTCACGGCAAATGTACTGTGTTTGATCCATGTTATCGACTCGATCCAGTCGACCCAGCTGTAAACAAATACCTGAACTGAGAGAAGGAAATAACGCTCCAGAACAGCTGATGTCAAGTACAATGATATCTCCAACATTTCAATCCCTACAGC